>OX493266.1:6769248-7969248 GCA_950370525.1 Bellardia bayeri | reverse complement strand
CTTGAAAGGTTTTTTAAATTTAGATTCAAATAAGCTTCATTAGAAATCTGGAATCAGATTGTATAAATTATTTTCTGAGCAAAAAATTATTAAATAAATTATTTGTGCCCGTTATTTCTTAAGGCTTTGTAACATTCTGTATACTTTTTTCATATTTCCGTACACTTTTACAGCTGTTTTCTTTCTTTTGCAATTTATTGCTTGTTTATATATTTTTTCTAACCAAAGTTAAGGAGATTTCCCTGAAAATACACAATAATTAATATTAATCATACGTCTTCCTTAAGAAAATTAAAAATTTAGTGTTTTCATTTATAATAGCAGGAATTTAGGGAAATTCGTTTCATACTTAAAATTTTACTGTTTTCACACCAAAAATACCCAATTCAATTTTTCATGTTTTTTAAAATTTTGAATTCTGTAAGAAAAAATCTTACTACCCAGCTATATATTAAGATTTTAGCAGCTTGGTTTATAACTTTAAATGTTTATTTTCAGAAACAGTTTATGGCTTGCCAGCATCTCTTTTCTATCAAAAATTATGGATATTTTTCTAAAAATACTCAATAATTAATATTAATCATACGTCACCCGTAAAAAATTAAAAATTAATTTTTTTGTTTATTTAGATACAGATTCGTGTATATGATATAAATTACTAAGAATTTGGTTGGAGAAGGTTTGCAAAAAATTTTACATTCTTAAACTTGAGTTATGTTAATAAGACAAGAGAAATATTTTTCTTTGCAAATTTTCACTTTCATTTGGTTACAAGTATGTTAGAGAGGCTTTCAATATTTATTTCTATTTTATTTGCAATTTGGTAAAATATCTTGAAAAAAATAATGAGGAAACTTTTTAAAAATACACAGAATTCTGTGGCACAAATTAAAATGACAGCAATACACTCTAGCTAGAGATAGAAGTAAATCAAGACTAACTGATTTAAATAACCAACAAGCAATACCAAAATAATAACGTAAACAAAACTCCTTGAAACTTAAATGAGGTAAAAAATAAGAATTGTACAGTATGTTTTATTTGCACTTTAAAACTAAACACATACAAGTTTAAAAGCAAACAAACCATTAAGCAAACAAAATAACAAACAACAACACTCATAAATAAACTCATATACATATAGACTTCCTTAAAAATAGTTTTCAAATTTGCAACAACAACAACAAGTCATTTGTTGAACCAAATTGTACCAAAACTACAAACAAATAAAATTTACATGCATGACTACACTCTTCAGTCTGACTGTATTCTATAACACCTAACAACCCACACCCCTCCCACTTTACAAAGCTTTTCTAGCATTTGTCATATCAACTGTCCCTCTACATTTACATATCTGACATGAGATTTTTGTTAGAGAATAAAATTTATAAAACCTACTCAAACACAAACCCCTGTCCCTTTCAGAAAATGACTCGTTTTTAACGTCCAAAAATATTCTACATTTAGTTTTAATAATTGCACTCTTAGGCACCCACATATTTTTCTAATACTACTCACAAAGTTTGTCATATGTGTAGATATGTAATGCTGCATTTGTGTTTAAACAATAGAATTGCAATGTCAGGAAGATGTGCTGCTTATCCTTGAGATGCTGTACATGATGAGAGAGAGAGAGAAGACAAGAAAAAACGTACCCAAGTACTTTCACTTTGTTAAGTATTATGTAGTCATACAGCTACAAATCAACAAGGATTGCTAGAAAACAACAAATGTTGGCTATAGAAGAGGCGTAGGAAAAAGGGATATTAAAAAGAAGATTTTACCTGTTTTCTTAAACGGGGGAAAACGCAAAGATTTTTGCTTATTTTGTTCTAAAAATTGTAATAAAATTTATTAATTTACCAAGAATTTTAGTTTTAAATAACTTAAGACATAATCTTTTACGATAAGAAAAGTACCAAAAAAAGTACTTTTTTAAAAATTATTAAATTGCTATTTTAGGGAAAATTTTTTTCATTAACCTTAATAACCTTTAAATATAAGCAAAAATAATAAATTTTTAATAATATAAAAAAAGTACCAAAAAAGTACTTTTTTGAAAATTACTGAATTTTTACTTTTTTGGGGAAATTGTTAAAATTAACCATATAAGCCATTAAAAATTAGCAAAATAAAATTTTTTTGATATTTTTAAAAAAGTACAAAAAAAAGTGATTTTTTGAAAAGTACTAATGATAAAAATAAATTAGCTAAATTTACTATTAAAGCCTTTAAATTTACTATAAAGTTTTCTTCTGGGTAACAAAAACACAATTTTACAAGATTTGTAGGGTTGTGGGAAAGTTTGTGTTTAGTACTTTTAAAAAAAGTACTTTTCGAAAATAGCCTTTAAATTTCCTAAGTAGTTTCTTTCTAGGTGACATAGATGTAAAAGTACTTTAATTTAATTTTTTTGGGAAATTTAAAAAGTTAACCCTAAAAAAATAAACAAAAATAGTGATATTTGATGATTGTAAAAAAGTACCTTTTTAAAAAGTCCTAATATTACACTTTTTGTGGGGAATTAAATGACAGCATTTAGAAAGTAAGAAAAAATAACAATTTTTTATAATTGCAAAAATGTTTCAAAAAAGTACTTTTTAAAAAATGATTTAAAATTTTTTTTTCATAAAAATCCAATAAAAATTACTTATTATATAAAATAGTTTATTTGCCAGGTGTTTTAATTTATTTTTTGTTGCATTTGAATGGTTGTGCTAAAAAGAGCAAAAAAACGTACTTCTCTAAAAAGTACTTAAATTGTAATTTTTTTTAAATTTTGTAATTGAACATAATAGCAAAAAGTACCACAAAAGTGCTTTTTAAAATAAGTTTTAAAAAATAATTTAAAATTTATAGTTTCTAATAGAAATTCAATAAATTTTACTTCTTTTACAAAAAAGTCTCAATCTTAGTGTTTTCGATACACTTTTGTGCTGCATTTGAATGGTTTGGTCTAAAAGTACCGAAAAAAGTACATCTTTAAAAAATACATAAGTTACACTTTTTAGCCAAAACATAAAAATAAGCAGAATAGCATTTAAAAATTAAAAAAAAGAAAGATTTGCGTTAATTGTGAAAAAGTACCAAAAAAGTACTTTTTCTAATTCTTGTTAAAAATACAACTTTTTGGAAAAAAAAACATTGAAATAAATCATTATAGTCTTTAAAAATCAACAAAAAATAGTAATTTATGATAATTGCCATAAAGTACCAAAAACGTACTTTTTTACAAAATTGTTCATTTTGTTGAAAACTTCTAAATTGACAATAATATGTCTAATAAAAAGGTTGTCTGTCAACTTTTTAAACAATTTTTTGGAGGAATAAAATGTGTTCTTACAGAAATTGCTCCCTTTTTAGCATCGTTACTGTTTTCAAGCGACATCATGTGCGCTTTAGTTTTAAGTTTTTTGTTTTGCAGCTTTTTTATATTGTGTTGCTTGCTACAAAAAATTAAATAAAATATATATAGATAATAAGTTGCTCACAATTGCTGGTGGTATAAGAAAAATTCAGCAAACTTACTGGGAACGAAGTGTAATTTACACAAAGAAGGTCTAGACAAAATCTGTATATTAATATGAAATAAAAGTTTACCCTTTGTATAAAGTATAATTTTATATTAAATTTAATTTTTTTTTCTTTGCAAAAAATTTTATTTGGTACTTTTTTTCTAAAAGTACTTCTTTGAATATAGAGGAATTTTAGTAAAATTATGTTTTTTTCTTATAAATACCTACAAAATTCATTTGATCATGTAAAAAATTCGAGTTTGATACTTTTTAAAAAAAGTACTTATTTGGTACTTTTTAAAAAATTTGCAAATTTAGGTAAAATTACACTTTAAATATTTCTTTTTATATAATTCACTACAAAATTTATTTTTTACTTTAAAATAAATTAAAATTGGCTGATTTCCAGTAAGTACTTTTTTTGTACTCTTTCGAAAGTGGGTCAATTTAAGGTAAATTATGCTTATTATGCTTTAAAAGAATCGAGTTTGGTACTATTTTCAAAGGAGTACTTTTTTTGGCACTTTTTCGAAAATTTGAAAATTTACGTTAAACTACATTTAATTACCTCAAAATTAATTTGCTACATTTAAAAAAAAGACCATTTTTGGTAATTTTACGAAAATTTGCAAATTTACGTAAAATTACATTTAATTACCTCAGCGTTAATTTGTTACATTAAAAAAACACAATTTGGTACTTTTTTCAAATAAGTACTTTTTGGGACTTTTTCGAAAATTTGTTATTCAAGTAGTTTGTAATAAATTTTGTGTAATTTTGAAGCTTTTAATTGAACTTAAATTATTATTTTAAAAACTGTAGGCTTTTCTTAGTTGCAGGTCAATGCTGTAGCATGTTTTCAATAACGAAATATTTATAAAAATTTCTAATGATTAGTATTTGGCACATTTCAAAACTTTAAGATTTTTTTTCTTGTTTTTATTGTCATGGTTATTTTTATTGTTATTATGATTAGCAGTTTTTAACATGTGTGTCATTTCATTTGTCGTTCTCTAAGCCATTTAACAAACCCCTTTCTGTGTGGAAGAAAGACTGTTATAGAATTTACAAGATGATGTGATGTGTGCATTGCTATGCTCTCTAATAGTTGATGTTTTGTTTTACTTGTCTCGTCTGCATACTGTTGCTTTTAATAATTTCTAATTTTGTGCAGTTTTTTTCCTGCTGATAAAGGTTTTACGGGTGACATAGGAGAAGACACAGAGTTAGAGAGACAGAGAGAGAGAGAGAGAGGAAGTAGAATTTTTTATATGAGTGTGTTTAAAAGTATAACCAAAAGTGTTATAAGTATAAAAAAGTATGTGCCATTAAGTAGGGTTATGTGAGTGTTAAATCATGTGTGGTTCAAAAAAAAAAATACGTGTATTCGCCTAAGTGTGTTTATCGCAGAATATTTGTATTTGTTGCATATTTATGGGGATATTTATTGTGCTGTGCTGTTTTGTATTATATTGTTTAGTATGCTGTAATGCGTTTTTTTTATAAGCGTGAAAGCTCAACATAGAAAAAACCAAACACAGCCATGTACCTACATACATACATAAAATAATAAATAAATAATAATGTGCTGGTTGTACTATTTTTCTACATTTATAAGCACTTAAATACTTACTCATGCATTTAGATTTACGAGTACATATATTGTTTACTATTCTACAACATGTAGTTAGTTTATTTATTTTAATGATCGTTTGTGTTTAAATATGATAATAATAAATTGACATTAAGTTTAGAACTCCATGCGTATTTCAAATAAATAAAAACGTATGTAAATTTGTAAAATACACATAACAAATTGAATTTATTTTTCATGTGTCAGTTAAAAATAGCAGAATTTTTTTTAAAAATTTAAACAAATTTAATTTCTTTAAGAACAAAATCTAATACGTGAACTAGCTTTGCTTTAGTCAAATACTATATAACTATGTAAAATGACTGCTTATGTTAGTCAATATAAACTGATTAAAATTAAGTTCTTCCAAGGAATTACAAAAATGATTCTAGTTTAAAAAAAAGTACTTTTTGAAAATGTTACAAAAATATTATAAGCAACAATTTTTTAACATATTTTGTAAAAGTAAAAATAACTAAATTTGGTACTTCTTACATAAAGTACTTTTTTTTGGTTAGAAAAACTCCTTTTTTTGGTACTTTTTACAAATAAGCAGTAGATATCTAAAGATACGGTCACACTTGGCAAATAAAATATATTTGAACTCGTTTATTTATTTAAAAAAAACTTCGTTTATTTAGGATATTTAGTTTTATTTTGCAAAACTCTAAGTAAGAGTAAATATCGTCAAACAAATTTATGCTTTAGCACAAGTGGTTACGTTTTGTTGAGTAAATATTTGCCAGGTGTGAAAGAAATTGCAGCTTAAACATAAAATTTTAACTATGACGAAAACAGATATTCAAAAAATTTTAAGAAAACTTACTTTTTTGGACACTGTATCTCTAAAGAACTTTTTGTAAAAAGTACTTTTTTTTGGCACTTTTTGAAAAATCTTAAAAAACTTCCATTTTTACTTTATTTCATTGCTAATAATACCAAAAATAAAAAACTAATAAAAAAAACAAATTTTGTACTTTTTACAAAAAGTACTTTCTTGGTATTTTTTCACAAATTTGCAAAAACCTAAGAAGTTTTAGCTTAGCCATTCAATTATAGCTTCGATAAGCAAATAAATTTATAATTAAAATACAAGTACTTTTTCATATTTTTTAAAAAGTACTTTTGTGGTACTTTTTCACAAATAAGCAAAAAGCGAAGAAATTACAGCCTACAAATAAAATGCAACCTCTAATAACATTATAAATTTAAGATTTTTAAGAAAAAGTACTTTTTTAGTGATTTACCTTTATTATACAACTTGTTTGGTACTTTTTCACAAATTTACTAAAACATTAGAAGTTTTAACTTAGACATTAAATTATAGCTTAGATAAGAAATTAAATTTAAAATTTTTAAGAATAAATACTTTTTCCGCAACATTAAGCAAAACGTACGTTTTTGGTACTTTGTCACAAATAAGCAAAAATCAAAAAAATTGCAGCCTAGATATAAATTCAACCTTAAAAAAATATAAATATTTAAGAGTTTTTAATAAAAACAACTTTTTTAGTATTTTTCCTTTATTATACAACTTATAGTAAAAAATAAATTTTTTGGTACTTTTTGAAAATTCTGGATATGGTATTTTTTAAATAAGTACTTTTTGGGGTTCTTTTTGAAAAATCCTAAAAAAAACTTTTATTTTTGCTTTATTTTATTGGTATCCTAATATACAACAGAATTTGATACTTTTTACAAAAAGTACTTTTTTGGTACTTTTTCTCAAATATACAAAAATATGAAAATTACAATATGTTTTTACGCTGTCCTGTTAATATTATTATTAGAATTTTAAAATATGCACAACTGCATTTGAAACAATTTAGAATTTAGATCTTTTTTTTTTTTTTTTGAACATTGTTACAATTATATAAAAACATAAAAAATTACTTAGAATTTCTTGAATTTTATTTAATAATAATTAAATTTTATAAACAAAATTTGTTCAGCTTTGAACTTTACATCTTTTTAAGCAACAATATTTTGCCAAATTTTACTCTTTTATAATTTTTGTCTATTTTCCCTTAATAGAACAAAAGAAAACATCTCCCAATAAAGCAAAGAAACTTTATTTTTCAAACAACTAACATTACAACTTCTAAGCAAACCCCTTTCGTTTAGCTGGTATTTTTATAAGAAAAACTAAATACTATAGTTCCTTGTTAAAACAAATTGTTCTTACAAATAAAACTGTAATATTTTTATGTGTTTTTTTTTTTTTCTTTTTTTATAGTTTATGAAAAACAACATATTGTTGAGTTGCCGCCAGCGAAAAGAACACAAACACACACCAAACAGCAAAAAAAGATTCAAAAATATTATGAAAGTTGTAAAATGAAACTGTTAAGTATGAAGAAATACAACAGATAATTTGTGAATGCAACATTAAGATAAGATTTTATTTGTGAAAGCAGCTAGATTTTGTTGACAAGTTTAAAGAAAATAAAAATCTATTACAACGTTGAGCGGAATTTAAAACTACAGGTAAGTTGTATAGAAATATCTATTTCCTAGAATTTAATTTAAATCATTGTTATGTACAGCGGTGATTATATTGATTCAGACAAAATAACTCAGAAATGTATTTAGCTACATATTTCATGTAAAAGATAATAAATTTCAAACTTTGTAAATAAAAATTTAAAGAAAAAATTGCCCTATATTTTAATTCCAATATTCTGAAGCTTTTGACAGCTGTTTTTAATAAATAAATTTAATAAAGCATCAACCATTTTTACAAACTTGGAAAGTAAAATTTATAAACTTATTTTCCAAAGCTTAAAGCTTAAAAGCTTATAGTTGTAAAGAAGCCTATCTAGACTTCTTTATAACAAAGAAAACCTTTTTAAAAAGTAACTTTCCTATCAAAAGTTATGAAACTTTTAAAGTCTTACTTATTAAACAGATACATTGAAGCGTATGATTAATATTTAATTCATTTTCCTTAATTAATATTAATCATACGCAGAGTAGCCCACACAAGAATCAGTCATACAAATCCATAGCAGTATTAACAAACAAACACAAAAATGAACAAACAAACAAACACAAAAATGAAAAGCGAAATCATACAAGTGACAAACAAACTTTAAAATGTTACTTTTCAGAAAAAGTACTTTTTTGGTAGTTTTACAAAATTTTTTAAATAGAATACATTACCCTAAAATATTCACAAAAAAATACTTTTTTGGCACTTTTTTTAAACAAAATGAAAATTTAGTACTTTTTGCAGAAAGTACTGTTCTGGTACATTTTTTTAAATCCTAAAAAATGGGTAAAAATTGCAATAAAATAAAATTATTTATTTAGTTTCATTCACAAAATGAATTTTTATCCTGAACTTATTTATTTAGTACTTTTTACAAAAAGTACTTTTTTGCTACTTTTTTCAAAATGTTTAAAAATAGTTGAAATTTTGGAGAAAATAGAATTTATTTTGTGAATTTAATTTTGTTTATAATATTAACTTTTTTGGCAATTTTTGACTGAAAATGTAAATTTAGTACTTTTTCAAATATTACTTCCTAGGTACTTATTGTTAAAATGTTAAAAAATTTGTAAGAATTCGTGTAAAATAACTTTATGGGTGTAATTTTGTTGGCAAAAAGTATTTTATGGATGAAATTATAAGTCTAGCGGTTTTTACAAAAGGTACTGTTGAAAAATGGCTAAAAATTAGATTAAAATAAAATTATTAATTTTGTTTCATTCACAAAATGTATTTTTAGCAGAAATCACTAATTTAGTACATTTTTAAAAAAGTACCTAAACATTTTTTGAAAATGTTGAAAAATGGTTGAATCTTGCTGAAAATAATTTTATTAATATAATTTTGTGTACAAAATGTATCATTTAGATGACATTAGAAGTTTAGTACATTTTACAAAAAGTACTTTTTTGTACTTCTTTTTCTAAAATGTTAAAAAATAGTTGAAATTTTGTTTTAAATAATTTTAATAATTTAGTTTCGTTTACAAAATGAACTTTTTTCCTACTTATTGGATGAAAACGTAACTTTAGTAATATTTAGTACTATTTTGGTACTTTTTTCAAAAATGTCCAAAAAGTGGTCAAACTTCTCTATCTCTAATTTCCCCTGCTAATTAAGTACTTCTTACATTTTGTGACCTTCCTTTTATACTTTCTCTAATCAAAAATATAATTTGCCAGCTCATAGACAATCAGTCATTAACAGTCATTAATTGAAAAATTAATGATTATTGAATAATGATTTTAGTCTACCAGCTCCCCACCTATTTTAAAGCATAATAAGCATTCTAAAGGGTTGTAAACATTGAATTCAATGGAATAGCAATCCAAACAAAAGTAACAAATGCTGCACCCTTTTTACTGCAATTGCAATTATTGTCGTAAGTATGTATGTATCTATTTTTACTAACAAGGCAATTAGCCTGGGTGCTGGATGTGCTGCTACTTGCTACTCGTATCAATAGTTTTCAGTATAAATTCTTAAAACAATTGCTCAAATGTATTTATGTGTAAATTGCTAACAATTAAAATATAATTTTTTTTACAAGCAAATTGTGAATAAATAAATAAATACAATCAGTAAACAAAGTGACCTTGCTGGGTGTGCTGTAATTGTTCTAAATAACAAGTTTTATTTTGCAAATGAAAGGGAAAATTTAAGTGTCAGTGATATAATTGTTAATTTTAAAAATAGTCATTAAAATAACACCATGTTGTATGATTGATATTGATTAAAAAAAAGCTTAGAAAAACAAACAGTGGGTCTGATTAATATTTAATAATAAAGCAATAAATACACAGAGTGAATGTTTAATAAAAATTTAAGAAATTTTTAAAGAAATAATTTAAATAATTGAGTTATATTCAACGTTTTTGCATATTTCTTAAAAAGTACAAAAAAAGTACTAATTGTCAAATGCACTTAATGAAATTTTTTGTTCTAATTTATCAGAATCTGAATTTATCTTTTATAAATGGATTTTTTTCAAGTACTTTTTGTAAGAAGTATTAAATTCAGGTTTTCCTATAAAATTTACATAAAATGTACTTTTAGTGAATAAAACTAAATTGATTATTTTATTTTAAGCGATGGTGTTGTAATGTAAAAAGTCTAGAGTGTCCGGGTTTTGGTATTGTCTTAGAATTGAAACAGTTCCTTTTGCTTAATACTATCTTAACATAATATCTTACTCTATTCTATGGCTAGATATTCAGTTCATGTACCTACTCATTACAATTCGAGGAGTTGACCAATCACATTCAAGTTCGTTTTGGATATTTGAGTGGAATTTGTGAGAACCAATCAATAACTCAAAACGATCAGCAGCGTATTTGTCATATTCAGCTCAGCTTGTATTTTAGTGTGCAGCGGCTGACTGCACTGACCTATTTGTTTATATTTTGTGTACTAAGCATTTGGTTTTATTTATATACAATTAAACAGTGTGCCAAGTATAGATAGGTACACTACAGTGTACTTAATTTTAGTCACTTTTTAAAAATTACTTTTTGTAAAGGAAACTAAATTGATAATTTTATTTTACGCGAAATTTCACATGGCTTGTGGACAGTTATTAAAAAGTACTTTTTGATAAACAAAGAATTCTAAATTTATATTTGTATGCAAAAAGTACTTTTAATGAAACAAATTAAAGTGATCACTTTATTTTAGGCGAAATTTTTCAGGTTTTGGGAAAAATGTAGAAAAAATACTCTTTTAAAAAGTATCAAATTTATATCTTGTTTAAAAAAGTATTTTTTGTGAAGATATCTGAATCGATAATTATATTGTAATAAAAAAATGACCTATTTTTTAACTTTTTTAAAAAAGTTAAAAAAAAGTACTTTTCCTAAAAAAAAATATATTATCATATAAAAGTACTCTAAAACATTTCTGTAAAGGAAACTAAATTCATAATGTCGTTGGCTATTTTTGAACATTTTTAAAGAAAAGTACCAAAAAATTACCTTTTGTAAAAAGTATCAAATTTATATTTTCAAATTTATATCTTGTTTAAAAAAGTATTTTTTGTGAAGATATCTGAATCGATAATTATATTGTAATAAAAAAATGACCTATTTTTTAACTTTTTTAAAAAAGTTAAAAAAAAGTACTTTTCCTAAAAAAAAATATATTATCATATAAAAGTACTCTAAAACATTTCTGTAAAGGAAACTAAATTCATAATGTCGTTGGCTATTTTTGAACATTTTTAAAGAAAAGTACCAAAAAATTACCTTTTGTAAAAAGTATCAAATTTATATTTTGCCCTAAAAAGAATTTTTGCGAAGAAAACGCAATCGATAATCATATTTAAGTAAAATTAACCTGTATTATAGAGTTTTTCAAAAAGTATCAAAAAAGTTCTTTCTGTAAGAAGTATATTATCATATAAAAGTAGTTATTTTTGAATATTTTCGAAAAGTAACATAAAAGTACCTTTTGTAAAAAGTATAAATTTTTGTGAAGAAAACTCAATCGATAAATAAACTTTAAGGGAAATTTACCTATTTTTTTAATTAAAAAAAAGTACCAAAAAAGTACTTTTTGTAAAAAGTACTAAACTTACATTTTGAAGTAAATAGTGTTCTGCGTGAAGTGATAATTTTATTTTAGGCAATTTTTGAAAAAGTATCAAAAAAGTACTTTTTGTAAAAAGTATCATATTTATATTTTGCCCTAAAAAGGATTTTTTAAAAAAACCACAATCGATAATTATATTTTAAGTAAAAATTTACCTATTTTTTAGCTTTTGCAAAAACTACCAATAGTACTTTTTTAAAAAAGTATTAAAAATGAGTTTTTGTAAAAAGTAACAAATTGTTTAATATTCTGAAGAAACTGTAAAAAAGTTAACCGCAATAATAGCCCTAACAAAAAGCTTAGAGCATTTATTTAGGAAATACTTACTTTTGGGATATTTACAGAAAAGTACTTTATGTTAATAAGCAATAAATTAATTAGATTTTTTTAATATATAAAAATTATAAATCCCTAAAGATCCAACACACATTTGTGTTTTTAAACATTTTTCCAAAAAGTACAAAAAAGTACTTTTTGCAAAAATTACCAAATTAATTTTTGTTAGGATTAAAAGCGAAATTCTACTAAAAAAACATAATTACAATTAAAAGTAAAATTATACTAAAGAACATGATTTTTAATATTTCCTATGACATATTAATATTTCCTATGTTTTTGTATATTTTTCCAAAAAGTAGCAAAAAAAAGTACTTTCTGCAAAAAGTATCAAATGTTTTTCTTTTTTTGAAGGATTACAAGTAAAACAAAACATACGAACATGATTTTACATTTTTGTAAAGCCAGAAACCATATTTTTGAACATTTTTCCAAAAAGTACTAAAAAGTATTTTTCGCTAAAAAGTATCAAATTGATTTTTTCAAAGATTAAAAGACAAACATAACTTAAGAACATGATTTTATATGTTTGCAAAGCCAGAAAAACACAATTTTTCATATTATGTATGCAAAAAAGTTTCTTTGCTTGTTTACTATCTCAGAAGCTTCTCACATTTTGTTATTAAAGTCCTTCTCTGAAAACACCTTCTACACCCTTTAACCAGTTCATACAACCAAATACTTTTCATAACACAATAATTTCTACTTAAAATTACAAATGCTGACCTAATTTAAAGGGCTTTATGTAATAAGACACATTTATTATGCCAAGCAACATATGCTTGTTTTTTTTTTATACATATTTAAGCCTAAATGTAGGCAATTATTTATGATTTATGTAAATCACACATAATCAGGCATGTGATGGAAATCGAAAACGAAAACGAATGAGTTTTAGAAGTAAATTTTTTCGTAATATTTCTGTATTGAAAAATTTTTATCACATAAAATTTAAAGATGTTGGGCTACTAAAGAGAATCTTAAAACAAAAATTTTAAAAATTAGATTATAAATGCCTTAAAATGTATTTCAAAAACTGATTCGTTTTCGATTTCGATTTCCATCACATGCCTGAATAATTTATATATAGCGGCTTATTGGGTTGGAAAATACTTGTTGTTGTGACTGCTTAAGGTCATAAATTAATAAGAAATAAAATGTGAGGCATACTTTAAGGAAATAAATTAATAAAGAAAAATGTAATATGTTTAAGTAAGTGTTAGAAATTTTCGGAATTTTACATAATTTGCAATTTTTAATATAAATGCTAATTTGTTTAGCCCATTTATAGGTAATTGTTTGCAAAATCATTTCATATTTTTCAGCTGCACTATAGAGATACTCGTATGTGTATAAAATAAGCAATTTAATTAATGTTTGCTAATACTCGTATATTCTTAAAGCTAAATGTGTAATAATGTGGTTTAGTTTGGAACAGCATATTTTTTTTTTTTTTTTGTTGTTTTACACCAGCCTAAATATCATAAAACAACAATTTAATATTAAAATGTTTAATTAGCTTATTAATTAATATAAAATTTCCCTTGCCATACAAAACGTTATACAGTTTCCCTTATAGCTATAATTTTATTGACATTTTATTAGTGTTATTTTGTAGCCATAGCAATATTATAATAAAATTTATGTAATGTTACATTTAGAGTGTCTATGATAAAGTTAGTTTTATTTACATATAATCCGATTTAATCAGCTACATAGATTATTCGGGATTACTTACATAAAAACTCAAACAAACTCTCAATGTTAAATAAAAGTAAAAGGCAACAATAGAGGAAGTTAGCCTTGCCAAAATTATGAAAGAGTTGTAAAAAAGACCAAATAAAACAAAACAAATTAAGTAGTTTATTTATGTAGACAATGTAAAAATTTCAATTTCACTTTATGGTTTTATGTTTTATGTGATACTTTGCTGTGCATAGGTTTAGATTGTATAACTAAAAAAGCTTAAATAAATATCTGCTAGAGATCATGAGTTATGTACTAAAGATAAAAAGTAAATGACTTTTGGTCTCAATTTAACTTTTGCTTTTGTTTGAACTATTTTAAAATATAAACAAAATTTAAAAAAGAACATGACTTGAAGCTTACAAAATTCATTAAAATGCTATGTTTACATGATTTCAAAAAGTCCCAAAAAAATAGTACTTAAAATCTAATTTTACATGATTTTCTAAATTTATTTAAAAAGTACCAGGAAAGTACTTTTTTCAAATAGTGCCAAGTTGCTATTTTTCACTAATTTGCAACTTAAAATATAAGATTATTAAACGCAATTTGCTTAAAATGCAATTTTTACAATTTTTTCTAGTTTTTAAAAAAGTATTAAAAAATTACTTTTTACAAATAGTACCAAGTTGCTATTTTTTTTACCACAAAAAAATAGAGGAAACGTGCATAAAATGTAATTTTACATGATTTTCTAAATTTATTTAAAAAGTATCATAAAAGTAGTTTTTTCAAATACTGCTAAGTTGCTATTTTTCACTCATTTATAACTTAAAATTTAAGAATATTAAACGAAATGTGCTTAAAATGCTATTTTGCATAATTTTTTCTGGTTTTTAAAAAAGTACCAAAAAAAGTACTTTTTGCAAAAAGTAACAAGTTGTTATTTTTACCAAATAATAGAGAGAACGTGCATAAAATGTAATTTTAAAAAGTATCAAAAAAGAACTTTTTGCAAAAAGTATCAAGTTGTTATTTTTTACTATTTTACATCAAAAAATGTAAGAATATGGAGACAGCTTTAAATATAATTTTAAATAATTTTCTGAATTTTTGCTAAAAGTACCAAAAAAGTACTTGTTGGAAAAAGTAACAAATTGTTATTTTTTTTTGCCAATTTAAATCTTAAGCATGCTTATAATGTAATTTTAAACAGTTTTTAAAAAAGTACCAAAAAGGTACTTTTGGTGAAAAGTACCAAATTGATTTTTTTAGAATGCTGAAATGTTAAAGAAATAAAGGTGTTAAGCTTAAAATACAATTAATTTTATTTTATTTTCTTCCACCTTTTTTATGAATTTTATTAAATTATTTTTAAGCTTGAGGTCACTTTTTTGTTTTTTCTAAAAGATTTTTTTATTTTAATATTAAATATATTAAAAAACCTCCTGAAGAAGATTTCCAAAGGAAATCGAAATATCGAGTTAATTATATATAAAAATAAAAAAATCTTTTATAAAAAACAAAAAAGTGACCTTAAGCTTAAAAATTATTTAATTAAAATACAATTTTAAATGATTCTCTGTATTTTTTCAACAAGTACCATTAATTTTGTAAAAAAAGTACCAAATTGTTATTTTTACTAATTTAAAACTGAAATATTAAAAATAATTAGCAAACATTCTTATAATGCACTTGAACAAATTTTCAATAGTTTTTGAAAAAAGTACAAAAAAAATTACTTTCAAGAACGTTCTGTACCAATTTTTCTCCTTTTTCAGACATTTATTTATTTGCAAAAACTTACATTACATTTTCACTCAAATAAGATAAATACATATATATAAAAAAAATTTGGAAAACGAAACAATTTGAATAGTTTTTATTGCATTATTTTGAATTTTGTGCAATTTTATGTTTTTTTTTAGAAATTTTTTAAAAAGTACCTTTTGTAAAAAGTACCAAATTTCGATTTTTTTTTTTTAGAATTTACATATAAATATACCTTTAGAAGCTTGAAAATGCTAAAATTTTAGATTTCTTAGAAAAGTACCAAAAAAAGTACTTTTGTAAAATATTTTCACTCAAAAAAGGATAACAAAAATTCTTCAAATTAAACAGTTTTATAGTTATTGTTTAATAATTTTTGTTTAATTTTAGAAATTTTTCAAAAAGTACAAAAAAGTACCTTTTTTAGAAAGTAACAAATTTCGATTTTTTAACATTTGCTTATAAATAAACCTTGAAACCTTAAATATGCTATAATTTAAGATTTTTTAAAAAAGTACCAAAAAAGTGCTTTTCGTTAAATCAACATAAATGTGTTAACTTAAGCTAATGTTAAAATTTTAAAGAAAAAAATTTAAAAAATAGACATTTAAATTTAATATTCTTTAAATATTTTGCTTAACCTTTGGCGTTTTCTTGAACTTAAACAAAAGAACTTTCCAAAAAAAAAAAATCTTATATTGGATTAAAACACCAACCCACCAGAAACACAGACACACACATAAAAAAAACAAATTTCTTATAAAATAAATAAACCATTACTGTTATTTTTTGAAAATATAAAAATATTTCAAAGTAAACAAACCAGAAAGAAGCATTAAACAATTTCTACGAATTTAAAATCAACATTTTTATTGTATAATTAATTTACTGCAGAGAAATTTTTTAAAAATTTAGTTTACAAATTTCATTGTCTAAACATTGTCTTGTTGTTTCTAACTCGAAAATTTTCCAGAAAATTGAAATTTTATTTTTATAAGTACTTTTGAGAGCTTTCACTGTACCACATAAATTAATCCTTCCTTTAGTTAGTATTTAATGATTTAGTTATTTATATATGAATTGTACATTGGTATAATTGCTGTTGATATAGACATTTAAATTGGCCACATGCCACAATTAAATACTCAACTTTGTTGTGTCTCCGTGTAGCTGTTGGGGCACACACACAGCTGTACGTACATATATGTGCTGGCCATTTTCCGGAGTATGATTGATGGTTCTTCTTTATATTTCATAACCCGTGCGTATATTTCTGCACACACAACACTCACACACTAACTAAACAAATAAGGATGAGTTTCTATGGACAACAAGATAAAGCAATTGTGAAAATCAGTACATATTCATGTTTTAAGGACCCGCATTAAAAACCTGTAAAACATTGGTGGTCTATTACGGCAACAGCGTTATGCTGATGGTTTATAATTGCTGTGTGTTTAGAATTACGTGTGGTGTGAGTGTTTTCAGTTATTGATAATTTTTGATTTTTCTATACAATATTTGCGCATAATGTAACGTAACTTTTTTTTCGGTTGGGTTTAATTTAAAAATGTTAAGCCTTTTGTTGAGAACAAACAAACGAAATCTGTGTAATGTTACTGATTGTATTTTCAGCAAAATTACATAAACATCATTCAATGGCATCATTGCCTTTGTTGTATAGATTACTTAAATATAAAATTTAGCAAAAATTTTATAAAAAGAAAATCATAATTATCAATCACTATTAAACAATATTTGATGATACAATATTGTGGTCAAACTGCATTTAATGTAAACATCGATTGCTTTGTTACAGACAACTGGGCAAATAGCCAAATAAATAAATATAAAATATTCAGTAAC
Organism: Bellardia bayeri; assembly: GCA_950370525.1. Taxonomy (NCBI): domain Eukaryota; kingdom Metazoa; phylum Arthropoda; class Insecta; order Diptera; family Calliphoridae; genus Bellardia; species Bellardia bayeri. The sequence continues at coordinate 7,951,862 of OX493266.1, read as the reverse complement.
ACTAAAAGTTTTAACACATACACAATATACATATTTTGAAAGTAATTGAATTTTAAGGCTCAAACTTAAATGCATTTTAAAGAATAGTAAATAGTTCTATATGTACTTTGTAGTTTGAAACATATTTCATTTAAAATGTGTCATGATTTTAATACTTTTTGAAAAAAGTACTATTGCTAAATAAAATTTATATTTTTTGAAAATCTTTTAAACACATTTTATACATTACATACAATTTTTCTAGAATTTTACTACTTTTTTTTTCTTTAAAAACGTAGTAGAATTTTTACTACTTTTTCCAATATTTCAACAAACCAATATTATGTTCATAATTTAAAAAATTATCTTAAACATATACCATACAAAAAATTTATCAAATCCAAACTTTTTCTACTACTATTTTCAAATCAAATAAAATATATATATTTGAAATTTTTGTAATACAATTTATTTAATCCATATAATTTTTCTTAAAATTTACTACTTTTTTAAAAAATAGTAGTAAAAATTTACTACTATTTTTAAAAATTTTTTCAAAAAATTATTATTTTCTTAAAGTTAAAATTTTACTTAATAAGATTCTAAACCAAAAATGTGTAAATTCCAAACTTTTTTTAAAAAAAGTAGTAGAAATACTACTATTTTTAATTTTATTAAATAATTTGTAAGCTTGAGGTTTTTTTATAAAAGATTTTTTTTATTTATAATAAACTCGATATTTCGATTTCCTTTTGGAAATCTTCTTCAGGAGTATATTTAAAAAATAACAAATTTTCTATGTGTAAATATTTTGATATAAGTTTGAAAGGGGTTGACAAAATTCAAAAATAGATTTTATAGAAAAATAATTTTAAATTTTCAATAATAACATTGAACAGTAAATAATTTTAACATTTTGAATAATAACATTTTGGAATCATAACATTTTTTAAATACATAAATTGTTTTAATTTCTCCTATTATTAACATTTATATTTTTCTTCAATAGGTGTCTATAAATTTGGGTCTTTTTTAAGATTTATTCTTTTTTCTGATGGTACATTATTGATATGTAACATTTCTAATATGTATCTTCATTTTGTATGATTTTCTATGTTCAATATAGATGTGTTATCGAAATCTGGATAGTGGTTTAAATCTCTACAATGGGTTGATAAAGTTGTTTTTTGTGTTGAATTATAATTTCTATATTTCTGCTAATCTAGTTTTTTTGTCCCTGTTGTTCCTATATATATGTATATATTGTTACATTGTTCGTTACTATTACCGCCATAAGGAATTTTATATACTAAATTTGACATATCTGTCTTTTCTAATCTATCTTTAGTTTTTGTGAATAATCTTCCTATGTTATTATTCACCTTATGTGCCATTTTCTATGTTGTTTTGTTATATATGTTTAAATGTTCTATTCTTTCTGAAAATCCAGGTATATACATATGATATTGACTTATTGACTTATAAATTTTTGATTCTGAAATTCCATTATTAATATAGGATTTCTTCGTATTAAATTGTTTTATTAATTTAGGAAAACTATTATCTTTTAATATATTTCTAATTATTTCTTTATTTTTCTTATGAAATCTAATGTCACTAATTGTTAATATTTTATCTATAAGATTTTTAGCAGTGTTTATAATAATTCTTTTTGGGTGTTTTGAGAAATAATTTGAAATTCTTCCTGATGAAGTTGGTTTTTTATACGAATCAAATACTAAATTATTTCCCTTTCTTGTAACTAATATGTCTAAATATGAAATTGAAGAATTTAATTCTTTTTCAATAGTAAATTTTATATTCTGATCAAATGAGTTGAATGTTGACAATAAAATATCAATTTTATTATCTTCAATTATACAAAATAAGTCATCTACATAGTCTAAATTTTACTTAATTATATTCCATATAAAAATGTTACAAATTCCCAACTTTTTAAAAAAAAGTATTAGAAATACTACTATTTTTAATTTTATTAAAAGCGATACTTTTACAATGCCTTTAACAAAATTTATTTAATACATAAATTGTTCTTTAAATTTACTACTGTTTGAAAAATATTGGTAAAAACTTACTAATTTTAAAAATTTTTCCAAAAAATTATTATTTTCTTAAAGTTTAAATTTTACTTAATTAGATGCCACACAAAAAATTGATATATTCCAAACTTTTTGTAAAAAGTAGTAGAAATACTACTATTTTTAATTTTAATAAAAGTTATACTTTTGCAATGCATTTAATAAAATTTATTTAATACATAAAAATTTTCTTTAAATTTACTACTTTTTAAAAAATAGTAGTATTAATTTACTACTATTTTGGAATTATTTTTAATAATATTTTCTTAAAGCTAAAATTTTACTTAATTTTATTCTAAACCAAAAATGAGTAAATTGCAAACTTTTTTAAAAAAGTAGTAGAAATACTACTATTTTTAATTTTGTTAAAAGTGATGTTTTTCAAATGCCTTTAACAATATTTATTTAAACCATAATATTTTTCTTGAAATTTACTACTTTTTAAAAAATAGTAGTAATGATTTACTACTATTTTTGAATTTTTTTTTTTTAAATATTATTTTCCTAAAGTTAAAATTTTACTTAATTTTATTCTAAACCAAAAATTTTTAAAGTGCAAACTTTTTTAAAAAAGTAGTAGAAATAATACTATTTTAGAATTCAAAAGTTTTAATGTTTTTTCTATTTTTTATTGCGTCTTATTATAAATTTTACACAATTTGGTAATTTTCCTATAAAGCTGAATGAATTTTCACTCTATTGTTTTATTTAGTTTGTTTAAATATTTATTTATTTTCTTATAAGTTTTCTTACATAAAACGATCAATGTCATTGACAAATTTTCCAGAATACTGGCAATCTCTTATGGAATCTTTTCATACAAATTGCTAGAATTCTCCTTTATTTATGCATTTGTTTCTTTATTTACATTTGCTATTTTGCAATCACTTGTTGTAATCAACAACTATATATTTATTTACTTACTACTACTGTTTGTCTTGCATCTAAAGTTACTTAAGACAGCAATAAAATACTTGTCAAATTAATCTGAAGCCAAAATAATGATGATGATGATGGTAGTGGCAGCTTGAAAAGGAATAAATCCTACAAACATACATATAAACTGCAAAAGGACAAAATCACTGTAAAAGCAGTAATAAAAGGAAACAGTTCCTTTTCAATGCACTCGATGTTGCGGAAGGGTAAACAAAAATATATGGATATATTTAATACGTTTTGTATGGCATGTAACAAGTACGACAGCTTAAGCAATGGTTGGATAAGTGTCACAATTGTTTGTACTGCTATTGCTTAAATCTCCACTGTCTATTTGTCTTGTATAACATTGTTCAGAGTACAGAAGAAGGCTGTGACACTAATACAACGAATACATAACAAATTTTGCAAGAGAAACAAACAAAAACATAGATTTAAAACTGTCATAATAATTTATAATCAAATGCAAATAAACATTTTCTTATATTTTTGCTTAATGGACTGTTAGATTGAAAACTCAGTATAAACAGTTGATGGTTTTCACAAACACTACTAAAACACCTGTAGAACTAAATATAAAAAACCTGCCAGCCAAAGAGTTGTTTAATTTTTAGACATTGCAATAAAAGTGGCAGTTCAATTGCAGTGAATTAAAATATATCCATAGGAATATTAAAAACTAGTATTTCTACTACTTTTTTCAAAAAGTATGCAATTCATAACTTTTTTGTTTGGCATCTAATTAAACAAAATTTTAACTTTAAGAAAATATTATTTTTTTAGAAAAATTTAAAAAAAAGTAGTAAATTTTTAACTACTTCTTTAAAAAAGTAATAGATTTTCAGAAAAATTTTATGCAATACATTAGTTGTTTCCTAGAGATTTCAGAATTATCAATTTTAACAAATTTAAAAATATGTAGCAGTATTTTTACTACTTTTTTCAAAAAGTAAAAAATTTTAAGCTTTTTTGTTTGGCATCGAATTAAGCAAAATTTTTAATTTAAAGAAATAAAAATATTTTGTTAAAAATTTCAAAAACGTGCCAAATTTTTACTACTTTTAAACCAAAGTACCAAATTTTACAACACATTATTAAAACCAGCAGACATTTTATTAAAATCTCAAATAAAATTTCAAATTCTATGTATTTATGTGTCGGTGTCTTTGGTAGAAACTTTCATAACCCCTTAAATACTTGCATATCCACACAAACATTATTCTTGTTGTTGCTGCTAACACATCCAAACAGAGTGAAGATTTATTTATAGTCTTAAAACTGTACTCGTATAAACAAGTTATGATTTTATTAGTAGCATATGTTTAGGGGGGTGCGGGGCTGGTATAATATTTAATATTGCTGTGTGGTTAACATTAACATTAAAGCATGATGCTGCAGTGCTTAAAATAAAACTACAACTGCATTTGTATTTGTATTACGTTTGTGTTTTTTGTATTTTTTGTTTGTGCTTAGAATATCAAGCCCTCAGGTGCATTAAAGTATTAGCAACTGGAAATACTCTCATACCGTTTGTAGATGTATGTACTCGTATGCATGAGATTTTTTTCAAATTATTTTAAATAAGTAAAGAAAATTTAATTTTCTTTTAACAGGAAATAAATTATTTATATAATTCTGTAATGCTTGTAACAGCATCATTATAGTGTCAAGTGCTATAAAAAGGTAAAGGACAACATATGTATATTAATTAAACTAAACTTTAAGTTTTAGTTTTATATACATATGTACATAGGTATATTTAATAGGTTTTAAAATGCCTAAAACCGGTAATAAATTCTGAAATATTTGTTTGTTACAATCAGTTAAATTTAAATGATTTCAAAAATATCAGTTTTAAAACATTTTAAAATATGTAGTAGTATATGTATGTATATACTACTTTTTTTAAAAATTAAAAAATTTACAACTTTTTTGTTTCAAATATAATTAAGAAAAGTTTTATATTTAAGACAATAATATTTTTTGTAAAATTTTTTCAAAAAGGTACTAACAATTTTACTACTATTTTACAAAAAATAGTTGATTTTTTAATAAATTATATATAATATGTTCGCTGTATCCAAGGCAATTCAAAAATATCAGTTTTAATCAATTTAAAAATAGTAGTATTTCTACTACTATTTTGCAAAAGTAAGGAATTTCGATATTTTTTTTTGGCTTCTAACTAAGAAAGATTTTCTATTGCAGATGATAGCAAAATTTACCATTCATACTCATTTAACCATAGACCAAACCCTTTGGAGATTGGGGAAATGAGACAAATTATGAATGATACGCTGAACCGAGATCTTGAAACAATCTCGGAATGGGGTTGTGCGAATAGAGTCGATTTTAACGCACGTAAGACTCAGTGTTGTTTATTAACGTACAACAGATCATGTTGCTTCATCTGTTTTTATGGGCGGTGTAAATGTTAAGGAATCAGACGCTCTTGACGTTCTAGGCATGAGAATCCAGTGTGATGGCCGCTGGACCAAACACATTTTTCAAGTGTCGAAAGAAGCGCTCAAGTGCCTTGGTTTTTTAAAACGGTGTAGAAAATACTTCACTCCATCTGATCTTATTACTATTTACACCACCTATATTCGACCGAAAATGGAATACAACTCTCATGTATGGGCCGGTACTTCGAAGTCTATTTTGGAGTTACTCGACCGCGTACAGGAGAGGGCGAAGATGCTTATCGGTGACAGTAGGGTATCCAACTCTATTGATTCATTGGAGCATCGTGGCAATGTAGGTTATGTTTCACAGTTCTATCGATACTATAATGGTATGTGTTCTGCTCAAATCAGGGAACTTGTTCCTGAAACACGCAGTTTTTTACGTAATACACGTTCTTCAGTCAGGGCCAGTTAACATCCATTTGTGGTCGACTGGACAGTGGATGGCACAACACACTACAGGGAAAATTCGTTCTTTAGCCGTACTGTCCGTATGTGGAACAAACTACCAGCAGAAGTATTCCCTGCCACTTTCAATATTGAAAAATTCAAGTCAAATGTTCACAAACACTACTCCCTCTATCCTCCCTCCCATAACCTATTTTCCTAGTTCTAACACAATGCATTGCATAAGTAGGGGTCATCCCCTGAGTGCTGGTCCACGAAAAAAAAAATAATATTTTTTCTAAAAATTTTCCAAAAAAAAAAAACTTAATTACAAAAAGTAGTAGATTTGGTGAAAATTTACATATAATATATTCGCTGCACCTAAGGTAATTCAAAAATAACAGTTTTATGTAATTTAAAAGTAGTAGTATTTCTACTACTATTTTGCAAAAGTAAGGAATTGCCAAATTTTTTGTTTGACTTCAAATTAAGAAAGATTTTCTATTAAAGAAAAAAATATTTTTTCTAAAAATTTTCAAAAAATAAAACTAAATTATTTACTACTCTTTTAAAAAAAAGTAGTAGATTTGGTGAAAATTTAAATATAATATATTCGCTGCATCTGAGGGAATTCAAAAATAACAGTTTTATTTAATTTCAAAATATGTAGTAGTATTTCTACTACTATTTTTCAAAAGACAAGAATTTCGAAACTTTTCCATATAATTAAGCAAAATTTTGTATTTAAGAAAACAATATTTTTTGTAAAAATTTTCAAAAAAATTACTAAATTTTTTACTACTATTTTACAAAAGGTAGTAGATTTTGAGAAAAATTTTATGGCATATGTCTGCTGTAGCTCAGGGATTTCGAAAATATATTTTTTATTTAATTTAAAAAGAGTAGTAAAAATAATACTTTTTTCAAAAAGTATGAAAATTTAAAATATTTGGTTTAGAATATGCTTCAGAAAATTTTAGTTTTTAAAATAATATATTTTTATTAAAATGTTCAAAATAATAAATTAAATACTTTTTTAATACGATATAAAATTCCTAAATTTGTTACAAGAGTATTGATTACAAATTCAAATAAAGCATCTGTTTCCATTTATTTAGATACTAAAATTCAAACCCTCAAATAAATTTACTCGCCTACCCATAAATATGTCTAAACATATGTATGTAATGTTTACAGGCAATTCTGCTACTTCTATTTCCTCTGGCACTACTCAAGCATTTAGTCTCTCTCTCTCTCTCTCACACTCTCCATCCTGGTTATTTCCCTTTCATTCTCAATTGCATTATTGTGTTTAATGGTGTGTGTTTAATAACAATCAGCCTGAAATGCTGCAACGTGATACTAAAACGCAATCATACATACTTTCCCACACATAGATACAAACAGTCAGACAGACATACAGACACACAGCCATTCATTCATTCATTGCAACACCACATGCATTGAATAGAAAACAATTTAAAAATGATTTCCTTGCCTTTTATTGAAAACAAAACTCACTCAGAGATTTATTGTTCTCTTGTTTTTATTTAAATGAAATTTAGTTAAAAAAAAACAAACTAAAATTTTATGTAAATTTTGTGTACAAACATGAGTTTTGTTTCTTTTTTATTTTAGTTTTTAATTTAAATTTTCATTAAAATAGAGCAAAACATTAATATAACCAACATAAGCCAGTTAACAGCAAAAAATTACTCTAACAACATTTTCAATTCTTAAAATTTCTTGAAACTTCTACACAATTTGCTGGGTTAATGGTCTAACTTAAACAAAGCACGTGTGTGTTTTCTAAATAAATATGCATATGCCTGCAAATAGTCAATATTTAAATACATATGTTCATACATATATTTGAAATATATTATAATCAGGCATGTGATGGAAATCGAAAACGAAAACGAATGAGTTTTAGAAGTAAATTTTTTCGTAATATTTCTGTATTGAAAAACTTTTATCATATAAAATATAAAGATATTGGGCTACTAAAGAGAATCTTAAAACAAAAATTTAAAGCTAATTTTGGACTAAAAATTTTTGCAAAAAACAAAAATCTAGTGAAATCTAAACTACATATGTAAATAGTAGAAATACTACTACTACATATTTTTAAATTTGAAAAAAAAAATTTTTTTTTGGTAAAAGTTTATACATACATATATTACACACAATTTTTTGAAAAATCTACTGCCTTTTTTCAAAAAGTAGTAAAAAATGTAGTACTTTTTTGAATTTTTTTACAAAACATTTTATTTTTTTAAATTAAAAATTTTACTTAGTTAGATGCCAAACAAAAAAGTTGAATTCCTTACTTTTTTAAAAAAGTAGTAGAAATACTACTATTTTTTTATTTGATAAAACAGATATTTTTGGAAACTTTGAAACACAGTTTATATATTACACACAATTTTTTGGTAAATCTACTACTTTTTAAAAAAAAAGTAGTAAAAATTTAGTATTTTTTTTAAATTTTTGATAAAAAAAATTTGTTTCCTTAAATTAAAGATTTTGCTTAATTAGATGCCAAACAAAAAAGTTATGAATTCGATATTTTTGGAAACTTTGAAACACAGTTTATATATTACACACAATTTTTTGGTAAATCTACTACTTTTTGTGAAAAGGTACTAAAAAATTGGGTACGTTTTGAAAATGTTTACAAACAAATGTGTGTGAAATGTATGTGCAAAAATTTGTTTAGGGAGTTGTGATTTCTCTAAGTGAGATTTATGTTTCCTTGAACTTTTATTTATAAAACAAAAATCTGTTATATTTTTGCTCAAAGATGAAACTCAAATCAATATAGAATCATGATCTTAGTTTAATATATTTCTTTGAGTGTTTCGTATGTACTTACACATTGTAGTATTTTGCTACATTATTTATTACAAGGCTAAGGTAGCATACAGCTGCAAGTTCATAGCAAGAACAAAATTATGAAAAGACCTGCCAAGAAATCCATATATGAAAGATTATATATGAATTAATATTTTATAACTAATATATGTATACATATGTATATAATAATATTGTTAAGTAAGACGTATAATATAAGAGTTTTGAGGCAGTGAAAAGTTACACTGAGACAAAAAGCATAGAACATTTAAAGGCTGAGTAAATGCTGAACTCATTTCTTCACTTTTTCCTCTCCTTGCTTTCTTTCTGCAAAGTTTTTATTAACTCTAAGACAAGTTGCCTAAATAAACCATCTTGAACCCAGAGTCAGTCCTCTTAAGAAGTCATTTAGCAAACCCGCTAATTTTCCCTCTTGTTTAGTTCCTACTCATTATTATTAACAATTAATTCTTTGTTTTGTTTCATTTGTTGCTTTTCTTGATGGTTTATATAAAACTCATTATTCTTTTAGAAAATTACAAACAATGGCGTTGTTGTGGTTAAAAGGCATTTCTTTAGCTGAGAGTTTATTATATACATATACATATGTTATAGTCCTTTTCACTTGTTTGCTTTACGGAATACAAACAACGTCATTATCATCATGCTTATCAGTAGCAATAGCCATACAAACAACACAAACAATAATGTAAAGAATGAAGAAATAAATGAATGAATGGATGGATGGATGGAAAGTATGCTGATGTTGATGATATTGTTATTGTGTTGCACTTATTCGTCCAAAAAATAACAAACCAACAACAACGACAACAAAAAAAAAACAAGTTAAACAATAGAGCATCATGTGGCTGAGAGAATAAAATGGCAACAAAGCAATAAAAGTGCTGGCTGGGAATTTAGGCTAAAAACAGTTTAGGTGAAAAATTACAAAATATTTTAACTAAAAGTCTTAATTTTACTTCAAGTTAAATATACAAATTGTAAAACTTCGAATAAATTTTTTTTACAAATTTTCAAATACTCGCAAGAGGAATAATTCTCATTTAAAAGTCTTAATTTTTGTAAAATTTTTGTTGAAGTTTTACAAATTTTCAAGTGTCTTTAAAAATTGCAGTTTTATGAATTTAAAAAAATTGTAGTAAAAATACTTTTTTTTTTTCATAAAGTTTAAAATTTGTTAGTTTTATTAACGAATATTCTTGTTGTCAAAATATACTTTACATTGACAATAAAAAATTGTTATAATTTTGCAAATCATAGTAAATTTTTTATTACTGTTTTACAAAAATTTAAAGTTTTTCAAAAATTTGTATGGAATGTTTTTAAAAGGCTTGTAGGACTAAAAAATTATAATTTTAACAATTTTAAAAATAGTAGTAGAAATACTACTTTTTTCAAAAACTTTGTAATTTGTTATTTTTTTTACATTTATTTTCTGTTTACAATTTTTTACTTTAAGTAGAAGATTTTTTTTTATAAAAAAAATTACAAAAAAATAGTCAATTTTCTACTACTATTTTACAAAATGTACTAAATATTGTAGAATTTTTGTGAAAACATATTAAAATGTATAAAGGATTGCAAAAATAGTAATTTTTATTTTTAAAAATAGTAGCAGAAATTCTACTTTTTACAAAAAGTTTGGAATTTGCTATTTTTTAAAATGGAATATGATGTTAAAAATTTTTACTTTATGGAGTTGATATTTTTTTTATAAAAATTCTTAAAAAAGTAGTATATTTTCTATTACTATTTTACCAAAAAGTACTAAATTTTGTGAGACTTTTGTTAATATACTAGATTTATTTAACTATATATATAATTTTTATTCATTTTAAAAATAGTACTTTTTTCAAAAAGTACTAAATTTTGTAAAATTTTACTGAAAATATATTAAAAATATTATTAGCTTATGAAAATAGCAATTTTATTAACTACTTTTTTATAAAGTTTGAAATTGTACTACAATTTGACTTCCAGTTTTTTAACAAATTTTGAATTTTTGTAAAGAATTAGATTTATATGGTGTTCACACATGCATTTTTAATTGAGTCAATTATTGGTTAATTAAAAAGTGTTCACATATGCTCAATATTGCTAATTTAATTAGCGTTTGACAGCAGCTGACAAAAAAGAATGCATTTAGTTCACTCGGGAAAACGTCAACGCTCGTTTACGTGAACATCCCAAAACCTCAACCCTTTTTTTTACATTACCTACTCTAAAGTGTTATGAAATAAATAGAGAGAAGTCTCTCTTTCAAGTGTTGGAATGAAAAAAACAGCAAAAAGAATAACAGATTTTTTTTAAAACGTCAACAATTTGTTAAACGTCAACACCCGCGGTTTTAATTAGTTGACGTTTTCCCGAGTGCACTGTATGTGGTTCTAATATTATAATTTTCAGCCTAAAAATATTCTATATTAATTTAAAAGCGAAACAACTGCCATTTTAGTTATTACTAGTCACAGGGTTGTATTTTTAATTTTAACAATTATTAGAATAATTAACTCTTAATGAAGCAATTATCTTAATTGAAATTTTGTATGGATAATTGAATTCAATTAGGCGTTAATTAAAAATTTTCAATTAAAAATGCATGTGTGAACACCATATTAAATACATATGTATATAACAATTTTTATCCCAGTATTCTTCAAATCATTTATTTTATATCTGCTGTACTTTGTTTCTCAGCCTTTAGTGTATTTCCTTTTGCTAATGAAACCACCACAAAGAAAAAACAATCAAACTGCAAGCTGGGCAAAAAATGTACACGTTTTTCTAGTGATGGGAGGGTGAGGGGTGAGTTAGCTGGTGAAAGCGGAAACTCTTACTAAACACGTTTTTTTCCATTATTTAGTACTAAATATTATGTATAAAGGCATTTTATTACACATTGTTTTATAGGTTTCTCTTTGTTATAACACAAGCCTTATACAAGAAATGATGCAGATAATGAGATTTTTTTTCAGCTTTAAACAAAATTGCAGTAGATTTTGTTTTAATTATGGTTTTAATAGAAAACAAACAAATGAATATTTAGTAAAAGGAAATCTTTACGTTTACAACAAGTTGCAAGTTTAATAAATATTTATTCTTAAATATTATTTCAGTAATTATGCATAATCTTTTACTTTAATATGTTTTAAGTAAAATTAGTAATTTTCTTAGCCAGCTTTTAGTATTAACATAGTAAGGAAATCAATCTCAACATTTGACATTTGAAAACATTTGACTTAAATGTATTTACACTATTAATAGTGTTGTTATTCCTTTTGTATGGTCATGCTCTTTAGCTACTAAAGTAAACTAGTTTTTCAATATAAAACATGACCAAGAAGTTTAGCATATGACACAAGAAAGTTTAAGCCTTAAAAGAATATGTGGTCAAAGGGTTTGGTTTAAGTAAAATAACAAAACTACTTAAATATTTAAATGAGAAAGCAAACGAAAAACAGAATCGTAGAACACTTTTAACAATATTAAAATAATATAAAGCAATTTGTTTTATTTCAATAACAAGAATGCTTGAATCATTATAAAAATACTAATTTTTTTATATGTATTAAAAAATAGTAGTAGAAATACTACTTTTTTCAAAATGTTTAAAATTTAATACTTTTAATACAGAATGTTAAAGTTCTCAAAATTTGCTTTAAAATGAATTATAATTTGTCTGGAATTTGCACAAAAAATAGTAAAATTTCTACTACTTTTTTACAAAAATTTAAAAATTTTATAAAATTTGTGTGGAAAAGTTTTAAAAATGTTCCAGTGATTTCAATAATGCTAATTTTATTAAATTAAAAAATAGTAGTAGAAATACTACTTTTTTAAAAACTCTGAAATTTGTTATTTTTCTTACAAATCATTGCTGTTGTTAAAATTTACTTTAAAATGACGAACTTTTTTTGAGAAAATTTGGCAAATATGTAGTAGTAAATTTTCTACTACTTTTTTATTAAAAGTTAAAATTTTTCAAAAAAAAATTTATGAAAATGTTGCTAATGCTTGTAAGACTATAAATATTGTAATTTTAAATATTTTAAAAATAGTAGTAGAAATACCACTTTTTAAAAAAAGTTTTGAATTTATTATTTTTTAAAACAGAATATGATTGTAAAAAATATTTAGATCTGTTGATGGAATTCTGTTTATATATTTTTTAAAAACAGCACTAAATTATCTATTACTTTTTTACAGAAAGTTTAAAATTTTGTAAAATTTTTGTGGAATTATATAGAAAATATTTAAATGTTTATCAAAATATAAATTTTATTCTATTTTCAAAAAGTAGTAGTAGAAACTATTTTAATATAAATATAAAACTAGTAGTAGAAATACTACTTTTTTAAAAAAGGTTGGAATTTACTATTTTTGAAAACAGAATATGATTGTTAAAAATATTTTCTTCCATGATATAGTATTTTGTTTGTATTTTTTTTTTGCAAAACGTACTAAATTATCTGCTACTTTTCTGCAGAAAAAAGTGATAAATTCCTTACTTTTGTAAAAAAGTAGTATTTCTACTACTATTTTCAAATTGCCAAATCTAGCTTTTATTTTAAATAAATATCATTAAAAATTTAGACAAATTTTGTACTTTTTAACTCCTGATAAAAGTTTTTATAATAAATGTTTGTAATTTTTTTTTATTCAATAATCGATATATTTTATCTTGTTTTCTCAGTGTTATGAGTTAAAGATTTTCCACTCCTTTTTTGCCTTTGCCACTAAAATAAAATAGGAAAACACAAAAAAAATCAGGTCGTTTGACTTGAATATGCTGGCTTGTTAGTTGGGAAATAAATAAAATTTGAAACTACTATAAAGCTTTTGGCGTTTTAAGTGGGTGCAAACAGAATGAAAATAAGAAATAAACATGCAAATACAAAATACACACACAAGCACCAATAAAATGCATGCACTCATACAATTTTATTCAATGAACATTTTTCGTTTGCAGTTTTTGTTGTTGTTGTTATTCTAAAGGGGTCTTTTATGCAAGAGTTGTGTGATTTGTTTTTGTTTATTTCTTTTTTTTTTAGAGAATTCTAGTGAAGAAAAATCTCATCAAAGTAGTTTAACAATCGTTTAAGGCGAATTTTTGTTACAGTTTTAAAAAAATCTGGAAAATTTGATTTTGCCTAAATCCTTAAGTAGGCTATTTATTTTTTATGGCAGCAAATTTACTACAATTGAATTACAAGAGAAAATTTGTTTAGCAGAAATAGCTTCAAACTTTTAAATTGGTAGACTTTTTTGAAAATTGTAGCCTACTTTTAGGCCTAACCAACTGACTTTATTTACTGTTAAAAAGCTAGTTGCTTTGCTGTGAGATTTATTTAATGCAGATTTTCAGTTTGTTTTTTTGTGGTTTATGTATTTTTAGTTTATTCATATACATACTTCCATTTGGATTATCCGTGATGCTTTTTGTTGCTGCTGTCTTTTTTCACCAAAATTTTTTATACAGTTTAAGGCTAAATGGTATTTGGTTTGTTTCAGCCCTTTGTTATTTAAGTGAATATTTTCCATAAATTGTTAATTACTTAAAAAGGCATGAAAGACAGCTTTAAACAAAAAAAAAGTTTAAAATTAAAAACAAGCAAACCATTTTTTTTACATTTATTTAAATTAATACAAAAATTGTACTACCTTAAAGCAAACGTTCAGCGCAAGTATAATCTAAAGAAATATTAATAAATTTTAAACTTTTCAAAAAAGTACAATTTCTACTAATTTTTTTCAAATTAAAAAATATCCTATTAGAAATCTTTTTACAATTTACTACTATTTTAAAAAAGGTAGTAGATAATAAACTATATATTCTAAACTAAATATATTCTGTATGATCACTATTTCATTTAAAATAAATTCTATTATAAACTACTACTTTTTGTAAAATAGTAGTAAACATTTTCTTACTATTTTGTACAATTTTTCAGATAAAATATAATTTTCTTAAAGCTTGTATTTTATTTAAATATATTCTGTAAAAACATTTTGAGAATTCCATACTTTTTAAAAAAAGTAGTAGAAATACTACTATTTTATAATTGAAAAATGATGATGTTTTTGTAATCACTATTTCATTTAAAATACCTTCCATCATAATTTTTTTATAATTTAGTACTTTTTGTAAAATAGTAGTAGATAATTTCATACTATTTTGTAAAATTTTTTAGAGAAAATATAATTTTCCTAAAGCTTGTATTTTATTTAAACATATGCTGTAAAAATTGTTTGTAAATTCACTACTTTTTGAAAAAGTAGTAGAAATACTGCTATTTTGAAATTGAAAAAATTTGATGTTTTTGAAAACACCATCTCATATTAAACAATTTGCTTTGGATATTTTTTAAATTTTACCAATTTTTGTTAAAAAGTAGTAAATTTTTGATTACTTTTATGAATATGTATCTAAATAAAAATATTTGCCTCTTAAAGCTAATGTTGAAAAGAATTGTATTATTTTCTTAATTTAAAAAAATAAAAATGAAACACTTTTAAATCTAGAACTTCCTAAAAGTGTAAATACAAATTTAAAATTCATTTTAATTACTCTATTTCCATTTTAGCTGTTACGTTTTTCTTTTTGAAAATTTCGTGGAATTACTGGACTTGCCCCGCCACTACCCACCTACCTACAACACACCAACTCGCATTTTAATTTGTCCAAATGTTACGAACGACATGACAATGTCATTTTCAACAGACCCTCTCAATGGAAATAATGATAATTCAACAGCAGCATCAGCAGCTGAAATACAAATGAACAACAATGATTTAAATCTGCACAAAATTTTACGGGCAGCTGCCTCAGCCTCAGTAAAATTAATACTCAAAAGAAATGACAATTCGGACATCAAAAAGATTAACGTTAATAGTCATGATGACGTTGTAGTTCATGGGAATGATGATATTGAAAATGAAGTTGTGTCCAAAAGTGAATACGCAGCAACGGCCAACAATTTAGCGGCCACAATTACATCGATACGTTCCAATGTTACCAAAGTCTTGTACATGTATTCACAAAATAAAACTACTGATGCCGACACGGACGATGATATGCCAACTAATGAAGCAAATGCATATGATACCGTTGGTAGCCCCAATGTAAATTTGACACAATTACCAGCTAACGAAAATCCTTTAGCAACGACCACGTCAACTTTGTCAAGAATAGCAGCTACAATGACCTCTGAGATTTTACAAAATTCCTCCTACAATAACAATAGTAATCTAGCCCACATAGCAGCAGCAACATCAATAGACATCAGTAATTTAGATGAACATAACAGCAACGTGATAGTAACAACAATGACACACTTAAATGAGTTTCTAAATGCGACAACTGCAACCCCCCCTAACAACACAATAACAGCAACAGTAACAACAAATACAACAATAGCACCTAGCATAACATATCCTAGTATAGCAATTAATAGTTACGAAAATTGTTCAGCTCTATTTGCCAACTATACACAACCGCAACCAGGTGAGTTTTGTAATAAAATTGCATAAAGAAACAAATTATAAAACAGAAATACGCAACCATTAATAAAAAAAGTTACATACTAGACTTTTTGTAAAACCGAATCCTAAGATTTAAAACGTTTTAAAAAAGTAGTATTTCTACTACTATTTTCAAAATTGATAAAAATGAATTATTTTAAATGTTTTTCAGAGTATTTGCTAAAAGAAATTTAATGGTTACAAAATAAAAATTGTTTAAGTATGTACTTTTAAAAAAAATAATAGAAAATTTAGTACTATTTTTAAAAAAGTTTAAATTCTTAAAGCTGATTTTATTAACATTAAAATTCTGTACAAGAAATAAAAAATTTAAAACTTTTTTAAAAAAGTAGTATTTCTACTAGTATTTTGTTAAAGAACTACAATGTTGACAAAATAAAATTTTTTTAGTACTTTTTTAAAAAAAGTAGTAGAGAATTTAGTACTGGTTTTTTAAATATTTGAGAAAATTGAAAAAAACGTATATTTTTTAAGATGCTTCTGAAAGTATTTTGTTAAAGAAATATAATGTTGACAAATTAAAATTGTTTTAGTACTTTTTTAAAAAAAGTAGTAGAAAATTTAGTACTAGTTTTTTAAATATTTGAGAAAACAGATATTTTCTAAATTCTAAATGTATCGTGTTACAGAAATATATTGGTTATAGAATAAATAAAACTTTTTTCTATGTTTTCTGCAAATGTAGTAGAAAATTTACTAAAGTAGTATTTCTACTACTATTTTTAAAACTGACAAAATTAACATATTTTTACATGCAGTATATTCTTACAAGTTTTATCATATTATTTATTGTTTCAACTTCTAATTTTGAAGCAGTTTTAAAAAAATTCACACTCTACAACTTACTTATCTTACCTTGGCTACATTTCATTTACCTTCTTTACCCTGTAACAGGTAACGATGGTTAAAATCTTAAGGAAATATTAAAAAACTTTTGCAATACAAATTTGTGTTAATTATTGTGCTAGTTTAATGAGAACAGCAGAAATTTAAACTCAGCGCATTGTCTACTCTCTCCTCTCCCTGATAATGATTTTGATTCCACAACATTTCCTTTTCACGTTTATTTGTTCTTTTTAATAACACTTATACGCCAAGATGCACATTCAATTAGTGTAGAATAGAAAAGAAATTAAAACATTTAACATGCATTTTATGAACGTTGAATAGTAATGAAGCGTAGCAAAATAGCAAAGAAATTCTAAACCATAATGTCAGCCAACTGTCAAAAGGTGTTTGTACCGGGTTAAATGCAAGCAAAATTAAAATTGGCAAAACTGATGAAGTTCACTCAGCCAAACACCACAACATGTGTTGGCAATTAAAGCCAACAAAGACACATGATTAATGTGTGAAAAAAAACCTTCCAGCGAGAGACACACTTGCTTTACTAGCATGAAAATGAGTAATTTAAAGTTTAAATGATTTTTAAATGATTTCATCGAAATTAAATGTGCTCATTCTAAGTGACAACTTTTTCTTTAGTAATTTTTTAGTAAATAAAATATTAAAATTAATTATTTGGAATTTTTTGTTACCACTAAAAGGTTTTCAACTGAAACATGAACTTTATTATATGGTTAAAATACAAGAAAATTGCACCATTTTAAATTCATGATTTGCAGTATGCTTTAAAAGTTTAAATTTTCTTTTAAATTTTATAAATTTTTCAACAAAAATTTTATTATTTTCTTGGTTTACTTGGTTTACTTTATTTCCATGGTGTTTACATCAGGTAAACAATGTAAATAATTAGAATTTTTCAGTAAATTGTCATAGTCTATTAAAAATCATAAAAATGTTTGTTTCAATGCCAGATTTTCAATTGTTTACATTATGTAAACAATGTAAATAATTAATTTTCGTTGTTTAAAAGCCATAAACGCTAGTAAGAATTATAAATTTACTTTAGTTCAGCCGTATTTTCCATTGTTTAAGTAATGTCAACCATGTAAACAATTGAAATATTCTTATCAATTGTCTTAAATGTGTAATAATGTAAATAATTCGCCAAATTTACGCATTTGTTCCCTGTTTACCTCATGTAAACAATGTAAATAATTAGAATTTTTCAGTAAATTGTCATAGTCTATTAAAAATCATAAAAATGTTTGTTTCAATGCCAGATTTTCAATTGTTTACATTATGTAAACAATGTAAATAATTAATTTTCGTTGTTTAAAAGCCATAAACGCTAGTAAGAATTATAAATTTACTTTAGTTCAGCCCTATTTTCCATTGTTTCCATGTAAACAATTGAAATATTCTTATCAATTGTCTTAAATGTGTAATAATGTAAATAATTCGCCAAATTTACGCATTTGTTCGCTGTTTACCTCATGTAAACAATGTAAATAATTGAAGTTTTTGTTTAATTTGCTATATTGCTTTAAAAAATCATTTCAATGTTTGTTTCAATGCCAGATTTTCATTTATTTGCATAATGTAAACAATGTAAAAATTTAGTTTTGTAGTTTATAAGCCTTATATTGTAGCAAAACTTATAACTTTACTTAAGATTTCTCTTATTTTTAATTGTTTACATAATAGCAACCATGTAAACAATTAAAATTTTGCTGAACATTGTTTAACATACATATGTAAAAATTAAATATTTGTTCAAATTTAAGCATTTTTTCAATTGTTTACCTCATGTAAACAATGTAAATACTTAAAGTTTTTCTTTCATTTGCCATATTCTATTAAAAAATTATTAAAATCATGTCTTAAATGATTGTTGTTTACATGACGTAAACGATGTAAAGAATTAATTTTCCTTGTTTAAAAGCCACAAACTTTTGTAAGAATTATAAATTTACTTTAGTTTAATTTTTTATTGTTTACATAATGGCAACAATATAAACAATTGAAATTTTGTTATAAATTGTTTCAAATGTGTAGCAATGTAGATAATGTAAACAATTAGAGTTTTTCATTCAATTGCCATATTCTATTAAAAGAATATTAAAATGATTGCTTAAATGCCAGATTAGTGATTATTTACATGGTGTAAACAATATAAAGAATTAAATTTTTTGGTTTATTAGCCTTAAATTCTTGCAAAACTTATAAATTTACTTCAGATTTTTTTATTTTTAATTGTTTACATAATGTCAACATTGTAAATAATTGAAATTTTGCTAAAAATTGTTTAACATAAGTAACAAATTAAATATTTGTTAAAATTTAAGCATTTTTACAATTGTTTACCTCAGGTAAACAATGTAAATAATTAAAGTTTTTGTTTAATTTGCTTTATATGGTTTTAAAATGTTGATAATTTTGTTTTAAATACTAGATTTACAATTGTTTACCTGAGGTAAACAATTCAAATTTTAGCTTAATTTGATTTTAAATGGGTTAAAATTAATTTTCTTTGTATTTTTACAATAGTTTACTTAAAGTAATTGAGGTAAACATTTAAAACGTTGCTATAGTTTTGAGTTAAACACAAAATTAAATATACGAATAGATTTTCGTAGAAACTTGCCTTGCTTTTAAAACATTGAACCTTTTTTTGTGGATATATTAAACATGTTTAACAGCCATCAACAGTTGTTGGTTGGCAAAAGCACTTAAAAAAAATGTTGCTTTATGGTTTTCAACATACTTATTGTTTACATTTGATCATTGACCCAAATATTTTTTTTTTTAACTTTACCCTCGTTTTTATATGATTGGAAACAAGAATGTAATTGTAATTGAATTTAAAATGATTGAGGGGGGAGTTTGTTTTTTTTTTTGTCAAGTAAAAGAACAGCAAGAAATGCAATTTTAGTTTTAAAGGGAGGATTTTTAATCAAGTAATTTAATCTTTAGACGTTTGTATTATTATTTATATTTTTATTTACGTTTCAAATTTATCAAATTTTTATTGAAATCATTAAAAATCCTACTTACGTTTTTTTAAATTTCATGTTAATTGTCCTTGAATAATTTCTTATGCCTTTTTTAAACTTTCTTTTTTTTTTATTATAAATGTGCACAAAAATGGATAATGGTTGTTTAAATTGAAATTGAACACAGGTTTATTTTGCAACTGGGTGTGGGATAGATACCTGTGTTGGCCTCCTACTCCGGCTGGTGTGTTGGCGCGTATGAATTGTCCTTCAGGTTTTCATGGTGTCGATGCAGAAAGTAAGTAGCTTGCTTATTAAAACAAAAACCATATTAAAATAGAAAATATATATAAATTCCGAGGAAATAAATAAAGTTGTTAATTTGTTTAAGCATTTAGCTAAAGTTATTAATGTTTAAATAATTTCTTTTTTTTTGTAGAATTTGCCCATCGTCAATGTGAACTAAATGGCCGTTGGGGTACTAAACCAAATGATACGTTAAATCCCATTGGCTGGACTGATTATAATCCCTGTTGGAAACAGGAAGTAAAAACTCTAATGGATAAGGTTTCAAATCTAGAGGTCAGTCTTAATATTCTATTACCCCTTTTATTTACCTCTTCATACATATACATAATATCAACTAATTATTTCTCATTTTTTATTCAAATGGTTTATTCTTTTCCAGCTTGTTCTTGAAATAGCAAGACGTACACGTACCTTGGAAATCGTTGGCCTTATATTGTCTCTGGTGGCTTTAATTATCTCATTAATTATTTTTTGTAATTTTCGTTCGTTACGCAATAATCGCACTAAAATCCATAAGAATCTATTTATGGCCATGATGCTGCAAGTTGTGATACGTTTGACATTGTATTTGGATCAGGCATATCGGCGTGATAGCCAGGAGACCACCAGCAATAATAGTTTGTCGGGCATAGAGAATACGGTGAGTGCAAGAAAACAATATATATACAAACATACATACATACATAATTGAATAAATTGTTGAAGAACTGCTATAAAGAGAACATAGCAAATTAAATGAAATGCAAGTAAGGCAGTACAAAAGGGTTAAGCTGGAACATGTGATACCCTACACCAGTATATACACAATCCAAAGGAGTCTGGACTGTAGATTTGCCTAATGACCCAGCACTGTAGATTTGTCTACAGTCCCAGGACTGTAAATTTATAGTCCCCAGACTATAAACTTGTCTATAGTCCCAGGACTATAGATTTTTCCCAGGACTATATATTCGGACTATAGATTAGGACTGTAGATTCGTTTATAGTGCCAGGACTGTTGATTTGTCTACAGTCTCAGGATTGTGGATTTATAGTTTTTGGACTGTAGATTCGTTTATAGTGCCATAACTGTAGATTTGTCTATAGTCCCAGGACTGTAAACTTGTCTATAGGCCGAGGACTGTAGATTTGCCTAATGACCCAGAACTGTAGATTTATAGTTCGAGGACTATAGATTTTTCTATAGTCCCAGGACTGTATATTCGTCTACAGTACCAGGACTGTTGATTGACCTAATGACCCAGAACTGTAGATTTATAGTCCCCGGACTGTAAACTTGTCTATAGTCCCAGGACTATAGAGTTTTCTATAGTCCCAGGACTGTAAACTTGTCTATAGTCCCCGGACTGCAAACATGTCTATAGTCCCAGGACAGTAGATTTATAGTCTCCGGACTGCAAACATGTCTATAGTCCCCGGACTGTAAACTTGTATATATTTCCAGGACTGTAAAAACAGCTAATTGTTATCTTCCACATTCATTGACTTTCTCACTTTGCTTTTCAATTAATTTCTGTTTAATATTTTTAATCTTTTGCTATTTTTTAATCCTCCTCTTTGACTTTCCATAACAATTAGCCTTATTGGTGTGAGGCCTCTTATGTCCTGCTTGAATATGCCAAAACTGCCATGTTTATGTGGATGTTCATAGAGGGCTGGTACCTGCACAATATGGTTACGGTGACCGTATTTCAAGGTCGTTTTCCCTATAAGCTATTCTTTCTGGTGGGCTGGGGTATGCCCGTACTAATGACAGCCATTTGGGCCACCTGTACGGCCATTTATTATGCAGCCAGTACACATGATTGCTGGTGGAATTATAATTTAACGCCATACTATTGGATTTTAGAGGGACCACGTATAATTGTGATAACGGTAAGAGTAGTAGAGTTAAATTTATATTTATTTTAATTGCGTGCTTGTGTGTGTGTGCTTTTGTTTTAGATAAACTTTGGTTTTCTCTTGAATATAATAAGAGTTTTGGTGATGAAGTTACGTGAAAGTCAGGCTAGTGATATTGAACAGACACGTAAGGCGGTGAGAGCGGCAATTGTTTTGCTGCCGCTGTTGGGCACCATAAATGTTTTGTATTTAATACCGGCTTTAGAGACACCCTGGAAATTTGCCTTGTGGTCGTATGTGACACATTTCCTAACTACATTTCAGGGGTTTTTCATAGCCTTACTATACTGTTTCCTAAATGGGGAGGTGAGTGAGGGAAAACGTTGGTGTTTGAAAAACAAATGTTATTTTTTTGAATATTTTTATATTCTTTTAAAGGTACGGACCGTTTTACTTAAAAGTTTGGCAGTTTTTATGTCATTACGTGGCCATCCTGAGTGGGTACCTAAAAGAGCTTCGATGTATTCGGCTGCCTATAATACTGCTCCAGATACGGAAAATCACGCTCCAGATAATAAAAGGTAACTGAAATTTCTTTTCTTTTAAATAATTACAGTAACAGTTTCTTTCGAGCAGAAACGAATCACCCTCTTCGAAACGTCTCAATGGCCGCAAGGCCAGCTGTTCTACTGTGATTCATCAAACGGCCAACAAAAGTAATCCTAAGATACAAATCAGTCCCCGGCTGTCGCACAGTAATGCCAGCGGCCAGTCTGGCTTAAATCATCATAATCATCGTTTGTCTAGCCTGCAAAGTAACAATAATAATGCAGTTGGCAGTCTAACAAATCTGCATACAATAGACCGCCAGTCATTCCAGCAGCAGCATCGCTTTGCACGCCGTCACAATTGGATGTTGTCGATGTGTTTTCGCGGCCAAAAGGTACTAAGGGTACCGCCAGCGTCATCTGAACCTCCCGAGTCAGTTGTATTTGAGTTGTCAGAGCAGTAGATTTTTTTAGATTGCGCTTACTTTTGTTAGTTTGTTTTTTCTATTTATTTTATATAACTCTCTCTTTTCTCTCTCTCTCTCTCTCTCTCTTTCTTACTTACTTACACTCTTTAAACTGCCTTAAATACTCTATATACTCTTTTTTTACTAGTTTTTAACATTTATATTTTGCTTATTTATTTAGAGACGTTTTAGTTTAGAATTTAACAAAAGCACTTTGTTTTATTATCACTCATTTGCTGGATAATTGGCTATATGAAGTTTTGATTGGACGAACGGGAGTGGCACCGCCCATATAACCCAAAAATATAAATCGCCATATTTTGAGCATTTTTTTGACCTATGTGGATGATATTTGGTACATATGGTATTGGCATAATTGTAGAATACGTACCAGGAGAAAAGTGAGTGCGACCCCGTCCCTTTTTAGGAAATTAAAAATCGTAATATAGTCTCACTTTTTTACAACGTTTATTAACGGCTTTACCTCAAAGGCGGTAGCGAAGCACACCGGGTTCAGCTAGTTTTTTATATTTTTAATTGAAAATTTAATTAAAATTTTTAAATTTCTTAATCCTCGAACAGCGTTCTAATTGTTGTGTGAATCGTAATCGCAGTTTACAACATACAACATAAAAATAATTAGTGTTGTGAACGGTAATCGGGGCCTTATTTTAGGACCAAAATGTTTTAAATTCAAGGCACAATTCTTTTAAACAGTTAAACCTTTTAATAAATTAAATTTTTAGCAAAAAAGTATTTCGGGCGTTGCCAATTATTTTTAATAAGTTTCAATTTTTAAGCAATTTTCAAAGCATTTTTTAACCAATAACAAAATACCCTGTTTTGTATTATTTGCCAAAGTCATTTTATGCATAAAAGTTTTAAAGAATTACCATTTTAATTAAAATAGAATTTTTGGCATTGCCAATTATTTTTTATGAAAAATTTCCCTAAATCTTTAGTGTTTTCTATTAATAATAAACTGCTTAACATATTTCTTAAATAAAAAATTTAATTTTAGAAAAAATTTAAAAAATTAGTTGCCAACTTTGGTTTAAAAATTATTTTTTTTTTAATTTTCTTAAAAAATAATTGTTTAACTTGAAATAATTAATTAAAATAATTGCTTAAAAATTTAAAAATTTTATTTTTTGTAAAATTCGCATTGCCAATTTTTTAAAAATTAAAAGATTTCCATAGTTGTTAGTTAGAAATCTTAGTTTGTTATTAAATAAATAGAATAAAATTATTTAATTGAAAATATTTTTTAAATTTCCAAAATTTGGAACTTTTTTTAATTTCGCCTTGCCAATTTTTAAAAAAAAATTCAAAAAAAATTCCAGTTTGAAATTTAATTTTTTTCTTATACCATTATGGTTTAATTTGAAATTTTCTTTAAATTTAAAAAATTTGGAATCTATGTTAATTTCGCATTACCAATTTTTTTTATAAATTGCTTGAATCAGGATAAAAAGTTTATTTTTTTTAAATAATCTTGCTAATAACGCAGTTTATTTAAATAATGTATTTAAAAAAAACTGGCTAGAAATTGCAAAACTTTATATTTGGCTAAGTTCGCATTGCCAAATTTTTCTAAACTTTAAGTTAGAAGTCTTGTTTTCCAAGAAAGTAAATATAACTTTAATGTGTAAGTTAAAATGTTCTTTAAATTTAAAAAAATTGGAATTTTTGTTAATATCGCAATGCCAATTTTTTTAAAAATTGCTTAAATCAGGACAAAAAATTAGATTTTTAAAATCTAATCTGATCACGTTATATATTTTAATAATGTATTTGAAAAACTAGCTAGAAATTTCAAAACTTATTTTTTGTTAGTCTCGCATTGCCAATTTTTTTATAAATTCCTTAAATCGGGATAAAAAAATTATTTTTTGTTTAATTTTTCTTAAAAATAATGCTGTATATTGAGGTAGTGTATTTAAAAAATTAGTTAGAAATCTCAAAACTTTATTTTTGTCTAATTTCGCATTGCCAATTTTTTCCTAAATTTCAAGTTCGAAATCTAGTTTTCTAACCAAAAATTACAAATGTAATATTTAATTGAAAATGATCTTTTAATTGGAAAAATTTTAAATTTTTATTAATTGCGTATTGCCAATTTTTTTAAAATTAAATAATTTATTAAGAAAATTAAATGTTTTGTATGGCGTTTTGTAAGCATTTTGTTAGCAATTAATAATAGTTCAGTTTTTAATTTACAAATTGTTATATTATAAATACTTTTTTATTTTTAACAAAACCGTGTTGCCAACTGTTAAAATGGGTTTATGATTTTGTTTGATTTAAATGACTAGCTAGATTTTTTAAAATAACAACTTATAATTTTGTTATGTTGAGTTGCCAACAGTATGTGTAACAAAAAGTTTTTTAGAAATGGTATTTAACTGGTGTTTAACAAAAAATGTTAGAAATATTGTAAATACTTTTAACATTTAGTCCGCTTTCACACTCTTTAATTCTGACTCGTCATGGCAAGTATTTTCGGATGAGAAGAGAAAAGATAATAAAAGGGGTACAAACTTGGCGGTACTAGTCAATTTTCTTATTTCCTTTTGGTTTTTTTCTTTCATGTTGATTTGCATTAAAAAGTACAGAAACTGAATTGACTGGTCAGCTAAAACTGAAGAGTGTGAAACAAGACTTACAGCTAATGCCAACTACATATTTGTTAACAAATTGTTAACTGCTCATTTGTTTAAACAATTATCATTTTTCATGGAAAACCTCTACCTGGTAGGCTCTGGCATAGTTTTGCAGATTCTTACCTAAAATCCAGTTTGTGGTTTAGAATATATAACTAACTTACACTAAATAGCTTTTTAATTAACTTTAAATTTTGCTTAGCATGTTTCTATTTAGCAAAATTTCCATAATAATGTTAAAAAAATATAATTTTTTTTTGTGTCTTCTTTTTGTCTTCTTTTTTATTTCATTCTCTACTTTTGTGTGATTGCAGAACAAATGTGTGATGACAAATACTGAAAAGCCAACAAATGTATTTATGACAACTAAAATGGAAACATTCACTTAATTTTATATAAAAATATTCCAAAAAAAAAAATAGAAAAAAAAAATCAAAAAAAAAACTAATTTTGTTTTTGAAAACTTTCATTCAAGAAAATTTTCTTTTCATACAAAAAACGGAATTCATTTATTTCAAATAAACAGGATAAAAACAGGGATTGTCTTTATATATGTATTTAAAAAAAAAACGTTAACTAAAAAAGGTAAATTTTAACTAAATAATATAAATTTATTGAAAACTAAATAACATTAACAGCAAAGTAATATTTTTGTTAAGAAAATAAAACGAAATTTTATTTACACTCACTTTAAAACTTATTCATATACATACATACATCTACAAATAACCGGCAAACTATTTACATACAAATAAAAAAAAAAACTTGTTAAACTAAATGAGAATTATAAGTATTAAAATAAACTAAAAATAAGCATAGAAATCTAAAACTAACGTAAATTAAAACAAAACGAATTTAAACTTTTTTTTAACAAAAAAAACTTTGTTTATCTCAAAAAAAATATATATAATTAATTTAGTAATGTTAAAAGAAAAGACCAAAAATTTTATAAATAAGAAACTCAAAATCAAAACTTTATAAAAAAAAAAAAAAAAACGTAACAAATCTTTCAAAATTGGCAACTTTTGATCTACATATAACAAACCCAAAATACCTAAAATTTCCCCACTCAATTTTTATCGCAAAACGTATTAAATTAATTTTAATTTTTAAATAAATTTGGCTACATAATTTTAAAAATTTAAAGAAATTTTTGAATATCAAAAACATTTCA
The DNA here is from genome assembly GCA_950370525.1 of Bellardia bayeri. Taxonomy (NCBI): domain Eukaryota; kingdom Metazoa; phylum Arthropoda; class Insecta; order Diptera; family Calliphoridae; genus Bellardia; species Bellardia bayeri. The sequence continues at coordinate 7,924,738 of OX493266.1, read as the reverse complement.
AAAATCCCCAAAATTTCTCCTTTCAATTTTTCACTTCAAAAAACTTTAATTTATCAGCTTATGTTTCTTTGCAACATAATTTTTGTAAATTTACAGAAATTTTTGAATTCCCAAAAAAAAAAATCAAAAACCTCCAAAATTTTCCCAACAGAAAATATTAAATTAAATAAAATCCCCAAAAAATCCTTCAAATTTTTCACGTCAAAAAAGTTAATTTCGATTAAAATTTATCAGCTTATGTTTCTTTGGAACATAATTTCTGTAAATTTACAGAAATTTTTGAATTCCCAAAAAAAATTTCAAAAATCTCCAAAATTTTCCCGAAAGAAAATATTAAATTAAAAAAATTCTTCTTTATTTTTTCAGAAAATGTTGTTGGTTACCTAATTTCTCTATATTTTAAGAAATTTTTTGAATTCCCAAAAAAATTTCTAGAATCCCTAAAATATTTTCTTCACAAAAAACTAAAATTTAGTAAAATTTTTAAAGAAAATGTTTTTGGTAACATAATTTCTGTAAATTAACAGAAATTTTTAAATACCAAAAAAAAAAGTTCTGAAATTCCCAAAATTTAAAATTAAGAATATTATATTAAATTTAATAAATTATTCTGAAAAAAAAAATTTAAATTCATTAAAATTTTAAAAGAAAATGTTGGCAACATAATTTCTATAAATTTAAAGAAACTTTTGAATTCCCAAAAAAAATTTTAGAATCCCCAAAATTTAACCTTAAGAAAATATTAAATTTTATAAATTCTCTTTTCAAAGAACGTTGAATTCAACTAAACTTTAGCAGAAAATGTTTTTGGATACATAATTTCTATAAATTTAAAAAAACCCCTTTCATTAACTTTGTATTAAACAATTAACGAGTTTCCAACAAATTTGGAAATTGTTATCATGCCAAAAAATAACAATTCTTAATTAGTTCATATTATTTGTTATCGGTTTAAGTAGATTTACATACATGAAATCTATACAAAATTTTGTAATTTTTATAAAATTTAAAAACAGCGCGTTACCAACTAAAGCTAAAAACCTGAATAAACTTAAAATTTTGTTATGTTATACTCGTATAGAGTTTTTCTGCTAGTAGTTATTTTAAATCTATACTTACAAGCTATTTTTAATAATTTTGTAAAAATCGAGTTGCCAATTTTTTTAAAATTTTAATTATTTCACTTTAAGAAAAGCTTTTCCATCATTTATAACTTTTTTCTTATTTATTAAAGAAAATGTTTATGAAATCCTAAAATCTTTAAAATTTAATTTTTATGCCGATGTTATTTTTTTTAAATCGAGTTGCCAATTTTTAGAAAAATTCAATTTTCTATCTTATAATTTGTGTCTTATTTATTAAAGAACATTTCTATGCAAACTAACAAATTTTTATAATTCTTCAAAGATTTAGAAACAGGGCGTTGCCAAATAACCTAAAAAATCGGAAAAATTAAGTTTTTATTGTTATAGGCTTTTTTTTTTAATATTCTTAATAAAATATTAAAGTTTTACAACGATGTTAGCTTGTTTCTAAAAATCGAATTGCCAGTTTTTATATAAATTGGAATTCTTTTACCTTAAAAGTAGTTTTTTACAGCATTATAGAGTTTTCCAGCTGTATAATTATAAATAAAATTATATTATTTTACTTTTTTTAACTTGCTAAATATGTAGCTAATTAAATTTCTTTTGTATATAACTAAAGTTTTAAGTTTTTTTTTTCTAAATAATGTTTAATAGCCACAATTTTGCTTTCCTGAATGCAAAACTTTGGAATTATTTAACATTTTAAGAAATAATTCATATAATTTTTAACTTGTCACAGTAATTTTCTAGAACCAGTAACAAAAATTATTAAAATTGTGAAAATTATACGTTACGATTAACAGATGTAAGTAAATTAAGATAAGAACTATTGCAGGCTTTAGGGAGTAAAATAATCACAGTGGTCGCATTTCGCAAAAAAAATAATTTTTCTGTTACAACACTTGCTCAAATCAAATTTTTAGTTTGATTTTCAGATTCAGCATGTGCCAAAATCGATTAATAGGGGATTCGGGCCGAATCCGACCAGTAGTTTCTGAGAAAAAGGCAAAAAACATGAAATTTGGGAAAATGTATCAAAAAATTATACGCCAGCAATTTGTTTAATAGTTCCAAGTAAATTCAGATAAGAACTATTGCAGGCTTTAGGGAGTAAAATAATCACAGTGGTCGCATTTCGCAAAAAAAATAATTTTTCTGTTACAACACTTGGTCAAATCAAATTTTTAGTTTGATTTGCAGATTCAGCATGTGCCAAAATCGATTAATAGGCGATTCGGGCCGAATCCGACCAGTAGTTTCTGAGAAAAAGGCAAAAAACATGAAATTTGGGAAAATGTATCAAAAAATTATACGCCAGCAATTTGTTTAATAGTTCCAAGTAAATTAAGATAAGAACTATTGCAGGCTTTAGGGAGTAAAATAATCACAGTGGTCGCATTTCGCAAAAAAAATAATTTTTCTGTTACAACACTTGCTCAAATCAAATTTTTAGTTTGATTTTCAGATTCAGCATGTGCCAAAATCGATTAATAGGAGATTCGGGCCGAATCCGACCAGTAGTTTCTGAGAAAAAGGCAAAAAACATGAAATTTGGGAAAATGTATCAAAAAATTATACGCCAGCAATTTGTTTAATAGTTACAAGTTAATTAAGATAAAAACTATTGCAGGCTTTAGGGAGTAAAATAATCACAGTGGTCGCATTTCGCAAAAAAAATAATTTTTCTGTTACAACACTTGCTCAAATCAAATTTTTAGTTTGATTTTCAGATTCAGCATGTGCCAAAATCGATTAATAGGGGATTCGGGCCGAATCCCACCAGTAGTTTCTGAGAAAAAGGCAAAAAACATGAAATTTGGGAAAATGTATCAAAAAATTATACGCCAGCAATTTGTTTAATAGTTACAAGTTAATTAAGATAAAAACTATTGCAGGCTTTAGGGAGTAAAATAATCACAGTGGTCGCATTTCGCAAAAAAAATAATTTTTCTGTTACAACACTTGCTCAAATCAAATTTTTAGTTTGATTTTCAGATTCAGCATGTGCCAAAATCGATTAATAGGGGATTCGGGCCGAATCCGACCAGTAGTTTCTGAGAAAAAGGCAAAAAACATGAAATTTGGGAAAATGTATCAAAAAATTATACGCCAGCAATTTGTTTAATAGTTACAAGTTAATTAAGATAAAAACTATTGCAGGCTTTAGGGAGTAAAATAATCACAGTGGTCGCATTTCGCAAAAAAAATAATTTTTCTGTTACAACACTTGCTCAAATCAAATTTTTAGTTTGATTTTCAGATTCAGCATGTGCCAAAATCGATTAATAGGGGATTCGGGCCGAATCCGACCAGTAGTTTCTGAGAAAAAGGCAAAAAAACATGAAATTTGGGAAAATGTATCAAAAAATTATACGCCAGCAATTTGTTTAATAGTTACAAGTTAATTAAGATAAAAACTATTGCAGGCTTTAGGGAGTAAAATAATCACAGTGGTCGCATTTCGCAAAAAAAATAATTTTTCTGTTACAACACTTGCTCAAATCAAATTTTTAGTTTGATTTTCAGATTCAGCATGTGCCAAAATCGATTAATAGGGGATTCGGGCCGAATCCGACCAGTAGTTTCTGAGAAAAAGGCAAAAAACATGAAATTTGGGAAAATGTATCAAAAAATTATACGCCAGCAATTTGTTTAATAGTTACAAGTTAATTAAGATAAAAACTATTGCAGGCTTTAGGGAGTAAAATAATCACAGTGGTCGCATTTCGCAAAAAAAATAATTTTTCTGTTACAACACTTGCTCAAATCAAATTTTTAGTTTGATTTTCAGATTCAGCATGTGCCAAAATCGATTAATAGGGGATTCGGGCCGAATCCGACCAGTAGTTTCTGAGAAAAAGGCAAAAAAACATGAAATTTGGGAAAATGTATCAAAAAATTATACGCCAGCAATTTGTTTAATAGTTACAAGTTAATTAAGATAAAAACTATTGCAGGCTTTAGGGAGTAAAATAATCACAGTGGTCGCATTTCGCAAAAAAAATAATTTTTCTGTTACAACACTTGCTCAAATCAAATTTTTAGTTTGATTTTCAGATTCAGCATGTGCCAAAATCGATTAATAGGGGATTCGGGCCGAATCCGACCAGTAGTTTCTGAGAAAAAGGCAAAAAACATGAAATTTGGGAAAATGTATCAAAAAATTATACGCCAGCAATTTGTTTAATAGTTACAAGTTAATTAAGATAAAAACTATTGCAGGCTTTAGGGAGTAAAATAATCACAGTGGTCGCATTTCGCAAAAAAAATAATTTTTCTGTTACAACACTTGCTCAAATCAAATTTTTAGTTTGATTTTCAGATTCAGCATGTGCCAAAATCGATTAATAGGGGATTCGGGCCGAATCCGACCAGTAGTTTCTGAGAAAAAGGCAAAAAACATGAAATTTGGGAAAATGTATCAAAAAATTATACGCCAGCAATTTGTTTAATAGTTACAAGTAAATTAAGTTAAGAACTATTGCAGGCTTTAGGGAGTAAAATAATCACAGTGGTCGCATTTCGCAAAAAAAATAATTTTTCTGTTACAACACTTGCTCAAATCAAATTTTTAGTTTGATTTTCAGATTCAGCATGTGCCAAAATCGATTAATAGGGGATTCGGGCCGAATCCGACCAGTAGTTTCTGAGAAAAAGGCAAAAAACATGAAATTTGGGAAAATGTATCAAAAAATTATACGCCAGCAATTTGTTTAATAGTTACAAGTTAATTAAGATAAAAACTATTGCAGGCTTTAGGGAGTAAAATAATCACAGTGGTCGCATTTCGCAAAAAAAATAATTTTTCTGTTACAACACTTGCTCAAATCAAATTTTTAGTTTGATTTTCAGATTCAGCATGTGCCAAAATCGATTAATAGGGGATTCGGGCCGAATCCGACCAGTAGTTTCTGAGAAAAAGGCAAAAAACATGAAATTTGGGAAAATGTATCAAAAAATTATACGCCAGCAATTTGTTTAATAGTTACAAGTTAATTAAGATAAAAACTATTGCAGGCTTTAGGGAGTAAAATAATCACAGTGGTCGCATTTCGCAAAAAAAATAATTTTTCTGTTACAACACTTGCTCAAATCAAATTTTTAGTTTGATTTTCAGATTCAGCATGTGCCAAAATCGATTAATAGGGGATTCGGGCCGAATCCGACCAGTAGTTTCTGAGAAAAAGGCAAAAAACATGAAATTTGGGAAAATGTATCAAAAAATTATACGCCAGCAATTTGTTTAATAGTTACAAGTTAATTAAGATAAAAACTATTGCAGGCTTTAGGGAGTAAAATAATCACAGTGGTCGCATTTCGCAAAAAAAATAATTTTTCTGTTACAACACTTGCTCAAATCAAATTTTTAGTTTGATTTTCAGATTCAGCATGTGCCAAAATCGATTAATAGGGGATTCGGGCCGAATCCGACCAGTAGTTTCTGAGAAAAAGGCAAAAAACATGAAATTTGGGAAAATGTATCAAAAAATTATACGCCAGCAATTTGTTTAATAGTTACAAGTTAATTAAGATAAAAACTATTGCAGGTTTTTTGGCGCTAGTATATTACTGTGGTAGTTTCTATAAAAAAAATTTAAACTTTCTACTGGAACATTAACTCACATAATTGTTTCTTTTAATATCGTAAAATAATTTATTCACTAAAGTCTTTTTTATGGAAAACTATGTAAATTATTAATTTAAGTCGTATTTTAATTGTAAGCTTTTGGAAAAAACAAGAAAAAACTTAAAATACAAGCTCAATTACAGTAATAAGTTGATTATTTTTTACGATTTCAAAAAGAAAAACACAAAGATTTTATGTAAAAATAAATGTTAAAATAAATAAAAAATATTTTATATAAAAATAAAGTTGAGAAGGTGTTTTAATGGGGGTTTTTAGAGGAAGAGATATAAAATAAGCTTAATAAAGACTATATAAAGGTTTGAGATTACAGCTTAAAAAGGACTATATCATGAATTGTCGACAAATGAAGCTTATAAAATACTTTTTTAAAGACTTCCTCTGCCAATTTTAATCAACTATTTAAAGAACTTTATTATTGATTGCTTTAAGGGTTTTAAAATCAGCTTAAAGATATATAAAATAGGCTTACTAAGTACTAGATAAAAGCTTACGATTACAGCTTAAAATTCTATATCATGTGTCTGAAAATGGGTGATGGTATTGCGAATAGTACGCTCAGCAGGTGGATTATGTTGATCATAAGTTGAGCGCAGTGCACGAAACACATTCCTCATAGAACGTTAATTTTCGTAATAAAGTTGGGCATTTTGTAAACGTGGTTCAAAATAACATGAAGGCATGACACGACTCACACGTGATTATGTCAAAAAAAAAGGCTATTGAAAAAGTATCTCTACTTGAATCACCTGTTAAAAAAGATTTAAATATCTTGTTGCCTTAAAAAAAAAAAAAAACTACAATTTTCTTTTAATTTTTATTTTGAAAAAAATTGTTAATTTATTTGCTTGTTTTCGTTTGTAGTTGTAGTTAGCTTAAAATGTATGTCATTTTTGTGTAAAATTATTATAATTTATAGCAATTATTTATTAATTAGTTTGCCAAATAACATAATTTGTTTTGTAATTAATATATAAAACTAATATTAATGATTTAAGGCCATAAATTGCTTAAAGCAGGAAGCATTATTGTTTTAAGATTAAAAAAAATTAAATCATAAACAAAATAACAATAAATAAATTTAAAAAAAAATATGTACCATTAAAACTTAAAGAAACTATAAACAAATAGTTAAATTAATATTTAAAGAATATTAAGCACAAATAAAACTAAACAAATTTGAAAATTTTCTAAACAATTTCAAATTTAAAGAAATACATAACTTAAAACAAACTAGAAATTATTCACCCCTATCGTGAATAAAAATTCCACATGAAATTTGTTCCCTTTTATTTTTTTAACATTGAATTTTAAGAGGAAAATGTGAAAAGGGAACAAATTTCATGTGGAATTTTTATCCACGATAGGGGTGATTATGTCAAATTTTTGCCAGAATTATATAAAAAATAACTTAAAATTATTGAACATTACTTTAAATCCTAAAAAAAGTATGCAGGACGGAAATGTTAATTATTTTATTATTTCAATTATTTGTTGCAATGGCTCTTAAATTTTAAAATAACTTGTTGTTATATCTTATTATATTATAAAATTTCTACAATTTATTATTTAAATTGATTTATTTTAAAATATTAAATATTTACAAGATTTTATTTAAAAATAAATAAATCCTAATAAACCTCTTTTCCAACTCACTTAATGTGTTTTGTTGCATTTGCACGTGAACCAACTAAAGTTAACAAACTAATTTGCAATTGTAACTTTCATTGAAAAACAGTTTAATTATTAAAATTTTTTGTAAATGTTGTTAAGGTTTATAAAATAAGTTGTATTCAAACTTGACAGTTACTCACCCGTATTGTGTAAGGCGTTGGCGTAAAACGACACCTTGCATTGTCATAGTAAAACGTCAAATTTTTCATACGCCAACGCCTTACACAATAAGGTTGACTATGTTTGTTAAAAAATCAAATAATGCTGGCCTACATTAAAAAAAATAAATTTTTCAAGCATTTCTTTAAAAACAAAAATACTTAAAACTGTTGAATTTTAAATTTCTTTAAATGTTAGAACTCTGCTCTAACACTCTTCAATTCTGACTCGTCAAGGCAAGTATTTTTCGATGAGAAGGGGAAGGAGATGAGAAAGAGTATGACTAGTCAATTTTGTTTTTTTTTTTTTCTTTCATTAATGTTGTTTTGCATAAAAAAGTAAGAAAATTAAATCGACGCTTGTAAATGCAAAAACAAGTTCATGAAAAGATAATTGAACAAAAACCGGTCGGCTAAAACTGAAGAGTGTGAAACAGGACTAAGTCGTTTTCCTCAAATTGCCTTGATTTCTCTCAATTTTTATAAATTTTAACTTGACACACAAATTGTAGCCAGCATTTTAAGAAATGTTCTTAGTTTTCATTAGAAATCATAAAGGTTTACAGTTAAAATACTAAAAAAGAATAGAAAATGTTGCAAAAATTGTCTTTGTTTTATGAATTTGTTTCAATTTGTTGAACTTTTAGGTTACTTTTGACTCGTGTGTGCTTTTCTGATTTAAAGTCTTTATTTTAAATCTAATCTTTCTTAACTTTAAATCCGTATTAGAAGTTTAAAAAACTGTCTGTTCCATAAGTATTTTCTTCAGTTTGTTGAACCCTTAGATTCCATTTCATTCGTTTGAATTTCAGGTATCTGCTTTTATTCTGAACATGAAATGTTTGAAGGAATTAGCTTCAATTGGAAGTTGTTTGCTTAAATTTGTAAAGAAAAGTTTAGAGAACTGATTAATGTTATTTCTTGAACACCTAACTTCCGTAATATTTAGAAGATTTTTAGAAATTTCTTTCTGCTAAAGTTGTTTTCTCTACTTTTTTTTTCAAACAAAATTTTATTAGGGCTCATCTTGAATCAAAAGTATTTTTTACAATTGAAAACATGAAAGAAAAATATTCTTTGCATTGAAATTTAGATTTCGTTTCCAAAGTTTATACCACTTCCTGACTGTCTACAACAGTGTTTGGCACTCCTAGCCATCAGGGGCCAAATCTGAATGACAATTCAGATGTAAACAACATGAGAGTAAGCAGCTGGTAGTTGTTGGCTTAAATTTGTAAAGAAAAGTTTTGAAAACTGTTTAAAGTTTCTTCTTATTTAACAGATTTGTAGATATTACTGCCTGCTAAAGTCTACCAAACGGACTGTCGGCAGATTAGCTGTTGATAGTCCAGCACCTGCTGCATCGGTGGTAGCCCCGGTGGTGAGGCCCCCATTGCCAGTTCCTAAGGCTACGGAGACGTGGTCTGTGGTGGTAAGGGGAAAGAAGGGAGTGTCGTCGAAGGAGGTTATGGAGAAAGTAAAGGGTAAGGTTGGTCCGACGTTGGGCGTGCGTGTGCACGATCTTTTTCCACTATGCGATGGGGGTGCAGTCTTAAGGACTCCGTCTGTGGCTGAGAGGGAAAAGTTGGTCGCGAACAAGAAGTTTAGTGAGGTTGCACTTGATGTCGTGGTCAGGGAAAAGCTGGGCCCCAGAGTTGTGGTCCAGAAGGTTCCATCAGAGGTTTCCATTGAAGAATTTATGGCTGATTTGTATAGTTTAAATTTTGAGGGTGTTATGAATGCTGAGGAATTTAGGAAGACGGTACGCCTGGTTTCCAAGCCCTGGAAGGCTGGTGATAAGCCGGTAACGGTTATATTGGAGGGTAGCACTCGGGCTATGCGGCATTTGCTGGCTGTGGACCGGTGCTACATTAAGTGGTTTGCTCTGAGGGTGCGTGAGTATGATCAGGTCCCTGTGTGCTTCCGCTGCGTGGGATTTGACCATATGTCAAAGGATTGCAGGGCAAAAGAGGAGGTTTGTCGTCATTGCGGGCAGGCTGGCCATGTGGCCAAACGCTGCACATCCGGCATGCGCTGCCGCAATTGCGCATTGAGGGGTCATCCTGCTGACCATTATATGCTGTCGGATGAGTGCCCGGTATACGGTGCTAGGTTGGCGAGGGTTAATTCTAGACATTAATATGGATTTAGTGAGTTCTAGATTCAATATTTTGCAATTGAATTGCCAGAGGGCGTTTCCAGTGATGTGTGAGTTGGGTCAGGCCATTCGTAGGTTGGGTGCGGCTTTTGTTTTTGTGCAAGAGCCGTATTCAACAGCTGGCCAGATTAGGGGTTTGCCTAGGGATTTTCGTGTATTTACGGATATAGGAGTTAGGGCGGCAGTTATAGTGGCGGATGCTAGTATTGACTGCACCATGGTCAGTTCGTCTGAATTCGGTGTGTGTATTTCGGCTGAGGGCGCTTTTGGTAGAATGTTTTTCTGTAGTGTGTATTGTAGATTTGGTGCGCCATTGGAGCCGTATCTGGATTACATGCAGTCGGTGCTACTCCTTGCGGGTAGTTATCCGCTGATATTTGGTCTAGATGCAAATGCTTGCTCCCATATGTGGTATAGCAAGATGGGCAGGAATGCTCCTGCTCAGTAGAGCTATACCCGTGGACTGGTGCTAGGTGAGTGGATGATCGCGAAGGGTGCTCATGTTATAAATGAGCCAAGCGATCTGTACACTTTTGATGGTCCTTGTGGAGTTAGTGACATAGATGTCACGTTTGTTAATGGTGCTGCTAGTTTAGGGTTTGATTATAGTTGGTCTATTAGGGATGATTTTGGAGTGAGCGATCATAGACTCATTGAGATTATGGTTGGTTACTCTCGTGGTGCTGTTGAGGAGGATGGACTCCGCCGTTGGGGGCGTCCTGTTAATGGATGGGACAGTTATGCAGGTTTCTTCAGGGAAATGGTGTTGGAGACACCATTGGCAGATTTTTCAAATCTCCCTGTGGATGAGCAGGTTGCTAGGATGGATGGTTGGTTGGTTGCTGCTAATGATGCGATACTTGGTCGGCGGAGTAGGCCTAGGTTTGGCAAGGTCAAGTGGTGGACCAGTGAGCTGAGTGCAATGCGTCGAAGGGTCCGTCGTCTCAGATCCATATATCAGAGAGGTCGGAACTCCGGAGCAGTGGACTTGGCTCAGAGGAAGGCCGCTTACAGTGCTGAGCTTAAGCTTTATAAGGAGGCAATTGTTAAGACTAAGGAGGCTGAGTGGCGAGAATTCGTTAGGAGGAATGATGATGATCCTTGGGGTAAGGTTTATAAGATTTGTAGGGGTAGAAGTAACCGTTCTGAGGTTGCTTCACTTAGTGTTGATGGTAGGGTGCTTTCTTCATGGAAGGAATGCATGGATGCTTTGATGGTGAATTTCTTTCCGGGGTCTATGGATCAGTTGCCGCCAGTTCTGCTGCGCGACGCTGTTCCTTCGCCCTTAGGGAGGGATGAAATTGTTCAAAGTATTCATCGCGTTAAGTGCAGAAAGTCTCCTGGTATGGATGGTATGACTGGGGAGATGTGTAAAAGCATCTGGAAAGCCATACCAGAGTATCTGGAGGTGTTGTTTGGGCGTTGTTTGGAGGAGGGGTATTTTCCTTTGGCTTGGAAAACAGCTCGTGTCATGGTGCTGCTCAAGTCCCCCGATAAGATTAGGAGTAATCCAGGGTCTTATCGGGGCATCAGTTTACTCCCGGTGCTTGGAAAAGTACTGGAGAGAATTATGGTGTCTCGACTTGCGCAGCTCGATGGTGCGGGCCTTTCTGAGTTTCAGTTTGGTTTTAGGGAAGGTAGGTGTGTTGAGGACGCATTGCTCCATGTTCGCAATTGCGTTAGTGCCTCTACATCCAAATATGTCTTGGGCATATTTGTTGATTTTAGGGGTGCTTTTGATCACTTGCAGTGGGGTGCGATCTTTGGTAGATTGGAGGCGCTTGGTTGTCAGGAAATTGGCATCTGGCGCAGCTATTTCAGGGATAGGAAGGCGTGTGTGGTAGGCGGAAATGGCACTGTCTGGAGGGATGTTGAGAGAGGCTGTCCGCAGGGGTCCATCTGTGGTCCATTTATTTGGAACCTCATGATGGATACTCTGCTGAGGTCCCTTGGGATATCTCACAGACTGTGTGCATATGCAGATGACCTGCTCATCCTGATCGAGGGTCAGTCTCGTGCTGACCTCGAGTACAAGGGTTTCCATGTGTGGCTTCTGGCGGCATAAATCTCCGATATGTGACTGAGGTCAAATATCTGGGATTGGTGATGGCCGAGAGAATGGATTTTAGGGTTCATCTCTCTCATATTAGAGGGAAGTTGTTTCCTGTAGCGGGTGTTTTGAGGCGTGTGCTTAGAAGTGATTGGGGTCTCAGCAGGCGGGCAGTGCGTGTTATATATGAGGGACTTTTTGTTGCTTGTGCAACATTTGGTGCCCCGGTATGGTACGAAACTGTCATGACTGTGAGCGGAAGGGACAAAATTGCAACATGTCAGAGAATTGCCTTATTGGCATCTCTGCCTGTTTGTAGGACTGTCTCTACAGAGGCCTTACAGGTATTGTTGGGTGTTCTACCATTGGATTTGGAGGTGATCCGTAGGGCCGTTTCTTTTAAGGTTCGGAAGAGATTACCTCTTCTTGGCTCTGACTGGGTTACCACGGAACAGATGGCTGGACTTGATAGGGCGCAGATTAGGGAGATTCTGGATGGATGTGCGGTTGATAGGTGGCAGAATAGGTGGGAGGTTTCTTCTAAGGGCCGTGTTACATTTTCGTTTATACGAAATGTCACCTTTGTTAGGGACCACCCTCACTTCAGCTTCGGGCTTGGCCTGGGATTTTTCTTGACTGGGCATGGTTCTTTCAATGCATTTTTGCATGAGAGGGGTTTGTCCGAGTTGTCCGGGTGTTTGTGTGGTGCTGTTTATGAGGATTCAGTACATTTGTTGACTGTCTGTCCTGTATTTGATGAGGTTAGGGATTTAGATGGTATGGGGGTCATACGTGTCGGGGATACATATGACTTCAGCGATGTGCTGGCCAACCTTCACACCTTGCAATTGCTTGGTGGTTTCACGAGGGTTTTGCTGGCTAGGAGGAGGCATGAGGGGCCCTAGGCCATGGGTTGTTTCAGGTATTCCATGATGTGCTCCTGCCCGCATTTTTGGCTTGGAATTGACTTGGTTAACCGACTGGACATGTTTTTGTAATGCATTGCATGGCAAGAGCTTGTTTGAGTCGTCTGGGTCATCGTCTGGGTCAATGGTATGGAATGGTGTATATTATGAAGGGAAGTTTTGTCTTGTGATGGTTTCATCAGCATACATCATGGGGCATTGATGGTGCTTCTTCTTTTTCTTTCCTTTTTCTTTTCCCTTTTCTTTTTCTTTTCTTTTTCTTTTTCTTTTCTTTTCTTTTTCTTTTTCTTTTTTCTTTTCTTTTAAGCATCCACTTATGTGGAACGTTGACCAGTACGGAACCATTTGGGGTTCAACTTGGTAGTATTCTTTTGAATACGAAGCTGACCGGAGTCTTTATTCGGTACCACGGGAATCAGGATGCCCTTGGAATTTCGGTTCCAACCTGATTATGGAGAGGCCCCTTTTGGGGAGCAACGTGGTGGCTGTGGTTTAATGCCTAAATGCGGGTAGAGCAATTTATTGCTTGATGTGGGGTTGCATTGCAACCATTTTTTGCTGTCATTCAAAGGACGGTAGGAGTTTTAGATAGGCTCCGCACCTCACTAAGGTGGAGGAACGTGCCAAATACATCGTTCCTTAAATTAGTACGTTTATTTCAATTGTCACGGCTTTGTGACGGAGGGAATGGGTGGAGCGACGGTAGACGCTTTCTACCATGTGGTTAAGACCCACCATGTGATTATGTCAAAGTACGGGTGCACATGTAAAACTTGGACTCTCTGCCTGCTAAAGTTTTTTTTTTCAATATTTTCCAAGTGTGACTGTACCTTTAGTTTAATGTAACATTCAAATACCATTTACTAATGTAGCATGTTCTCTTTGTGCCGACCACTGATCTACAAACTGTATTAAGAACTTTTGAAAGTAAATATTCTTTTATATCTTCATTTATGTCAATAATTTTATGAATAACAATCCTAAAATTAGTTTTGTAAAAATTTTCTAATGTAACATTCCCTGTTTATGCCCACTACTGGCCTATAACCTGTATTATGATCTCTAGAATCATAATTTCATAAATTGTAGGAAAAATCTGTGATACATCTACAAATTGAGTTTAATCTCAATGTTTAACTTTGTCCAAATTTTTTAGATTCTTCTGGGTTTAATGCTTCAGCTTTACCTTTAACACCTGCCTTTATTTAAAATAGTCCAAATTTCCTTTAGTTTTCCTAAATTTAATTGAATTTTAAATTGTTTCTGTTAAAGTCTCTGTTCATTGTGTCTTGTAAAATGCTCTCTCGTTTAAAATAGTTGAAGTTTTCCTAAATTTAATTTCATTTGAGTTCTTTCAGTTTCAAAAAAAAAAAAGACTGTTCATTGTGCCCTGTAGCTAAATATTAAACTAAAACTAAACTATGTCTTAAACTAAAACTATTTACATAGAATTGTATTTATTATTAATTTCATTAAAATAATTAAAACTTAATAGTCTGTTATTCATTACTAAAAAAAGGAAAACAAAAATTAACTAACTTCTAAACTTGTTGTCTCTTGCACTAACTTACTCTCTTCACTTCAGTTCAGTTCACTTCTCTTACCTACTCGCTACTCTTTACTCTTTAACATCACACTTCAATACTGTTGAGACTGCCCGATGAGATATTGTCATTATGACTGCCCAAACGTGAACGTTGTTTCATCATGGCCGCCCGGGCGGGCATGGGAGAACGCTGAACCCTAGGACTGCCGGCGGCCACAGTAATGGGTATACCCAGTCCGCCATTAGGATTACTGGACATAGAATTGACCATGCCATTATTAGAGCTGCCACCAGATGTACGCCGTGTGCGGCGTAACGAAGGTATACGTGTGGTAAGACCCTCCAAATTCATATTAGCCTCATGATTATTAACCATAGGCGGGTTATTCTGGCTGTAGGGTAAATTACTGCGTACACTGCGGTCTAGTGTACGTCTCTGTTGATCTAAACAGGGCGTTAGGGGTGCCTGTTGGCCAGTGGGTGGCAGATGATGATGATGATGATGATTCAGGGCGGCCATAGAAGTGTGATTGTTGTTTTGATGAGGCGGCACTGGAGGCGGCTGCTGATAGTCCCTTTTAGCCATAAGGGTGGGAGTGGGTGGTGTCTGGTAGTACGGTTGAGCATGATGAATACCCTGCGATGATAAATGAGGCTGTGAATTAGTTAAGTTATTAGTTGTGTTCAGTTTATGACTCGCAGTGGACGAGGATGATGAGCACGTTGGATTATTGTTAGGTTGTGGCATTTTCGCAGAGGTTGTATGATTTGCTAACTTGTTGCTGGTATTCTTGCTGGGTAGAGGTGGCAATGGTTTCGATAAGGGTGAATTGGGATCGAAACCATTGGCTAAAGTTACACCATCGGAGGCCTCTAAAGTTTCACACGATGACGTGGAACGTTGTGGTGGCGTAGCTGTTAGGTCTTGTTCGGTATTAAGTTTTTCCGTGCTGTTGTGGCAACTGTTGTTAGTGCTGACGTCATTGGTGTTATTGGTGGTCATGAAACGCAATTCCATGACATTACGATTCTAAAATAAATCATGCTGATATTTCTATATCTAAGCTAGTTTCATATTGTGTGATTTTTTTTAAGTTTAGAGAATACTTAAAGAGGCTTAAGACTTGAGAAATATTTGATATTTAGCAGATGTTTTAAAAGCATTAGTTGAAACAAAGCTAAATAATAATAAAAGCAATAATAATATGTAAATAGTATTTATACAAAAAAAAACACATTAAAATTATGCCATGACACATAGGAAGACATAAGTTTTTACTCTAGCGTAAAAAGTTTAAAGTAAATATGTTTCGATTCCATTCCATTAAAGGTTAAAGCCAGAATATTGGAAGATTGAATTAAAAAATGTCAATAATTGTCCATATAAGTCAATTTTATTTCCTTATTTTTTCGCTCTTTAAATTTAAAAGAATTTCAGTTAGCAAAGGAATTTATTAAAGAAACCTTCTCATTTAAAGGAGAAGAATATGTAAAAGTTCTAATTGCAAATCTAAACTGGATAAAGTTAAGTTTAAAATTAATATTTTGTATACTGAATACACAACATGATTCTCTTCAGTTAGTGCAGCAAAATGCCTAAAAATTGTCAAAAGTTTGAATTAGAAAAGTTTACAATTGACTGTAAAATATAATTTTGTTGCCTTATCGCTCTTCAAAATTAAACCAGAGATATGTGAATAAGTTTAAATGATAAAGCTGGATGCGTAGTATATATTTGTGCCATTTCGACTTTCAAGTCTGTCCTTCACTTCATTCTTATTATTTGAACGATATTAAGGAATTAACTTCTACTGAAAGATTATCACTCAAATCTGTGGCAATTGTTTACAAAACGCTTTAAAAGTCTGTCCTGTAAATGTTTTAATTCTATAACTTTGATCATCATTATAATTTAAACCATATTTGAGAATTAACTTTCACTGGAGGATTTTGTCTCAAATTTGTGGCAATTGTTATGAAACGGTTAGAAGTCTGTCCTGTAAGAGTGGGTTCACATGCTGCGATTTGTCGCCGCGACTCTGTTAACATGCTCTTTTGTTGTTCCTTCTAAATTTATCGTCGGTTTATATGATGCAACATTTGATGTACACATAGCTTCAAAAGTGTGTAAGCACCAGTGAATTTTTTTTAAGATTATGAAAAGCATTATAGTTCAACTTAAATTTTTTTTCATAATCGAATCTATTATTCAACCAAATATCTAACAAAACCAAACTTTTAAATTTCAATCAATGGATAGATTTTAGGATTTTCATTATTTAAAAAAAAAAATCAAATAATTTGTTGTGTTTACTCACTTTTGAGGCTCATAGTACATAGCATTCTTGTACCATTAAATTGTTCATTTCTCATATTTCGCTCATTCGCAGATGTGTTGCCATATAGGACCTAGTTACATTACATGTGCATTATATTGGTATTCATATTCCTGATATTTCACTATTAAATTTTCTGACCACATTGTATTTATTTATTTAAAATTGCAATCAATTTTTTGGGGCTATTTTGTCCTTTAAACTAGACGAATGATTAATTCAATTTAAAGAAAAGTTCCGTCAAATTTAAACTGAAAATTAGCAGGCGTTATGGTTGTTTTAAGAATCAAAGTGTTTGAAAGCAATTTTTTTAATAAATATTAAAACTTATAGTTTTCTACAGCCCTTCATTTAAAAGTTTAAATTTTTCAAACTATTTTATTCAAAGAAACAATTTCACAATAGAATTATTTAATAATAATTTTCATTGGCAACTTCACCTGCACACCTGCCAGTTGTTTGTGTCTGTAACAGAGTTGTAATTAAGGGGATAACGAACAACTAAACTTAACAAAATACGGTAATTTATAAAATTCTTTAATCATATTTGAGAAATTAGAAAGCAATTTTAAAATAGAAGTTAATTAAGGAAAATTTTAATTAAATTTTCATGATTTTTTTAACTGTCTGTCGGTCTGTTGGCTTGTCAGGTTTTTAACAATAAATTACGATAAATTTAACATAGTAAAATTGTCTAAAGTTCTAAGTAATAGCTCTTAATATTAGAAAAACTTTATGAAAATAATTTACAAAATTGTTCACACTCTTCAATTCTGACTCGTCAAGGCAAGTATTTTTGGGTGAGAAGGTTAAAAAGTATAAAAGAGGTACAAACTTGACGGTACTAGTCAATTTTCTTATTTCCTTTAGTTTTTTCATGCATGTTGATTTGCATTAAAATATATGAAAATTGAATTGACGTGTGTGAATGAAAGGCAAATTCAAAAGAGAATTGAAGAAAAACTGGTCAGCTAAAACTAAAGAGTGTGAAACAAGACTAACTTAAAAATATTTCAAGAAACAAATATGCACAATTTATTTTAAAAATTAAAATGAAAATCTCTCATTTTTTTTAGTAAATTGTTGAGGTATTTTCATACAAAGTCCCAATTTACACCAAGCAATTTTTTAAGCTTAGCTTAAAATAAAAATACGAGTGATTTAATCAATTATATTGTGCTGTGTGAACACCTAAAAAATTCAAGGAAATCATTGTAACAATCTTTTCAATAAGAATTGCTTCGTGGAAATTGGGACAAAATATTTAAAATAATTTTATGTACAAGTTTCTTACGGCCTGAAGCTGTAACACTAATGGTTAAACTTTTTTACAATTTTGAAAAATATAAGAGTTGCTTGAAAATTATTTTATACTTGTGATTCTGTATCCGAATATTAAAAATAAATTTATAAAAGGCTTAAATATAAAAAAAGTGTTTTTGGTGTAATAAAGTATGAATGTGCAATAAAGTGTAATAAAATATTTAGAGTCAATAAATTTTGTAATATTTTGTTGAGAAAATTCCCAGGAAAATCAACACCTTTTTAGAATACAACAGCCGTTGAAGCAAATTAACATACAACCCCTTGATTTGTTTTATAAAATACATATAATTTTAAGAAGGGAAATATTGATAAAATTGAAATAAAACTACTAAATTACAAACAAAAGCGATAAAAAGGAAGATATTTATATAAATAGCTACAAAGAGGAAACAATATTTAAAAAAAATTAAAGCACAAATTAAATACATTAAATTTTGTTTCCTTTTTTATAAAATAAAAAATAAAGTTTTAATAAACTAAGTTTTTGTTAAAAATAACATCTTCCGGCTTACCTTATCGGCCTCCTGGGCCAAGGGATTTGGTGTGATATTCATGCGTGGCAAAACACCATTCAAACGATGATTGTTGGGTTTGTGATGATTATTGACACCCATAACTTGGGGTGAAACAAAGTCAGCTTGTATATGATCCAATTGGGGTTTATTTTCCTCAACTAAATATAAATCAATACTTTAAAATTAATTACAAATTTCAGGTTATATTGAAAAAAATACCTTCAGCTTGGTTATTTATACGTCTTTTTACGCACAGACAGGCTGTTATACAGGCTATTAACAAAAGAAAGCCACCACCAGCAGCTCCGGCTACTACAGGGTAAATAGAATTGTCCTCCTCATTGTTATTGGCAGCTGGCTCAACGGAAGACATTACCGGAGCAAGCGTAGTGGGAGATTCTGTTAATTAAACATTTAATTCTGTGTAATTTTTTTAATAATCTAACATTTAACTTACTTTTCGTATTGCCTTGCACAATGGCACTGAATTCCGAGGCCGCCATTTCATTGAAAGACTGCAATTTAAATTCATAGGTGGTGCCCGCCTCCAACATGTCAATTTTAAATTTCCTGGTCTGCATGCCATCTACTGTAGCCTTAAGATACTCCCCAGCCGAGGAGGCTGGCCTGTAGTAGGCATAAAAACCATCAACTTCTTCGGCCGACGAACTGTGGGCCAAAGACCACTGCAGCATTACCGCGGATTCCGACAAGGCTTCAATGCGCTGTAATTCTGGCACGGGTAAATTGGATAAATCTAAATCTTCTCCCCGCCTTAAGAAAAACTTTGACGAAGTATTACCCTCCTTGTTGTCGTTATTTGAATAGACAGCTAGAATTCTAAAGCGATAGAAACGATCCGGTTTGAGGCCTGTTACGGAAGAGGTAAAGTTTTTATAGCCTTCATTGTTGCGTTCCATTTTATTATAGCGTATATCCTCGTTGGTGGTTTGCCAATTTTCTCGGGGTATTGTGCGGGCAGCATCGCCCAGCATGCGATATTGTACTTTAAAGAATTGTATGGTCAGGCCATCGTTTTTGGGCACATACCAGCGCAACATGACGGAGTCATCAGATAAACGGGTGACATTAGGGCGAGAGGGAGGAATCATGGTGGCTAAAAAAATTGAAATTTATTACTAACTATAAAAAAATGTTAAGAATTATTTTTATTTAATAATGAATATTGAAAACTCAGTTTGCTGCCATTAAATTTTAAATATCAAAACATGGTGAAGCTATACAAGGTGAGTGCAGTAGCACAGCTGACTGACTATGTTTACAACATGGTGTAACTATACAAGGTGAGTGCAAATCGACAACAAATACAACACAAAACAGAAACAACAGGCATTTTGTTTGTGTAAAATAATGTACTACTGTCAAAAATACTTAAAAAAGTATTACTTTTGACGTAAGTAAATTGTAAACAAAGTCAGTCAGCTGGGCTACTGCACTCACCTTGAACCACCATGGTTTACAATTTACTTATGTATGTCAAAAGTAAGACTTTTTCAAGTGTTTTTGACAGTAGTACATTATTTTACACAAACAAAATGCCTGTTGTTTCTGTATTGTGTTGTATTTGTTGCCGATTTGAACTCACCTTGTATAATTACACCATGTTTAAAAATTTTCAATGAATATTTTGACATTTCTTATCAAAAATTTTTAGTATTTTAAATTAAAGTTTAACACGTTCATATAAAATAAACAAAATTTTAAGTTTTCCAACCTACAAAAAATGTCCAAAAAAGGTTGGTCTCCCTTCCCTGTTAAACAAATAATCAGCCTTATTATGAGTGTCGTTTTCTTTTTACAACAACGACTTTTTCGTAATAGATTAAAGATAAAATTAAATTTGTTTATTAAATCTATTACGAAGCAGTCGTTGTCGTAAAAGAAAACGACACTCATAATAAGGCTGAATAATTTCCGTTTCCAGTAATCCTTACTATTTGTTCTAGCCAAGAAAAAACCCAAAGAAATCGACTGGTCCAACGAAGAACATTTCGATAAAAATCGTTCCCTTGTCTTTATAGAACATTCTCTAGAATGTCCTATTTTTACTGTGCAGGCTGATGAGTTCTTGAGATATCTGCAATCCCAAATACCCGATAGACAATTTATTTTAATACGCAATAATTTTGGTAAAGGGGAACCTCGACCGGGAGCCTTTGAAATAGAGTTTGCGCAACATGCTCGTACATCAAAACACAGTTTATGGTCGGGTTTAGAACGGGGTCCACCAAGACGTGATAAATTCCCAGCATTTGAAACTTTAATGCCAAAGGTGCAAAGAATTTTAAAGAAATTTTATCCAGATGCGGTAGCAAATGTAGAAGAGGACACAAATGAGGATGTAAATTAATAAACATATTAAACAGGCTCAAGAAAATTTATTAATTTCAAAATGTTTAAATTAAAATGAAAACAATACGCTTGTTTTAGTGTTGCAAAGTGTTTAAAATATAACTAAGTAAAGACAACCACCTTTATATTGTTGAACTTGTTGTTTACTTAACAGTGCTGGTTAGTATTAGATATGTTAAGCAAATACAGCCACCTGCTTAAATTGTAAATAAATTAAAGATGCCAGATGTAGGATTTGAGTCATCATTGAGGCATTTTGACTATGAAATATGTATACATAATTATGTATAGAAAAATTAAAAAAAAAATAGCTTTAGCTTTATTTTTATTAAAAATTTAATTTACAATAGATTTTAACGTTCTTAACAAAAATTACTTTTAACTTAAAATCATTAAAATTACCCTATATCTGGCAACTCTTACAAATATTCATTTCAGCTAAATACTCACTCATACTAATACAACAATCATGGAAAAAGAACAAGCAAAGATGTGACAGAAACAAAATAAACAAAACATAAAAATGGCTGACTCGACTCAGGTAAAGTAAAACGCAAAGCAATGAAAATCAGTTGCTCATTGAATGGCCGAGTGAGTGGAGTAAAAAAACGAATAAAAAAAGAGCTAAATTATATTCTTTGCGCGCTTTTCTTGTAGCCCACTATTAAATTATAATAACATTTTTGTTAGTGTAAAAGAATTTGTTAATGAAGGGAAAAAAGAAAATAAATTAATTTATATAAACAAAATTAAATAAATAGCACAAAAAAAGCAATACAAATTTATACAAAAATTGGTGTTAAAGAAAATTAACGAGTCATTATTATTAAATGACTCTAGTGTTAAGCAAGAGTGAGCTAGACATACATAGACAGCAAGACTTTGCTTAACGAGAAAAAAGAGTGAGATAAAATTAGAGTGGAAAAAATTGATTTTTTTCTTAAAAGTGTTTAACACTTTTGCAAAAAGTAAATAATAACAAATAATAAAATACATAAAATTCTCTAAAGAAATCAGTACCAAGAAAAAAAAAACACTGAAATATACAAATTTCCTTCAACACAATTATTGTTGAATGATGTCCGCGGATGGTACACAGGCGGTTACTGTCACGGTAAAAGTGGATGATTCTGTTTCAGCCGGTGGTTCTAGTTCGGGCAAGTGTCAAATGTCTTCCTTAACACCACGATTTACCCACGAAGAAAAGGAAATTTTGTATACACTGTTCCATCAGCATGAGGAAGTCATAGATATAAAATTCCGCAAAAAGCAAAGATCTAAGTATTCGGTACGCGATGCCTGGGAACAAATTGTGCGGGAATTTAATTCGACACCAGGTGTTAGTGCAATGCGTAACATTAAGCAGATACAAAAGTTTTGGCTAAATGCAAGGTAAACACATCTAGCAAAACACTAGCCATTGATTGGCAATATAACAATGTTTCCATTTTTTTTTCTATTTAGAAAAGTGCAAAGCAACCCAAATGCACCTGTTACTTGTTTATTGTAGAAATGAAAAAGTCAATAACAGACGGCCTATTGAAAGTATGGCTAACATAGAGATTTTAAGCAGAATATTTAGAGCTTATTCAATGTTACACAAAATTATGCTTTAAGCAGATATTAAATACATTTTATAAACTTTAAAAGTTTTGTTAGCTTTGTAACTAAATTATTTTAAATAGTTTGTTAACAAATTTGCCTATTACTATTTTTCACACAAATTTTGTTACTAATTTTCTCTTGTTTTGCTTTAATTGACATCACTAAACCCAGTTGTCTCCCAATTTCTATGAGCATTTGTATTTGTGAGTTATGTAGAAGAGTTGGAGAGTATTAAAATTATTATTTTACTTAAATACTCAGTAAAATAACTTCGTCTTAATTAAACTCATAACAAAGACATTAATTAACTCACAACAAATTCTTTATGTTTACCTTTCAACATGCAAATATTTCCTATAAATTTATTTACTTCTTTATACAAATTATTACCACCCCTCCCTTTATTTATAAAAAATCTTTGCTTTGCGCAAAAAACCCACAAATATTTCTAATTTTTTCATACATAATAGCCCAGTCACACAGTAGTCTTTCTTGTGTTGTGTTTATATCATAAATGTATTGTTGTTGTTTTTATCTTTTTTTCCCCATTTTTTCTTCTTCGTTTACCCATAACGAGTACAGTTGTGAGTGAGAAATTTTAATGCAAAAAGAGTAGAAATTGGTTTTTAAGCATTAAACACATTCGAGACAGCAGACTACAATATGTCAAAAATAAAATACACACGTTTATATGAGAGTGACTATATTGACGACAGCAGGCAACACGACTGCAGGTTGTTGTCCATGCTAATTTTTTCGCCGCTGTCAAATTAAACTAATTTCTATTTTTGTTGGCGACAAAACAAAAACAGTGTTGACCATATAGCAAAATGTGTAAAGCAAATTAAATAAAATAAAAAGCAAAATACACAATTAAAATGTCGAGATCATTTATGCGTCAAGAGTTGTTAAATGTATCAAAATATTACATTAATAATACTAAATTTTATTTTAATAAAAATGAGTGAAGGTTATTAGCATGTCTGGAATCATATATATATGTTTTTCATGTTTCATAAATAAAACGCTACTTTAAACAAAATAAAAGTCTTACGTGGCACCACTGAAATATAAATGGTTTACTACAACAGCTGTTTGTATTTTTATTGTTTTGTTTGATTAAAGTTTGTAAGTGTGTTATTGTTTAAGATTTATTATTTTTAATGTTTTTATTTACTTTTTTGTTGTATTTTAGTAATAGCTTCTATAAAATCAACAAACTTCTTTTCAGCCATTATGTTATTTAAAAAATTCGAAGAACAAATTTATTTTTTATTAAAACGTCAGATTTCGGGATCAGCTGCTGACTATGTAGCTGTCGTTTTTAAAATAATTAAGTAGCTGACTAGAGGGCAGCATAAGTACCCAGCGGCATTTGCTCTCATGTAGTCGTGTAGCCTGCTGTTTCGAATGTGTTTAATGCTTTAGAAATATTTCGTTGTTGTTGTGTTTGGCTTTGTTATAAACACTGATTGAGTGTGTGCGTGAGTGTTTAAGAAATTGAGAGTAGTGTTTCTTTTTCGTATGATTAGTTGTAAACAAAAGGTAGCAGCCAATGTGTAGGGTTGTTAAATAAATGTAGTGGCCAGATGTTAAACAATTATAAAGGTAATTTAGGAGTTTTTGAAGTAAATTTCATGAAATATAAACAATTATATAAAAAATTAATAAAATATTTAAAATTCTAATGACTTTTAAAAGAAATATCATATTTATTTTTTCTTTAAATTAATTTAAGCATTTTTAGGGAAAAAATTGTTATACCTTAATATAAAAAAGAAATTAATTTATAATTGTTTAATAGGTAGGTATTAACAATTACATTAAATTTTCTAAATTTGTTATCTATTAGTTTACTATTTATATGTTATTACGGCTGGGGAGCCATCAAATATTTTCTTTTTTTTCTTTCTTTTATATGATAATTAATATTCTCATTTCAATTTATATTGAACTATTATTAATTGTTTAATTAATCATAAATAAATCATTATGGAATTTAGACTATGTAATATTGTTATTCTGGCCATCTAGGCTTAATATTACGAAATGAATAAATAAATAAATTGAAAACCTAGATATTTCTCCAGATGATTATTCGAAGAAAAGAATAAAAATCAAACAAAAATTTAAATTATGTTAAAAATATTGTTAACGTATAATTTTAGTTGAAAAATTTAACGACTAATCGTTAAACCGGTTTCCCAACTAAACGATTATTCGCACAAACTGTAAAAAATAAATGTTTTTAATATAATCTATACATTTAATATTGGAATTTTTTTTGTAAAACCGAATAATTAATCGAATAATCGCTCTTTCGCTTTAACAATAACTAATACGAATGGTTTAGAATAGTTTGAAATTAAATATTTTATTAAAGAAAAATTCGGGTAAATAATTATTCGTTAAAAGATTTAAAAAAATTTCAAAATATTAACTTATGCTTTTAGTATAAAAATTTAGCAAATAAACGAAAAAATATAACTAACTCTAACTAAACGACTATTCCTATAAAATGTAAAAAAAATTTACAAAAAAAAAAAACAAAATATTTGTTAATTTAAGCAATAAATTGTATATTTAAAATAATCTCTATAAAACCGACTAATTATTCGAATAAGCGGTTATTTGCTTTATAAATTATTCGTAACAAAAATATAAAAAATAAATTTTAAAGAATAAAAGTGTTTTAGAATTGCTTAACTTTTTTTTTATTAAATTAACAAAATTATTTGAAACCCCGCCTATTCTATTAAACGATTATTCGCAGAAAAATTCCAAAAAATTTATTAAAGTTTATAATTTTTGCAACTAATGCATTTCTTTAAAATTTTTCGAAATAATCTTAAAAATTTAATGAATAATCGTAAAATCGGATTTTCAATTAAACTATTATTCGTATCAATTGTGAAAAAAATTTTACAGAAACAATTTATTTATAAATTTTACAATAAATTGTTTATTTAAAATAATCTTTGTAAAACCGAATAACGAATAATTGAGTAACGGTTAACGATTATTCGTACTAAAATTACTAAAAAATCAAATCAAATACAAACGAATTATAATAACTTAACTTTAAATATATTATATATACATATATATTAATCGCAAAAACAGGCAAAATTTTTATTTATATTAAAAGTTTTGTGAATTTATTATTTTAATTTAAAAATTTAACGTATAAACGAGAAGCGGATTTTTATGTTTAACGATTATTCGTACAAAATTTAAGAATAATTTCACTTTATAAACAATACGATATAACGGCTTCAAAGGGCTTAATTGGGTCAAACGATTAATTTTATGTAATTTGAATATTTATTAAATCGATTAATCGCCAAAGAAAATTTTAAATTTTATAAAAAAAATAACAGAAATTTATAAAATAAGCTTTTCTTCTATT
Source organism: Bellardia bayeri (assembly GCA_950370525.1). Classification (NCBI taxonomy): domain Eukaryota; kingdom Metazoa; phylum Arthropoda; class Insecta; order Diptera; family Calliphoridae; genus Bellardia; species Bellardia bayeri. The sequence goes on along the minus strand of OX493266.1, from coordinate 7,898,929 downwards.
TTCCGTTTAGACTGCGCAAACAATACCCCTTCCGCAACAATCAAAAAAACCAAAACTCTAATAACGACAGCAATGGCAGTCTACACATTAAAGAAGATGACCAACATCATGTCATCAAAGATGAACCAGAATTTCACATGTCCAACAACGAAAACTCCGAGCAAAATGATCAAGCTGAATCCTTTGAAGAAATGGAAATGGAAACGAGTGGCGTCAATGAAATCGATGACGATCCTTTAGAGGCACAACACCAGCAGCAGCAACAACAACAGCAGCAGCATCAACAACAACAATTGCAACAGCAAGTACAACAAGCTGCCACCATACATACACAACAAATCAGCGTAGACCAAATATCGGCGGAGAAATTAACGCTCAATGATTTATTACAATTTAAGACCACACGGCCCAGAGAGGAGATCATATTGCAGATAAAACATCCAGCAGATGCCACGGGTGAGTATTGAACTAATGCAATTCTTTTGAAAAAGTTTGAATTTTTTGTTAAATTTTCATCAACTAGGAGCTCAAATCACCATACCTTCACCCACACGCATTACCATACCCACCCATCATCAGCCGCAACAGCACACTATGGCCACAATAACGGCCAATGGTTTTAATCAACAGATTATTAGTGAAATCAAGCCGCAACAGATTACACTGGCCCAGTATCAGGCTCAACAACAGCTGCAGCAGCAGCAATTGGCTCAGCAGCAGCAACAGCAGTTGGCACAACAGGCTCAACTGGCGGTGCTGCAGCAACAACAACAGCAGCAGCAACAGGCCGCAGCAGTAGCAGCCGCCGCAGCTGCCCAACAGCAGCATCAACAACAGCAGCAACATCAACAGCAGCAGCAACAACAGCAACAGGTCAAAATGCAGCTACAAACACCAACAGCCACCACGCAATTTGCCACCGCCACGCCCACCTTCACCTGTACCACCTTTAGTGCCTTGCCAACAGCGGCAGTTGCCACCAGTCAACACAGCAACACCCTAACCACCAATAATCCCAACATCACCACTCTAACCACCAACCATCCCACGCTAACTGCCAATCTGCTAAGCTCAGCCCCAGCGGCCGTTACTAGCACTGCCCAGGACAGTTTCGAAGAGAAAATCAATTATTTTAAACTTAAAGAAGCTGAACTGCGTTACAAAGAGCAACAGGTTGCTTTGGAGAAAAAGAAAATCGAATTGTCACATGCCCAAGATCAACTGAAACACCTAAGGGAAGTGCATCGCCTGCAAGTGGAGGAATTGAAAATGAAAATACGCATTCTTCAAGAAGAGGAAAAGCAACTGCAAAAATCTACTTCCCCCCTAGGCAGTTAAAAAGAACATTTAGTCCAAAATCACTATTAATTTTTTATTTTTTTTTAAGTTTAATCTCCCTTAAACGGTATTTTAAATATTTCATTGTGTTTAGTTTTTTTAAACTAATATTTATAAATAGTTTAAGTTTTTTTGTATAAGAAATTTTCATGTTTAAGCTATTGTGGTTGAAAAGTTAATAGCAAAACTGTAATGTATGCTCAACTTAACATACTGTTTTTGTTTAATTTATATCACAAATAAATTCAGCGGATTTTTAGTAAATGTTACAACATTAAACAACTAAAATTTATCAAGAAGTAAAAAATGAAACAAAAATAATTGTTAAAATTGTCCCGGTTTGGTAACAGGAACAACTTTATTGCCTATTTGAAAGTGTTAGTTTTGCTCTCGCTCCAATAAACTAAACTAATCTTAATATTTATAATTAATTTGTCATTTAATTAAATTGGATAAACTTATATGTATATTTATAATAACTTAATGCATTTGTATAGCTGACAGTACATTTGTAATTAAAGAAAATTCTCATTGTGTATTATAAACATTTTTTTCTTTTAAATTTCATTGGCTCCATTAATGTAATGCAAACATAATCAAAAATCAAGTTAAAAATAATTCAAATAAAAAATGATATAATCAGCCATGTCACAGAATTTAATTCCGTTTGGAAGTGGAATTAATTCCATATTTTGCTTCTATAGGAAGCAAAATGAAATTATGAAATTATTCTCCAGGATCTAAACAACAATTACGAAAATCACTCATATTTGTGAATAAAGTTATAAAACTAGAACAAGAGAATTTCCCTTACGACCTGTACCAATCCTGGATCTAAAAGACAACTATTCATTCATTAGCATATATTTCGACATTTTTAAAATTATTTTCTTCAAGACTGGTCTCGATCCAGGATCTAAACTTTACTATCCCAATCACATTTATTAGTCAACAAAATCAATCATATTTTTAAATGAAGGGATATTATTAGAATCTGATCACTGAATAGCAAATGATAGTTAATTTTCGAAAACTTTCGAAAAAAAACTTTCCTTAAGACATGCCCCGATCCTGAATCTAAAAGACAATTACCAGTTTTGTTTAACACAATTATGCAATTTTGAAATTATTCTCCCTAAGATAGGCCCCATTACACTTTACTCCACAACTCCAATTTACTACTAGTTTCTTTGAGATTTGCCCCGAACCTGCCCCTAAAGTCAAATTGGCAACTGTTTATAAGTAAAATAAGCATTTTTTAAATGAATCTCTTTGCAACTTGTCTCGTTAATTGATCTAAACACAATATAGCAATTTATATATGCATTTTTTATATAAGACTTGCCTCGATCCATGATCTAAATGCCAATAAGTAATCCTTACTAGCCAAATTTTATATTTTTAAAAACAAAAAAATTGACAATTCAATGTTTGGTATGATTTTCTTAGCGACATTTTTCGATCCTGGTTCTAAGTAACAATTAACAAATGCCTTTAATTAAATTTTAAACTATTAAAGTAATTTACGTTCAGACTTTCCCCGTTGCAGAATCTAAAGAGAAGTTGTCCATTTCTCATAACACAATTACAGACTTTGGAGTGATTGTGCTTGAAACCTGCCGCGTGCCTAGATCTAAAGAAGAACTAAAAATATTCCTACAAGTGAGATATACATACATTTCCGTTATGAGATTTATTCCACAACCCAATAACTTTAGTCGTTATTAAATCCTTGAATCACAAATTAATTTAAAAAAATATTTAAAGTTTTCACTCACCTTTAGGTTGTTTCTTCGTCTTGGTCTTGTGACCGCCCACGTGTTCGTAGACTTTGGTGGGTACATTACCCAAAGGCGTTGAGGAACCATGTATTTGTTTGGGATTAACTTTCAGAGAATTTGCTTTGCTAGTCTAAAATGAAATAAAAACAAAGAAAAACACAATATACAATATTTGTTAAGACCAAACACAGCGCCTGCTCTCCACACCAAACTACTTACCTCTCCTATTTCATTTTTAGCAAAACATTGCACAATACCAGCATGCCTCTTCTGGACATGTTGTATAACCAAACGCCGGCCATCATGCAACATTTCATTATCCATGGATGTATCTATGCCATTAATAAGCCAATAGATATCGGGATAAGGATTACCCGTGGCCGAACATTCCAATTCTAAAGTATAACTTTCATTTGTGACCGTGCTAGCGGGTCCTCGCAGAATAGTGGGCTTTTCCAACACGGTAAACTTAATAATGTGCACCAGGGCTGGAAATACACCATTATCCAAACGACACACATAGGAACCTTGATCTTCGGGCATAACATCGTTAATTTGTAAGCCATAAGGCAACAAACGTGTGCGATTGTTATTGCTCATATTCTCTATATTGGGAGAACTCCAGATGGCCACGGGTGGTGGGGAACCTACACCAGGACATTCTAAGACCACCATGTCTCCAGGTCTAGCTGTTACTTGTTTAGTAGAAGGTATTAGAAAGTAAGGCGGATTACGATCTGTATAGTCCACTCTCAAGTCAATGCGTTGGGGTAATGTCACCTCCTGTCCCGTTATGGGATTCATGGCTGAACAGGTATAATTGCCGGAGTCTTTAGCTGTCACCGTGTTTAAAATTAATGCTCCATTTGTAGGTATTATTTCGGTTTGTGGTAATTTTTCTCCATTACGATAAAAACTCCATATGGCGGCTGGATTGGAGGTGACCGAGCCACATCTCAGTAGCACACAGTTTTTGGGTGCCACATTGTATATTTTAGCATTACGGGAGTAGCCATTGGAATTGTTTATGGATATGGAGACTAGTGTAAGGCGGGCCGATAGGGAAGCTATGGCAGCGGAACCATACCAAGCCACACACTGATAATCGCCTAGTGATTCGGGCTGAACAAATATGCGCAGCATGGAAATGCGATCCACTTTGGTAATGTTGTAACCGTTCTAGAAAAGGGAGGGCATAACAAGAGATATGTAGATTAAAAGGTGAATAAATAATGAAATTTAGGTAAACAACGAGAAAGTAGAAAATTAGTAAGTTAGTTAAGTGAAATCTAAATTTTTGACCTGAATTTCATAGGAACCTGTCCCGATCCAAGATCTAAATATAAATTAGTTACTTTTTCAGTACAAAAGTTATATTTCCTGATGAAAAAATAATAATGTTCGATGATGTGAAATTATTTCTTTGAGACTTGTCCCGATCCTATATTTAAAGCTCAATTAACAAATTTTTTATAAGTAATTTATAAATGTTCTAAAGAATTCTCTTTGAGACTTGTCCCGATGCTGGATCTGAAATACAATTTTAAATAGTTTATAAAGTAAATAGACGTTTTTAAATGAATTTACTTAGGACTTGATCTAACAAATCCAAGATCTCTATAAAAAATTATTAACATTTTCGATCCAAAAGTTATATTTTTAAATAAAATGATATTTAACATTGCTGTTACTTTGAGTTTTGTCCGAATCTTGGATCTAAATTACAATTATAAGTAAAAGATGTTTTTTTTTAATACAGTAGTTTCCGCTTAATTGAACCCCGCTTTATTGATTTACCCGCTTAATTAATACAAAAAATCGCAATATACATTTCCCCATAAAAACTATATGAAGATAAATGAATCTGATAAATGAATTTTCGGTTAATTGATCCAAAAGCTATGCATTTTTGGAAAACCACTTAAGCGGAAATTACTGTACTTCTTCTTGAGTCTTGTCCCGATCCTGGATCTAAAGAGCAATAAGCAATTAGGCATGTGATGGAAATCGATATCGAAAACGACTGAGTTTTAGAAGACAATTTTTTCGTAATATTTCTGTATTGAAAAACTTTTATCACATAAAATGTAAAGATATTGGGCTACTACAGAGAATCTTAAAACTAAAATTTTAAAAATTAGATTACAAATGCATTAAAATGTATTTCCAAAACTGATTCGTTTTCGATATCGATTTCCATCACATGCCTGAATATTTAATCTGCACAATCTTGGATCCAAAGAACTTTTATAAGCAAAATTTGTACTTTTGTATATAAATTTTGTGTTGACTTGAGTCGATCCGAAATAAGTCAATTAGTAATCTTTTCAAACTAAATTTTATATTTTCTAAACAAAATAATCTCTCAGTGATTAAATCTTAATTTTGAGAAAGATTTTTCTTCAAGATTTGCCCCGATCCTGGATCTAAAGGTCGATTAACATTGAGTTTGGCTTGGATGCTGGATGTAAATACCAACTAGGCACTTTATATAAAAAAAATATACATTTTTGAAATGATTCTCCTTGAGAATTGTCGAGATCCTAGATCCAAAAATATTTTACAGTTGAAATATGTACTTTTGAATTTAATTCTCTCTAGACCTTTTTAAATTAAATTTTATATTTACTAAATAAAATAATCTCTCAATGATTAAAATTTGGTTTTGGAAACGAATTTTCTTTAAGACTTGCCCTGATCATGGATCTAAAGGTCAACTAATTTTGAGTTTTGCTTGGATTCTGGATGCAAATAATTTTTATTAGTAAAATATGCATTTCTTAAATGATTCTCCTTTACACTTTTCGTGACCCTGGATCCAAAGAAATTTTATAGTTGAAATATGCACTTTTGACTTAAATTTTCTCCAGACTGAATCCATGACCTTTCTCCAGACTTATCCATGATCTAAATGTCAATTACTAACCTATACTGTTCAAACTATATACATTAGGGTGGCCCCGTTTGTATGGAGAAAAAATAAGGTAACGATGTTCCCGACTAATATGAAAATTTGATTAATTTTAAGACTACGTTTCCAAATTTTTTATCTTGGGGTCACTATTTGGTGAGCTGGATCAAAGGATAAAAAGGTCCTTTTTAGAGGTTTTTTGTTTTTTTTTCACATTTCTTCCAAAGGAACTATATGTAAATTTGGTATCATATGAAAGGTCTTTGAGAGGAGCATTCAATGGATTATCAAAAATTAAAAAAAAAAAAATTTTTAAATTCAAAAATTTTGAAAATTTCAGACAAAATTTTAGTTTTTTTTTTAATTTTTTCATAGAATTTACTTAAATAAATAGTTGAAATTTCTTGATTATAAACATCATGCAATTTAACCCAAATGGTTTTTCCCGTCATCCGCAAACTTTATTTTGGGCCCACCTTAATATACATATATATTTTTTTTTAACAAAAAATAACCCAATGATTAAAGTTTGATTTTAGGAAAGATTTTTCTTTAAAACTTGCTCCCATCCTGGATCTAAAGGTCGATTAACATTGAGTTTGACTGGGATCCTGGATGTAAATTTCAGTTAGCCACTTTTAATAAGTAAAATATGCATTTCTGAAATGAATCTTCTTTAGACTTTTCGTGATCCTGGATCTTTTATAGTTGAAATACGACTTTAATTCTCTCTAGACCGGCCCCGATCCAAGATCTAAATGTTATTTAGTAACCTTTTCTAATAAAAATTTATATTTTCTAAATAAATGATTAATGTACGATTTTGGGTAAGAATTTTCTTTAAGACTTGCGCCGATCCAAGATCAAAACAGCAATTGACAACGTTTAACAAGTGAAATCTGTATGTTTTAAAATATATGAATCTAGAGTCTAATTAGCCATCTTAAAAGTTTGAACTTACCTCCTCTGACAAATATATAAATTTACTGCCATTTACAGTGCGATTACTAGAATGCCGAAATTTCCACTCCAATCTATCCGGCGCCAAGTTCACTTCACACTCAAACACCACCTCATCGCCCTTGGGAGCAACAGCCGATTCGGGAGAGCGCTCAAAGTGAACACCCAAAATAGAGGGTTGCAAGCCACGGGCACTTGTTAATATAACAAGTATAAAGATCACAGATTTTATAAAAGAACATGATAATGAAGATAAGACCGACGAAGACGACGTAGAGGATGATGATGATGATGTTGATGATTTTAATACTGGTGGTGAGGTGGCTGCTGATAATGATGACGATGAGCAGGTGTTTCTCAACAATGTCAATGACAACATGGTTGAAATTTTTTTGTGTTTGCCGAAGTTTTTAAAAAAAAATACAGATTTTTTGTTGGTTCCTTTTATTTTTGTGATGTCTTTAAAAACAAAAAGCTGCAATGAGATGAAGAAAATGGAATTTCATTATAATGTATTATTGGTGTTTTAGTTTATTATAAAAATAAAACAAGAATTATGTATCGCAACATCTGTCAGTGTAGGCTTAATACAAAACAATGCACAAAAAAAACAAAAACTAGAGCTGGTTTTGAGGCCAATAAGAAAATAACTCTTGAACACAAAACGCATCTTTCAAAAGCTACAAATTCTATACTTTAAACATAAATCAAATAAAATGCTCAAGTTGTCATTATAGGAAAAATAAATAAAATAAATACAAAAAAAAAAGTAAAATAATCATAAGTAAGAAAAATGTAGCCTGACATTCAAAAGGCCAGTTGCCGGCCTTAATAAAACTGAAATTCCAACTGGCTTTAGTCGGTTTTAGTTCCTTTAGTTAGTTAAAGTTCCCCCTGTTTATTTTTTCCAAATAGTTTTTTCTACGAGTTTTAACCATGTACTCGTACACTATCATAAAAATAGTTTTAAATTTTTGTGTTTGGTTTTTCTTGTGTTAAAGAAAATTTATTACCAGATTTATCAAGGATAACATACAGATATTGACGATCGTTAAATTTCTAGTTTACAAAACTATTTATGTCTGTCTGTGTGCCTGTTTGGAGCATTCAAGTGTCTGCTGTAGTTAGCCAAGTGTATAGTGGTTTTTTTTTCGTGCTTAAATTTGTGCCATCAATAAATATAAATCGTAGAAACATTATTTTTATTTCACTTTGATTGTAAATAAATAAAAATTCAACATTTTGCTTTCGTTTTTCTTGAATTTGAAAGGTTTTATGCAGCCTACCAGAGGATGCCACACACAAAATATGTTGCACATTCAGTGACACAGCATGTGTCCATTTAAAGATATTTTTGTCGTCTTGCTCATTCTTGGCCAGTTCTGTAGATTTACGATTTTCGTTATGAAAACATAGCAAATAACAACCTGTTGTTATTGCTCGAACTAGATCATAAATAATGTATAGAGTTTTCGTTAACTTTAAGATTGTTTAAACTTAAAAAAAAAGAGATTAAGGATCAAATGGTAAGCGGCTTAAAGTTGTTTTCATATTTACCATAAAAAGGGGTCTCAAAGAATGTAACTATGTGAGAACAAACTAGTTGTTGGCCTTTCAGGTATTAGAAAGTTATAGAAGAGATGTTTACAAACATTATTTTCATTAAAGTATGTTGTGTTCAAACTAGCTTCAAACTTATACAAGTTTGACTTAAAAGGAGACAATGATCCTTTAAACAAACATAATGCTTGCAAAGAGAAAAATTGTTGTAGTATAATTTAAACTGGCTTAAAATTAGAATTTTTTAGAACAAAGCAAAATTGAGAATATTTACTCAAAAATCTCTTTCAATAACAATATTGTTGTTTGATATAAGTTTGAACCTATAAGATGCTCTCAAACTAGCTCCAAACCTACAGAAGTTTGACACAAAGTAGTCAAATATATTTGTAATCTTTGTAACAAATATTTATAATGATTATTTTTTTGCTTTAAGTAGCCTACAAAAGAAAAAATTGCTTTAGTAAGTTTAAAACTGGCTATAAGCTAAATGGTTGTAAACGAACTGCCTTCAAACCTTGCAAATTTAAAGCAAAATAAAAAAGTTTGAACATGAAGTCAAACTGACTTCAAACCTATAGAAGTTTGACGTAAAAGGAGACAAACATTTTTGTCATAAATATAATGATTATTTTATATTTTCAAACCTTACAAATTTAAGAAGAAATTAAGTTAGTTTTTTAAATAACTAATGCAATTATTAATAAATTAAGGAATTCCAGCATTTAATTCAAATTTGAACATATAAGTTTCTTTTAAACTAGCTTCCAACCTATAGAAGTTTGGCATAAAAAGAGAAAATTATATTTATAACCAACAGGTACATTATTTTATTATTTTAAGTTGTATTTGAAACTGTTTGAAGGCAATTGTAATTAATTTCCCTGCAAACTATTTCAAATTATGCTCCAAATTTAGTTTTTTAGTTTGTTTCAAACCTGCTTCAAACTAGTTGATTGCATTAAGAATTAAAGACGAATTGTATTCAAAAGAAAGATATATCCAAATAAGTTCCTTATTTTTCTAGTTAATCCTTCAAACATACTTTCAAACTGTTTCAAACTAAGCTTAAATCTGTTACAGTTTTATTCATTGCTAAATATGATTCATAATTTCCCTTTCAAATCAATTTTTTGTTTAACAAAATATTTGTTTTTTTTTCATGAACAACTGAAACCATAATATAATTTTAGTTTTTTCGCTTTTTAAACATGAACTCATGTTGTTTATTTCTGGATAAACAAAAAAAAAACTTTTTACTTTTCTTGTTAAAAAATAAAACTGAAAAATTTACATATTCCAACACTCTGCATGTTCAAATCAAAAACATATCGAGGGTACGCATTTAAATTAAGCACGCGTAGCTTAAATGTCTACATACTACAGCAGTCTAAAAAAAACTCGAAAAAAAAGGATCACCAAAATGTAAATCATGTCACAGAGCACATTGATTATTGTTCAAAAGCAACTTTGGAACACAAATGAAGCAGGGCTGTTTTTGGTTTTTGTAAAGTAAAAGTTTTGCTTACAAAATCACGCCTCATTTGTAGGCAATCAAGCACACTGGTTTTACATTTACAAAGTTTAAACAGTTTTTTTTTTTGCCAGAAGTTTTCAGTGGAGTTTACAAAATGAAATGACGTGTGGAGACAACGTGTGCAGTTAATTAAGATTTCACGAGTATGAAGTTAAAGGTATTTTATTTTGAAAGCTTTTTGTAAAAAGAAAAATTGGATATAAAATTTAATTCAAGAATACTTGTAAAGAAGTTTAATCAAACTTGAGAATGTTGGAAATAAGTTCAAAGGGAAATTTTGTTATAAACTTAAGAGAGTTTGAATTGCCATATATCAAATTTAAATATAAATATTTAATTTTTTTATCTTGTTTTTAATTAAAATAAACAATAAATTGCCTTCCAACCACTAAATAGTTTAAAGTCAGTTTCGAGCTTGATTGTCTGTAGTTTGAAGTAGTTTGAAGGTTAATTTTTAATGTAAATTAATTAATATAAAAAGAAAGTTTTAAAAAGTAGTTTTATATCAATTTCAGCAATTTGATGGGAAGCTAGGTTCAAACAGATTCAAACACTATCAAACTTCTTCAAACTTGTTCATGCCTACAGCTAGTTTGAACAGAATACAAAGGTTCAAACTGTTTGAAAAGAGGAAAGTATATATTTGTTTGTAATAAAATAAAAGTATTTGTAAACACTTTGGAATTTCTCTCAATTTTTCTAGAAACTTGAAAATAATACGAATGCTAGTTTGAAGCCATTTTGCCTCAAAAATCTATATCTCTTTTTATGTTAAACTTCGGTAGGTTTGAAGCCAGTTTGAAAGCGTCTTATATGTTCAAACTTGAATTAAGTGCTGGAGTTACTTAACTCAATCAAAATTAAAGGAGTGTTTTGAGAAAATGTTTCCATTTTGCTTAAAATTTGCAAGATTTGAAAGAAGTTCGTTTGCAACCATTTAGTTTGAAGCCAGTTTAAATTATACTAGAGTAATTTTTCCTTTTGTAAGCTACTTAAAACAATAATATAATCAATATTATGTTGATTAGAAAAACGATTGTGGCATTTTACGTCCTACTACTATAAGTTTGAAGCCAGTGTGAATGCTTCAAACCAGTTTTTAATTAAACTGCAAGCATTTTAAACCAGTTTGACTGCCTGGCAACAGCTAGCTATCACTTATCACAAGAATTTCAATACTCTGTGACACTTTGCCACTTCTTTGACGGTGAAATACCTAAGGTGGCAGCGGCAAAAGACAAGTCATTAAATGCACATTTGAAACACTTAAATAAACTCATTTACACTTACTTGTTTGAAAAAAAGTGTTTTCCTGTCTGCCATCTCTTTCGCTTAATGACATTAAACGCAAAATATCAAGCATATATAAATGCAACTATTCTCAACATATGTTTAACCCTAAGGAAGTTTTAGTTAGGAGTATGATTTTATTTAACTATAAATTCCCAAAAGGTATTTAAAGGTATTTAATTACTTTAATGTTCTGGCAGTTGTGCAGTAAAGGCGATTTCTTGGTAATCATCTTCATATTATGCATCTCAGATAACACATATTGTTGGATTTGAAAATCGTATAGTTGCCGCAGATACTTATCTGTCTCTCTCTCTCTCTCTCTCTCCTCAACAACAGATCATTACATTACAGCAATAATCTCTAGAATTGTTTGATGTTTAAGTATTGAAATGTATTTCTTTTGTAATGTTGTGCTTTATACATTCTTTGGGACTTAAGAATAAATGTCCAAGGCACAGGAACCTAAAGATAATGTTTTCAACATTTTTCTGCACTTTAACGCGTATGAAATTTAAGTGTAGCTTTAAATGCTGATTGTCAAGATGTTGGCTGGCTGGCTGACTGGCCTTTTGTGTTTATTTTAAAGAGGGGGTCTGTGTGGCAAGAATATGAAAGAATAAAATAAAAACCAAGTGTATGATGAGGTGCATACTTACGAATGCTTTATAATATTCTTGTTTTTTCTTTACGTTTCTTTTGATTGGGTCTGCTATTAAATGTTTAAGTAGAAGTTTATTTTTTTGCGTTTAAAATGCGGCTTAAATACAAAAGAAAAAGAAATTGCATTTAAACTGGAGCTACTTGATCATGAATAGAGAAAGGAAATAATGGAAGGTAGAAACCGAATTGTTGGAAAACTACCTTGCAACTAGAAATATAAGACTGGAAATGAATTGTAAAGGCTTTACAATTTCATCATACTGTTCATACATGTAGAAGACTTGGTTGCAACTTAAAATATATGTCTGAAGGAATGTATTAAAACATCAAAAACATAAAGAAGACTGCCAGTTTAATGAATAATTTCTTATAGTCTATTTTAAATGAGTTTGAACTGGTCAAAACCCACTACCTTGAAATACTTAAAAACAAGTTCGTTTACAACCAGATAGTTTAGACTACAACTACCAAAAGTTGTATAAAACTAGAGAGAAATTAAAAACAAATAACTAAGAAGTATTACAACCTTTAGCATGAATCATTATTTTATTTACTTTCTGAACGATCAAATATCTCTTGGAAAGAACTGTGGTTATCTCTATCTCTATATAAGTAATATAAATATAAGTAATATAAACCAAAAGTAGTTGTCTTTAAAAGTTGTAAACAGATCTAAAATAAGTTTAAAATAGTCATAATCCAACTTCCTTAAAAGACTTGAAAATAAGTTCGATTACAACATGTTGCAACAAACTAGGAAAAAACTGAAGGCAAAATTTGCATAAGGAAAGTTTTTGCTCATGAAATTTTTTTCCATGACCAATTGTCGCCTATGAAACTTTTCACTTTCGTATAGAAAAGTTGTCGCTTGTAAAATTTTTGTATAAAAAAGTTGTCGCTTGTAAAATTTTTGTATAAAAAAGTTGTCGCTTGTGAAATTTTTCTTATGAAAAGTTGTCGCCACTGAAGAGTGACGCCCATTTAACTTACTTTACAAAGGGTGTTGCCTATGAAACCCTTCTATAGAAAAGATGTCGCCCATGAAACTTTTCTAAAGTCAACCCACCCTAAATATATTAAAAATACATGAAAGGATCTCAACACTTATGTAAATTAATTTTAAGTGTAGGGTGCTGGCCAAAAAATGCTTGTTTTTTCAATGATTTCTTTAAATATATTGAAAAACAAAAATATAGCAACAAAGACCATTCCGTGCATAAATGAATGACTGTCAGTTTAATGTATTATGATCTTAAAGACGGATGGTCTGTCTTACCGGCCACAAAAAAAAAACATTATCATTTGAATTGAAAAACTATAGCAGAAAATCATTTTATTTCTTTGTGTGCCACCATATGAATGGCCGACATCAACCTGCTAGTGTGACAGAAGTAGAGAGAGAGTAACATTTACTGTACAAAAACTACAAAATCAGACCATTATTATCGATTTTTATATGAGATCATAAAATGATCTTTATTTGGAAGTAAAGATTAAGCAGTAATAAAATAAAGGCTTAAGTTACAATATGAAAGATTTAGGATGTTTCGAAGAAATTGAGCAACTGGAAAAAATGCTTAATACATAATAATAAAAATGTTATTAGCGACAAAAAAAGTTGTCGCTATAGAGATTTTTGTCGCCTATGATATTTTTTTCTAGAAAAGTTGTCGCCCTTTAAAATTTTCTCAAGGAAAGTTGTCGCCCAGGAAACTTTTCTACAGAAAAAATGTCGCTCATGAAAATTATTTTTTTTTTTGTAAAGTTGTCGCTTATGAAACTTTTCTTTAGAAAAATTGTCACCCATGATATTTTTCTTTAGAAAAAGTGTCGCCCATTATAATTTTCTCTAGAAAAGTTGTCACCATTGAAACTTTTCTATAAAAAAGTTGTAGCCCATGAAAATTGAATTGTCTTTAAAATGTTGTCGCTTATGAAATTTTCTACAGGAAAATTTAAACTTTTTTCTAGAAAAGTTGTCGCCCAAACAACGTGTCTCAAGAAAAAGTGTCGCCCATGAAACTTTTCTATAGAAATATTGTCGCTCATGAAACTTTTTTTTAAAAAAATTGTCATTTGATATTTTTGTGCCGAAAATTGATGTTCTTCTGTTGGTGTGACTTTTAAAATGCCTCTTTTATTTTGTTCGGTTTTTAGCATTTCCAACACAATTTGGTTGGCAATAAAAAATGATTGCTACCTTTTTCTACAGTTTGAAACACATAAATGAAACTGTTCATTCTTTATTATTTTCCATAAAAAAAAATAATGGAATTTGCAGTCATTATTATTCGTTTCTTCTTGTCTTGTCTTGTGTTTGAATCCAAGTTCCTTTTTCAAAAGAAACAAAAAAAGACCTTATAAATAAATGCTAAAATAATAAGTATTTATTTGGTTAAAACTATTTTAAATTTAAAAAACCATAAAATTTCTGAAATTTTGAAAGGAAACAAAGCACAAGTTTATTATAATTGGAAATACATTTTTCTCAAGAAACGCAAAGCAAATAATGAAAGGTTAGAAAAAGATCTTTAATGGCAATGGCAGTTTCTGAAGAAACTAATAATTGAGGTTACTCATAAAAACGAAAAGAATTTTGTTATGAATCATCTAATAATAGTTGTTATTTAATAAGGTGTTAGTAGGACTTAAAAAGTTTTTATTTATAGAAGCCAACAGATGTTAGTTTACACAACTTTTCTGTAGAAAATTTGTGGGTTTGGGAAAAGTTAATTTAATATTTTAAACTTTAGTGATACACACTTCACTTTTAACACAAAAACCAAATTGATTTTGAAATTCTAATTAATTCACCATCTCCATTTGTTAAGAATTTTAAAGGAATTCAAAAACTTAATTACTTTTTTGCACCGCCTGCAAAGAAAATTCGTTTTTAAAACAACTGCCAAAAGATATCGTAAAACACAAAACCATATTATTATGATTTATGAACGCAAAAACATATTTTTTTGCTTAAGTTTCTCAAAAATACATTAAGAAACCAATAAAACAGGTTCTTTTAGTTTCATAAAAAAGGGCATAATCTACATACAATAAATTTAAAACTGTCAGGAGTATTGAGGTATTTTTGAACAAAGGAATTTTTCATTATACTGCAAAGTAGACGAATGTAAATGCGGTTTGAAAACAAATAATTTAACTAAACTAAATGTATTTTAAATCGCAAAGGTCATAAGCGACATTTAAAGTTGTCGCTCAAATAAGTTTTTATAGAAAATGTGTTGCCCATGAAAATTTTCTCTAGAAAAAGTTGTCACCCATAAAACTTTTCTATAGAAAAAGTGTCGCCCATGAAACTTTTCTTTAGAAAAAGTGTAGCCAATAAAACTTTTCTGTTGGAAAAGTGTCGCCCATGAAACTTTTCTTTAGAAAAAGTTGTCACCCATAAAACTTTTCCAAAGAAAAACTGTCGCCCATGAAACTTTTCTAAATAAAAATTTCTATAGAAAAAGTGTCGCCCATAAAACTTTTCTTAAAAAAAGTATCGCCCATGAAACTTTTCTTGAGAAAAAGTTGTCGCCCATAAAACTTAAGTTTTCTTAAGAAAAAGTGAAACTTTTCTATAGTAAAACTGTCGCCCATAAAACTTTTCCAAAGAAAAACTGTCGCCCATGAAACTTTTCCGAAGAAAAACAATCCACCATGAAACTTTTCCAAAGAAAAACTGTTGCACATTGAACTTTTCTTTAGAAAAAGTTGTCGCACATAAAACTTTTCCAAAGAAAAACTGTCGCCCATGAAACTTTTCTAAATAAACATTTTCTCTAGAAAAAGTGTCGCCCATAAAACTTTTCTTAAAAAAAGTATCGCCCATGAAACTTTTCTTGAGAAAAAGTTGTCGCCCATAAAACTTTTCCAAAGAAAAACGGTCGCCCATAAAACTCTTCCGAAGAAAAACTGTCGCCCATGAAACTATTCTAAGTGAAAATTTTCTATAGAAAAAGTGTCGCCCATAACACTTAAAACTTTTCTATGGAAAAAGTATCGCCCATAAAACTTTTCCAAAGAAAAACTGTCGCCCATGAATCTTTGCCAAAGAAAAATTTTCCACCTTGAAACTATTCTTTAGAAAAAGTTGTCACCCATAAGACTTTTCCAACGAAAAACTGTCGCCCATGAAATTTTTCTAAAGACAAAGTGTCGCCCATGAAACTTGTCTATAGAAAGTGTCGCTTGTGAAACTTATCCGAAAAAGAAAAATTGTTGCTTATTTGATATTTCAAATCTTTTATATAAAATTAGCTTATAAACAAGTCTTCTTGTTTGTTAATTTGACATTTTGTTGAAAATTTCATTGTAAGAACTTCAAAAATCCAAATATAAAAATAAAAATTTAAATTAAATGAATGCTGGCGAAGCATCATAATCAACGCTTATAAACATGTTTTCACAAACAAAACAAAAAAAAAAAAAAGAAAAGCACTATAAATGGTACCAACACATTTAAATGCAACCAGCCAATTGTCCAGCCAACTACAATAAACAGCCACTTCATACTCAAGCAACAACCAACAACGTCAGATGTTCCAAATTGCTATACACAACAATAACAACAGAGGAGTTAAGGAAGAACAGAACAGAAATTATACGGAGAATGCCAAAAACAGCAGTCACAAAAAAGGGCGCTTTTCAAGCCTTTAAGTTTAAGTTTACATTTAATAAGGAACTGTGGACACTGACTGACTAGCTGACTTTGAACAATAAAAAAAGCAGAGTAACATTTTTCTTCTTGTTGCTCTATAAACTGGATTGTTTTTATTTTAAACGAAAAAACAAAAAGAATTCCACAACAACAAGTGGCATTGACTTTAAGACAGACAACATACCACAACAACCAGGCAACAAGCAAGCAAAAACCATTATTAAACATGGTCTTTGTGACGCCTCTTTAGAGGCAACAAGTATAAAGCTACATCATACCAACACACAACTCTAGCACAAACTCAGCCAAATAGTTAGTCAGTGGGCTTTTGCCACAAAAACTCTAAAAAAAAGATGCCGTGTTACTCTTTACACTGTGTTTAGTTGCTAGTTTTATAAATAATAATAATAATGATGATGATGTTGCTGCTGTTGTGAGATGCTTTATAATGTTGACGACGACGATGATGATGTTGATTGTTGACTACAATGACGCTGAGATGACGACAACGTTGATGTTGATTATTTCGCGTATGTGGCTGCTTCAGCAGCACTTCATCAATTTTTATGTCTTTCAGAAAAACAAAAAATCCGCAAAAAAATCAAGACATTACAAATCTTATTTAAAGAATTGCAAACAGCTGCTTTAGAAAATGCATGTTTACTTGAGTGTAAGTTTTTTTTTAATGTACTTTGTTGCTACCAATAGCTACAACAACATTAATATTGGTGCCACAAAACAGCAACAAAGAATATTTTAAACTACTTATTGCCAACAACAATCACTGAAAATCATAATAAATATGAAATGAACAAATCGAACAAAAAAACATGGCATCAACATCTCAACTAAACACTGAAAGAAAAGCGACAACTTTTCTATAGAAAAATTTCACAGGTGACAACTTTTCTAAAGAAAAGTTTCACAGACGTCAACTTTTCTAAAGAAAGGTTTCACAGGCGCCTACTTTTTTATACAAAAGTTTAACAGGCGACAATTTTTCTAAAGAAAAGTTTCAAAGGCGTCAACTTTTCTAAAGAAAAGTTTTACAGGCGCCCACTTTTCTATACAAAAGTTTAACAGGCGACAACTTTTCTAAAGAAAAGTTTTACAGGCGCCTACTTTTCTACGCAAAAGTTTAACAGGCAACAACTTTTCTAAAGAAAAGTTTCACAGGCGTCAACTTTTCTAAAGATAAGTTTTACAGGCGCCTACTTTTCTAAAGAAAAGTTTTACAAGCGTCCACTTTTTTAAAGAAAAATTTCACAGGCGACAACTTTTCTAAAGAAAAGTTTTACAGGCGTCGTCAACTTTTCTAAAGAAAAATTTCACAGACGACAACTTTTCTAAAGGAAAGTTTCACAGGTGACATCTTTTCTAAATAAAAATTTCACAGGCGACAACTTTTCTCAAGGAAAGTTTTACAGGCGACATCTTTTCTAAATAAAAATTTCACAGGCGACAACTTTTCTAAAGAAAAGTTTTACAGGCGACAACTTTTCTAAAGAAAAGTTTTACAGGCGAGAGAAGTTCTAGAGAAAAGTTTTTTCTAGTTCTGTTCTAGGTTTTGTTCGAATTCTCAATTTTTTACCGTGTATTTTGTATAATTTGCTACAACTTTTTGTTTGTCTAGTTTGTTGCCTGTCGGTTGATTTGAAATTCATGTTACCACCTTGGTTCTTTATACTCCTCTTAAGTTTTTTTTCCCCCCTATTTTGTTGTTAAATCATCTTTTTTACAATATTGCAAATAAATATTACAACAATATAATATTACGCTCTTGTCATCTTATTCACCTGTACATCACCAAGCAACATATTCTAAGTTGTTGAACCGTCTTTCAAATGGACCAACTGCTTCATACATGTTAGCTGTCTGTCTGTCTGTCTGTACGTCTTGCCATATTGAACAGTCATTAACAACTCGTCATTTTAAATTATTAAACACAACAGAATATAAGAAAACTAAAAAAATTGTTTTGTTAAAAAAAAACGCACAAATAGTTTCGTGTTAAAGAAAATATGGTTGAAGGGTTTTTTTAACAAATTTCAAAAGATTTGAAATGTTTAATAAATTTTTTCAACTGGTTACCGTCTGAAGAAGATGAATGGCTGGCTGGCTGGGTGATGGAATTATAATTGAATGAAAACAAAACTATGTGGATGAGATGATGTTTCTATAAGTAGAAGTTAAAGAGGAGGTAAACTGCTTTGGGAGGAAATAGCATAAATAGTTTGAATAAGATTTAAGGCTGTTTAAAGGGCTGTCGAAGAATAGAGAAATGTTGAATTACATAGAAAACTCGTTCTTACGAAAGAACTTGCCTGAAGTACAACCGTAAATCAAGATATTTCAAGTCAAAACTATTTGTTTCAGTGTAATTTAATGTTGGTTAAATAGTAAAGTTTGAATTAGTTTGATGTGATGATGGAGAATACTGCAGTTTTACAGGGAATTTAAAAATTCCACATTCTTTCTATCAACATTCTCCCTGGTTATCAATGTAAACACATACCTTACTCCCTGGTTTCCTGCCTTCCCAACCCCCTGAATTTAAAAGTATGTAATGAAAAAACCACTCTTAAATGCCTTTAAAAATCAATTTAATTCATTTCTTTCCCAAGTTTTTTTTATAGAAATTTTGTTTTGTGGTTTGGTTGTTTGCATTTAAAATTGACCAGCAAGCATCTGCCAAAACAAGTTCGATTTATCACATAAAACAGCCACAAAAAAAAACACAAAATATACAATTGAAAAAAGTAACCAGACAAACAAACAAAAACATTCAGCTCAAACTGCAAGACATTCTCTCCATAATGCATTGAAAGACAAGCCTTAAAGTTATTGAACGTAAAGAATTTCAACTTTTTATGCGGTTACGACAAACGATGCACCAGCAGTACAAGCTATAAACAAAGTAATCGAACAACTGACGTTTTCAAATTATAAAAAACTAAAAGAAAACGAAATGAAATTCATAAATTTCTATTTGAGTAAAAACTTAAAACAAAACCATGATTACTAAGTAACCGGTTACTTTAAAAACGATTTTTAAGGGATTTGTTAAAACAACTTGTTCACAAATTGTTTAATACATATTTGAATTTTTTAGTAAATTTCAGCAAAAATTGTTTAATTTTTTTAAGAAAACTCTCACAGAAAAAATTGTTACCAAGTATCCGCTTAATAAACTTAGTTAAAAGCAGTTTTTATTGAAACACTTTAAATATAGTAAGTTTTTACAAAAATAAATTCACAAATTTCAAGCAAAATATTATGAAAAACGTTTATAAAATAAAGTGGTTACCAAGTAACCATATATTTTTTTAAGGATTTTATTACATCTTGGTTAATAGTAAACTGTTGATAAAGTTTTTCACAAGCAAAAAAAACAAAAATTTTAAAATTTTACAATATGAGTACCCAGTAACCGAGTACTCGTAAACCATAACTTATAATTTATCAGCGTATTATATGAAATTTATACTAAAACTTGTTAATAGTAAAATGCTATTATGGTTTTAGGCAAGAAATACCCAAAATGTATTATTTCACAATATGGGTAACCAGTAACCGAGTACTAGAAAGCCACAACTGAAGATTTATAGGCGTATTATATGAAATAATTAACAAAAAATTGTTAATAGCGAAATGATGTAGCAGTTTTATTCATAAAAATAACAAAAATGTGATATTTTACAATAACCAAGTACTCGACAGCCTAAATTATTGATTTAACTGTGTTTTGTACTAAAACTTGTTAATAGCGAAATGTTATTACAGTGTTATTAAAAAAAATACCAAAAATGTTATATTTACAATATGGGTAACCAGTAACCGAGTACTCTAAAGCCATAACTAATGATTTATTATTTAATTACATAAAATTTCTACTAAAACTATTTAACAGCTATATTTTGTTGCGGTTTTATTCAAGAAAATACTCAAAATGTGTTATTTTACAATATGGGTACCCAGTAACCGAATACTCGAGCGTCAAAACTAATGATTTTCGATTTATTGTATCATAATTTATTAAACCTTGTTATACATAAGAAATTCAGCGAAATATATGATAAATTCAGACTAAACCAAATAACTAATAACGAGTACTCGGGTAACCGAATAACAAAATTTATAAATTACTTATTATAAATATAAAAACTTTAATAAAACTTGTCAAACTTTGTTTAAAAACAAATTAAGTAAGAACTTTTGGTATAAAAAAAAATGCAAATAAAAACTTTAGAAAATATTAGTACCAACTACTCAAGTAACCGTTTGTCTAAAAATCACACTAATTGGTTTATAATAGGAAAATTGTTTAAAACACATTAAATGAGAAATTTTTTTTGTACAAATAATTTATAATTAAGCACTTTAGACACGAGTGGTTGCCAAGTAATCGCATTAATTACATTAGAATCGCAAAATTGTTTCAAAACAGATTAAATAAGAAGTTTTTTTTACAAATAATGGCTAAATGACAACTTTAAAAGTAATGATTACAAAGTACTCTTGTAACGGGTTGATAGTAGTTCTTAAATGATTTGAAAAAGCTAAATTTTGTTGAACTATGATAAATAGTAATTTATGTTAAAGGAAAATAAATTTAAGTATAATGGTTACCAAGTAACCGTTTGTGTATAACCTGAAATACTCAAGTAACCGTGTAGAAACATTAAAAAAATTGTTTAAATTGGTAATAGTAATTCACAGTGTAAAGAACTAAACATAATGATTACCAAATACTTGAGGAAGTGTTTGTGAAAAGTTTGAAAAAAAATTGTTTAAAATCGTAAAATTTTGTTAAGTCATGTTAAGCTACTAAATATTTATAAAGAAAAGAAATTTCTACAAAATGGGTACTGGGTAACTATTTGTATAAAATGTGAAAAAATCTAGTAACCGAGTTAAAATATAAAAAATTAATTCTTTAGATTATGCAATTAACTCATGATATAATAAAAAATCTAATAATAAAGTACATATTTAATTTAATGATTACCAAGTACTCGAGTAACCGCTTAACAAAAGTTAAAAAAATGTTTAGAATAACAAAATTTGGTTAACTCTAGCTAAACTGCTAAATATTTATAATATAATATATTTAGGTTGAAAAAAGCTACAATGTAATGATTACCAAGTAACCGTTTGTTAAAAACCAAAAGTAATCGAGTACCCGTAAGTAAAAATGTAGAATTTAAAGTTTATATTAACAACTTTTTGTTAATCAAAGATAAATAGCTATTTATTTTAAAAGAAACTGACTTAAAAATAATGGTTACCAAGTAATCGTTTAAGAAAACCTGAAAAAATTATAACTAAACTAACTTCATCACTTCAAGTTTTATTTTTGAGCAGCAAAAAAAAACTTTTGTTAGGCGGCTGATTTAGTTAACTTAAAAAAACGTAAAGTTCTTTTCTTTATACAAAGGCCTTTCTTTTAACATTAGCCAGCAAAAAATTGAAAGAGTGAGTGAGTGAGTGAGTGGCATGAAAGAAGACAATATCCAGCTTAAAAACTTACACAAAGCTTTTGGAATGTGGTTCAGTAAGTTTCCAAAGGCATGACAAGAAAAGTGCAGCGAAAAAACAAATACTTATGTATGTAGATATTTATATGTACATACTTATTGCTGATTTCCTTTTAATTTGAAAGAAATTTGAAAGTTTGCTAGGAATTTAAGGCAATTTTCTTAACGTTTTTTAAAAAGGTTTTGAGAGTTAAATTTAAAAGGAAGTTTTTAATTTTATTTAATTTTGTGACTAATAGGTATATTCTTTTATATTTTCATAAAAATGTCAAGGCTTTTTCTAAAGGTGGCGTCATGCTTTTTTCTATTGGTTTATAATATTTTTTTTTAAATTATTTTTAACTTTTATTTCTTTTTTAAGCATTTGTGTGTAATATTTTTTTTGCACACAAACATGGCACGCGGCACAGACAATGATGCTCTTTTACTCAAGATCATTGCCATTTTTGGTGATTAAATTCTGTGGTTAGTTGGTTAAAGCCTGGCAAACACACACACACACACTTACTCTCAACTACACATTGAGTGTGTGTTTAAGAGTTGCAAGACGTCAGTTAAAAGGTAAACAATACTGTTAAGAAACTTGTTTTGTGTAATTTGTTTTTGTTGTGGTGGCTGGGGGGTAAAACAAAACAAACCACATAGTTGCATTTTTTGCACAGGTAGTGGTGAAATGAGTAAGATAGAGTTGCATTTTTTTTTAAGCTGACAACAAGTGTTTTTATGAGCAATTCTTTTTTTTTTTTTTTTGGCTCTAAATAGAATAAAATAAGAAATAAAAAAAAACGCTAGAACAACTAATAAAGCTTGTAGGCATGTCTTAAATAACAACAAGCTTAAAAACAAAACCAAACACAAAAGCTAACAAGAAAAACAAATTAAAAAGATAAACAGCATGTTTTAGATTGTTAACAACACTAAAAACAGTCAGCTACCAATTTACCAGGAAACATAAAACCATTAATGCAAATTAACAGAGAAGTTAAAAAAAGAACTAAAAATATTTTGAGAAAAAAATAGAGATTTAAAAAAAAAACAATAAAAATATATAAAAAACTTTATTTTCAAAAAATGTGGGTGCATTTATTTATTTTACTTTTTAGTGTGAAAAAAAAAATAGAATTGCATGATTCATGTTTTGTTTAAGAAACATGTGCATTATGCGGTAAATGTAATACAATTTGGCATTTGTACAAAAAAAAACTGAGTATGATCAATGCTAATAGCAGGGGTGTATGAAAAGGAAGGTGTTTACTTCTGAAAGTGCCCTTATTTAAATTATATATAGAAACCATAATACTGATAACTTCTCCATTATTTGACTTTGTTAAGTTATTTTATGTACACAAAAGGGCATAACGTAGAAAAGAAGCAAACGATCAACATCAACCAGAACAAGCCCGGCAATAAAGCCAAATATGCGAAACAAAAAATAAACTATTTGTTTTATTTTATAACCCCCATTAATTCCCCCGTATATTTATCTTAATCAAAATTTGTCTAATCATACACTTCATATTTTCGCGAGTGCACTATATGTTATTTAAATTAGCCTATTTTTCTTATTAACTTTTCTTGATTTTTTTTCACAAACTATACAAAATTATTTTTTTTTATATTTGGTACACTGTGGCCAAAAATTATGTAATTCTTGTTAGAATTAATAAAGTTATAAGCATTTTTCACAGATACCCATCTTAAATTGTAATATTGTTTCCAATTACTTTCTCTCAGTGTTTAAAAAAAATACCGTATTTTGCTCATTCTCCTAAACAACATGGCGTATGTTTGTTATTGTTTACATTTACTTGCAAAAGAAAGGCTAGACAACAACAACATTTGTTTACCTTTTTATTTAAACCGAGCTCTTGCTCGTCGTTTATTTTGTTCGTTTGGTAAATGTAGTGTACTCGTTAATGGGGTGTGTAGTTGAGATACCGAGTATTTACTTTGTTAAGTGAGAATAGTTTGGTGGTTTATTAGGAGTATAAAGATTTATGTGAGTTTTATTGTATGTATGTTCTTCATTGTTTATTAAAGAGAAAATTGAGATCTAGCTCGTCTTCTGTTTGCAGTATTTGTTGTGACTGTTAGATTACTTTGATATTCTAATTATTGATATAGTTGATTATTGATATTTTTAGCTTAATTGATTGTTGTTTTTACTAATTTGATATACATACATATATTTGATCTGAAATCCTTGCCAACTACTTTATTTTATTAAATTTAAGGTAGATTTATTTTAAAATTATTATTTTAAATTATAAACTTTTATTTTTATATTTTATTCCTAAATTAATTCTTATGCTTGGTTTTCACTATGTTATTTTTGTTGTCAAATTGTCCAAATTGTTGGCAATTGTATGAAAACGGGTTGTCATATGGCGTCAATCATGATTGGAAACAAAATAAAGTGTATTTTTATTTTCGTAAAACAATTGTTTTCATTAACTTGTGCCATCTAAATCTTAAGTTTATTTGTAACTTAAATTTTGATATCTTACTTAAGTGTTTCTCTGTTGCTTGGCCTGCATACAAAAAAAGACCACCTCTAAACCATTTTAGTTTAAAATTTCATTAAACAGCCACGTAAAGAAAAAAAAAACGTAAACATTCTTAAAGTTTTGTTAAGATTCCTCAACGATAACCTAGTCTGTACATTAAAAAAAAACATGCAAGTAAAACAACTTAAACAAAACAAGAACAAAAAAAATCGCAAGAATCACAAACCTTTAACAAAAAAAACCTTTTTATATCGTCCAGCTCTATATGTATTTTAAAATGAACTCGAAACAGCCGCCAAGCAGCCCAGCAAGCTAGCCATCCAGCCAGCCACACACCAGGCAAAATAAGTTGCTTTACACATAGAAAATCATGCATATAGGCTTGCTGTTAATGTTGTATTGCTTTAGTTTGTTGTTGTAAATTTCAAGCATGCAATACTCGCTAAAAATTTCTGTAAAACAAACAAGTTCAATTTACAAACATACACAAACACTCTTGTACATACATACTAACAGAAATACTCTGGCTTTGTTAAGTCTTCTGTTTATACACTCTGTACTCCTTTAAGTCCTCTTTTGTTGATTTTATTATGCAGAAATGTATGTATGAGTTTGTATAAATGTTTGTTATCTTTTGGTCTGCATTCAAAT
The DNA here is from genome assembly GCA_950370525.1 of Bellardia bayeri. NCBI lineage: Eukaryota > Metazoa > Arthropoda > Insecta > Diptera > Calliphoridae > Bellardia > Bellardia bayeri. The sequence continues at coordinate 7,873,531 of OX493266.1, read as the reverse complement.
ATACGAGTATGTATTTGTTTATTTGTTTTTAATGTTAAGCTAAGCTTAGCTTTGCTTTAGAAAGGGCACATTCTAAAATGCCTAAAAAAACACAAATGTGTTTGAACATGGGTTCATATGGTTAAATTTTAGTATGGTGTTGCTTAATTGTATTTATGTTTAATAAAGAAAAACTAATAAGTATTAAAAACATAACAAAATTTTAAATATCATTCAATAAATTTCTATAGTTTTGAAAATTAATTTTGCTCGTTTTGTATACAGATTTATTAATTTATTTTAAAATATTTAGCTCCTCAAACTTTAAAAATTATATAAATCATGTTAAAAACAACAAACAAACATCTACTTTTTAAATCGTAATGTTATACATTTCAAGTTACACCGTTTACTTTTTCTCAGCTCGGTATTTTGCTCTTTCTCCTGAACAACATGGCGTATGTTTATTATTGTTTTGATTTTTTGCTAAAGAAATGCTGGTTTATTCGTTCTCCCAACAACAACATGGCGACTGTATATTATTGTTTTCATTTACTTGCAAAAGTAAGGCTAGACAACAACAACAAATGTTTAGTAATTTGTACAAGTACGAGTATGTGGTTTGTTTACCTTTTTATATAAACCCAGCTCGTGCTCGTTATTTAGTTTGTAAAGGTTTGGTTGGTTGTTTTGCATTTTTGTTTTCGTCGTTTTGCTCGTCTTTTTAGTGTTTGTTTGTGTGTTGTTATTTGTTTACCTTTTTATTTAGTCCGAGCTCTTGCTGCTCGTCTTATATTTATGTTGGTTTGTGTGGCTGTTTATTACGTTAACTAAAACTAGGATTTATGTTTGATCGGTTGTATGTTGTTATTTATTTATTAAAGACAAAATCGAACCCTTGCTCGTCTTTTTACTTGCGTGTGGTTTAGAATTATCAGCTTATTAACATTAATTTTGAAGTAAAATTGTCTTTTATAACCAAAATAATTTCCTTCGATTCTGTTAGTGAATCCAAACACTGACTTAAATATTGCAAATTTTTAAATAAATTTTATAAGTTTCTTGGATAAAATCAAAATTTTTATCAAACTTACCTTAAAAATCCACTTTAACTTTGTGTAAAAACATTTAAAGAAATATTAGCTATAAATAAAGAAAATTATAAATAAAAGTTGTTAAAATTGGTAGAATTTTATAGAAAAAATATAATTTATTGTAAAAAATTTAAATGATTTGAAAACTATAATAATATTTCTTTGTTATCTCTTGAATTATTATGAAAACCCATATTTTCTTAATAAACCATTTTTAAATTGTTAAATTTTCAAATAAAATTTTAGATTTTTATAGAATTTTATATAAAAATACATTTTAATTAAGAAAAAGCTAAAACTTTTTTCATTCATTTGTTAAAGTTTTATTGTTATCTTTCTATCTTAAAAGTAAATTTTTGCCCGTCACTGTAAAATTTTTATTAAAGATCATATTTTTTTAACCCAAATAAAAAAACTGCAAACAATTAAACCCTCAAATTAATATAATTTTATGTTTCATTAATGATTTATAGACAATAGTTAAACTGAAAATGAATCATTAAAAAAAAAAAAACACTTAAATATCTTTCCGTTTAAATACCGCATTATTAATTATACAGCAGCCCACAAAAAAATAAAGGAACTCTTTAAAAAATCGCCAATTTAATTGTAAACCGAGACTCATCATTGCTTGCTCTTTGATTAATACATACATATATACATATGTACCTACAAAAAATATTAACAAACAATTAAAAAATGAATAATCATACAAAGTCTTTCAACAAAATATAGTTATTTAGTGGTTGTGCGATTGATCTGACAATCGATAAGCATAAAGAGAGACAGACGGACATATTGGATATTTGTTGTTGTTGCTGGCTTAATAATAAACATGTAGGTATGTGAGATATAGAGAGTAATGCACTTAGAGAAAAATACTAAGAGCTAAAGCGGAAACATAAACAAAGGGCAGATATGTACAAAATAGAGCAAATTAAATTAATATAGAGCAATTAACAAAATAATAAACAACAATTAAAATATTAGATATAGAAAGGAAGGAAAACAAAAGGTATACACTGGAGAGTTTACGCATACAACAAAAAATAAAAACAACAATGAATACGAAAGAAGACAAAGCCAACACGAAACTTCAATACTCCTCTGCAATTAATAATTAAATCAGTTCTGTGATATTAGCTTTAAGTTAAACTTGACTTAAGTTTTGTGGTCGTGTATTGTATATTATATTTTTATTAATTATTTGATTATTTATACCAAAATTCTGTTCGTGTTGTCCCGTTTTTTAGTATTTTAGTAACTAATTAATAATAAAAATTAATATCCAATGATAAAAAAAACATCAAAGCTGTAAGTAAAACTTAGTCTATAAGTTAAAGCTGTGTAATAAAACAATAAATTTTGTCACTAGATTATTTAGAACGAGACCCCTGAAGAAGTTAGAATAAAACTAACGAAACGTTTGGTAAATAAAATAAAAATAGAACAAGATTTTTATTTCCGTTTGGAAACAAACATTTGACCAAATTAGCCTGAAGGAAACTCCTTAAAAATTATAATTTTTAAGGAAGTTAGGCAAATTTTTATGCTTATTAAATTAATTTATCGAGATTTTTTTTTTTAATTTTGAATCTTTTACATTAAAAAAAAAGTAATTCAAGTTTTATTATTTGTAGTTTTGGTGTTAAAGTTTTCACCTTTTTATAATTTTTTTATTTCAGTTTAAATATTTTTTCTGTGTAGGATGTAAAGTGTTTTTAACTAAAACTTGTGGTATGTGTGGTAAGTACTTGGCCATTTATTTGCCAGCAAAGTTACTGAAATCGAGTTTAGTTTAAATTGCGAAAGTATTAAAAAAACGCATAACGCCTCCTTTTATTTTTTTTTTTCTTAAATACAAGTATGTAACTTTACTTGTATGTTTGTAGCATTTTTTTCTTGATAAATGTTTGCCTTTCATTTTTGTTTTTATATTTTTAAGATCTACCTATAAAAAGAAAAAATTATAGGCGCAGTTTTGTTTAAGAAAATTCTAAATGATCGGCAATTTACATTGTTCTCTTTAAAGTAAAGTAATGAATACTAAAGAATACCAGAAAAAACACGTTCAGGTTCAATGATTTTTCACAAAGTCTAAAAAAACACGTAAAATACTAGAAAAAAATTAGGGTTAATGGAAACACATTAATGGGAAACTTTTAATTTTTAGAAAATTACAATAAAATTGAACATAAAGAAAGAAATAAACATTCTTAAAAGAAATATAAATTAGGGAATAAAAGATTTTGTAGTATTTTTTTAGATAGGCCAGCATTATTAAAAGTTAAAGGAAATTATCAAATGTAAGATTTATCTGCTAATTATAATTATTTGTATTATTTTCTAAATTTTGCTTTTGTATTATGTAAATTTGTAAAGTTTTACTTACATAAGTATACATACATATGTATGTATCTATTTATACCAAATTTCTTTGCTTTTTTTAAACTTTATTCATTTATTTTTTAATATTCACATTCCTCAAAGTCTTTAGTGTATAATTGCCAAAAATTATTCAATTTCTATTAAAAATAACAAAGTTGTAAGCATTTGTCTACACAGAACTTCTACTTTAATCCTAATCATGTTACGAATTCCCTATTACCTTTAAGTACTGTCTCTCAGTGTTTTCAAAATACCGTAATTTATTCGCTCTAATAAACAAGATGGCGTATGTATGTTATTGTTTTTATTTACTTGCAAGAGAAAGGTCAGACAACAGCAACAAATGTTTGGTAAAATAGTTTGTTTACCTTTTTGCAGTACAAGCAAGCAAAGTTGCCAGATGAAATAGGTGTGAATTCGTCAAATAATTTCAAGGAATCGAAGAAATCGTCAAAAATAGAACACAAAACGTTTCTCAACAATATATTTATTTTATTTAATAAAAACATAACAAACAAATTCATAGTTTTTATACAAAATAAACAAAATAAAGAGATCAACTGTATTTTTAACTAAAAAGTATAGTCAAATTTTTTAATTAAAATATATTTACAAGACTTTATCAACATGTATATAAAAAATATTATGTATGTACATATATATATAAAAAAAGAGACTTATAATAAATTAAAGAAATATATTATAATCTTTATATAACTATACATTTGTAAAAACTTACAAAAAATTCCACATATACATATATTGCAATTGAACAATTTTATTCGATCAGGTACAACTTTTACAATATTTGCAAAACACAACATTGTTCCGATTTTCTGCCCATGCCTTTATTTTGGGATTTTTAAGCCATTCATAAAGAAAACAGCGTATAAATTTTTTTTACTTATAGATGTAGAACTGAAGTTTTCGTCAAGCGGACTTTCTTCAGTAGCTCGGCCATCTATAAAAAATCCTTTAATTCTACACATCTTATAGAATAATTCGTTTTTTGTAAATATTTTACCGTTTTTTGTAAATATTTTAGCATTGTTTTTTAAATTTTCAATATTTGCACTCGTACTTCTTATAATGTTTAAGTTGCTTTAATATGTCTACATACATATGCACACACACACATACATATATACATATGCAGCAGTTGTAGAATTTTGGACAAGAGGTTTAAAAATCTTAAAACACTAAAATTATCAACAAGAAAATAACTAAGTTATAACTATCTCTGTTGCTAGTTACTAATATAACTTATTGACGCAAAACTGCTTTGCTCTTAAAGAAGTTCAAAATTATTTTAAAAACTGAAAAATATTTAAAAGTTGTCAAATTAAAGGTAAAAATCGTAGAGTCGTCAAAATCCAATTTTCTCGTCACCCAAAATCGTCAAATCTGACAACTGTGCAAGCAAGTAAGTGTGTTCGTATGTACCTATGTGTTTTTTTTTTCTTGTTTACTTTTTTATTTAAACCGAGCTCTTGCTCTTCGTTTGGTTTGTACGGGTTTGTTTGATTGTTTTTTTTTGCATGTTCGTTTACTCGGTTTAATGAGAGCAGTTTACTCGGGTTTGTGGAGTATAAGGATTTACATGCGGGTTTGTATGTGTATATTGTCGAGATTTTGCTCGGCTTTTTTTATTTTGATTACTGACAGTATGTAAGTATGTACAATTTAGTATAAGAAAATGAATTTTTGTTGTTATTTTTTGTTAGTGTTAAATAAAATATGAATTGTTTTTATTATTTAAAATAAAAAAACTACTTATTTCCAAAAATAAGATTTTTTCCTCAAAAATAAGACTTTTTTTTTGGCGAAATTAACCGCCTGGCCCACGATGTCGAACGATAACGTTCGCTTAAATAAGACTTAAGACACAAACTTTTTATCGTATCTATTTTTTTACTCAATCAAGTTTGTTTATTCCACAATCAAGTTTGTGTCTTAAGTCTTATCTAAGCGAACGTTATCGTTCGACATCGTGGGCCAGGGGCTAAGATTTTTTGCTGAAAATTTCTGGCAGCCCTGATGTATGTTGTTATTGTTTAGTAAATACAAAATCGTGCTCTTGCTTGGCTTTTACTTGGTTTATGAAGATTTGTGTGTTTGTTTATTTTGATTAGTGAGATTACAGACATTTACATGTGAGTTTGTTTGCATGTATGTATGTTATTGATTGTAAAAATCGAGCTTTGCTCAGTATTTGGTTGGTTTATTAAGGTTTGTGTGTTTTGTTCATTTATCGAGCTTATGTTCGGCTTTCGTTTTGCTTGGGTTCGTATGTGTTTGTTGTTGTTTTAAAAATTATTGTGATTATGAACACACAATAAATTGTTTACATTGTTTAAGAATAAATTTGCCAACACAATTCATGAAAAATTTGTTATTTTTTTAACAGAAAAATTATTATAAAGAACTTTGTAAAGTTAACAAATTAGTGTATTATTTATAATGATAACGATAATTTGTTAAATTTCACAGTTTATTTACCTATTTCTATTTTTTTTTTTTTGTTTTTAAATACTTGAAGTGTCATATTACTTATGTTTTTTAATTTAAACAAAAAGCCCTAACTTCATTGATTTTTATGTTAATTTCTTTTAAAACAAACACATTAAAAAATGTTAATTATTTAAATCCCCCCAAAACCAAAAGAACTTTACAGTCGATTTCAACAAAGAAATGCCGATAAATTAGTTTTGATGTTTGTGTGTGAGAATTAATTTATTTAATTTCTTTGCAAAATTTAAACACATTCTAATTTGTTTTTTTTTTATTATTTAAAAAACATTATTAACAAATAACATATTGTTTATTGATTGATATTTCTAAGATTTTTATGAGTTTTTGAAAGTTTTTTTGTGTTGCGTACTTATAAAATTATTAAGCTAAATTTTTATATAGTTATTTGCGTTTTATGTTTATGGTTTTAAAATGTTAATTTATGTAAACTATGAGAAAACAATAGAAAGAAGCAGCCAGTGGCTTTTGTTTAGCTATTTTATGACAAAAGGTGTGTCTAATAAAAATAATTATGTTTATTAAAGTTAATTATGAATTTTAAGACGTTCTTTTATGTAAAATTTTTAGGTCTGGTTTTAGGCCAGCCATCATAAAGGAAATAATGAATGGGAACAACTGTTTATTTGAAAACAAATTTGAATTAAATGTAATTTAAAAGGAAATAGTAAAATAATGTTTCAAAATTATCAAGCGAACCCGAAATGTAACTTATTTCCATAATTACGTAAATTTGTTTAATAATAAATTAAATGATTAGCTTGGAAATTTACATTTTGCTGTGAAAATTTTTCTCTCAAGTGTTTTAACAGTTAAATTTTGTTGTAAATTTGATAAATTATTTTACTGTTGTCGTTTTTATGTCATACATAACGTTGCTTTTTTTATTTCATTAAATACTGTTATCATCTTAAAAATCTATTTATTTTTCTCCAAATTTTCATTGATTTGCATAAAAATTTATTCAACTCGTGAGATTTTTTTCATAAACTTTTAATTTGAAGCTAAAACATGGCTTTTATGTGTGATTTTAAAACACCATCAGTCATTGATATTGATTTAAATAAGAAAGGGTAGAAGCTATCAAAATAAAATCACTAAGCAAACAAGAAATAAGCTAAATTAGCATGATAATGTTTAAATCAAAAAAAAAATATGTGATAATATAAACCATAAATTACTTCCAATGAAATGAATATGTAAAGAAACCAGCAACATAAGTGATAAGATTAAATTAAACAATAAATATTGATAAATGATGATGGAGTGTTAAAAAGATAAACCAAACACAAAAAAAAAAATTATGAGAAAAAAAACTCAAGTTCAAGCTATATTAATAATACTACAAAACAATTAAAATGAGTTAAGTTTTAAAAACATAAATAATATAGCTTAAACTTAACATAAAACTTTAAACTAAAGGTTAGTTAAACTTAAGTTTACTTAAATGTAAAGTTTAAATTTATTGCAAAATAAATATTACAGGAAATTTAAATGAAAAAGTAATAAAACAAAGCTTATACAAGGTTTAAGCAAGTTTAAACTCTGGTTACCTGAGAAACATGTATCAAAATTCTTATTGAATTAATTATTTCCTAAGTTTAATCAAAAATATTTTGATTAACTTAACTTTTGTTAAACTTAAGTTTATTTTAAACTTGGTTTAATTAAACTTAAATTTACTTAAATTTAAAGCTTGAATCAGCTGCAAAATAAATACTGACGAAAACTATTTAACTTGAGAAATTACATACATATGTATATTGAAAATAGTTTTTGAATAATTTTTGTGGTAGTGTATCTAAATATATGTATGTTTCAATTAACATTGTTTTTGTTAATCTTAAGTTTTTTTAAACTCATTTTATCGGAAGTTTAAAAAAGTAATATAACTAAGCTTAAACTTGGCTTAGAAAAGTTTAATTGAGCAATTAAGTTGAAAATGCTTATTTGAACATTTTATGTGGTTGGATTAAATTTTTGTTACAATGAAGTGTTTTTTTTAACTGGAGTTTAAAAGCAAGTTACGTAAAACTAGAATTTAGTTATCAATTCAAGAAATTTAGTTTTAAATGATGGTAGTTGTTGATATTTAAATTTTCTGTTAGTAAATTAACTTCAAAAAAGCTTTTTCACATTTTGTTTTTGTAGATTTATTTACAATTTTATGGCGCTGGCTTAATAATGTTTGTAATTATTAGTTAAAAAGCCAATATACCTCTGCTTAAACTACCGGATGTTGGAGCTAAAAATTCATAACAAAGAGGTTTATAAGCTCTCATAAAAAATGTTTTAAATTATGATTTTCATATAGCGTGAAACAAATCAATGGCTGCGGGTTAGAAATTAAAATATTAGAAGGGTTAGAAAGGCAATCAATTAAAAACTGCAATTATTTGCTTTTTTAAATAAACAAATTATTTTTAAAGCCTTAAAGCTTTATTTAATTGGTTTCTTTACAATCCAGTTTGTTTTTTCGTAAACATATGAAATTGTTTTAACAAAATCTTGGTAAATAACTAAACTGGATTTTTGAAAGCTTAAAATTATTTTCAAATACATTCGTGCGAAAAACATGTGTCTGTTAAGGAAAACTAAAAAACTAGTTTTTTTTTAACACGCACATTTGGCATGATTTAAATTTAACTAGAGTGTGGATTTTTTTGATTTTGATTTTTAAACCATTAAAAAGATAAGAAATATTTGAGATTTAAAGCTAATTAGTAAATTGTGGGTTAATTAAAACACACTTTACTTAAAATTTATCAAGTTACTGTGAATGCCTTAGTTTTGTTAACTCGCATTGTAACTTTCACGCTCTAAAGATTTGACGGCCAACCAGCTCTTTTAAATAATAAATTGGGAAGAAATCATAACAAACTAGAAATTATATAAAAAGAAACATAAAATAAAGTAAAAACTTTGATTCTTGAGAAAGTTTTTAAAAAATTTAGAAATATCAAGAATAATCTTTAAGAATTTTATAAATTCCCCTTTTAGTTCTCTAACATTTACTCTCAATTGCCAAACACCAATAATGCAATAATTCATTGGCTTTATAACTTCCCCATTTCTTTGAAATTATATTTGAAAACGTTTTATACAAAATCCATTAATTCGTTTATAATTTTGGTTGCAATAGCCGCCAATGCAACCATAAACAACCAAATTTTCTTTCAGCAACACCAGCAAAAAGCCAACAGCCCCAAGAAAAGAATTTAAATATTTAAATGATACAATTTTGGCAAGTGTTCAAAATGTCATAAAGTAAAACCCCCCTCACAATTATTTGAGAGTAATTTCTAAACATAATTTATAACAAACTATTTTATGCTCGAAATATATTAGAATTAAAATTTATTTTTCGCTTAAAAAGAAAATAAAATGAAAACACAAGCCAACTATTCTTAGGGGTCTAAAGTAGGTGAATTTAAATTACAGGAAAACAACACTAATTACAATGCATTATACAAAAACTAATAAAGTTGGAAAAGTAATAAAAATTTGAAATAAAAATAAGAAATTTGAAAAAAGAACAAATTTTATATTCTGCAAAATTTAACAACATTTTCATAAGTTTTAAAGTAAAAGCAAAACTTTCCCTCCAATTTCAAACCTTAAACTAGGTTTATTTTAAACCTGCATTAACTAAACTTCTCCTAAAAATAACTAAATATAAAAGTATTCGTTAAAAATTTAAATTCAAATATTATTTAACAAGAAATATTAAAAAAAAGTTAAACTTAAATTAACCATAGTTAGTTAAACTAGGTTTAAAAAAATTTTTCCAGCAAAAACCAAATTTTTGTTTGGTTTTTCTGACACTCTCAAATCTTAAACTAGGTTTATTTTAAACCTGGATTAACTAAACTGCTCATAAAAACAACTAAATATAAAATTATCGTTTACAAATTTTAATTAAAATCTTTTTTAACAAAAAAATATTCAAAAACAATAAAATAAACTTAAATTAACCACAGTTAGTTAAACCAGGTTTAAAAAGCTTTTGCAAGCAGAAACCAAATTTCTGTTATTTTAGTTATAATAAAATAATTTAAGCTTACCTTTTCTAATATTTTCAAACCTTAAATTAAATTTTAAACTTAGTTAACCTAAACTAGTTTTAAAAACAACTAAATAATAAATAGCTTCAAAATTTTATTTTAACATTAATTAAAGAAAAATTATACCTACCTAAAATAAATTAAACTTAAATTAAACTATATTAGTTAAACCGGTTTAAGCGAAATTGTTTATAAAACACAAATTATTAAATTTAACAAACGTTTATTAAGACAAATTTGCATATAAAAATTTGCTTAATAAACGTTTGTTAAATTTAATAATCGTTTTTGAATAAGGAGGAAAATGTTTAATATTTCAATTATATTTTGTAAGGCCTTCAATAATATGTTCCAACCTTATTAAACTTCCATTATTTTAAACCTGGATTAGCTAAACTTTTAATACAACAAACTAAACATACTAGTTTATGGCAGGAGAACATATCTACACAATAAATTATGCAAAAAATAACTAAAATTAAGATAAACTTATATACACTCCAGTTAGTTAAACCCGGTTTATGCAAATTAATTCAAACAAAAACCAAATGTTTTCTATTTTGCAAGCTTGTTTTAAAGGCCAAGTTTTTTAAATTTCCAAACATTAAACTTGGTTTACTTTAAACGTGTATTAGCTAAACTTCTAATAGAACAAACCAAATAAATCCGAGTTAAGCAAACACGTACAAAACAAATAAAATTCTATTAATATTTTGAGCAAAATTAAATATTTTGAGCAAAAACTAAGGCAATAAAAACATAAACTTAGTTTAACTATGGTTTAAGGAAATTTTAACATAAGTGAAAAATTGTTTTTTTTTTGTTTTTGTTAAGCTTAAACTAATAATTGTTTAAGCTTAACAAAAATTCCAATTTTTAAAACCAATTTTTGCAGCACAAAATTATAAAATAAGTTAAACTGAGTTTAACTAAACTTTAAAAATTTAAGATCAACTTTTGAAAATGTTCTCATATATGTAATAAATTAATTTATAAAAATTAGTTTGAATAATATTTTAAACATTAAACTAAGCTTCTATTAAAAAAAACTAAATTTAAATGTAAGATTAAATCAAAACTCGTAAAGATAGTAATTTAAGATTCGATAACAAAATTTTTAAACAAATTTAGAAAATAACCTGAACTAAGCTTAACTAAACTTTAAAAACAAAAGATTAACTTTTGAAAATGTTATCAAATATTAGTTTACGTTTTGGTAAATAATTTGAGTATTTTGGATAATAAAAAGGTATAAAGCCAAGTTTAACCAAGGTTTAAAGAAATGGCAAACATTTTGTGAAATACATAAATAAATTATTTTTAAAACTGGGCCAGGATTTTAATTTTAATTTCTAAGAAATATGTTGTAAAATTAGTTAAACTAAGTTTAATCAAGAATAAATAAACTGTTTTAAACTAAGTTTAAGTAATTTTATGAAAATAAAGTTAAAGTAATTTTAATAAATATTACTTTATGCTGCAGAAATACTTATTTAGAGCAATTTTTCAACCTCAATATAAGAAAATAACTTAAACTAAGTTTAACTAACCATGAAAAACATAAGATTAGGCCTTGAAAATATTATAAATTATGAGCTTAGGTTTTAATAATTATTTTAAATATACCTTGTAAAAAAAATATTAAACTAAGCTTAACCAAGGTTTAAAAGGAAATGGAATTAATCTTGTAACAAATTAGAAGAAAAGTTAAAAACTGTTTATATATAGTAGGTATATTAATTTAAGCTACAGAAATAATTTTTTTAGCCACTTTTTGTAACATAAAATTGGTAAATAACTTAATCTTAGTTTAACTAAACTTAAGAAATGGAAGATTAACTTTTGAAAATGTTCTTAAATAATAGTTTACCCTTAAATAATTAATTTAAGTTATATTTTAAAGCAAAAAATTAAACTTGGTTTAATCAAGGTTTAAAAAGTGTAACAAGATAAGTAAAATTATATATAGTAAGTTAAGCTACTAGTATATAGTATACTAGTATATGTATGTAAAATTTGTTAATTTTTAACCAATTTTTGGGCATTAAAATATCTTAATCTCAGTTTAACTAAACTTGATATATGAAAGATTAACTTTTAAAAGTATTATTAAATAAAAGCATACGTTTTAATATTCAAACCAAATCTTTGCAAAATTACAATTTCTTTGCAAAAACTACAAAATTATTTTATTAAATCTCTTGAGTTTAATGTTTACCACAATTTCAGTGTTATTTACCCTTTTTAGTGTTTTGAATATGACCAAACAAAAGTTGATTATTTAAAGTCTTTTGTTTTGTACAATCTGTGAAAGAAAATTACAAAATGTATTCAAACTGCTGTTGCGGTTTGGCAGCAGCACTATTATATAAAGCTGTTGCTCAAATTCACAGCCAGCAATCTTACTCCATCAACATCATCATCATTGTCGTCATACAATATGCAATTATTAATAATTTGTTTGTGTGGCATACAACAAAATTATGCTCATATGAGCCACAAATCACACAATACTTATACTTTTGGTGTATTAAATTAACAAACATTATATTGTGTACGAGTACTTACAACAATAATACTTTGTATTTATTTATTTTTATTGAAATCATAAAGAAACTGTTAGTGATGCCACAGAAAAACACAATCAAAACGACAACCACACATATCCTGAGTATTACAGAAGCTGTGTTGATTGAAATGTTTATTTACCCATAACATTGTTGGTGTGTATTTTTTCTTTTGTTCTTTAATAACTTTTGTTAAGCAGTGTATTTAATCAACTGTAAATCATAACAATTTACTGAATGTTTTTTTTTTTTGTGGTTTTTCATATATATTTTTGATGTTAAACAAACAAACTTTTTGACCACAATATTAAATTGTTTAAATTTGTAATAATTTTATGAGCTCAATGATTCGCATATTGAACATTGTTATAATTTACACTGTGGTGGAGTAAATAAATATGCTGTAGTAAAACAAAAGTTTTGCTTAATTAATTTTTTAATAAAAAAGTTGAAGTGTTTGACAGGTAAATTTATGCTCAATTTAACACTTGATAGGGTTTCATTTCAACTTCAGTAAACAAATTATTTTAAATAAGAAAACTGAAACAAAACTTTGTGCATTATTTTCCATGATATCAAATAATTAATTTAAAAAAGCTTTAAAAGCTTTTTTTAATAAAAAGCTTTAAAAACGTTTGTTTAGCACTCAAGTCTATTTCTAACAAAAATTAAACTCATGTCTTACTTAAAATTTTAACAAATCTTAAAAAAAAACTTTAAAGCTTTTTTGTTAAAAACTTCAAATATTTATGTCTTTAAACTCAGTTTTTATTTAAAATGTATGAAAATCTTAAAAAAAGCTTTTAAGCTTTTTAATAAAAGCTTTAATTTTTAATAAAAAACTTAACTTTTTTTAATAAAAAAGCATTGAATAAGTTTTCCTAAATTTTTCTCAAAATTTATAAGAAATTTCTAAAAAAAAAAGCTTTAAAAGCTTTTTGCATAAAAACCATAAAAACGTTATTAATTAGTTAAAATTAACTAAAATTTAATAAATATACTTATACAACACGTTTTTTCTATAAATTTTATAAAAATTAAAAAAGCCTTTAAAGCTTTTTGGCCAAAGTCAAAAGAAACTTGCTGTTATTTAACAATTTCCCTTGATATGCTTTATATATTTTGAAAATCTGAGGATATTTTGGAAAAAAGCTTATAAAGCTTTTTGACTAAAATGACAAGAAACTCACTTTTACGCACAGAATTTTATCAAAAGTTATACATTTAGAAGTTTAAAGTAATTAGACTTATAGTTTTTAAAAATCTAAGGTTATTTTAAATAAAAGCTTTGAAAGATTTTTTTATAAAGAGGATAAAAACTTATTATAAACTAATAAATTTACCACAATTGTTTTATATAAATTTTATAAAATTTAAAAAAAGCTTTTTCACTTAAGTTGCCTGGAAATGTGTAGAATTACAAAAATTATACAAACTTTCATTGGAATTTATTAATTGTGGATTTTATAGTTTTGTTATAAAATTTAATAAATTTAAAAAAAAAGCTTTTCAGTAACAAATAAAGATAAAATTATTTAAACAAGAGATTTTTAAAGAAATTAAATAAAATTTTCATTTTGTTGTAATTATTTTGCAATTGAAACATTTTAAAGAAAAGGCTGCAAAAGCTTTTTGTTGAAAAATCTAGAAAATTGACTTTTGGTTGGATTTTTCTGTTGACAAAGTCTTTAGTTATTTATTATTAATCTATTTAACATTGCATTGTAATACAATTTATCTTTAGGAATTAACTTTTCTAAAATTTCAGAAGTCTTTCGTTTATTATAATTTAATAATTTTTTTTTTTTTTTTTTCATTTATAAAATGATTTATGGTCTTGTGATATTTGGGTCATTTTTTTCTTCTAGTCAATGTAAAATATTTCAAGTTAATGATCTTTTATTTTTATCTTTTAGCAGACAAATCATAAATAATATTCGAAAAATCAATGACAAGTACTAAAGAATTGTGTAATTGTAGATTTTAAACGAAAACAGAAGAAGGCAGGGCCCCAACAAATATTGAAAACTAAAATGTAATAAAAACAGTTGAGAAAAAATTCATGTGTGTGCCTTTTTATTTAAAACACGTGTTTTAAACAGCATAATTTCTTTGGGGAAGTTTTTTTTTATAGTTGAACACAAAAAAAATTTACAAAATATGAAATTTAATATTTTGTGACGTCCAAGTTGTTAAATGTGTATTGTTTAAAGAAAATTTCCTTAAACAAAAACTTTACTTTTCGTATTATTAGAAACCTTTAAATGTCAGTTAAAATTAACATGATTTTCCGCAACGATTAACATCATTTATTAATATATACTGTATATATGTATGAACAATTTTTAAAGAAACGTGCATTTTGAGGGTTTGTTGTTTTCAAATTCTGGTATAATTTACGATGATCACAGCACAAGAGTCTTTAGAAAAAATTCATAAAGCATAAAAACGTTTTGCAAATAAAGCAACAACAACAAAAATTAAATTCTTTTACAACAAACAATAACGACTTAAAGTTTTTATACTTCGTTTGATTTTAATAATTTTCTAATATTTCCTGCAAAAAAAAGCTTTGAAAGCTTCCTATGGTTTTTTATTTAAATTTTTAATTAAAATTTCAAAATCTAAGCTTTTTTAACACAAAAGCTTTTAAAGCTTTTTTATATTCTCTCTTATTTATTGAGAAATGTGTGTCAGTCAGTCCGCATTAAATAAGCTTTAAAATGCTTTAAATATTATTTTTTCATTGCAAATCCCAAATTATAGGGTTTACAACCAAAAAGCTTTTTTTTATATTTTTCCTAATTTATAGGAAAATAACTGTCAGATATCATTAAAATGCTTTTAAATGCTTTTAATCTTATTTTTCATTCTTAATCACAAATTCCACAAATTGTTAACCCAAAAGCTTTTAATGCTTTTTTATATTTTTTCTTATTTATTGAGAAATATGCAGCAGTCAACAATAAGTAAGCTTAAAAATACTTTAAATACTACTTTTTCATTCAAAAACGCAAATTCCAGTTTTTTTTTACCCAAAAGCTTTGAAAGCGTTTTTTTAATATTTTTCCTATTTCTTGAGAAATATGTATCAGTCATTATTAAAAATGTTATTTTTTATAAAATTAACCCTTTAACGCCTAAGACCGTCTATAGACGGTCATCAGTTTAGTATTAAAAAACCCGGGGTTTTCCGTCTAGCTACTAAGACCGTCTACAGACTGTCTTCCTTGTATTTGTCCTGGAGCTTTCCAGGAGTATTTTTTTTCTGAATTGGAACTGAAATTCGTAACAGTATTTTCAATTTCAGGTATTTAAGGGTTAAGACTTTTAGGGAAATTTTCTACAATTTTTGGCAAAAAGCTTTCAGAGCTGTTTTAGATTTTTGTAGAATTTGCTGCTAATTACTTTTAAGGTGAATTTTTATTGCAAACTACATTAAAACTAGATTTTCAATGAAATGTATGTAATTTTCTAGTTTTTGGGAAAAAGCTTTTGAAGTTTTTTTTTTTTTTTTGGATTTACTTCTGAATATGTAGAATTTACTGCTAATTATGAATTTGTATGTAAAATATAGGTAAAGCTTTTGAAGCTTTTACTATTTTAAATCGAGTTTTTCTAATAAAAAAATAGGTTTTTGGCATTACTAAATGCTTTAAATTTGATTTGTTTTGTTTACAAACACGATTTCAAAAGCTTTTTCATATTTTTGGTCTTGTTGTAGAAAATGTGACAGATTTTGTTAAACACTTTTAAAAAACAAATTATACGATTTATGCTAAACATTCGTTACTTTAATTTCGTAATTTGTTAATTGTGCCTATTATGCATTACCACGACCTAGTGTAGGGTATATTCGCTATAAAATGAAAAAATTACAACATTATTTTTGTAATGTGATACTTAAACTAAAAAAAATTGTGTTTGGTTTTTAAATTTCTTTCTAAAGTGTGTTTTCTTTTAAGAATTCCCCCTGTATTATTATTTTTGTTGTTTTTTGACGTACTTCAATATGGAATTTTAAAAATTTTTATCAACAAAGGACGCGTGAGTTGTTTTTTATGTATAATATATCTACATAGACAAGGGTTTAAACAGAATATTTATTGATAAAAAAAGAACAACTAACAAAAAGAAATGAATTATGTTAAATTGTAATTCAATATTTCTTAAACCAGATTAAATTACTACAAAAATTTTAAGCCAAAAAAATCAATAAAACTTGAAACAAATTTTTAGTGTAGGATGACAAGATTTTGTTGGTCTTAAAATATTCCATAATTTTAAATTATTATAGCAAAATTATGCACTCATTTCATTTGATGGCTTTTGTAAGTAGCACTTTGATTTGTCACAAAATTTAAATGTGAATATAAAAAAATCCAAAATTACATGTTAAAACAAAATAAATTAAAAACCCATTAAAAAATCTTAAGAGGCCAAAAAATAAATAAAAATTAAATAAAATAAACAACACATTATCACACAACCTACGCAAGTTTTTTAGCCGCTGGTTTGTTTTTTAAAAGCTTACTAAAAAATAATTTAAATAGTTTTGCTGTCTTATTTTTGGATGGGACAAAAGAAATATTAGTTTTGTTTTTAATAATTATGACTAAATTAATGCAGTGGGAGTGTGGGAGTTTAAATTTAACTGGGGTCTTAAATTTAACTATAATACTCTATTAATCAATATAAATTCGGCTTTAATTTATGAAATTTAGTATTTTTCCAACATTTTTAACAAAAAGCTTGTAAAGCTTTTTTCTATTAACTATGGAAATTGTAAAACGGCTTATTATTTTTAATCAAAAGTCACAAATAAATAATTTTTATACAAGAAGAGCTTTCAGCACTTGTATGCATTTTCTATTGAATTTGTAGAAAAAACATGAAGTTACAGTAAGTTTTTGTGTAAAGTAGTATTTTTCCAAAATTTGAAACAAAAATCTTTTAGAGCTTTTTTCTACTTTCTATTGAAATTATTAAAAACATGTTTTTAAAACCTCTAAATGATTAAACCAGATTTTTTCTTTTATAAAAATTCACGTATCAAGATTTTTTATCTAAAAAGCTTTTAAAAGCTTTGGCTTCTTTCGTTGAAATTATATGTTTTTTGCACATTTTCTTAGCTTTGTAAAAAGAGCTTTCGAGCTTTTTTTTTATTTATAATTAAATTTAAAAGTAGTTTGACAAATTTCAAGTAAAAATTCTACTACATAGTTGTAGATAAGCTAGTTTATTTCTTTTAATTAATTTTGCTGGGATCTTAAGAAAAGAGCTTTTGAAGCTTTTTGAATTTTTTCAATTTATATATATTTTAGCAAATTTTGAAAGAAAATTGTACCAGTTCAAGTTATCGTAATTTTTTTAGTTAAAATTAAAAAAAAAGAGCTTTTGAAGCTTTTTTGGTTTTTTATTTTTTTATTTAAAGGTATTTTTACAAATTTCAAAAGAAAATTGTACTAGTAACAGTTAATGTTAAAGTTAATAGGTTTTAAAAAATTTTCCTCGGTTTTTTTAAAAAAGAGCTTTCGAAGCTTTTTTTATTTTTTCTTGACTTTTAAGGTATTTTTAAAAATTTCAAGAGAAAATTGTACCAGTTATAGTTAACTAGGTTGCTATTGTTAAAATTACGGAGTTTTATCAAATTTTCTTAATTTTTTTTTTTGGAAAGGACCTTCAAAGCTTTTTGCTTAAATTTGAAGATATTTTTACAAATTTCATGATAAAATTGTACTAGTTATAGTTAATGCAGTTGCTTTCATTAGAATTATGAGGTTTTAACAAAATTTCAGTTTTTTTTTTTGGAAAAAGAGCTTTTAAAGCTTATTTTTGCGATTCCTATACTTTTAAATACTTTAAATTATAATTTTCTATAAAAACATTATACAAATATTTTTTATAAAAATTTTAAGCCTTTAAGTTAAAAGCTTTTGTAGCTTTTTTAAATTTTTTCCCAAGTTGGAAGTTTTTGTACAAATTTCAAAAGAAATCTCTACTAGTTATGGTTTAAATTGTTTCTTCGATTAAAATTAAGATATTTTGCTAAGTTGTAAAACTGGAGCTTTTAAACTATATATAATAGAAAAACCAATGAAGTTATGGTTTTTAACAAATGTTAAAATTTTCAGCATATTTAGCATATTTAACACATTATTTAAAACGCTTTTGTTAGAAAAATTTAACATAAACAAAATATTTGTAAGCCCATCGTAAACTATGAAAAATATGAATATAATTTTATGTAAATTTTACAAATTACAAGAAATAATGATGTTTTTAAGTTAATGGACAACATCACCCACTTTTTTTTAGAGATGTGACGTTTTAAACAATAAATAGGTCATAGATATAAAACAGAGAGATGACAGTCAAGTAAATGAACAAAATAGGAAAAAGTAAATCTTTACAATTGCTAAATTTATTTAAATTTTATATTAAATTAATTTTATTTTTTACAAATTTCTTCTTTAGCCTTTTTTTTTAATTTTATAAATATTCCAAAAACAAACTGCCTCAATGCATAAAAATCTATGTCAATCTCACTGAACCGGAAAATTTTTGAAGGAAAAACAAATAAAGCTGCTTCTAAAATACTCTAAACTGAAACAAATTTGCAACTTGATCTTATAAATAATTACATGTATAAAATGCCTAAAAGCTTTGTAGCAAAACATCAACAAAATAGAGAAAACAACAAAATAAAAAAATAAAAAAGAAGCACATTTACCAAAAATAAAAAATTGTATGCCAGCAAGGGGCCGTCTATTAAAATGCATTTGAAATGCAAGAGCAAGCAACAAAAAACACACACAAATAAACAAAAATTGGAACTGTCAACATTTAGTTGTGTTTTGTGGCTCTTTTTTTTTGTGGAAAATCTGTCAACGTTAGCACAATTTTGTTGAAAGACTAATCTATTCAAAAACAAAATAAAAATAAAATCTTAGAAATGGAATTACAAAAACAAGCAGTGAGGGACATCACAAACATGCCCTATAATTATAAATGAAATTTAACATTTTATTTCTTTCATACTTTTGTCATTGTCAGTTGACATTTTGTTAAGTTTCTATAAGAAATAATGAAGAATTTAAAGCATTATAGTTTTATATTTTTAAGATTCTAAAGAATATTTTTATGTTGTCACTTTTTTGTGACTTGTCACTTTTTTTGGATTCATTTTAAACTTTGAAAAAATTAAGAAATTTTTATGGGGTTTTATTGCTTTTTTCTAATAAGTGTTTAAGGGCGAGAAAAATTCTTGTCATATTTAGAAATGTTGTCATACTTTTGTCACTGTCGCTTGTCATTTTGTTAAATTTCTATACTAAGTTATAAAAAAAATTTTAATTCATATAGTTTTATATATGGAAGATAATAGGCTTTTTTTTAGGTTG
This sequence comes from Bellardia bayeri, assembly GCA_950370525.1. Taxonomy (NCBI): domain Eukaryota; kingdom Metazoa; phylum Arthropoda; class Insecta; order Diptera; family Calliphoridae; genus Bellardia; species Bellardia bayeri. The sequence goes on along the minus strand of OX493266.1, from coordinate 7,853,507 downwards.
TCATTTTTTTGTGACTTGTCACTTTTCTAAAAAAAATTTGCAAAAATTAAGAAATTTTTATGCGGTTTTAATATGTTTCTAGTATGTGTCTTTAAAGGCGCAAAAACTTCTTGTCACTTTTGGAAATTTTGTCACTGTCACTTGTCATTTTGTTAAATTTAATTTTTAAATATAAAAAAAAAATATTAGAATTAGTATAGTTTAATATTTGACAGATTCCTAAGAATATTTTTAGATTGTCATTTTTTGGATTTATTTTAAGTTTAGAAAAAATTAAGAAATTTTTATGGGGTTTTAATATGTTTTCATTATGTGTCTTTAAAGACGTGAAAAATCCTTGTCACTTTTAAAAATTTTGTCATACTTTTGTTTCTGTCACTTGTCATTTTGTTAAATTTCTGTAGTAAATTTTGAAAAATTGAATAGAATTATTATAGTTTAATATTTGGCAGATTCCTAAGAATATATTTAGGTTGTCATTTTTTTGTGGCTTGTCACTTCACAAAAATGAACAATTTTTTATGGGATTTTAATATGTTTCCATAATGTGTTTTTAAAGGCAGAAAAAGTCATTGTCACTTTTCGAAATTCTGTCATACTTTTGTCATTGTCACTTGTCATTTTGTTAAATTTCTGTACTACATACTGAAAAAAATTTTACAATCATTATAGTTCTATATTTGGAAGATTATTAGGCTTTTTGTAGGTAGTCACTTTTTTGTTATTTGTTAATTTTAAAATAATAAAAAATAAAATTTGGTTTTTTTATATATGTGCGGTTGTATGTTTGTATGTCTTTAAATTTGTAGTGTAGCGCATTGCTTTATACTTATATGCCTGAGTTGAAATATCGGATGCATTACTAGGTTTTTTATGCTTTTATTTTTTTGTTACCAAAAGCTTGAAGAATTTTATACACAGCAAAAAATTAAGTGACTGGCGTCTTAAATTTATATAAATAATTACATATGCAACAGCAGACACACAATTTTAGGCAGCTGATCATTTTATGTTTTAGATGGTCTATTAAATTTGGACTTTATATGATTTCCGTTAACTCAGGTGTCAGCTAAATATATTTCATATTTTCATACTTAAAAGTAAAAAAATTATGAATGTGGGTTTTTAGTGTTATTGTTGTTAACACCTCCAAAATATTTTGTGTGTGTGTGTTTTTTTTGTAGGGGGTTTTAGTTTTTTGCTGCATTGTTTTTTTTTTGTTGTTTTGCTCAGCAGCCAACCCACTTTCTTCCGTTTCGTTGTCATGTGTAATTTAGCATAAAATTGTAATAAGCCAAAACAAAAATCTGATCGAATTCTTTATTTATTTTGTAATGAATTTAGCTGATTATTTGTGGGTGTTTTTGAAAAATGGTAAAATTTGCTGGTTTCTTTGGTTCAGGTAAAAATTTAATGAAATTTTAAAAATGTATGCAATTGTAGGAAATTTTTTTGATTTGCATTTATGCAAAGCAGTAGGCTTTAGTTAGTTGAAACTGTTTAAATTCAAAGTTAAACCAAGTCTGCAGATTTCTAGAATTTGTAATAATGTTTGAAAAACATTTGAAAAACTCACCTTTTCGATGTTAACATTGTCCGAAAAGTCATTAATGCTATTTTAGCTGTAAGAAAACAAATAAATTTATTATTTTTCTATAAACAATAGAAATTCCTTTTAAGCAAAAATTTTGCTTGTTTAAATATGTTGCATATAAAAGAAAGAAAACAAAAAGCTAAAATACCAGACTTAAATAAAACTTAGCGTAAGATTTGCTTTAAACTAACAACAATAAAATATGCCGACAATGTTGTCACTACAACGTTTACAAACTGAAATGAGACTGGCTTCCAAAACCTTTTATAAAACGTTTGTTTAAGCGCCTTAATAAAGTAGTCTTTAAAGTTTGGCTTTCCTCAATTTCCAGCCTTAACTTAAACATAATTTAAAACACTCCGAGTCAGTCTCCTGCCAAAAATATGCTGTAGACAAAATTGTTTCGTAAACAAAAATGTTTTAAACCGAAAAAATTGTCTTTAATGTAGCAAATACCTTATTTAGCAAACAATGGCTTTAAAATTTTAGGTTTTTTTGTCTTTGTCTCAAAGCTGTTTTTAAGCAGACTCATAATTTAATAAAATTTAAATTGGCTGGCAAAGTAACAAACACACACAGATTTTCAGATATATGTTAATTTTTGTTAAATAAAAAGTTAAACAAGGATTTAGCTAAATTGTTAAACAGATTGCATACAAATTCTAATAAAATCACACGTTTGTCACAATTTTGTCATTGTCACTAGTCATATTAATGAATTTAACTATTTAAATTTAGAGAAAATATTGAAAATTAGATGGTTTTATGTTTGAAAAATTATTAAGCTTCTTTTTTTAAATTGTCACTTTTTTTTAATTTTCTTAAATTATAGAAAAATTAAGAAAATATTGTCACATTTTTATATGTTTTTATAAAGGCTGTTTAAATAAGGAAACCTTTTAAAATGTTGTCATATTTTTGTCATTGTCATTTTGTTAAATTTCTATACCAAATAATGAAAAAGAATTAAGAAACATTATAGTTTTATATTTGGAAGATTAATAGGTTTCTTTTTTGTGCTGTCATTTTTTGAGACTTATCACTTTTCTAAAAATTTCTTAAAAATTTGTTACACTTAGGTAATTTTTATGGGATTTTAAAACGTTTACCTAATGTTTATTTAAATACGAAAAAAATCCTTGACACTTTTAAAAATTTTGTCATACTTTTGTCACTGTCACTTGTCATTTTGTTAAATTTCTATACCAAATAATGAAAACTAATTAAGAAATATTATAGTTTTGTATTTGGAGGATTCTAAATAATATTCTTGAGTTGTCAGTTTTTTGTGACTTGTCACTTTTTTAAATTTAAAAAAAAAAAATAAGAAAATTTTGTGACATCTTTATATAGTTTCATAATGAGTGTTTGAATACGAAATAAATCCTGGTCACCTTTGGAAATTTTGTCATGGTCACTTGTCATTTTCTTGAATTTCTTTACTATATAGTAGAAAAATTTTAACAATTTTTATAGTTTTATATTTGGCAAATTATAAAGAATATTTTTAGGTCATTAAAATTTAAAAAACAAAATATTTTTTTAATTTCTGAATATTTATATTAAAACTTATTTTTTTTTGTCATTAGTAGTTTTAGTAATAAAATCTTTAAACGGTTAAAATTGTTGAAATAAATGTTGGAAAATTTAATTTGCAAAAATATTCTGCAAACGCGTATGATTAATATTAATTAAGGGGTTGCTGAAGAAAACTCTTTATAACTTTTTGGGTTTTTAAAGATTTACAAAAATTTTAAAAAAATTAAGAGAATTTGTTTACCTAACATTTAAAGGCTTTAATATTTGTTTTGACAATATTTTTTTTTAATTAAAAGTTTTAAAAAAATATTTTTATTAAAATGAAAAATTTTGGAAATTCTTTTAATGATTTCAATACTAAAACATTTAAACGATTTAAATTTTTAGGTTAAATGTAAAAAATTGCAATTTATAAAAATTTTCTGCGCAGACGTATGATTGATATTAATTAAGGGGTTGTTAGACAAAATAGCTTATAACTTCTTGGTCTTTAGAAGAATTAGAAAAATTTAAATGGATTTGGAAAGTAAACATTTTAGGCTTTAATAAGATAATAGTTTATAAAAGTAAAAAACATTTTTAAAGCCTTAAATTTGTTAAAGAAATTTTTGAAACAATTTTAAGTTGAAAAATTTTTTAATTTTTTTTTATTCAAATTGAAATAGAAACATAAACTGCCGTATTTATAAAAAAATAAAGTAGGCTTAAAGTTTGCTTTAAGACAAAATTTTCATACAAAATTTTCTTAAAGTACACTTGAAGTCTAGTTTAATTTTTTATAAATACGGCAACAAATCTTTAAATATAATAAAATAAGAGCTTGCAAATTATGTTAATATTGTTTTAAGGCTGACTAGGCAGTTTAATAGCAGTAACAAAATTCTCAAATTCTCAACTTTAATCAGTTAAATATGTATTGTTTAACTTGCAGTTTCTTTAAACAAGTGTTGAATTAATTTACAATTTTTTTCATTGCCATTAACTCCTTTCAATTTCTCAAAATTTCCAAGATTCTTTTTTTTTTTTTTTTGTTTTGTAAATTTTATTTTCTTAATCAAGAATTAAAATAAACTGTTCATGGTATTTAAGCGCAATTAATAGCATATGTGCTTGTGTGAGGCTTTACAAACTAAAAGTGGCTAAATGAATGACTAAATTATATTTAATGTTACGAGTGAATGACTGACGGACGACTGACTCGCAGCCGTCTACAAATTACAACAATTATATTTACAAAAACTAAACAACGACAAAAAATTGCTACAAAAACAAAAACGTCATAAAAGCACGCGTTATGAATTTACACTCTAAACAGTTGGAGTTATGAAATGAAATTGCAAAGAAATAAAGACAGTGGCTAACAAAAGTAAAGGCTGTTAAACAAAAGTTATAAAAAGAAATCAACATAAACAAATGGATGTTTAAGAAGCAGTCTTTAGGAAAATCTTTGTTTAAATAAGTTTCATTTAAAACTCTTTCAAGTGTCACATTACTTTTATAGCACACTGTTGCTTTAACCTCCTATTTGTTTACATTTCTTATGAATTTTATGCTGCCTGTTTATTTTATGATTTTAAGCAAATTCAATGAGATTTTTATGTTCCTGCTGATATTTCTTCTGCCATAAGCATTTTAATCGTAAATAGTTGTGGTGGCTTTTTTTTATTGAGAAACATGTGTAAAAGTAAATATTTATTGCATAATTTTCTTGATAATTGTTATTTGCAATAACACTACTTTACATTACATTACATTATTACACTTTAGTTTTACTCTATTAATTCTATGTAAATGTAAACTGCCAGTAGAGTCATGACTCTTGTGGTTTATAGAAACTAAACTAAATCTTGCAGTATGTGAAAATATTTGTAAAGTTTTCTTAATAAAATCATTTAATATTTCCTGGCTAAACACTCCAACAATAAATAATCTCATTTAAATTAATAACAATAATCTTGATATTAAAAAAAGAAACTTGGTAAAGTGATCTTACATTGTGGTTTACTAATTGAAGAGGGAAATGCTAAAGATTTCAAGTATCAAGTTTATTAATTTGAGTGTTTATTGAGGCATTCATTTAATTCAATTAGTCTGGGAAATTTTTTGTAAAGCGGGTAACAGCCTTTACAACTGTTGGTAAATTAATGTTGAGGACTGTAGTTGAAGTGGAATTTTGAGAATTTGTTCTCAACATGTCATTAAAGGCGTTGATAGTGTAAAATTAATGACTTCAGCTGGTTGACAACAGAATTTGTGGCATACAAATACAAAGAGCAGAAGAAAAGTGTGGAAAAATGTTGAAACATAATTTACATTCAAAATTGTTGTTTAAGTTTTGACAAACTTGATCTGTTTTTGGCCAATTCCTAATAAGTTCTTTATCAGTTTTAAATCAGCTCCTGAACAATTCTTGAACAGTTTCTTACCATTCTCTAATCAGATTCTTGAAGCTTCTTAGATCGTTTAAAGAACTTTATCAGTTCTTGGCCAATTCATAATGAGTTCTTTATCAGTTAGGAATCAGTTCCTAAACAATTCGTGATCAGTTGCTGAACAATTTCTTATCTTTCCTTATCCCTAGATTCTGAAAGTAGTTTCAAGAACTTGATCTGTTTTTGGCCAATTCCTAATAAGTTCTTTATCAGTTTTAAATCAGCTCCTGAACAATTCGCGATCAGTTCCTGAGCAATTTCTTATCGTTATTTGTCATCAGATTCTGAAACGTTCTTAAGTAGTTTAAAGAACTTTATCAGTTCTTGGCCAATTCCTAATAAGTTCTTTATCAGTTTTCAAACATGAACAATCAATAAGCAATTCGTGATCAGTTCCTAATTAATTGTTGAACAGTTTCTTATCAGACATGATCAACATATTCTGATACATTCTTAAGTAGTTTAAATTCTTATTCAACTATTTATCAATTAATGTTCACGATCTGTTTTTTAGTTATTCAACAGTTTTTCATAATCTCCAGCTAAATTCAAGATTAGTGTTTATTTGATTCTAGAGCAGATCTTGATCAATTCCTGATTAGTACTGAATAAATTCTCGATCAGTTTCTTATCATTCCTTAAAACAAACTTTCAAGAGTTCCTAATTAGTTTCAGACAAATTCTTATGATCAGTTTCCCAACCGTTTTTTTCCCCCTGATTAATAAGTTGGTCCTTATTAAATTCTTGAATACTTTCTGATTATTTCTAAATCAGATTCCTAATTGCTATTGAGTAGTTTAAATTATCAATCAATTCCTGGTCAAGTATTTCGCAATTCATGATCACGATTTAATCAGTTTTTCGCCATATAAATTCACGATTAGTTTTTAATTGATGTCTAAATGAATTATTAAAATTTTTACTGACTTCTTGATCAGCTTGATCAATTATTGACCAGTTCTTTATCAATTCACGATTCAGTTTCTGATCATTCCTTAAACAAATTTGAAGGAGTTCCTAATTAATTTTAGATAAATTCTTGATCGAATCCTGCTCATATATTGATGAGTTATGAACTTAATTTATGATCAGTTTCTCAACAGTATTTAATAAGTTGGTCATTATTCAATTCTGGAACAGTTTTTCATTATTGCTTAATCAGATTCTAGATTCTCTTCTAGGTTCTCTTCTAGGATCTCTTCCAGGTTCTCTTCCAGGTTTTCTTCTATGACCTCTTCTAGGTTCTCTTCTACGTTATCTCCTAGGTTCTCTTCTCTTCTAGGTTCTGTTCGAGGTTATCTTCTAGGTTCTCTTCTAGGACCTCTTCTAAGTTCTCTTCCAGGTTCTGTTCGAGGTTCTCTTCTAGCTTATCCTCTATGTTCTCTTCTAGGACCTCTTCTAGGTTCTCTTCCAAATTCTCTTTTGGGTTCTTTTCTAGGTTCTCTTCTAGGATCCCTTCTAGGTTCTCTTCTAGGACCTCTTCTAAGTTCTCTTCTAGGTTCTGTTCGAGGTTCTCTTCTAGCTCATCCTGTATGTTCTCTTCTAGCTTATCCTCTATGTTCTCTTCTAGGACCTCTTATAAATTCTCTTTTGGGTTCTTTTCTAAGTTCTCTTCTAGGTTCAGTTCTAGGATCCCTTCTATGTTCTCTTCTAAGTTCTGTTCTAGGTTTTATTCTAGGTTCTGTTCTAAGTTCTATTCGAGGTTCTCTTCCAGGTTTTCTTCTAGGTTCTCTTCTACGTTATCTCCTAGGTTCTCTTCTCTTCTAGGTTCTGTTTGAGGTTATCTTCTAGGTTCTCTGCTAGGACCTCTTCTAAGTTCTCTTCCAGGTTCTGTTCAAGGTTCTCTTCTAGCTTATCCTCTATGTTCTCTTCTAGGACCTCTTCTAGGTTCTCTTCCAAATTGTCTTTTGGGTTCTTTTCTAGGTTCTCTTCTAGGATCCCTTCTAGGTTCTCTTCTAGGACCTCTTCTAAGTTCTCTTCTAGGTTCTGTTCGAGGTTCTCTTCTAGCTTATCCTGTATGTTCTCTTCTAGCTTATCCTCTATGTTCTCTTCTAGGACCTTTTATAAATTCTCTTTTGGGTTCTTTTCTAGGTTCTGTTCCAAGTTCTCTTCTAGGTTCAGTTCTGGGATCCCTTCTAGGTTCTCTTCTAAGTTCTGTTCTAGGTTTTATTCTAGGTTCTGTTCTAAGTTCTATTCGAGGTTTTCTTCTAGGATCTCTCCTAGGTTCTCTTCTAGGATCTCTCCTAGGTGCTCTTCTAGGTTTTCTAGGTATTACTCCAAGTTCTTTTCTAGTTCTGTTTATGTACTAAAATTTTTAAGCTAATAAACTTAAATTAAGTTTACGTGTTTATTTTGTTGTTCCAGAGTTTGTTTGTGTCATTTTCTTTTATAACGATTTTATTTTGTCAATAATCAATTGATCTTTATTAGTTGCAAAGGTTAAATAAATTTCCAGCCATTATGCTGAGGTGTTGACACATAAACTACATGCTGGTACAATGTTAATATAAAAAAAAACAGAGAATTGTAAGTCGTAAGTATTAATAACAATACTCCTGGGCCAAAGCTGCTACAACGACGAGCTGTTTGGTTGGTTGGCTGGCTGGCTGGCTGGCTGATGGCATTTTAAAATGTAGGTGTTGCTTATTATAATCTCGTGAGGATAAGAACATTTTAAGTTAAAGGGAAAGACAATTCTGGTCTCTGCTCTCTGTTAGTCAGCCAGTTTGGCTGGTTGATCACCAGCGTAGAAGTGCGTGGGTTGTTTTAAGCAACACACATAAACTGAAAATGAAATGAAATAAAATGTATGAGAGTTCTCTTACCTTTATGAGGGTATGACCATGATTGTGTTGGCCGTTTTTGTTTTTTTTTTTTCTTTGGTTTTGTTCTTTCCCAGTTCAGCCAGACAATAAAACTTTGTGAAGTGTGTGTGTGTTTTTTTCTGGAAATTTTATGATTATTACTTGCATTTTTTTCTGTTTTCTTTAGATCAAAAGGTATGGGCCTATGGATTTCTGGATTGTTATAATTTTCCTTTAACAGAATTCTTTAAACTTTTATTATTAGTTTTTGTTAAAACTGAAGTTTGAGGAAACAGAAAAAAACCTTTAATGGGTTTTTAACACACATTGTCTTTGAGTTTGTCTTTGGACAAAGACTGCACTGATCATCATTATTACCTTGGAGATGTAGAAAATATTCCCATGGGTTTCTTATAAAAAAGGGGGGCTTTTTTGTTTATGTATGTTTGTCTCAGTCATCTTCTCTACAGAGCTAGAGGTTTTATTGTTTCGATTTTAAGATTTCAAAAAGCGACACTTGAGATAGTGTCAAGTATGCATTTTTGTTGTGTGCTACGTTTCGCCATCATAAATAAAATTGTCAGGAGGCTTAAAGGCAATTGTAACAACAAGCCAAATGCTGAAAATGTATCGGTTTCACAGTTCAAAAAAAATCCTCTTAAAATAATTATCTTTTACAATTCTTTGTCATAATAAATTCAAGTTCAGTTCATAAACATCTATTATGTCACTAAAATAGTTTGCTTAACAAAACAAATTCTTTACACTAGCATAGCAAAGGTTGCCCCAATTTCTCTCTTTATTTATGCAAATTTTCCAAAAACTTAAACCATTTTAAACACAAATTCCTGGCTTTTCTGTTTTATCAACAATTTAGTCTAACAACTCTCAGCTACATTTTTCAAACCAGCCAGTATTTTCATCTTTGCATTTCTCTACCATTGTATCTATCTATGGTGAAAATTCCTCAGCCACTTTTTTCCACTTAGACCTGATTATAATGCAAATATTTCCAAGTTCAACTTTTGTTTCTCTTCATATTTTAACGGTTTAACTGAAAATTTAATATTAAGTTTGCTGGAGCAGGAACCTAAATCTCAATATTACGAGCCTAATATTAACACTCTAGAGACTACTTTGCAGACACTTGTCCAAACTATGAACACTTTTACGACCACTATGACATCCATGATGCAGGAAATGCTGAAAATGCAATCCACTATCTTACAAGCAATTTTAAAGAAATGATTTGTTTAAAAATTTGTTTTTGGAACGCGAACGGCCTCCGCCAACATAAAAACGAACTGGAACACTTCCTGATGAATAAGCAGATTGATGTCATGATGATTGCTGAAACTCACTTGACGGCGACAGGGTACTTCAAAATTAATGGATACGTGTTGTATGATACTAAAGATCCCCGCGGAAGAGCATGTGGAGGTTCGGCAATTCTTATAAAGAACAGAATAAAACATTATTTAATGAACAACATATGTGAGGATTACCTACAAGCAACAAACATTTGTATTGAATTCTGTCAATACAACTTTGTTTTATCATCAATTTATTCGCCGCCTCGATTTTCAATAAAAGAACATCAATACTACAGCTTCTTCAATTCCCTTGGAGCTAGATTTTTGGTTGCTGGTGACTTTAACGCCAAACACACATTTTGGGGTTCACGTCTAGTGACCCCGAAGGGTCGTGAACTCTTCAACACCATTGCCAAAATGGGCTTAGATGTACTCTCAAGCGGGCATCCCACCTACTGGCCGACGGACCGACGGAAGATTCCCGATATTATTGACTTCGGAGTAGTGAAAAATATCCCTGTAGAATCGATACAAGTGGAGCCTTCATTAGACTTGTCTTCAGATCACTCTCCTTCTATTATTTCAATGCGTTTCCTTCAAGGGTATGGCTCTCCATTTCGGGACATGTCTAAATCCAGAGTAAGTTGGATAAAGTATAAAAAGTATTTAAGTTCCCACTGCACGGAAAATGTAGTGTTGAGAACTACCGAGGATATTGATGGGTCGATTGGCAAGTTTACTGAGGACATACGAAGAGCTGTGCATCACGCTTCCACATATGACGTTGAATGCAGAAATAGGACAAACAGAACTTATTTCGCTGAACTCGAACATCTCCTGACAGAAAAAAGAAGAGTTAGAAGAGAGTGGCAAATTCACAGGTCTCCTCAACTGAAAGCTAGGCTACGGGAATGCAGAGATATACTAAGAAATTTCGTAGAAACCCAAAGAATGGCTTCACTTAAATCATACTTGGAGGGAATTGACAGTTCCCCACAATCTGACTATTCGTTATGGAAGGCGGCACGAGGTTTAAAAAGACCAGTTAGAGGAAAGGCTCCTTTGCGAAATCCGATTGGTGACTGGGCTAGAAACGATTCCGAGAAAGGGACTTTATTTGTTAACCATTTGAGAAATGTGTTTACTATAAACAACTCAAATAATGCAACTGGATTGCCACCACTCGTTATTAGACCTCCTGTACCTCTAAGACTTAGCTTTAATGATATTCAAAGCGCTATTGGTACTCTGAACCTTAAAAAAGCTCCAGGTATGGATAAAATCAGCAACAAAATGCTCGTGGAGTTACCTCGTGTAGCTAGAAGAATTATTCTCTTTATCTTCAATGCTATTTTACGCCTAGAATACTATCCTGCAGATTGGAAGGTATCTATGATTACCATGATTCCTAAGCCAGGGAAGGACCTCACCAAAGTAGAGTCATATAGGCCAATTAGCCTACTGCCGACAATTTCAAAACTGTTTGAAAAATTGTTAATGGCTAAGTTGATTCCAATTCTGAACGACACTCAATGTATTCCAAATCATCAATTCGGGTTCAGAGCTAAACACAGTACCATCGAACAAACACACAGATTAGTAAATGTGATAAGACGGTCGTTTGAAGAGAAAAAATACTGTTCCGCGCTTTTCATTGATGTTTCCCAAGCGTTCGACAAAGTCTGGCATGAAGGTTTAATGCACAAAATAAAATTAGCTCTGCCTGCTAACACCCACAAACTTATGAAAAGTTATTTATATGGTCGCAAATTTACAATCAAAGAAGGCGATTTTTTAAGCCCCGCTCAGCCAATTGAAGCAGGAGTACCCCAGGGTAGCATACTGGGTCCTACTTTATATTTGATTTATGCATCCGATATGCCGTCAGACCCCAATATACATACTTCAACTTTTGCTGACGATACAGCCTTTATTAGCGTTCATAAGGACCATCAAATAGCATCACAGAATTTGCAGAATTATATTAATAAACTAGAGAATTGGCTTGAGCTTTGGAAAATCAGGGTTAACGAACAGAAATGTATTCATATAACTTTCACATTGCGAAAAGATACCTGCTCGTCCATCAGAATAAATAACCAAATTATTCCGCAACACAATGAAGTCAAATACCTCGGAATCCATCTCGATCGTCGTTTAACCTGGAAGTCTCATATTGACGCAAAACTTACACAGATGAGATTAAAAGCAGTGCAACTTAATTGGCTAATCGGCAGAAATTCTACATTAAAGTTGGATTGTAAACTTTTGTTGTACAATGCAATTCTAAAGCCAATATGGTGTTATGGAATTCAATTATGGGGTACTGCCTCAGCATCCAACATTGAAAAAATTCAAAGAGGTCAAAATAAAATTCTACGTATAATTACTGCAGCTCCATGGTACGTTAAAAATTCTCGAATTCACAAAGATCTAGGCATTCCTTTGGTGAAAGACGAATTTACAAAATACGCCTCAAAATATGTCAGCAAACTTGAACACCATCCAAACCCACTTGCACGAGACATCCTTAACTTTAGTGGCCATGTTCGGTTGAGAAGGAGGGATACCCTTGCTTTAACTCAAACGCAAAACAGATGACTGGATCAGTGGATGTAAATTTTTTTGTAGTATCATAATATTTTGTCTAGCACTGGCTGGACTTATTATTTTCTTTTAGTATTAAGATTCGAAAACTTATTGTCATTTCAATATCTGAAGATTCAATAAATAAATATAATGTATTATAAAAAAAAAAAAAAAAAAAGTTTGCTGGAAACTCAACTAACAATAGAAATTCCTTGTTAATTTTGGTTTTTGATTCTAATACAATGTGTGTCTAATTATGTGCTTTCTTGTGGTTGCTTGCAACACGGAAATGCAATTGTGAATTGTGTGGTAGCCACAAGATTCACAAGTACTGGCAATAATAATAAACTGTAACCACAAGTTTAGCAAAAAAAGCAAACGTTAAAAAGAGGTAAAAGTAATGAAAATGTGTTCACACTGACAAAGAAAAGGAAACCAATAAAATGTAAACAATTTTAAGTAAATAAGTAAATACGAACAGTAAAAAATTTAAACCTAAAACAGAACAAAAACAGAAAAATAAGATAATTTCTTACAGCCATGTCACAGAATTTAATTCCGTTCGGAAGTGGAATTAATTCCGTTTTTTGCTTCTATAGAAAAACCAAAACGAAAATTTTTTTCGAAATAAAACCACTTTTAATTTGCAATGTGGAATTGTAATTTTAAGCATTTCTAGGTTTCATTCCGAAAAATTGTTTGTTTTACTTTTCTATAAAAGAAAAAAACCGAATTAATTCCACTTCCGAATGGAATTAAATTCTGTGACATGGCTGATAAATTAAGTAATTTCAACAAAAAAGACGGCAACCCTTTTCAAATTTTTTGAAGAAAAATAAGTTTGATTATGATATTTTTAAAATGTATTTACTAAGAGTATAATATAGATATATTAAAACAAAATTTAAAAAAAAAATCTAGAAAAAGGTGGCAACGCTTTATAAAAAAAAATTTAAGAAAATCTAAGTTTAACATGATAGTTTTAAACAGAAAATAAAAAGACTATATATTAAATATAATATTGATAAATTAAAAAAAAATAACAAAAAAGGTGGCAACGCTTTTTAAAAAAATTTAAGAAAATTATGTTTGAAAATGATATTTTTAAAAATTATTTACTAAAAGCTGGAATTTGGGTATAATATAAATAAATTCAGAAAAAAAAAAAAAATTAAGAATATATGGCAACGCTTTTTGCAAAATATTAAGAAAATCCAAGTTAAACGTGATAGTTTTAAACAGAAAATACAAAAGACTACATTTTTAATATATTATTGATAAATTAAGAAATTTTAACAGAAAAAGTGGCAAGGCTTTTTGAAAATTTTTAAAAAAAATTATGTTTGAATTTAATTTTATTGAAAATTGTTAAAAATATTAAAACAGGTGGCAACGCTTTTTGAACATTTAGTAATAAAATCGAAATTGAATAATATATTTTTATGTGGTTATCATAAAAAAACTATAATTTGAGTATAATAATGAAAATTTTAACAAATTGTAAAACAGGTAATTGAATATTGTATTCTGAAATAGTATTTTTATATAGTATATAGTATTCATATACAACTATAATTTCAGTATAATAATGAAAATTTTTAAAAATATACATATAAACAGGTGGCAACGCTTTTTTGAAAAATTTTTAAGAAAATCATAATTGAACATTATATTTTTAAATAGTAATCATAAACAACTATAATTTGGGTATAATAATGAAAATTTTAAAAATTATATAAACAGTTGGTAACACTTTTTTGATTATTTTTAAAGAAAATCGAAATTGAATATTATATTTTTATGTAAATACTTATCAGAAACAACTATAGTTTAAGTATAATAATGAAATTCTTTTAAAATGTTAAAACAAGTGGCAAAGCTTTTTGGATTTTTTTCTAATAAATTCTAAATTTTAATATTATATTTCTAAATAGTATTTATGAACAAAACTATAATTTGAATATAATATTGAAATTGTTGATTTTTGTTTTACCCTACACCAACATAGTGGGGAGGGTATATTGGATTTGTGCTGATGTTTGTAACGCCCATAAATATTAGTCCAAAACCCCCATTAAAGTATACCAATCGACTCAGAATCGACTTGTGAGTAATATTAGAAATTAAAAGCAAAAACTTTACAGAATTTAAGGAAATACAGATTTATTTTTTAATATTTTTGAATTTTGAGAAAACGTGGGAAAATCTTGTTTGAAAATTTAAAAATTTAAAGACATTTTCCTGAAATCTGTTATAGTGTTGGCTTAAAGCTGTTGTTTTTGAACAATTTTAAGGAGTTGTTTTTGCGCTTCATTTATTTGTAAAGCTACAAACACATACATAAATTATATCTTTGGGGTTTTTTCCAAATATGCTTCAAAGTTTTGGTAAACAAATAAATAAATAACTAGACAATAGAGCAATTGTTTATTTGTGGCGGTTTAATTAGTTTAAATATTGTTTAAAGGCGTTGCTTGGGTAAATAATGATTAAAAATCATTTAAAAAATGTTGTGTGGTGGGAAACAATAAAGCGAAATAATCATTAAGTAAATAATTGCTTTGCCTTTTAAAAATTGTTAATTATTTTTCAATATTTAACTAACACAATTTTAAACATTAAAGGTAAAAGATATTTAGGAGTTAAAGAAGGAAACTAGTAAAACAATTTACAAAATGTTCTTAAAATAAAACAAAATTTAAGGGACAACGAAAACTTTTAAACATTTAGCAAACTAAGTTTTAACAGTTTTCTATAAGAAAACTTTAAAAATCGTTTGTCTCAAACTCTACATAAAATTGTTAAAAAAAAAAACTAAGAAAACGTGCAAATATTTTATAAATAAACCATTGGTTTTTATTGCGAGACTGGCAAACAAAAGTTCCAGCGCCTTTTGACGCCATATTAAAGCTATTAAAACATTGATATGTCTCAATTTATAAAACAGAATGTGTTTGCCTTTAAAAACCCCTAAAACTCTTTTAAAATTTATAGAAACTAAGCAAAAAAAAAAAACCTCGAAGTTTTGGCTGCATAAATTATTTTGAAATGATGATGACTTAGTTTCCATACAATTTTACAAACTAACAAAAAGAAACCGACAAAAAATCACATCTGCCTGCGCCTTCAATACCATTTACCATTTTGGTTTACTTGTCACTTTCCTATACGTACCAGAAAAAATCCACAAAAAGAAAAGGGAAACACAATCTTCAAATCATAAATATTTTATAATCACAACAAATTAATTCATCATAAAATAAAAATAAAAATAAAACGATGAAAGCAAAAAAAACAGAAAGAAAGAAATATTCCTATAAATATGGGGAGTAGAGATCTTGTGAAGTGAATGAATGAATGATTGAATGCAATGGAATGGATCTTCACCAACAACAGGAAATGTAGCAAATTATAAATGAAATCATTTCAAATTCTAGACATGCAACGGATATCTTTATAAATGTTTATTTTGCAAAAATGTCAACAGCATGTTTTTGTTAAGGCTTCAAATGCATACAAAACAAAATATTTATTAATAAATCATTAAATGACGTAATAATTAACAATAAATACTTTAAAAAGTTATAATAAAAAACTAAAAATAAAACTATGCAAAAAATGGCTGTAATTATTTTTAAATTTTAAGAAAAATGAAAGAAAGTAGTAAATCTAATACTTTTTTAAAATCAATTTTTTTGCACAAAAACTATATTTTTAAGCATTTCCACACATATCACAATACGTTTCGGACATTTTTGGGGCTAAATAAAAGAGTAGTAGAAATACTACTTTTTTAAAATCATTTTTTTTTTTTTTTGCACAAAAACTACATTTTTCCACATTGCCACACAAAAATTGCATTATTTTTCGACAATTTTTAAGGAAAAATAAAAAAGTAGTAAATCTGTTACTATTTGAAAATTAATTGCTTTTTACACAAAAACTTAAAATTTCTAAACAAAACATTATTTTTAACATATTCATACACAAATCATACACAAAGGTAGTAAATCAACTACTTTTTTAAAATTTATTTTTTTAGTACAAAATCTATATTTTTAAACATTTCCACACAAATTTCATTAAATTTTAACCAAAAACATTACACAGATATTTAATATTTACCTCAAAACTGGTTTTGAAAAAAAGAGACTGATTAAAATTATTTTTTAAGCTATAACAAGGTTTATGGGGCTTTTTTAAAATAGTAGTACTACTTTTTTTTATTTTGTTTAAAAATTTAACAAAATTCCTTAATTTTATTAGAAAGACTGATTAAAAGCCATTTTTATGATATACCATGGTTTTTGAAACTTTTTAAAATAGTAGTATTTCTACTACTTTTTTTTATTTTGCTTAAAAATTTAACAAAATTTCTCGAAATTATTCAAAAGTCCAATTAAAAATAATTTTCATGCTTAATAGCATAGTTCTGTATAACGAGTGTTTCTCAGGCGAACGATTGGTACACGAGCGAGTACGTAAACAAATGAGTTTCTATAATACACTCGTCTGCCTTACGTTAGTTACCTTGGTAATATTTATTTGTTATATTGCATTATTGCCAAATTATTTAATTAAATATTTTGTTTAATTTTTTCCATGTTATTGTTCAATATTTTAAGTTTTTAGAGGTAACCCTAGAAACCAAAATAAAAACAGCTGTGTTTTATTTACAATACAAAAATAATTTATGTGAATTGAAATTGCTATGAATTTTTTAATTTTGTAATAAATTGAATGAAAAATGTTTAAATTTATCGCAATTAACATTGAAATTGAAAGTTAAGGTAGTAGACAACAGTTTATGCTGTGGAAATATACGAAATAATATATAAAATATTGTTTTGTGATGCACACTAGCACTTATTTCTACACGTCTGTTTTTGACAGTAGGACAATTGAAATTTCAATGTAGAAACCATAAAAAAAGATAGTCTTACGTTTTTACTCAAGAGAATTTACACTAGTGTTATAGAACCCCAAAACTAATTTTTGTACTCATTTGGGCGAAAAATTTGAGTCACTCGCTATGTAGAAACATGCCATTAGAGTAAGTTTTTGAGCTTTTTTAAAATATTAATATGTCTACTACTTTTTTTATTTGGCTTAAAAATTTAAGAAAATTTATCAATTGTTTTAAGAGACTGATTAAACAACATTTTCAAGCTTTAAATTTGTTTTTTGATCATATTTAAAATAGTAGTATTTCTACTACTTTTCTATTTTGCATAAAAATTGAAAAAAATTCTCAAACTTATTAGAAAGACTCATTAAAAGCCTTTTTTGTATCATAACATGGTTTTTGAAACTTTTTTAAATAGTAGTATTTCTACTACTTTTTTATTTTGCTTAAAAATTTCTTGAATTTATTAAAAAGACTGATTAACAGCTATAAAATGTTTTATTGACTGTTTTTTAAAGTATGTAGTAGTATTTCTATTTTTTTTTTAATTTTTTGTGTAACCACTTATGGCGGGGCTGCTTTGTTTTAAAATGATATTGTGCTGATTCAGTGATTAGTTTCCGTCTCAGGCTACGTGACTGTTACTTTTGCTTTACATTTCAGCTACCTGCCAACTGATCTAGTTTTGATTTTCATAAAACTTCATAGATCATCACATTTATGATGAGGTACAGCTGGTTGTACTATGATTACAAATGTTTTGGATAAATAACTACCATTCGTTAATGTTTTACAGGAGACTGTGTTTGACTGGTCTGTGTTTTATTTAAGATCATTAAGAATTCGAAATGCGTTTGTTTGTCTGCTGCTGATGTTACATAAACTAGAGTAAATTCAATGAAATTTAAAGCAGGTAGTCAAGTCAACATAATAAACCTTTTTTCTGAGCTACTTACAAAGTAATTAAAATTTGTAGGTTTCTTTGAAATGGATTTAACAAAAAGATTTAACAGAGTTTGAGCAACTGGGAAATAAAGTAGTTAAAATGCTAGACACATATTCCCCAATGAAGCTGGATGAAACCATTAATTTGGTTTACAGAGAAATTTTCCTTGAACTTAATGGGAAATTTTGCTCTCCCTAATAATTGAAAAATTTTGTTTTGATTTCATTTGAATTTCAATACATTTTGGAATTTTACACAAAATTACAAAACCTCGATTTAATTTAAAAAAAAAACTCCTCAATGTGAGAAAATAAAATCATGGTGTTTGAAGTTCGTTTTTTTAACATTTATTAAATATTCTTAACACCATTTAGGTTCTGCAACTTGTGATAAGCTCTTTTCCATTTGATGTCTGACTATGTAGCGTAAGTGTAAGTTTAAGTGTTTTTATTCATTTCAAATTCTTCATATACCTACATACTTTGCCTTAGAAGCAGAATGTGGTCATCAATTTTCTTACATTTCATTTTATTTCATGTCTGTCTATCACTGTGAGAAATGGCGTCACAGTGTTAGACGCCAATTAACAAGCAACCAAATCATCGCCAACACCACCAACCAACCAAACTCTACCACCAACTATGAATATGTTTTTGTATATTTTATTAATAAAACATTGACATAAACACAATAACAACAACTAAACAACCAGTTGACTAGTTGACCAGTTTAGATGTTCAGATCTCTTAAAACAATAGCATTTGTCGTCTATTTAAGTATAAATTTAACTGTCCATTTATTTTAATTTGTATAAATGAACATGAATATTTCAAAATGTTCACAATGAAAACAAAACAATGACTGGTTAAATAAATATTGACAATTGTTTTTATTAATAAGCTAAACAAAACAAACAAAAAAATAGTAGTAGTAATAATAAATGAATATTAATAATTTGTGTAATTAAGATAACAGCAAATTACAAATAAATAAAATAAAAAAATGGTCTAAAACAAATATTTAACAGATATAAACTAATTATCAAGAAAAATAGCAAAAAAAAAAATAAAAAAGTAGTAGAAATACTACTATTTTAAAAAATGTCACAAAAACCAATTTAAAGTATTAAAATGGTTTCTTATTAGTCTCCCTAATAAATTCGATAAATTTTGTTAGATTTTTAGCAAAAATAAAAAAGTAGCAGAAATATGTACTACTATTTTAAAAATCTCAAAAACCCAATTTATACTGAAAAAATAAATCTTAATTAGTCTCCATAACAAATTAGAGACATTATGAAAAATTTTTTAGGAAAAATAAAAAAGGTGTAGAAATACTACTATTTTAAAAAATGTCCACACCCCATTTAAAAGCATTAAAATGGTTTTAATTAGTCTCTTTAATAAATTCTATAAATTTTGTTAGATTTTTAGCAAAAAATAAAAAAAAGTAGTAGAAATACTACTATTTTAAAAGTTCTCCGAAATCCAATTTATACTCTAAAAATGAATTTTAATTAGTCTTCGTAACAAATTAGAGAAATTTTACTATTTTAAAAAATGTAAAAAAACCATTTAAAGGCATTAAAATTGCTTTTAATCAGTATCTATAAAAAAAATTAGAGACATTTTGCAAAATTTTTAAGCAAAATAAAAAGTAGTAGAAATACTACTATTTTAAAAACGCTTAAAAACTAGTTTTGAGCATAGAAATGGGTTTTATTAAGTTCATCTTATAATTCAAAGGATTTCTTTTTCAATTTTGAAGTAAAATAAAAAAAAGTAGTAGAAATACTACTATTATAAAAAATGTCCAAATGTCCGATTTAAAAGCATTCAAATGGCTTCTAATTACTCTTAATAAAATCGAAAAATTTTGTTAGATTTTTAGCAAAAATAAAAAAGTAGTAGAAATTCTAAATTTATGGCTAAAATTAAAAAAAAGTACTAAAATGTTTGGATAATTTATTTAGAAAGTCATACAAATCATTTAAATAACCTAATATAACAAAAAGTATTAAATTTTCTTACGAGTACTTTTTTTAAAAATTTTTATATATAGTAACAGAAATCATTTTGTTGCATTTTAAGCTAAAATAAGTCAAAAATTACAAAAAGTACTAAATTAGCAAAACGTATTTTTCACAAATTAGGGCTAAAATTCAGAAAAATGTATCCAAAAAGTATGGTAAAATTGTATAGAAAGTAATACAAATAATTTTGTAACAATTCTAAGTTCAAATAACAAAAAGTACTAAATTTGCAAAAAGTACTTTTTTACAAATACGGCTAAATTCTGAAAAATGTATTCAAAAAGTATGGAAAAATTTTATAGATTGTAAAAAAAATCATGTGGTGCGTTTTTAAGTTAAAATAAATTAAAAATTACAAAGTACTAAATTGGCAGAAAGTACTTTTCACAAATTATGGCTAAAATTCTGAAAAATGTATTCCAAAAGTATGGCACATTTTTATAGATTATAAAAGAAATCATTTGGCGCATTTTTCAAGCTAAAAAACAAAACAAAAGTAACAAAAAGTACTAATTTTGCAAAAATTTTACAAATTACGAATCAAATTTAAAAAAATGTGTTCAAAAAGTATGGTAAATTTTCATTGAAAGTAATACAAATAATTTTGTTACAATTTAAAGTTAAAATAAGCTAAAAAGAACAAAAAGTACTAAATTTACCAAAAGTACCTTTTTATATTGAACTCCAAATGTGGAAAAAACGTTCTGAAATTTGTAACTAAATATTTTTGGTGCAAATTTAAGTTAAAATAAGCTAAATATGACAAAAAGTACAAAATTAGCAAAAAGTACTTTTTTTAAAAACGAAAAAATTTTTTAAAATTTATTGTTTTCTAAGAATATACTTAACTAACACATATTTTGTTATAAATTAAATTCGTTGGGCTTGATTTACGGCCAATTCGGCGCCGAATTTTTGTATTTCATTTATATTTATTCCAAATGATCAATATAAAAATTCCAACAAAATGACATAAAATTGTTTTAAACAACGTTTAGCTGGGATATTTTTGTAGCATAATTAATGCCTTACTTAAATGTTGTTGCAAGTCTTAAACGTAAATGAAATATTTAGATAAATACAGCTATAGAAAAAAATCTTAAAAATACGTACCTTCACAGCCCCAAAAAAGAAATGTTATTTGCTGGTTCCCTAAACGAAATTGTCACATAAATTTTTAATAAAATAAACGTTTGTTTTTACCAACAAAATGAAAGGGGCAATGGTAAACGTAATGTATTAGAGAAAATACAAAAATTATGTTGAAAAAACAAAAACTAAGACACGCACACATAAATTTTGCAATACAGATCCCCAAATGAGACAAATTCGAATAGACAGACAGCCACCAAATGGCTAAAAATAAATGTAACGAAAAACTAAATAAATTCAAAAGACAAAAAAAAATTAATTTAAACGGGAGCCAACCGGTGTTGAAAAAATTTTCTTATGTTTGTGTGATGTTGTGTATGGGAAATCCAAAAATAAACTTGAGGATTTTTGTTGTTTGTTTTTGAAATAAGCTATCTTGTTTTATTTTGTTAGTTCAGCATAAGAAATAGTCGTCTACAGATGGTTAAATGAGATACAATAGTTTGTGTACGTGTGACAGCAAAAGAGGCCTGCATGTAAGGGTCTGCGACTAGGCAACTTGTTGATTTGAGTGAAGAGAAATTATTCACAATTCTTTGGGAGATAAGATGGCTCATTTAGGTTTTAACAAAATTTCTAAAGAATATGGTGGAAATAAGAGAATTTAACAAAAAGTCTTGTTGACAACTTTTTCTTATTTTGCGAAAATTTAAAAATTTTATTGCATTTCCCTTTAAATATAGTTATTTGTAAAATATTGTTAAAAAAAATTTTCAATTCTGTAAATTTTCTAAAATGTCACGTTAACAATTTTTGGAATATATGAAATTTTAGGCATAATATTTAAATTATTAACAGTTTAATTTAAGATATGTTTAAATAAATTTAATTGAAACAGAGCTGTATTAAAAATGATCAGCAATTGCCGCATTTTCTAAAATGTCGCGTTAATAATTTTTGGAAATTATGAAATTTTAAAAGTTAATTTTTAAATTTTTATAAGTTTAATTTATGTTATGTTTAAATAGATTTAATTGCAACAATGTTGTATTAAAATTTTTATTCAGTTGCCGCATTTTCTAACATGTTGCGTTAACAATTTTTGGGAAATTATTAAATTTTGGGCATAATTTTAAAATTGTTTACAGTTTAATTTAAGATATGCTTAAATAAATTTAATTACAACAACATTGTATTAATATTTGAAGCAGTTTTAGTATTTTATAAAATGTCGCGTTAATCATTTTAAGAAATTAGTAATTTTAAAATTTAAAATTTTAAAATTAAAAAAAAAATACAAAAAATTAATACAATTTTGTTGCAATTAAATTTATTTAAACATATCTTCAATTAAGCTGTAAGAAATTAAGAAAATAAACCCAAAATTTAGTAATTGCTAAAAATTGTTAACGCGACATTTTATTTAATAAAAAAATTAATACTTAATCTTAAATTAAACTGTTAATTTTTTTAAAATAAGCCTAAATTGCTAAAGATTGTTAACGCGACAGATTAAAAAATTTTGTAATTACACAAAAATGTGAATACAATTTTGTTGCAATTAAAGTTATTTAAACATATCTTTAATTAAACTATAAAATATTAAAAAAACAAGCAAAACATTTACAAATTTATACAAATTGTCATCGCGACATTTTTAGAAAATGCTGCAATTGTCCAAATATTTTAATACAATTTTGTTGCCATTTAATTTATATCTTAAATTATATTATAAAAAATTAAAAAATGCGACAAAAAAATTTGTGAATTTAAAAAATTTTTAACGCGACATTTTATTAAATTCATAAATTGTCTAAAAATTTTAATACAATTTGTAGCAATTAAACATGTTCAAACAAAAAATAAGGCCAAAATTTAGTAATTTTGAAAAATTGTTAACACGACATTTTAGTAAATGCAGTAATTGTTTAATACAATTTTGTTGCAATTCAATATATTTAAACATTTCTTAAATTGAGCTGTAAGATATTTAGAAAATAAGTCCCAAATTTACTAATTTATAAAATGTTGTTGAACTACTAATTTTATAGATAGCAATATTTAAACGAAAATATAGTAAAATTTTAAAATTTTTAAAAAATAATAGAAAGTTTTTCAAGTTTTATTATTTATTTTTAAAATACTTTGAATTAATTCTAAACATTTAAAGCAAAATCTTGACAAAAACTATTTAAAAACATAAATCTCCAAAAGAAACCCCAACAAAGCCAGGGCATAACCCACCGCCAATAACATGGCTGGCATTTGAAAGTATTCTATGGACAAGGGCTCCACATAATGATGTTCGGTGGGGAAGTAATGCAAATAACCATTCATAATACCCTCCTCCTGGGCAGTCGCCAATAAACGTTGATACAAACCACTGTCCAAAATGCGTCTTATAAATTTATTTAGCAAATGTTGAAAGGGCCAATTGGCACTCATGGGTATGCCGGCTAAGACCTCATTAATGGGCGGTATGCCCGCCAAAACTTTCAAGCGCGGACGCAGTAAAAACCTCTGCTGATGCAAATATAACTCTATTTTATCCGACTGACTATAATAGGCAAAATTGGGATCCAGATTACGGCGATGCTGCAGCAACACATCATTGCTAACCAACAAAAGCTGTTGCTCGATTATAGGATCGTTAACGGTGGCATTTAAGACATACACATCAAACTCATTGACCATAATGGAGATATTCTGTTGCGCCAAATCTTTTAATGACTTAATATTATGAGAGTACAGTCTGGTGAAAAGCAGGCTGGATAGTACCGACAAATACCAATTGGAGACCACAAAACCCACCAATATCATTAACAGTTCCAAGAACCTGCGATAGCCTCCCCTGACATGAGTCAAATGGAAGGGTAGAAACATAACCGAGAGAGTGGCATACAACATGTTGAGACTGCAATTCCAGTTGCCATGCTGCAGGCGATGTATGAAGGAGAGTGTCAGTACTTTGTAGAAAAAACTACAGTTGACTATGGTCCAAACAGACAAATGAAAGGGTTTCAAAAAGTAATAGAAACGAGCCAAAGGTTTGTCATACGGTACCATTAAATAGCTGGAGCTAATCTCTTCCGGATAGGTTATTACATATTCTGGATTGATGGTTAAAACATCGCCGCATATATCCACCGTGCCGTTCTTTATATATTTCACACAATCCAGCTCGGTATAGTACTGCAGATGGGACAACACAAACGGCTTTAGAGTAGCATTGTAATATTTTACAAACAGATTTATAATGGCGCCATAGTAACCCTTTAAAATTACTTCTTGCTGAGTGTTGTAATGTATATAGGCCCGCGGAGGATTAGAGCCCATGGAACAGCTTATGGGGTAGCTTTTTAAATCCTGCCAATTAATGGTTTTTAGCAAAAATTCTCTTACTGATAAATTCCTTATATAGCTGCCATTTAAATGATCCACAAACAATGAATTACCCTCCTTATCCAACAATAAACTATTCCAGTAACCGTGCTCATACAGCCAATTAAATATTAAGACGACTTTATCTTGTTCCTTAACAACAGAAGACTTTGTTATGAGTATAAGTTTCTGCAAACGTCTTCTATTGAGGCATCTATTAACTGTATCTAATAGTAAGCTTTTGAAAGGCTCCTCTTCCTCGTGGAAACCCAAGAACACTAAACTCAAAAAGTTGCTGTTGAAATTGTAACTCAGCTCTTTATCACAGAAACTAGTTATTAAAATAAAAGGCGGCAGATTTAAATGAAAATCTTGTATAAATTCCCTTAAGGTTTCTTGCCGGCCATACAAAACTAAAGTGTCCACTGTAATAAAACTTTTCAATGATTTCAAATTGTTTGAAGACAAATTTTGCAACAGAATTTGAAAGATTTTTGGGAGTTTCCTGGATCGTTCCGGTAGCTCTAGAAGTTCTTTCGCTTGTTGACTTGTAGTTCGTAAAGAACGTTCCCGCACGTAGTGGTAATCTTTTTTATACTCTGTTAAATTTGTTAGAATATTTAAAGTTTGTTTAAAATTTCTGGTATTGGCTAAAACACTCATTGGCTTTCCGGATCTTGTAATATCTTGTCGAATGTTAGAAATATCAGTTTCGTGATTTTTCCTAGATCCTTGCTGGAACTTAAGAAGTTCTTTAGCTTGTTTAGTTGTAATTCTAGGAAAACGTTCTTCAATGTAGTGGGAATCTTGCTTATTCTTTGTTGTATTGCTGGGAATGTTTGAATTTTCTTTTAGATTTCTGGTATTTGCCAAAACATTCATTAGAATATAAGAGAAATCAATTTCCTGGTATTTCCTAGATCGCTGCTGGAACTTAGGAAGTTCTTTAGGTTTTTGGGTTGTAGTTCTGGAAGAAGCTTCTCGAATGTTTTGGAAATCTTGGTTATTCTCTGTAGAATTGCTCGGAATGTTGATATTAGCTAAAACATTCATTAGCTTCCTGAAAGTTGGAGTATAAATAGTAAGCGGATCAGTTTTTAAGGCATATTTCCAAATTGGAAACAATTCGGTTATAATATCAAGTATATTTGTTAGATTTGACAGTGAGTTTGATTTAGAACTGCTGATATTTTGTTGAATATTCTTTGGATACCGAGACTTCTGAGATCTTTGAGTTTTCAAAGTGTCGAGGAGATCATTTTCGAATGGATTTGTTAGAGTATGAGTTGCCACATCTACTACACGCAGAGAAGTGTTTGTGGGATTATCTAAACGATTAAGTTTCGGAATCTTTGGATTGGATTCTTGAATCTCTAAACTAGTTTGATGAGAATTTATAAGACTGTTCTTGAAATGAGAGGTTGCCGATTTAAAATACCTGGCAGTTGATTGAACTTTTTTCGGCTTCCTAAATCTTTGAGTTTTAGAAGACTCGAGATCATACTCGTTTGGATCCATATCATTTTGAGGCTTGACTAAACGATTTAATTTTCGAAATAATGGTTCTTGAATTTCCAGACTAGTTTGATTAGAATTTGAAAGACAGTTTTTGGCATTGGCGATAGCCAATTTAGAACTCTTGTTAGTTTGTTGTATATTCTTCGGATTCCCAGATCTTTGAGTTTTAAAAGAAGCCAGGTCAATTCCGATTGGATTTAGGCCTTTGAAAACGTTTAAATGATTGAGTTTTCGAATGTTTGGACTGAATTTATAAGCCTCCAGGTGATTCTTTTTGGATTGGATGAAAGGCGTTTTAAAACTCCTGTTAGTTTGTTCAACATTCCTCAGCTTTCTGGATCTTTGTGTTTTCAATGACTTCAGATCATTCTCGTTTAGTATTGTTGGATTATGGCACCAATTTTGCAGGAGTTCTAGAACATGTTGATAAGGATTTGTTGGATCCTCAAAAGGTTTAGAACTACTGTTAGTTTGAAGAACATTCCACGGCAGCCTGGTTCTTGAAGTTTTCGAAAACTTCTGGTCATTTTCTGTTAAATTTGTTGGAGTATGGTACCAGTTTTGCAGCAAATCGACAACATGCTGAGATGAATTTGTTGGAGCCTTTAAACACTGTTTTGAATTCCAAGAATTCGGTTGAAAATTCCTCAAATCCTGAGAATTATGAACCAGACTCTCTTTAGTAGCTTTGGCAGCCTTTGAAATAATTAATATGAATCCACAGCACAAAAGGATTTGAAAACTATTTTTCATTTTTTTTTAATTCTTTTCAATGTTGCCGTAGACACGTCAAGATTGTAACTAAATAAACAAGTAGCAAACTAAAAAAACTATATGCTGAAAAGTTATTTATTTATTTATTAGTCAATGACAACAAGTCGTTGCGTTTATTAAGTTAATTACTTTTTATAGACAATATAACTTTTGTTATGGTGTTCAATTAATTGTTTGTATACAAAAAAAATTAAAATGAGTCCTGCCTGCCCATTTGGGAAATAAATAATATCTCTCAACTTCATAAAAATGTACATAAATAACACATGAAATATTATACAATGATTAATTGAATATGCAATAATATCAAAGAGCTTTTCAAAAATAGATATTCTCTTAAAATTTTTTTGTAATTGGAAACATTTTTGAAGTGCCGCTTTAGCACTTTTTTAAAAAATTTAATTTTAATTTAATAAAATTACTTGATTTTTCAAGTTTTGTTTTGATATACATAAATGTGTCTAAAAGTTCATGTTTTTATATTATCCTGAAATTTTGTACAAATTTTGTTATTTATGAAAAAATATCAGTTTTTTTCCTAATATTTTCCCATTAAAATTTTCTAATTTCTTTTACTTTTCGAAAATGTCGCGTTCTCAATTTTTGTTTATTTATTTAAAATTTCTAATTTTTATCGTATTTTCTTTTAACTGTTTTTGTTTCTAATATTTCCCCATTAAAATTTTTTAATTTCCTTAACTTTTGGAAAATGTCACGTTCTGAATTTTTGTTTATTTATTCAAAATCTCCAATTGTTTTCTTCAGCTATTTATGTTTTTAAAATTTTTCCATTAACTTTTTTAATTTCTTTAATTTTTGAAAATGTGGCGTTCCCAATTTTTGTTTTTTTTTTTTTTATTAAAAATTTAAAATTTTTATCATGTTTTCCTGAAGCTGTATATGTTTTCAATATTTTCCCAAAACATTATGATAAATTCCTGTACTTTTGGAAAATGTCGCGTTCCGAATTTTTATTTATTTATTAAAACTTTCCAATTTTCAGCATGTTTTCCTGAAACCGTTACTGTTTTTTTTTTCTATTTATTGAAAATTTTAAATTTTTATCATGTTTTCCTATAATTATTACAGTTTTTAATATTTTCCCATTAAATTTTTTAAAATTTTTGTACTTTTGAAAAAGTCACGTTAACGATTTCTTTTTATTTATTGGAAATTTTAAATTTTTATTATATTTTTAGTGTTTGTGATATGTTACCATTTAATTTTTTTTTAAATTCCTGTATATGATGTCAAGATTTTGAATTTTTAAGATTTTATTCACATTTTTTTGTTATATTACGTTTATGTTTAAAAGTTTCTTAAATTGGAGAATTTCTCAATGATAATTTTAATATATTGAAATTTTGGCATTGTTACATTATTGAAAGTTTCCATTTATTTATAATTTATTATAAAATCGTACGCTCAAAGGTGTCAATTTCGTTTTAGTTGAAACTCACCTTTAAAATGTTTTTCTTAAGATTTATTAACAAGCTCAACTAATTAAATATACCATAAGAAACAAAATTCTTTGATTATGGTATTTGAAAACTACCTGCTTTAAAGTTTAAATTTTTAAGTAGCTGAAGCTTAAAAAAAGATAAAAAGAAACTAAATTTTTAACACCCAAACAAACAAAGATTTCATCGATTTATTCAGGTTTATATGGCTACATTAAAGGCTCATTCGGTTAAATAATTCATCCACACAGGAAGTAGGTAATTTTGCAGCCTAAAAATCTAAAAATTTTTGTGTTTTGCTAAAGATTTTAAGGCGGAGATAAAGCACAGCACCAAAACTAAACAAAAAAAAACACTCAAGAAACCTAATAAAAGGTGACCAATAATTTGAATTTGAAAGAAGAATGTTCAGCTTTTGAATTGAAGGCATACAAACAATTATTATGGAAAATTGTATGTGTTTT
Organism: Bellardia bayeri; assembly: GCA_950370525.1. Classification (NCBI taxonomy): domain Eukaryota; kingdom Metazoa; phylum Arthropoda; class Insecta; order Diptera; family Calliphoridae; genus Bellardia; species Bellardia bayeri. Next base: position 7,824,662 of record OX493266.1, on the reverse strand, counting down.
TTTAAGTATAAAAAAAAAACATCAAACAACATTTCATTCAATACATGATGAAATTTTGTATTGTTTTGTGTTTGTTTGACAAAAATTTCATTCATGAATGAATCAGTCTCATAACCAGACTCATTGTAAAATATTTCAAAGAAACAAAAATTTTACACACCCACCTTGATCGCTTTTATTTTAATTTATGACTGGTTCTTTTTTAATTTATACCAACTAAAAAGCCATGTATTTTTAAAAATGACAATTTATTGAATTTATGGCTTAAAAAGAGGAACCCCTTCCCTGTTAAAAATACAACTCAGTATTTAGGAAGTTGTTAATTTCACGCACTTAATCTTTTTGTTGCTTCTATTTATTGTTTAAAACATATGGTTGCTATTATAATTATGGCTTTTTAATTCAATACAATTCTCTTTAATTTGTTCTAATTTTGTTTGTTAATTGATTTCAAATCAAGTGATTGGGAACAAAAGCTTCTCTGAATAACAAACAAACATCATATAAAACTCATTGTAGCAGAAAATCGTTTTCAAAAAAAAAAAAAAACAACCAACCTCAATTATTTAATTTATTGTCTATGATGTACTTGATATAGTTTATTAACTAAAATTCTTAGGAAAAAAAAAACAAAACCACTTAAACATGTCTAAACATGTGTTTTTTTTAGCTACCTAAATTTGAATCACAAGATGTCGATCATCTGTTGAAGAATTACCAACTCACTGTAATTGTAAAAGCTTTTAAATTATAATTACAACAAATTAAACACGAACATCCAGACATAAACCTAAAAATTGGCATTGCATTTTACATTTTAAATATAAGACTTACCAGGTCTGCTAAACAAATGAAGAACAAATCTGCAAGTAAGCAAAAAACATGATGTTAGAATTTAAATTTAAAGAAACTGCTTTTTGTACTTAAACTAAAGTGAAACTCAAGTTTAAGCTCTAAATTTTTCAAGATATAACTATTATTTAATTCTAAAACACATAACTTAAAAGATTTTTTAATTTTAAGCTATTTTTGATTACAAAGTTTAGCTAAACCCTAGTTAAACTAAAGTTAAACTAGAGTTTAAGCTTGAAATTATTCAAAATATAACTAAAATATTATTTTAAAGCAAGTAACTTAATAAAATACCAATTTCAAGCTATTTTGGGAGTAAAGTTTAACTAAACAGTACTTAAACTGAAGTTGAACTTGAGTTTAAGCTCCTATTTATTAAAACTTTAACTAAAATAATATTTAAAGCAAATAACTAAACAAAATTCCAATTTCAAGCTTTTTTGGAAACAAAGTTTAACTAAACCTTATTATTATTCCAACTATAACCAAAATATTATTTTAAAGCAAAAAATTAAAAAATTTTACAATTCTGAGATGAAACTTTTTTTAAAAAAGTAAAAATAGAGAAGTACATTGGTTCACTTAACCCAACATAAACTTGAGTTAAACCTAAGTTTATTCAGAAAAATATTTTAAATTAAACTTTTAAAATGTTTGCAAGCTTAGGCACAAATCCTTTTTAAGTATATTTTGAACATCAAGTTTAACTAAACCCCAGATTAAACTGATTTTAAGGCAAATTTAAAACTAAAGCAGTTTAGAGCAAGTACTTATAGTGTGGTTTGTTTAATAAACTATGTTGTAATGTTACAAATTCCGTATTAATGAGATTTCAGCTTAACTATTGTTTAAACTTGTTAATAAATCAAAAATAATGATTAAGAAAAAAATCAATAAATTTATCCCGCTGTGACTTCATATACCTTTTTATTATTGATGTTTTAATTTCAGCTTCTAATATATAAGAGAAATATTTTACAGAGTGTTTGATTTGATCACTTTATCTATTCATCCTACCCATTGTGATTTTGACATTAAAGCCTTTTGTAGAAATACAGACACGTTCAATTGTAATTGTATAAATAATTAGGAGAACTCAATTAAACATTGTTGTTGCTATTGTTGTTACTTGCTGTGTTTTTTTAGGTTTCTTTAAAACATTTTCTAGTTTTTTTCGTTGTGAAAAATGCCGGCTTTTTATGACTCATATGAGCGGGTTAGAAAAGTTTAAACTAAATTTTGACTTTAAGTTTAAGTAGTTTTACCATGTGGAGTTTTGTGAAGTGCTTTAGTTAATTTATGTTTGTAAATATTTTAATTAAAATAAAATTAAAACAACAACAAATGCTTAAAAATACACTAAAAACAAAGTTCGTTTAACACACAAACAACAAATTATCATAACGTTTATGAGCGAGCTCTCAGGTTTATTTAAAACTTGAACAAATTTTTCATGATATTTTACTTTTTGTTTTGTCTAATGGTTTTTTAACAAATTCTGGTGGTTTTTTATGATTTTTTTGTTTTATTTTCTTAATCATTTGTTATAAAAATCTCTATTATTATTAACAGTTGTTGTATTTAATTATAATGTTTAAAAACTAATTAACAGACATACGCACGTCAACACTAAATTTAATGAATGAATTTGAAAATGTTGGCATGAATGAATTAAAGGAAAAATACGAGATAAAGATATAAACAAGATAACAATTTAAAGCATTTAAATATGAAACTTTTACACTCAAGTTTTGTTAATATTTTTAACAAAAATTTTTTAAAAGTCCAAAATTTTCTATTTACCAGAAATTTAAAACATAAACTCGCAATCATGTCAATGTTAACTAAAGTTTAGTTAAACTTTATTTCCAATTTCTATTTATAAACAAGAAAATAAACTAAAATAACAGATATAATATAATATTAAACTTGTTACAATTATAATAATTATGTTTTTTAGATTATATTTCTTCCCTGAAGATGATCAACGAAGTTGGTCGAAATATTGGAAACAAATAAAATATAATAAAAATTAAAAACGAACAAGAGTTTTTATATTTTTAATAAAAGAGACCTCAAAATATAAAATATAAAAGGTTTACATAGCACATAAAAAACAATCATATAATATTAAACTTTAAATAAATGTTCAATAATTTACAACATTAAAAAATGTTTAAAATAAATTTTAATATTTAATCCCTAGTTTATCTCAAGTTTAGTTAAACTTTATACCTTAGTATAATCTAAAACTCAAAAAAAAATTGTTTTTATTAAAAAAAAAATTAACTAAACTTTTAATTTAGCAGCATTTTATAAGGTAAACTTGAGTTGAACTCGCGATTAGTTAAACTTTATAACCCAGTATATTTAAAAACTTATAAAATAGTTATTACTTTAACAAAAACTAATTAAGCCTTTAATTTAACATCATTTTATAGGTTAATCTTGAGTTGAACTCAAGTTTAGTTAAACTTTATACTCGATATATACTAACTGCCGTATTCATAAAAAATAAAGTAGGTTTGAAGTGTGCTTTTAGACAAAATTTTCATACAAAATTTTCTTAAAGTACAATTGAAGTCTACTTTAATTTTTTTTTGAATAAGGGCATAAGACTCCAAAAAAAATTGTTATTGCTTTAACAAGAACTAACTTAACTTTTAATTAAACATCATTTTATATGTAAATCTTAAGTTTAACTCAAATTTAGTGAACAATTGAACACAAAATTTTTTTTAATATAGAACAAATAATTAAAAATTCCAAAATCTTTTTATTTTAATAAAGTTTTTTTTATGTTGTAATTAAATTTAAGTTAGTTTTTATAAATTTTCAAGTTTTTTCTGTTTTTATACCTATTGTGCTTTTATATGTGTTGTCGGCAGATCTTTATCATCAATATACATATGTATACTATGACTGGTAAAAGTTTATACATAGTAGGTATGTACATTAAACTTTTTAACATTTTTGTTATTGTTGTTCTTTTAATCAAATTGTTAATGCTTAACGGGTGGTAATTTCAATTTATTTAGCAAAAATCTGTTTAATTTTGTTTTTTTTTCGTTTTTAGAAAAACGTGACTTTTAAACAAAAATAATAAAAATCATTTCATTTTTAGCAATTAATAGCAAAGACATTAAAAGAAATTTATTTATAATTAATTTTCAATGAAATAATGTTAAATTCGTTTATAGTAAATAAAGTATTTTTGAAATAAAATCTTTAAAGAAGCTATTTGTAAGGCAAAGCACGTTCAATCTGCTTTAAGCTAAGGGGAATTTGCTAGACAGACGTAAGAAATAAATTTATTTTTAAAGAAATTACTAAAGCAACAGATAGAAAAAACTTTAATTAAAAAAAAAAATAAATTTTTTATCTGTTTTTTGAAAAATATTTTTTACATTTTGCTCTTTATTTTGTTTGAAGTTCAAGAAATTTTTCTTAGAATTTTGTTTTATTTACAATTTCAATTTCTTTTCTTAAGATTTTTGTAAAAAAAAAGGTTAAAATTCTGCTGCTGGGAAGGAAATTATTACAATTTAAAACAACTGCTTTCTTATTAGGTCTTTCACTGTAGTGTGAACTACAGTTCAATTTATTTTTTTATTGTTTCTTAACTACAGTTCAATTTCTTTTCTTATTGTTTCTTAATGAAAAAAAAAACAACAACAAAACAGTATAGCCTGCTTCTTCTTGTTACAATGCCATATTTATATTTACTAATTTAGCCCGTTGTTGTTCTTGTTATTGCTGCTGCATTCAAAAACAAAACAATGTCTTCTTGTTCTTGCCTAAACTCTTGCACTCTCTCTCGCTCTGTGAGTGAGTGACAGTGTTGCCAGAAAATTAATTTCAAAATATGCTAAAACTTGAAATACTAAGTGCTAAAAAAGAAAAAATAAGTGCTAAATTTTTTCAATGTAACAATACAATTTTTATTTCAAATGTTACAAATATAAATTATAGTTTTTTCTAATTTTGTTCATAACAATTGTTCATTTGTTTTAATAAATTACATTTCATCTATTAATTCAAAAATTTCTGTGTTCATTTACTTACCACACCGAAAGAAATTTAGTTGAAATATTAATAAAAGTTATTTTTTATTTCTCCAAAAGTATTTTTTGAAGTAAAATAGTAAAAATTTTTTCGAGAAAAAAAAATTGTTTATCAAGCAAATTATGCTAAAAAGCATTTAACATAATTTTTAAAAATTTCAATGCATTTTCGAGAAACAAAATGCTAAATCTAGCACTGAAAGTGCTAAAATGGCAACACTGGTGAGTGCTTGTGTCAGCGCTGTCAGAAGAAGATTTTACCTTATTTTTTAAGATTTTTTAACCGAAAAAAGATTTCAAGATTTGTTCCCCAAAAAAAAGATTTTTTGTTTTGTCTAGACGAAGGTTAGGTTCAATTAAAAAAATCTTATTTGTTCCCATTTGAAAAATTTTAAACTAATCGATCTCAAAAAATGTACAATATAGTATAAGAAAATGAATTTTTGTTGTTATTTTTTTGGGTTAGTGTTAAATAAAATATGAATTGTTTTTATTATTTTTTTTTTTAATAAACTAAAAAAGTTTTTTTCGAGCTCGAGGCCAATTATTTGTAAAAATTTTTTATATAATATTTATTAAATTATTTTTTGCAATATTTCGATATCCATCGGATATCATTATCAAGGAATAAGTTACAATTATATTTGTAAGAGACGTATTATTCTCTCCACACTCAATAATGAACTTCAATTATGGATATCGAAATATTGGAAAAAATAGTTTAATAAATAATATATAAAAAATGTTTACAAATAATTGGCCCCGAGCACCTTTACTTCTTCAACTATCCTATTTCCAAAGAAAGTAACAGAATTGTATATAGGCATATTAATTTCCTGACTGCTACTTCTCTTTAAAAAAAAATATACTGCCCTGGTCCTTGCCATGTGGCCCGATTCGTATCAAAATGTCAAATTCGTCGCTACTGTTACAGCAATGTTGATGTAAGTAGGAATTTATAACAATATTGGTACTTATTGAAATTGCATGGTACATGCAAATTTTCAGCCGGCTGACAGCCGAATTTGAGCCGCTGCCTTCTTGTTTTAGTGGCAGCCGCCGTCAAATTTGGTCAGCGCAGGTCTCTGGTATGAACACGAAGTTTTATTATTGTTCTAGTTTTTTACGAGTCAAAACCATTAAAGGTAATCAAACACAAAAATATAAAAAAAACACATGTTCTAGAGTGCCAGGTTAACAATCAAATACAGCCAAAGAGAAAAAGCAATAGTTTTTGTCATTTGTTGTTGCACTCATTATTACAAGAAGAATTTGGTTGGTTTTTTTCGTTTGTTGTCTGTAAAAGGAAATGAAACTGTTTTAAGATTAATAGACAGGACAGGAGTTGTGTCTGGTTTTTTTTTCTTCTCCGGCTTTAGTTTGTTATTAATGTTAGTGTTTGAAATGAATGTTTGCTTTTGTACAATAGAAAATGAATAGAAAGAAAAGACAACACAGCATCCGAATTGTTAAGGCATATAAAATATAAAATAAAGATCTAATGCAATAACAACAAATCAACACAAACTTAATGTAATAAATAAATAAACGAACAGTCTAGGCAAAAAGTAAAAACCTATCATAACAAATTTTAATAAATATAACGAAAATCAAAAACACTAAAACAAATTTAACAAACTAAAAAATTAAATCAAATAAAAAATTAAAAGGTATTTAAAAATCATTAAAATTTCTTACTGTTTCCTACTTATCTCTCACACTGTAAGTAAAAGGAAATGTGTGTTTGGGTTTATCACACAACAAGGAGTCATGATAATGACATTGTTTTAACTAAAAAACTACCTGTAACACATCCCAGCACTAAAAGAAAATAAATACCAGAACAAGTTTAAGACTAAAAAAAAAATACAAAAAAAAATATTAAAGATATCCCAACAACAAATGAACATTTCTAATCTAAAATACAAAACAAAAAAAAAAACAAGAAATTCCTTAACAAAACAATATAAGAAAAGAAAAATTAAGAAGTAACCGATAATTTTCATAGATTTTTAACACCTTAATGAAATTGATTAAACAAAAAAAAGAAAATTTTATGAATTCAAATAGAATTAACTTCAATTTCGTACAAAACTTTTCAACTGACAATTAACAAGTTACACCTAAAATTTATTACAAACACATTATAAAACTTTTTTCTAAATTATATCATAAAAGTATTTTGAATAAAAATGTATGCCCTTATTCATAAAAAATTAAAGTAGACTTTAAATGTACTTTAAGAAAATTTTGTCTAAAAGCACACTTCAAACCTACTTTATTTTTTATGTATATATTTCTGACATTTTTTGAATTCCCATTTAAATTTTAAAAATTAACTTTTTGTTTTTGAGTTGGAAATTTTTAATATTGTTTTTTTTTTTAAATTAGTGTTGTTTTTATCCGACCTTTCAGTTATAATTTGACCTCGAGCTCAAACAATTTTATTTCTTAAAAAAAGTTTTTTTTTTTTTTTTTGAGATTATGTTTAATAAAATTTTTATTTAAGTTTTCGAATTCCGTTTTAGATTTAAAAAAATCCCTTTGTGGGGAACTTTTAATTTTGAGTTAGGAATTTCTGTTTATTTTCTATTTAAAGTTTATTTATTAAAAATTAAATGTTTGCAAACAATTTTGAACTCCCATTTAAATTTGTGGGGAACTTTTATTTTTGAGTTAGAATTTTTTTTTTAATTTTGTATTTAAAGTGTGTTTGTTAACAAATAAAATATTCTTACAATTTTAGAATTCCCTTTCAAATTTAAAAAAAAATTCCCATTGTTGGAAAATTTTGTTTTTGGGTTAGAAATTTTTTAAATTGTAATTTTACAATACGTTTAATAAAAATTAAATTTGTCTAAGAATTTTTGAATTCCGATTTAGTTTAAAAAATATCTTTTTCAGGGGAACTTTTATTTTTAAGTTAGTATTTCTGTTTATGTTTTATTTAAAATTTGTTTATTAAGAATTAAATTTTTGTAAAATTTTTTTTTGGGAAGTTTTATATTGAATTTAGGAATGCAAAATTTTTGTTTCTCTGAACAATTTTTAAGGATAATACAATTTTAATAAAATTTTTTGTAATTTCTACAGAAATTTAAAAAAATTCTTTCTAGAGAATTATAAAAAAATCGGGAATTAAAAAAATACATATAGAGATTGTCAATTGAATTTGTTTACAAAATTATTGAATTCCCAAAAAAATTAAAAAAAAACCCTTTTGTGGGGAAGTTTTTATTGAATTTAGGAAATTAAAATTTTAGTTTTTAGAAAAAATGTTTAAGGCTAATAAAGTTTTAAGAAAAATTTCTAATTTCTAAAGCAATTTAAAAAATTCAAGAAGGGTTTTTTATTTTTAAAAAAATTGTAAGATTTTTATATAAGAGATTAACCCCCTTATTCATAAACGATTATTAAATTTAACAAACGTTTATTAAGCAAATTTTTATATGCAAATGTGTCTTAATAAACGTTTGTTAAATTTAATAATCATTCATGAATAAGGGGGTAACAATTTAATTTGTTTATACAATTTTTGAATTCCCAATAAAATTTTAAAAAATCCCTTTTGTGGGTTAGTTTTTTTATTGTATTTAGAAATTAAAAATTTTGGTTTCTGCAAAGAATATTTAATGGTAATAAATATGTAATAGGTATATATTTTTTTTAAATCCTAAAGAAATTTAAAAAATTCCTTTGTAGGGAATTAAAAAAAAAAAAATTTAACAATATATGTATATATAAAGATTATGAATCGAATTTGTAAGTAAAATTTTGAATTCCCATTTATGTTTAAAAAAATCCCTTTTGTGGGAAAGTTTTATATTAAATTTAGGACTTATATATAATTTTTTTTTTTATTTCTTTGTAGTGAATTATCAAAAAAATCGGGAATTTTAAAATTTTCTATTTTTTAAATTGTGTTGTTATCAATTTTTTTAGCTTTAAATTATGTATGTTTATTTCTCAACAACAATTGCCAGTCAGTCAATTGAGGGGCAAATAAAAAGTGTAAAAGAAAACTAAATAAATAAAGTAAACAAACTGAATTTTAAATAAACAAAATAAATAGAAATTTTATCAGAAAAATACAAACAATTCATACCAGCAAATAAAAGATAAAAATAAAACGAAAGACTGAAGAAAAATATTGACATTAATCGTAGATTAAAGCGGGATTTTGTTTGTACAAAATACTTGTTGATATTTTTTTGTTTAATGGAAAAAAAAAACATTTTTTGGAAAAATATTTCTGTTTTTTTTCCAAATTTATGATAAATTAATGATCATTAATTTGATTTCATTTCGTTATGGTTTAGTTTCTATTTTCTTCTACTTTTCAATTGTTGTTTGTTTTATATTATTGAAGATTTGATTTCTTAAAGTTGCGTGTTCATTAGCGCTTTTGTAAATGAAAAGAAGTTGGTGGTTTGTAAGAAAAAAACAACTGTTTAAAAAAAGCGAGTTAAATCTAAAAAGCCAGGCTTGAAATCTAAGCATGCAACGTGCGTCTTTAATTATTTGTACAATACCTACAACAAGAATAATAATAGTCATAATAAAGCTTATAACAACAGTAATAAAGAGTAGCCTAACAAAAGTACAGCGACACTGTGCAGCATTCTAATAAAGTTTTCTGCCTGACTTAACTAACTTAAACTCAAAGCTAAACATAGTGCAATAGATTAGAGCTTTGCTGGCGTCAAATTTTTATTATTTGCTTATTATTTTCGTTAACTTTACCTTATTCTTTTAATTCACAGTATACACATCTCGTTTGTGTTATTAAATCCAGCCTATTTGCTTGAGTTTAAAAAAAAAGTCTACTTGGAGTTTAAATTGCTTATTTTCCATTGTTATTTCATTGTTATTTCATCTGTTGTTTTCTTCAAAATTCATTTTGGAATTTCTGTTAATTTTCACGTCTATATATGAAGCATGATGAATTACGGAAGTTCAATTGTTTTGCGGTGAAGTCTTAAGTAGGACCACCATGTGATCAACTTGAAAACCTAACAATATGAATGAACTTAAAGAAGAAATGAAAAATGTTTTAATAAATATTAAAACCTTTAAAAAATACCCCAGATGATCCCATTTCCACATAATATGGCCACAAATTGTAACAAAATTAAGTTTAATCCAAAAAAATAGGCTTCGAGAATTTTAAAGTTTTAAGGAAATGAAGAAAAAATACAATTCTTCGTTAGTTTTTTAGCACTAAATAAAATTCCCCCTTAAAAGAATTTTTTTCTTTCTAAATTAGGATTTTAAACAGTTTTGTTTGTGTATTTAACAAGCTTTTAATTAAAAATTAATTTTTTTTTAGAATTTTTGAATTCCCATTGAAATTTAAAAAATTCCCTGTGTGGGGAATTTCTAATTTTGAGTTAGATATTCATCTAAACATAAACTTTAAAGTATTTTTAATAAAAATTAAATTTTTCTTAGAATTTCAGAATTCCTATTTAAATTCGAAAAATTCCTTGTGTGGGTAACTTGAATTTTTAGCTAGGAACTTTTTTTAAATCATATTTTAAAAGTATTTATGTCAAGTATTAAAATTTTCTTAGAATTTTAAAATTCCCGTTTAAATTTGAAAAATCTACTTTCTGGGGGACTTTAATTTTTGAGTTAGGAATATAAAATATTTGTTTCATAACAATATACCTATTTATAATCAAAAATTTTTTAATTTCTATTAATTTGAAAGACAATTTCCTTATGAGATTTTTTGAAATAATTTAGGAATTCAAAAAATTTTGTTTTTTAAGATATTCTCATCAACTGTCAAAACTTCTAAAATGCTGGAAATTTTTAAATTTCAAACAGTAGTTTTATTTGCTTGTATAATTTATTTAAAAATCTTGTAATAATTCTAATTAGTTTTTTATTATTTGCTTTTATGTTTGTGCTAAATAACAAAATATTTAATTTCTCATCTGTTTTTATACTCAGGTTTTGACCTCTAACCACTTCATTTCTTGGTTAGTATGTCAAACTCTAGACATAAAAAATTTCAATTAAAGTATCTGTTACAATTTGCTTATTTCTAAGTAGTTTAAATTGTTTAGCAGAAGTTTTTCTGTTACAAAAGATTCGTTATCTCTTTAAATTTAATGTTTTGCATTACAAATTTCTAGATACAAATGAAGTGCTGTGTAATTTTTTTTTGCCAAACTTCACCTAGTTTTTGTTGTTTTTTTTTATGTATTATAGACTTCTATAACAGAGTAAAAATTGTTAATTATATATGCAGGAAAGTTGCAAAGAAATGCTACCATAAAATGCATCAATTTTAATTTTGCGGTAAATAAAAATTTCTGGGTAATTTGACACAGTTTTCTCATTTAAAGCTGCTAAAATGTTTTAACCGCAAAAACAACAAAGATAAAGTTAAAATAAACTGGCATAAATTAATTGAATGACAACTTCACACTGTCTGTTAAGATTAGCAAATATAAAAAAATATGTGATTTTTAACAATTATGTATGTAGGTTCAGATTACAAAATAAAACCTAAAATATTACAAAAAAAAAATGCACACTTTATTACAAAAGTTGTACTATTTTAAACATGATTGTTTTAAAAATTAATTTAAAACCTAGCTGCTTATTTTCTAGCTAAAAATCAGCAACAACCTGTTAATTAAGGAAATTTATATAATACAAACATGTAAAAAAAAACATCCTCTCTATAGCAAAAACATTGAAACAATAACAAAACCAGCGTAAAAACAATAGGAATTTATTGTACAAACCAGTAAAAACAATAACAGCAAGAAAACAACTAGGACTCCATACATACTTAACATTGTTTTGTTTTGTTTGTGCTAGTGTTGTTGTTGTTTTTATACCCCCAAAATGGTGAACTAGCAAAAAACAAAACCAGTGTTAAGAACAGTGTTGCCATTTTAGCACTTTCAATGCTAGATTTGACATTTTGTTTCTCGAAAATGCATTGAAATTTTTAGAAATTATGCTAAATGTTTTTTAGCATAATTTGCTTGATAAAAAACAAACAATTTTTTTTTTTTTCGAAAAATTGTTGCTATTTTACTCCAAAAAATACTTTTGGAGAAATAAAAAATATAACTTTTATTAATATTTCAACTAAATTTCTTTCGGTGTGGTAAGTAAATGAACACGGAAATTTTTGAATTAATATATGCAATGTAATCAACAATTGTTATGAACAAAATTAGAAAAGAGTATAATTTATATTTGTAACATTTGAAATAAAAATTGTATTGTTACATTGAAAAAAATTAACACTTATTTTTTCTTCTGTAGAACATTTTAGCACTTAGTTTTTCAAGTTTTAGCATATTTTGAAATTCATTTTCTGGCAACACTGGTTAAGAATGCAATTGCGTATTGTTGTTGTTGCTGTGTTTATTTTATTCTCTGTTTATGTTTGCAATTGAAATTTACTCATGAGTGTAGCTGTGATAAAGAGTTCGTTTGAGTGTGTTTGTTGTAGATTGTTTGTTACCGTTATTTTTCGGCATAAATATGGCGGGTAAGTGTAATGGGTTAAAGAATGTGGAAAAAAAAGATGTCTGCAAAAAAACTACATTTACACTAGCGGTGTAATTGAGAAAATACCTACATACCTACATAGGTACTTAATTTTAAGCAAAATTTTGATAATTTATAATAAAATAACAAGTAGGATTTAAATAATATTTTATACCTAGGTAGGTATAATTTTCAAATTTGAAATAAAAACCGGCAAAAATAAAAATTTCAAAATTTTAAAAGAAAAATTTTTTTTTTTTTTTTTTTTTTTTTTTTACTACATAATAATTATTTATTGAATCTTCAGATATTGAAATGACAATAAGTTTTCGAATCTTAATACTAAAAGAAAATAATAAGTCCAGCCAGTGCTAGACAAAATATTATGATACTACAAAAAAATTTACATCCACTGATCCAGTCATCTGTTTTGCGTTTGAGTTAAAGCAAGGGTATCCCTCCTTCTCAACCGAACATGGCCACTAAAGTTAAGGATGTCTCGTGCAAGTGGGTTTGGATGGTGTTCAAGTTTGCTGACATATTTTGAGGCGTATTTTGTAAATTCGTCTTTCACCAAAGGAATGCCTAGATCTTTGTGAATTCGAGAATTTTTAACGTACCATGGAGCTGCAGTAATTATACGTAGAATTTTATTTTGACCTCTTTGAATCTTTTCAATGTTGGATGCTGAGGCAGTACCCCATAATTGAATTCCATAACACCATATTGGCTTTAGAATTGCATTGTACAACAAAAGTTTACAATCCAACTTTAATGTAGAATTTCTGCCGATTAGCCAATTAAGTTGCACTGCTTTTAATCTCATCTGTGTAAGTTTTGCGTCAATATGAGACTTCCAGGTTAAACGACGATCGAGGTGGATTCCGAGGTATTTGACTTCATTGTGTTGCGGAATAATTTGGTTATTTATTCTGATGGACGAGCAGGTATCTTTTCGCAATGTGAAAGTTATATGAATACATTTCTGTTCGTTAACCCTGATTTTCCAAAGCTCAAGCCAATTCTCTAGTTTATAAATATAATTCTGCAAATTCAGTGATGCTATTTGATGGTCCTTATGAATGCTAATAAAGGCTGTATCGTCAGCAAAAGTTGAAGTATGTATATTGGGGTCTGACGGCATATCGGATGCATAAATCAAATATAAAGTAGGACCCAGTATGCTACCCTGGGGTACTCCTGCTTCAATTGGCTGAGCGGGGCTTAAAAAATCGCCTTCTTTGATTGTAAATTTGCGACCATATAAATAACTTTTCATAAGTTTGTGGGTGTTAGCAGGCAGAGCTAATTTTATTTTGTGCATTAAACCTTCATGCCAGACTTTGTCGAACGCTTGGGAAACATCAATGAAAAGCGCGGAACAGTATTTTTTCTCTTCAAACGACCGTCTTATCACATTTACTAATCTGTGTGTTTGTTCGATGGTACTGTGTTTAGCTCTGAACCCGAATTGATGATTTGGAATACATTGAGTGTCGTTCAGAATTGGAATCAACTTAGCCATTAACAATTTTTCAAACAGTTTTGAAATTGTCGGCAGTAGGCTAATTGGCCTATATGACTCTACTTTGGTGAGGTCCTTCCCTGGCTTAGGAATCATGGTAATCATAGATACCTTCCAATCTGCAGGATAGTATTCTAGGCGTAAAATAGCATTGAAGATAAATAGAATGATTCTTCTAGCTACACGAGGTAACTCCACAAGCATTTTGTTGCTGATTTTATCCATACCTGGAGCTTTTTTAAGGTTCAGAGTACCAATAGCGCTTTGAATATCATTAAAGCTAAGTCTTAGAGGTACAGGAGGTCTAATAACGAGTGGTGGCAAATCAGTTGCATTATTTGAGTTGTTTATAGTAAACACATTTCTTAAATGGTTAACAAATAAAGTCCCCTTCTCGGAATCGTTTCTAGCCCAGTCACCAGTCGGATTTCGCAAAGGAGGCTTTCCTCTAACTGGTCTTTTTAAACCTCGTGCCGCCTTCCATAACGAATAGTCAGATTGTGGGGAACTGTCAATTCCCTCCAAGTATGATTTAAGTGAAGCCATTTTTTGGGTTTCTAAGAAATTTCTTAGTATATCTCTGCATTCCCGTAGCCTAGCTTTCAGTTGAGGAGACCTGTGAATTTGCCACTCTCTTCTAACTCTTCTTTTTTCTGTCAGGAGATGTTCGAGTTCAGCGAAATAAGTTCTGTTTGTCCTATTTCTGCATTCAACGTCATATGTGGAAGCGTGATGCACAGCTCTTCGTATGTCCTCAGTAAACTTGCCAATCGACCCATCAATATCCTCGGTAGTTCTCAACACTACATTTTCCGTGCAGTGGGAACTTAAATACTTTTTATACTTTATCCAACTTACTCTGGATTTAGACATGTCCCGAAATGGAGAGCCATACCCTTGAAGGAAACGCATTGAAATAATAGAAGGAGAGTGATCTGAAGACAAGTCTAATGAAGGCTCCACTTGTATCGATTCTACAGGGATATTTTTCACTACTCCGAAGTCAATAATATCGGGAATCTTCCGTCGGTCCGTCGGCCAGTAGGTGGGATGCCCGCTTGAGAGTACATCTAAGCCCATTTTGGCAATGGTGTTGAAGAGTTCACGACCCTTCGGGGTCACTAGACGTGAACCCCAAAATGTGTGTTTGGCGTTAAAGTCACCAGCAACCAAAAATCTAGCTCCAAGGGAATTGAAGAAGCTGTAGTATTGATGTTCTTTTATTGAAAATCGAGGCGGCGAATAAATTGATGATAAAACAAAGTTGTATTGACAGAATTCAATACAAATGTTTGTTGCTTGTAGGTAATCCTCACATATGTTGTTCATTAAATAATGTTTTATTCTGTTCTTTATAAGAATTGCCGAACCTCCACATGCTCTTCCGCGGGGATCTTTAGTATCATACAACACGTAGCCATTAATTTTGAAGTACCCTGTCGCCGTCAAGTGAGTTTCAGCAATCATCATGACATCAATCTGCTTATCCATCAGGAAGTGTTCCAGTTCGTTTTTATGTTGGCGGAGGCCGTTCGCGTTCCAAAAACAAATTTTTAAACAAATCATTTCTTTAAAATTGCTTGTAAGATTGTGGATTGCATTTTCAGCATTTCCTGCATCATGGATGTCATAGTGGTCGTAAAAGTGTTCATAGTTTGGACAAGTGTCTGCAAAGTAGTCTCTAGAGTGTTAATATTAGGCTCGTAATATTGAGATTTAGGTTCCTGCTCCAAACCTGGCATATTAGATTTAACCACGTTAGCGTAAGAAACTTGTCTAGAACTAGGCGCGTTTTCATGACTAGTGGGCCGTAACAATTGAGGAAAATTGTTACTCGATGCAAAATTAGGCTGTTGAGGATGATTAGGTAATACTGACGTCTTGTTGGTCCTTATGCCTTTCAAATGAGTGTAAACTGGACAACCTCTATAATTTGCGGTATGATTACCTCCGCAGTTACTGCATTTTTTGATTTTTGAGTCGGTTTTCGACTTATCACATTGAGCAGTTGTATGTAGTTCCCCACACGCAACACAAACTGACGGCAATTTACAATACGCTTTAGTGTGACCAAATTCTTGACAATTAAGACACTGGACGGGTCCCTGACGCTTATGCGGTTCTTCCACGGTGATTCTACGATGCAGAAGGTAAATCAGATTGTAGATGGGATGGGACTCGTTTTTCTTTAAGACGATATCTCCAGGTTCCAATTCCACCCTAAACATCGGCTGAGGAATCTTTTCACGGTTTCTAATATTCGTTACGCTCTTAATTTTGAAGCCATTTTCCATTAAACTAGTCTTTATCTCGGCAGGATCAACATCTGGGTCTATACCCTTTAGAACTACTTGGAGTCCTTTTGCGCTTTTCAGCTGGTAGGTATAGAAATCCCTACTCTCCCTCTCCAACTGGTTGGACAATTTTCGAAAATCATCTTCCTTTTTCACTTGAATTTTGGTTTCGCTGATATTTCCATGTTTAATTGAGGTTACGCTAAACATGTTCTCACCTATTACAGCAACAATTCCTTGTACCAGTTTATTGGAAGTGGGCTCTCTCAGGTAAATTGGTGGGGGCTTAAACGTCTTTTTCGGTATTTCTGGGTCATCCGTCTGAAGTAGAGCAAACCTGTTTTGATCATTTGGATTGTCAATACTCACGGTCTTGGGAGCTTTTGAATTTGATGACATTTGAGCAGATGTCGGGCTCCTCTGTCGCTTAATAACTGTGACGTATTTATCCATACCTACTTGTTTTCTAGGTTTGACTGCACTATTTGATGTAGAAGATATTGATGTTTTATCATCTGATGAAATCACTATATTGGGCGAACAGGAACGGCGCCGTTCTACGGCTCTTGTAGTGAGAAGATTCTCCACAGATTTTTTTAATGATTCTTCCTCAGAGATCCATAAAGATTTTCTAGTCGAGCTAAGCTCTTTCTCAGAATTACATCTGAGAGGAACACTCATACAGTTTTTATGCGATTTTTAATGTTTTTTATTATTTTTTTTTTTTAATGTTTTTTATTTTTTAATGTTTTTTATTTTTTTTTTTTTACCGTAGGTATTTTTACCTATTACGAATTATTTTTTAACTTTTTTGTTTTATTTCGACCTATTACACTTTTTCACCTATTACGATTTTTTCACCGAAAATTCAGCCGCACTAAAAATAACACGTCCGAACAGTTCAACAACACTATGTGTAATGAAAAAAAAAAAAATTAAATAAAATTTACTTTTTCATTAAATTAAAAAATTGAATAATATTTCAAATTCCTGTTTTGTGTAGCTCTGTCCACTTTTTCATTGCGTTTTTTTATTATCTACATAGGTAGGTATATTTTAAACATACATTTGTGTCATTAAATTGTCAAATGCTGTTTGTTTGTTTGTTTGTTTAACTCAAATGTTACCTGCTGTATGTGTTAAGTTTTTATTGCCACAAAATTCATTTAGGGTGTTTTTTTGCGTTTGTTTAATTTAGTTTTTTCTTACTAGACAAGACGTTTTTGGTCAAAATTATTTGAAAGTTGTTAATCATGAGCACTTAAAAGGATTCTTTAACAAACTTGGGCAAATTTGCAAAGTAAATCAAAAGGAATAATTGAAATAAAAAAATTTATAAATGTCGCGACTTTTAAAAATAATTTTGTAATTTCTTTGAAAACTTAAGGAAAATCTAAAGTTTAAAGAAAAACTTATGAAATTAAAGAGAGTTTTGAACAAAATTAATGAGAAAAGTCATGACATTTTAGCGACTTCTAAAAAAAATTTTCTTATTTCCTATAAAAATTAAATAAACAAAAAAAATTTTAAAAAACACTTTTCTTTACCTTAATACCTATGTATATTGATCAGTTGTGAACAAAAAACAAATATGAACACGAAAAAAATCGACTAAAAGTCAAAAAATAAGAACATTTCAAACAACATAAACTTTTAAATCAAAATGGAAAAAACCTCACACATACCTTAAAGAAAAGCGTGGGGCGCGTTGTTATGATACAAAATGCTCAATTATTGAAAACTCGTAGCTTTAAACATTGGTTGGTTGTATTTCTTTCGGTCTGAAATATTAAAATGTACTCACAGCAGTCATGTTTTTTTAAGGTTAAGGTTGGTATGGGCGCCCCACGCGGTTAAATTAACGTTACAAGATTTGATTTTCCGAAGTGAAGCTAATAGTGTTTTCACACCTAAAGGTAAAATCTGGTTTTAACATTAAAACTATTAACAGCTGATTTTGCGTTCACACTACAATTTTAATAAAAATCATATTTTAACTCACTGACAATAAAATTTATTTTTTGAAGAAATAAGTGTATTTCTTAAAGCAATATTTTTCAGTTTTCCTTTGTATGAAAAAGTAACAAATTTTGACAATGCGTTCCAAAATAGAAGCCATTTCTTTATTTATATGGGAGTTCTTCCTTTTTCCTCTTAACTCGTCCATTTTTTCCTCCCATAATTCCACAAAAACATTGTCTGTGTGCACTGTCCAAAAGCTCCGTTTTCTTTTAATTTCTTTATTTGTTATTGCTGCTGTTTCTATTATTTTTAATTTTTTTAATATTCCACTCGTAACGTGTTTTTTTAATTTAATTTATTTTTATTGTCATTATCAGTTGTTTTCAATATTTTTAACTTGGTGGCACTGAATTTAGTACAACTAAAACATGGTTGTATTTCATAAAACCTACTTAAAACCAAATCAAAAAAGGTTTTAAGATGGTTTTAACAAAATTATTTTGTATGGTAAAACCAGGTTTTATTGTTTGGTTTTAACGTTAAAACCGAATTTTGTGTTAAAACCTTAGGTGTGAAAACACTGAAAAGGTTTTAATTAATTAATTAATTGTGATATTAGCTTTAAGTTAAACTTGACTTCAGTTTTGTGGTCGTTTATTGTATATTATATTTTTATTAATTATTTGATTATTTATACCAAAATTCTGTTCGTGATGTCCCGTTTTTTAGTATTTTAGTAACTAATTAATAATAAAAATTAATATCCAATGATAAAAAAAACATCAAAGCTATTATTTAGAACGAGACCCCTGAAGAAGTTAGAATAAAACTAACGAAACGTTGGGTAAATAAAATAAAATAAAAAATAAAAATCGAACAAGTTTTTTATTTACCTTTGGAAACAAACATTTGACCAAATGAGTCTGAAGGAAACTCCTTAAAAATTATAAAAAACATAGTTTTACAGAAAATAGAGGCAAATAGTTAAATTTTTGGGAAAGTTTACGACTTTTTGGGTACTTTTTTCAAACAATATAAAATTGTTTTATTTTTTTTTTTTGAACACTTAATAAAAATTATACAATTTAAAGGAAAACCCAGGGAAATAGTTAAACGCTTAAGAAAAGTAGAAACTTCTTTCAAAACGTATTAGGTACAACATATATAAATTTTTTAAAAATTGTTTTATTTTATTTAAACAGTTAATAAAAATCATAAAATTTAAAAAAAAAAGAAAAGTCGTCTTTTTAAGCATCTTTTTTAAAAATATTTATTTGTTTTCAATATTTTTTATTTTTTTTTTAACATTTGATACATGGTGCAACATGGTGAGTGCAGTAGCCCAGCTGACTGACTTTGTTTACAATTTACTTATGTCAAAAGTAATACTTTTTCAAGTATTTTTGACAGTAGTACATTATTTTACACAAACAAAATGCCTGTTGTTTCTGTTTTGTGTTGTATTTGTTGTCGATTTGCACTCACCTTGTATAGTTGCACCATGATTTGACAACATAAAATTTTACAGCAAACGCATGGAAATAGTAATTTTTTGAGAAAAGTTAAAAATTACGAAAATATTTCGACTTTTTAGAAAAGTCTAGACTTTTTTTTATATACTTTTTAAAAAAATTTATTTTTTTCCATAATTTTTTTTTATATTCTTTGAAAAATTAAAACAATTTAAAGCTTTTTGGAAAACATATGAAAATTGTTATGACTTTAGAGAAAATTCTAGACTTTTTTTTACGATTTTTTTGAAATAACATAAAATTTTATGCTGCACTTTTGAAAAACATTTAAATTTGTTTACAAATTTTGTTATTTTCTTTGAAATTGTTCTTGAACATTTAATCATCATAAAGGTATTTGGAAAATATATGAACATTTCGACGGCTTTTTAGAAAATAGATGAACATTTCGACGGCTTTTTAGAAAAGTCTAGACTTTTTTGCGACTTTTTTTAAATTTTAATTTTTTACCAAAATATTGTTATTTTTCTTGAAAACTTAATAAAAATCCTAAAATTTTTTGAAAAATATTGGGAAATAGGTAGTTGGACTTTTTAAAAAAAGTATAGACTTTTTCTAAGACTTTTTGCACATTTTGTTATTTTCCTTGAAATTGTTCTTGAACACTTAATAAGCATAAAGTTTTTTCGAAAACACATGAAAAATTTAACGGCTTTTGAGAAGAGTAGGGAGGGACTTTTTTTGAAAAATATTTTTTTTTTCCAAATATTGTTGCTTGTGCCTTGAAAACTTATTCAAAATTATAAAATTTTAGGAAAAGTATTGGGAAAGAGTTCTAACATTTTTACAAATTTTGTGATTTTCTTTGAAATTGTTCCTGTACACTTAATAAGCATAAAGATTTTTCGGAAAATACCTATATGAAAATTCTGTGGACTTTTTAGTAAAGTCAAGACTTTTATTGAGAAAACATTTTTTTCCCAAATATTGCTACTTGCCTTGAAAACTTATTCAAAATTATAAAATTTTATGAAAAGTATTGGGAAATGAAGGTAATTGTTATAGTTGAACTGTTAATTCTTGATAATGAACTCATGCCTAACTAAATAAATATACCTATCAAGTATTGGGAAATAGTTGATATTTTGAAAAAAAAAGTCATACCTACTTTTTCTGACTTTTTTTTACAAATTTTGTTATTTTTTCTTTAAAATTGCTCGGAAATACATAAAAATTGGTCCAACATTTAATAAAAGTAGAGACTTTTTTGCGACTTTTTTAAAAAATATTTTTTTTTTTAATTTTTTATAAATAAATATAATAGGTAGGTAGGTATATAATAATAAAACAATAAAAATCTTCAAATTTGTAGAAAATTTTTACATTTCTAAAGTATTTTTTGAAAATAATTTTTGAAAAAATTTTGATTTCAAGAATTTGTTTCACAATTTTTAATAATAATTTTAATTGTTTAAAGAATTTTTGTTGTAGAGCTAGAAAACATTTTAATTTATTTAAATTTTTACTTACTTTCCAGAAACTACTTGGTTTAATGAAATTATTTCTAGATTTTAAATAAATCTAAAGGCTGCAGACAAATTTTCCAGTTTATTAATTACAATTTCTTTAATTTGTTTTTAAATCTTCAATTGTTTTTTTTTACAATTTTTAATTAAAATTTGTAAAATTTTATGAGATTTTTAGACATTTCATTTAGTTTTTTAAAATATTAATTTTAGTTTTTTAGATTCCTAAAAGTGTTCATGAAAAATCTTCAAAAATTCTTTTTAATTTTAAAGAATTTAGAAAAACACTTGATTTTTGAGGACAGTTATTTTTAATTTATTTGAGAAATTTTGTTACATTTTAAAACAATTTCACTTAATATTTTTTTCAGTAGATTTTGTAATTATTTAAAGAAAAAAACTTTGATAGGTACTTGGCGGTTTAATGAAAATTCCTTTAGATTTTCAGTGGTTTTTAATAATTTGTTTATATTTCACTAAATTTTCTTTAATTTCGTTTAGATTGTGTTAAATTTCTGTAATTATTTAATTCTGGAACAACTTTTTTTAGATTTCTGATTGATTTTTAATATTTTGTAATTCATTTGCTTTAATATTCTTAGATTTTAATGATTTTCAAGGAAAAATTCTTCAATTTCTGACTGTTAAAGAAGAAAATTTGTTAAATTTGTTTTGTCAAGAGAAGAGTTTTGTTATTTTTGTATTTTTCACATAATTTTTTTTTAGTTTTCTTAGATTTTGATATTTTGTTAATAAAATAATGTTTTTAATTTCGTTACATTTTTAATTTACACAGAATATCTGTTATTATATTTTTAAATTTCGGCAGACAATTTCTTTAGACTTTTTAGGTTTTTACAAATTACCTTTGAAATTTCTTAATTTTAATATTATACACTTTCATTTTTATTATTTAATCTTTAAATTTTCTTTGTTTAAAGAAAATTTCTTAAGATTTTTAATTTACACAAAAGTTTTAGTTGAAATCTTTAGACTCCGGCAGCTGGTAAAGACAATTTCTCTAGACTTTCTAGCTGGACAAAAGTTATTTAAAAATTATGTTTGTTTCATTTTTAATTAGGTAGGTATTTAATTTTTATAATTTTTAATAAAAAAATTTTAGGCTTATGTCGGTTATAGTGACATTTTTCAAATCACTTTCAAAATTTGATCACTAGCAGAGTTTTAAATTGAAGTTTTTTTGTCGGCCACGCAAGGTCTAATAGGTATTTTAACCTACTTATAGGTATGGAAAATGCGACCAGAGAGTTTTTTATCAAAAAGCGGGATGTTAGGGATGAAAAAGCGGGATTGCGAAGTAAATATAATCAAAAGACGGGATTTTGAAAATAATGTTATGAATAAGTTGGTTTTGTACAGAATCTCATATTTGTCACTTTTAAATTTTTAAAAATGTTTATGTTTTTTGTAAAATCATTAATTTTAAAACTAGCAAAATCAGAATCACTGCTGAATATTAAATTAAAAGGATTCTAGCGAATTAAAAATTATATACCTATATGTACCAATATTTTTGTTTAAAACTCGTAAAATTTACTAAATTCTTGAAACAAAAAACATTCACCCCTATCGTGAATAAAAATTCCCCATGAAATTTGTTCCCTTTTTAACATTTTTCCTATTAAAATTCAATTTTAAAAAAATAAAAGGGAACAAATATCATGTGGAATTTTTATTCACGATAGGGGTGATTGATTTACAACAATTTTCAAAATTTAATTGTTCTTGAAGAAACATTAAATTTTTTGGAAATAAATCTGTCATTTCTAAATGGCTGGCCCGATCGGGACTATATGAACAGAAGTACATGAATATCCTCACAATACTCAGAAAATGAGAGGAAAATTCCAATAACTGGGTTTTTTACTTTTCATTCGTTGCTGGTAAAATACTTAAAAAATCTTTTACTAAAATAACGATAATTAAATTAAAAACTTGCAGTTTTGAGTTTTTATATTTTCTTCCAAATTAGCAGAAAGCGGGATTTTGGTTTGAAAAACGGGATAGGTATAAAATTTCAGCGGGATTAGTCTTTAAAAACCGGGAGAATGGCGCTAAAAGCGGAATGTATGGTCACGTTAGGTATGGATAATCTAAAAGTCAGTTTAGGGAAAATTATTTTTTGATCCAATATTTTTAAAAATAAATTCGGGAAAAAGATCTATCTATAGATCTAAGTATATAATTTACAAAATTTAAAAGGCAAGAAATTAAGCTTTTATTTAAGCTATAATATGATCGTATAGGAAATATACCTAGATCCGGAGTAATTAAAGAAAGATTTTGACATTTCATCATAATAAATGCAATATCACTAACACCGACTTGTTCCGAAAATTTTTCATTTGCGCAGAAGTTTTGTTAAAATTTTAATGTTTTTAATTAATTTTTATTAAGTATTTAATTCTTAGCCTCGATATTACTAGTTCTTTATGTTTTGAATTATAATTTCTTAATTTCTGTTTAAAAATTAAAGTTTTTCTAAGAAAAATCTAAAAAAGTTTCTAGGACAACCTGAAAAATTGCAGAATAAAGCCATAAACAATAGAAGATTTATAAATATTTGTTCACTAATTTGTTAAATTTCTTGTTTTATAAAAAATTAATTAAATTTTTCTTGTTAAAAGAACATTACTTTAGATTTCTGTTTTATGGCAAAGTATTTTTTTTTTTTTGTTAAAACTTTTAAACAATTGATTTTTTACACACATTTTAATAATATTTATACAAATTTGTATTAATTGTTTAATAATTTAGCAGGATTATTGTTGTTTGAAACTAAACTTTCCTAATTTCTATTAAAATATAGAGATTTTCTTGAAGAAAAATCATTAAATTTCTGGGATAACTGCGAATTTGCTGAATGAAGCCATAAACAATTGAAGTTTTATAAACTTTTACTGTGATTTTGTTTATTTGTTAAGGTTTTGCCACCAATTTATTAAATTTCTAGGCTGTTTTTGAAGTTTTACAAGAAAGTTTCTTAATTTCTTGTGAAAATTTTGGGATTTCTTGAAGGAAATTCATAAAATTGTTAAGTAATTCACAAAATTTATAGAAAAAACACTCAATGAAAAGAAGTTTATTAAATTTTTTAAATGTAATTTAGTTTAATTGTTTATATTGTTGCTGTTTATTAAACTGTTATATTGTTTGTTAAAAAAAAACTTTAAATTTGTACCTATTCACTGCATTAAATGTCTATAGATTTCTGATTTACATAGAAGTTTTTGTAAACAATTAAACTTTATTAAATTGTTTTTAGTTATTTGTATAATTATTTATAAATTTTCTCTAAATTGTTAAATTATTAATTCATTTCTTTAATACCTACTTCTCTATTTTAAGACGCCATTAGCAAAATATAAAATTTCTTTCGATTTTAAATTGACTGTGAAGTTTTGCTTAAATTTTAATAATATTTTTTGAATTTGTTACTAATTGTTTAATTATTTAATAGGTTTATATATCATAACTTGTATAATTATTAATATTTTCCTTTAAATTGATAAATTATTAAGGTTTTCTTTAATATGTATTGCAAAACTTTAGCTTGACATTACAAAAAAATGGCTTCCATTTTTTTTAATTGTCCATGAATTTCTGTTTAATTTAGTTTTAATTCTGTTTTAAAATTGAATACCTATTTCTTTACAAATTTCTTATTCATTGCTTTAATTTTTAGTAAATTTAACATTTTATAATTTTTTCTTTGCACTTTAGAACTTTTGTAATCCTTTGTTTTATTATGGCTTTTATTTTTATTGTCACTTTTGCTCTACCGGCTTTTCTTTTATTAATTTATTAACAAAATTTATTAATTTCTTTTAAATAAATCTTTAAATTTTCTATTAAATTCTTATTCCTACATAGGTATTATTTTTGTTTTTATTTACACACTTCCGTTATTTTGTTTTTGGAGCTGTCGTCTATTTATTTTTAAAGCTATTAAAACAACACATTTACACAGTACATATTTTCTTCTTCTTGTTGTTGTTGATGTTTTTTTTTGTGCCCGTAATCATTTGTTGTTGTTATTGAGTGTATAAACGAATACGAACGAAACAAGACCGCATTAAACGAAGGTACGTGTTTGTTGTTTAGCGTCACGTTAAAAACTGATCGTTATTTCTCTTTGTGTACAACAAACAACACAAATCAGGTCCTCTAGTTTAAGATGATGATGATGATGTTGTTAATTTTGTTATTTATATTCTGTTGCTTTCTTATGCTTGTAGCATTTACAAATTTTTGTTAGTTTTTATTATTGTTGTTGTTGCTGTATTGAGTGTGTTTTTTGTGTGCGCTCTTCGTTCTGTTCCATGGTGAAATAACTCTACAAGGTGATGGCAATATTACAACAATACAAAAGCAACAGAAACAACATGGTATTTTTGTTTTTGCTTTCATGTTTGTAATGTCAAAAACAACTGGTTATTGTTTACAAACATTTTTGCAGGAAAAATAAATACATACATACATACATACAATTTTTTTAATTTCAAGATGAAAATAAAAATAATTTAGAAATTTATTAATTTATGGAACATTTAATTTATGGACAATTGTTTTTTCACTTTTTTTGTATAACTTGATACATTTGCTATTTTTTTAACACAACTTGAGCATACATACATACATACATATGTATATAAAGTTTGACATAACGAACATGACTAAAAAAAAAAACATTTGGCGTTTCAACACCAACTTGTAGAGTTATTTCACCATGGTTCTGTTCTTTAATTCCTTCTACTCTAACTACCTACTAAAATTTAAAGGGGAGACACACTCAAACAAACACAAATATCAACATTTACTATACAGTGGTGTTGCAAAGGATTATATAGTAAAACATAAATATACTACAACTTCTAAACTATTTAAGCTAACTGTTTGAAACTTGGCATAATAGGTATAAAGTAAATATTAAACTTACTAAATCTGCCTTAAAAATTAAATTAAATTTAAATATTTTTTTAGTATATTAACGTCTACAACTGTAATTGAAAATTAATTTTTACAAGTTTTATTTTTCTTACATTTTTTTATTCTTCAACAACACTGTTCTTTTCAACAACAATATTATGAAATGCAATTTATTAAAGAACTTGTGTATGATGGCCTATACATCAATACCACTGATGGCAAACGTTGTACAGTTGTACACTTTTTTGATAAATTTTAAACACAGTTGGTACCGTGGTACTACCACGAGTCATATGGTACAATTTCAAAATACTGTTACATACAAATTTGGCATTCCAGATTTCTTCCATTCTTACAATAATAATTCTAGTTATTTTGGAAATATATATATTTACCAAGGTTAACTTTTCGCAAATGACTCGATACTTCATAAATAAGAATATGTTTAGATAATCGCGGCAATTAACGCAATAATGTTGCTATAAGATATATCAAATTTTCGATAAAGTAAATTTGTGGTAAAGTTTTATGATTATTTAACAAATATTAAAAATGGTACCATAGAGGTCTAAAAAGTACATTTTATTTATACCTATAGTTGGTACGAAAAACAAAAACCCATCTTCCATCACTGCAATACATACATATGTACATAAATATTAAAAGAGAATGTGTATAAGTATTTATTGCGTGCACATCTTTTTTTAAATTCCAAATATTTCATTCATTCATAATTTTAAATAAAGCTCACAATTTATTATTATCCAGTTCTCAATATATAGCAGAGTCGGATAGCTCTAAATTAATTTAATTTATACAAAAAAAAAAAATTAAACTTTCCACCGAATATATAAAGATACATATGTTTTCCTAATTAAGCAATTTTAAACAAAAATTAGTTTTTATTTATTAGTACACAAAAAATCATGTTTCTTTCGTTAACTTTATAAAATCAGCAACTAAATGTTAAATATTTTCTTATATTTTATTAATGTTATAGGAGAAAATAAAAAAAAATAATAAAATACATGATTTTGTTAAAAAAAAACAACAAAAACGCCAAATTTTGTCTTATACATGTAATTAAAAAAGTCTTAACTAATTTATACAAATTTGTTAAAAGTTCAGTGTTTCAAAAGCTAAAGGTAAGTTTTTTTTATTAAACTTGGCACGAATATATTTATATGACTAAATTATTTAATTAAAGGCAAAAATTTAATTTTATTAAATAAATTAAAAATTAAGTTTCGTTAGTTTTTAAAATAAAATATTTTCCTTTAATTTAAAGCCATTATCTTAATGTTGAAAGAAAATGAATTGTTATTGAAGAGACGTTAAAATCTAAATGGTCAGAATCTAAATTTTTTGGAAATAAATCTGCCATTTCTAAATGGCTGGCTCGATCGGGACTATCTGAACACAAGTACATGAATATCCTCACAATACTCAGAAAATTCCAATAACTGGGTTTTTTACTATTCATTCTTTGCTGGTAAAATACTTCAACGGTCATCAAAATCTGTTACTAAAATAACGACAATTAAATTCAAATGTTTAAAGAAGAGGCCAACGATCACAGTTTTGAGTTTTTATATTTTTTTCCAAATTAGCAAAAAGCGGGATTTTGGTTTGAAAATCGGAATATAAAATTTAAGCGGGATGAGTCTTAAAAAAACGGTAGAATCCCGCCAAAAAAGCAGGATGTATGTCACGTTAATGATGACACATATCCTTAAGTTAAATTATTTTAGTTCCATTTAAACAAATGCAGCTTATCCAACTCTGGTGTTTATTACATATTTCCATATTTCCAATCTTCTTTCTCTCCTTAGTTTATTACTGCTATAGATTGTTGTTGTTGTTTCTTATTAACTTACCTCTGTGCTGCCAGTATTTTTTTAGAGCTTATTATCCCAATTTTGGATTTGTCCTCATCCCCTAAAATCCCCAAACTTATTTTTTTTGATTTATTTTTTTCTCCCGGCCAAGAAAAATTATCAAATAAAAAATTTTTAATAATAAAATTTTTTTTCAATTCCTACCTTCAGTAAAAATAATTTAATGAAAATTAAATTTAATGAATTGATTGAGCCTGACTAAAAAATAAATCCAAAAATGTAAAATTTTTATTTTATTTAAAAAATAATAACATATTTATTTATTTAAATTCATTTTTATCGATAGCTACATAATTCTTCCCAGTTTTATTTATTTTTTTAATTTTTTAATTATTAAAAAGGCAAAAAAAACCCGCACGAGAAAATATTGAGCGCATTCCTCCTTCCCCCCTGCCCACCAGCTGTTTTAAATTAATATGGCAACAATGGAAAAAAAACGTCAAAGAAAGAATGGCGCACGCACCTTTTTTTAGAAAATATTTTTTGCAAAAATTATTTTTTTTAAAACCCGGTTTTCAAATTCACAAAATCTGGCAGCTTCTTGTTTGTTTGTTCGATTCCAAAAAAATCGCTAAAAAAAATTTTATTGCGGTTGTTTGATTTTGTTGTTTGACAATGATAGATAGAGATGATGCATGCTTTTTTGTCTAAAAATAGAACCAGAAAAATTCCCATATTCTTTTTTCTAAAAAAGTTTGCAAATTCAAATCAATCAACCAAACAACCCCAACACGCACAAAGCAAAAGGGACGGCGACGACGATACTTACGGAGAAATTTTAAAAAGAGTGTGGGCCGGTCGGACTGTTGTTGGATGGAGGAGGAAAAAAAGGAAAAAAAGTCGACCGACCCTGCACAGAATTTTTTTTCTGCCATGTGGTGAATTTAAAAAAGGTGGTGAAAAAATCACATATGCAGGCACTCGCAGGTCACTTGCAAGTGAATTTAGCTGGACAGTGATTTTTTGACACTTTCAGCAATAAAGTGACAGAAAGGTAAATAGAGTTGCCAAATAAAAAAATTCAGAATAAATGTAATGGATTGTGGTAAAATAATTATAAAATATTTAACTTATTTTATGTATATTTGTAAAAAAAAATTTTTTTTTTTTTTCAAATATGGAAAAAGAAGTGTATTGATGTCATTTTATAGCATTAAATAATAATTAATAATAACAATAAATTGCAATAATTATTTCCCTACAATTATACTCATGTGAAGGCCATGGCAACTCTTGGTAAACAAATACAAACTTTGTGCGCCATTTGTTAATCTAAACTAATTTTTTGAAGTTTACGCTTTGACAATATTTTGAAAATGAACTTTCACTGTCCTGTGTAAACAGTAGTGCTGCTTGCACATGATTCGAGTTTTTCGAATAAGTTTTCGTATATAATACGTACACAGCACTCGCATGCAAGCACTTGCATGTGTAAAGGCAGGGTAAAAGCAGGCATGGATGTGCAGTTTACAGTTTTACGGGGTGGTTGCTGAATTAGCTAACAAATAAGAAATTCACCACAAATATCGTTGTCCGAAATTTTTCAAGATCATTGAACATTTTTCATCCTATGATGTTTTTTTACAGTTTTACAGGGTGGCTGAACTAGTTAAAGAATGAAAAATTTGCGTTGTTAAGTAAGGTTAAGAAAAATTTAGATTTTCTTAATGTAAATATCATTTTTTTTTATTTTTAGTTTAACTTTATTATTATGGCACAAAATTAAAAATTTGGAGTTGCCAACTATAATTATTTATAAGGAAATCAACAAAATTAAAAGGATTTCTGACTAATTTCTAGGCTAATTAAAAAATCTCTGGCTAAAAACTTGCTGTAGAAATTATGCTATTTTTAAACCAAGTAAAATTTTCGCATTGCCAATTTTCAATTTTTTGTTTATGTGAAAATTTTCATTAAAAAACAAAATTTTTAATCTAGTGATTCTTTTATTTACAAAACTGTAATCAAATGCTTAATATTGAGCAAAATTCAAAATCTCGCTTGGCCAATTATATGGATTTTTTAATGAAATCACCAGACATATCATATTTCACCTGGGTTGCTACATTTGTAAAAAGAAGCGGAAGTGAAATTTTCATTAAATGTGTGAAAATGATTTCAAAAGTAAAATATCGTTTCCAGTTTGGTTAATCGTAGAATAAAGTTTCACTTGTTTTCTAGAACGCCGTGAAGTCTATGTGGCACTTGCGTTTTAATTCCTGATAAATCATATGAAGTGAATGTAGAACAGGTATTCTGCATAATTTTAGAAATAAATAAATTATTTAAGGAAATTTTTGGAAATTTTCGTTCAGTGAATTTCCCAAATTTTGCATTGAAAACTATTTAAAAAGTTTTTCTATTTTTTAAACAAAACTTGCTAGTTGCCAAAATCTAGAATTTAGAAAATTCTATAATTTTTGTTTAAAATTAATATTAATAAATTGTTGTATATTTCTATTACAGTTTTTATTTAACCTGTGTAGTTTTCTAAAAATATCTTTTGTTTTTCGTAAAAAAATCCTTTATTTTCTTGAAAGAAAAATCCGTTATTTTTATTTAAAAATCTATTAATTTTTTCTAATCCTTTATTGCTGCGTAAAAAATCTTTTATATTTTTAAAAATTCATTTTTTGATATATATATGTAATCATAGATTTAACATTATATCTTTTGTTCTATTTTATTCACCGGCACTGTTGTTTGTTATTTATTTCAAAACTCCCTAAACTATGCTTTACTTTTTGCTTAACACTTAGAGTAGTGCTGCCGTATGTTGTAATGTTCACATTGCCGTATGTTGTAATGTTCACATTGTTTTGCAGCTTTTAAACAATTAAGATATATTTCAAAATTCAATAGAATAATAATAAAATAATAAAAAAATATTTTTTAAGAAACAATTGTATATAGATTTGAATGATTTAATGACAGTTTTTTTTACTTAATTCTTTATATTTTAACGCTGTTCTGTTATTTATTTAGAAACTCCCTAAACTATGCTTTAATGCACAAACAACTGCTGCCGTATGTGGTAATTATTGTTAAAATGGCCATATTGTATTAAAATTTAAGAGGTATTTAGATACTTCAATCGAAATTTGAATAACATTTTTAAGGAATAAATTTTCAAAGAAAAACTTTTATTTTTGATGTTTTTTTTTAAATTAACATTTTAAGTTTAATTTAATGAAGGGATTAAAAGAAAATCTGTAATAATTTAAGTTGTTGATAGCAGATTTCTAGACGCTAAAATTTAGCTTCAAAATCAATTTTCGAAATTTTTTCTTCAAATTGATTAAAATGAATAAGAAATGTTTATATATGCTTTAACTAACTTAATGCCATAAAAATTTTGAATTTTTTTTATAAAAAATCATTTTTGTCTTTAAATTTGAATTTTCGAAATTTACAAAATAGCCTAAAATTGATCAAATTTAATAAGAAAATTTGTATTAACTTGATAAATAATACAATTCTATACAATTTTCATAAAAATTCGTAAAATTTAGCTTCAAAATCGATATTCGAAATTCAGTTCGAATTTTCGAAATTAACAAAGTTTGCTTAAACTTAAAAAATTTAATAAAAAATTTCATTCAAACTATAAAAATAAGAAAATCCTAAACAAATTTTGCAAATATAGCTTTAAAATCGAGTTTCGAAATTAAGTTCGAATTTTCGAAATTAACAAAGTTTGCTTAAACTTAAAAAATTTAATAAAACATTTTATTTGAACTAAATAAATAATAAAATTCAAAACAAATTTTGCAATTTTAGCTTTACAATCGATTTTCGAAATTAAGTTCGCATTTTCGAAATTAACAAAATTTGCTTAAATTAAAAAAATTTAATAAGAAATTTCATATAAACGAAATTAAAAATAAAAATCTAAACTAATTTTGCAAATATAGCTTAAAAATCGATTTTCGAAATTAAGTTCAAATTTTCGAAATTAACAAAGTTTGCTTAAACTTAAAAAATTTAATAAAACATTTTATTCAAACTATAAAAATAAGAAAATTCTGAACAAATTTTGCAAATATAACTTTAAAATCAATTTTCGAAATTAAGTTCGAATTTTCGATATTAATAAACTTTGGTTAAATCAGCAAAATTTAACAAGGAATTTTATTTGAACTAAATAAATAATAAAATTCAAAACAAATTTTGCAATTTTAGCTTTACAATCGATTTTCGAAATTAAATTCGCATTTTCCAAATTAACAAAATTTGCTTAAAATAAAAAAATTTAATAAGAAATTTCATATGAACGAAATTAAAATTAAAAATCTAAACATATTTTGTAAATATAGCTTTAAAAACGATTTTCGAAATTAAGTTCGAATTTTCGAAATTAACAAAATTTAATAAGAAATTTCATATAAACGAAATTTAAAATAAAAATCTAAACTTACTTTGTAAATTTAGCTTTAAAAACGATATTCGAAATTTAGTTCGAATATTCGTAATTAACAAACTTTGCTTAAATTATAAAAAGTTTAATAAGAAATTTCATTCAAATTGAATAAATAATAAAATTGTCTGAAAATTTTTTAAATTCAAATTTTGTTAGAAATGTTTATTTATTTATGTACATATGTTATAAACAATACCCATGGGATAGTTTTGAAACTAAATAATTAATAAACATTCGAATTTTCCCATTTATGTAATGAGTATTTCAAAACCTTTTAACTCAATCCTTGGCCTCAATCTTAACCACAATTTCCAATTTTACAGTGGCGCGTCCCGTAAAAATAACTGCCAATTTGTAGTAACCATTCTTAAAATGCGAGGGCATATTTTCAGTGGATATAAAACAATTGTCCAATTCTATTAAACGTTTTGTTACCACACCGTCAGCTTCCAGATCGGGAGAATTTTTCGCACACTCCTGTATACTGTCCATTATGAGATCTTTATAATGGGTTTTTATAAATTTCGGCAAGTCCATTTTGGGCAATTGAAAAGGACTGCGTACATAGTCTTGGCTGGTATAACTGTAATAGACTAAAACATTTATCAGGGTGTCATTGTTTAAATCCTCGCCCGCCTCCACGGTGCCCGACAAGGCGTATTGGCCACGTGAAATACGTGTTACATATAAATCGAATTTTAAAATATCGGGTGTCTTGCTGTGGCTGTCGATGGAGATGAATTCATAGATCCAGTCGGTCTTAAAGACACAGATTTGAAACATTGAAATAATAAAGGATTTTTATATTTAGTTTGTTAACATACCTCACAGTTTATCTGAAGCCAAAATATAGCCAGTATTGGTAGTATTATTAAACACTTTATCGAGGAAAACATTTCAAACACAAGGTACTTTTAAATTTTATTTAAGTTTGATAAATTTTCATTTCGTTTTTTATTTTATATACTGCATTATTGCATTTGTATAAACTAGATAAGCATATTAAATTGCTACCTTTAACCAACCAATAATTAAATATTTAAAAACATTTATTAAAATGTAGTTAAACTGAATTTTATAAATTAAAAATCTTTAATAAAAATCTTTACAACAAAGTTGCCATAATATTACAGTGTAAATAAAATTTGAAAAAAAAAATTTACTTAACTTCGAATTTAGCTTACTCAATGGCTTATTTTACACAGAATTTTATGGATTTCTCTTATTAAATTTACTCAATTTGGGCAAACTTTGTTAATTTCGATAATTCGAATTTAATTTCGAAGATTCATTTTTAAGCAAAATGTACAAAATTCCTATAGAAATTTAATATTTATTCCGTTTAAATCAAATTTCTTATTAAATTTAAGTACTTTAAGCAAATTTTATTAATATCGAAAATTCGAACTTAATTTCGAAAATCGGATTTGAAGCTAAATTTTTGAAATTCCCATAGAATTTTATTATTTATCCTGTTTAAATAAAATGTGCGTTTGCATTTTGTTAATTTAGACAAATTTTGTTAATTTCGAAAATTCGAACTTAATTTCGAATATCAATTGCAAAGCGAAAAATTAAAAATTTTCTGAGTGTTTAATTATATAATCTGTTCATATAAAATTTCCCAGTTAATTTTGTTAATTCACGCAAATTTTCTTAATTTCGAAAATTCGAACTTAACTCCGAAAATCGATTTTGAAGCGAAAAATTAAAATTTTTTGAGTATCTAATTATATATTCCGTTTAAATAAAATTTCTTATTAAACTTAAGTAATTTAAGCAAATTTTGTTAATTTCGAAAATTCGAACTTAATATCGAAAATCGATTTTGAAGCTCAATCTTTAATATTTCTATATAATTTTATTATTTATTCAGTTTAAATAAAGTTTGCTATTAAATTTACTCAAGTTGAGTAAATTTGCTTAATTTCGAAAATTCGAACTTAATTTCGAAAGTGATTTGTGATAGAAAATTGAGAACATTTTTAAGGACTTTCAATATTTATCAAATATAAAGCAAATTTCTTAATAAATTTATGTAATTTAAGCAAATTTTTTTAATTTCGAAAATTCAAACTTAATTTCGAATAACAATTTTTAAGCAAAAATTGAAAATTTTCTATAGAATTTCATTATTTATTAAATATAAATAAAATTTTTTATTAACTTTTGGTAAATGAGACAAATTTTGTGAATTTCGAAAATTCGAACTTAATTTCGAAAATTGATTTTAAAGCAAAATTTTTACAGAATTTTATTATTTATTCAGTTTAAAGTAAATTTTATTAATACAAGCAAATTTTGTTAATTTCGAAACTAAATCTTTGCCGCAATGAAGTTTCTAGCATTATTTTATGGTTATAAAGACATTTTAACAAAATTCGAACTTAAATTTTGAAAATTGTATTGACAAACAAAAACTTTTCAATTTAAATAAAAATCAATTTGTTTTAAACATTTTCGAAAATTCAAACTTATTTTTGTATTAAAAAATAGACAAATTATAGTTTTATTTATATATATATATATATTTTTTTTTCTTGGACTCCTGAATCCTTCTTTCCAACTTTGTATATAACTTCCAAAATGGCCTGGACCTGCCCGCCAAATACAAACAGAACCTTATAGTAGTCAGTCTTAAGATGAGAAGGCATATTAGCATTCGATATAATACAATTATTCATCACGAACACACGTTTTGTTATCACGCCCTGGAAATCCAGGTTGGGTGTATTATCGCAGCATTCCAGTAAAGTCTACAACAATATGTCTTTGCATATAATACGGCAAAGGCACACGAAAAGGAGTTTTTACATAATCACGGCCGGTATCATTGTTTAAATCCTTTGCCCGATAGCTCAAATATCCCACCTGAAATAAGTTTTAAATGTAAATCGGAATCGAATTTAGAGGGTGTATCACTGTCCAACCTAATGGAGAGGACTTCATAAGTCCAGTCGGGCTAAATAGAGGAAGAGATTAAAAGAAAGAAAGATTTTAAAAGTAAATAAGAATATACTTATACCTTTCATTTGACAAGCAACCAGGTAAGTATTAGAACCAGGACCTTTAAAATATTTAAACAGTTTTGACCCATTATTAGTACAGCTTAAAGTTTATTTTACTTATAAGCTGAAAATAAAATTACTTTTTATTATATGTAGTATATGAAAATAATATTGTATGAAATTTAATTAAAGCAAGTAGTAATTAAACTTTTGTTTAACATGATTTAGAGATCATGTTAAATTTTATTTAACAAAAATGCAAAAAACATGGTTTAAGATTAAAAGATTTCACATGTTTTATATATTTTATTTGATAGTTGTTGAATTTAGGCAGATTTTGGGAATTTCGAAAATTCGAACTTAATTTTGAAAATGGATTTTAAAGCAAAATTTTATAGAATTTGATTATTTGTTAAATACATATTAAATTTCTTATAAAATTTTATTGATTTAAGCAAATTTTTTTAATTTCGAAAATTCGAACTTAATTTCGAAAATTATTTTTGATGGAAAATCTTCATAACTTTTATGAAATTAAATTAGTTAATGCATGCATATAATATTTCTTACTAAATTTTGTTAATTTCAAAAAATTCAAACTTAATTTCGAGAATGGTTATTGATTAAAAATTTGCAAAATTTTTAAGAAAGTTTATTATTTGTGAAAAAATAAAGCAAATTTCTTATTAAATTGTGTTAATTTAAGACAATTTTGTTAATTCCGAAAATTCGAACTTAATTTCGAAAATTATTTTTTAATTTTAATATTACATGTTTTTAAATAGTTTTGTTATTTTTTAAATATAAATAAAATTTCTTATTAAATTGTGTTAATTTAAGACAATTTTGTTAATTCCGAAAATTCGAACTTAATTTCGAAAATTATTTTTGAATTTTAATATTACATGTTTTTAAATAGTTTTGTTATTTCTTAAATATAAATAAAATTTCTTATTAAATTGTGTTAATTTAAGACAATTTTGTTAATTCCGAAAATTCGAATTTAATTTCGAAAATTATTTTTGAATTTTAATATTACATGTTTGTAAATAGTTTTGTTATTTTTTAAATATAAATAAAATTTCTTATTAAATTGTGTTAATTTAAGACAATTTTGTTAATTCCGAAAATTCGAACTTAATTTCGAAAATGGTTTTTGATGGGAAATCTTCTTAATTTTTATGGAATTTGATTATTTTTTCACTTTAAATAAAATTTCTTATTAAATTTGGTTAATATAAGCTCATTTTGTTAATTTCGAAAATTCGAACTTAATATCGAAAATTATTTTTGAATCTTAATTTTAAATTTTTTAAAGAGTTTTGTTATTTCTTAAATATAAATAAAATTTCTTATTAAATTTTGTTAATTTGGTCTAATTTTGTTAGTTTCGAAAAATCGATTTTAATTTCGAAAATCGATTTTAAAGGAAGATTGCTAAAATTTTGACTGAATTTTAATATTTATTTGCATAAAATTTCTTAATTAATTTAAGTAATTTGAGCAAATTTTGTGCATTTCGAAAATCGGTATTAAAGCAAGATTGTAAAAATTGTTATTGAATTTTATTATTTACCGCTTGGCCCACCATGTCGAACGATAACGTTCGCTTAGATAAGACTTAAGACACA
This sequence comes from Bellardia bayeri, assembly GCA_950370525.1. Taxonomy (NCBI): domain Eukaryota; kingdom Metazoa; phylum Arthropoda; class Insecta; order Diptera; family Calliphoridae; genus Bellardia; species Bellardia bayeri. Next base: position 7,787,539 of record OX493266.1, on the reverse strand, counting down.
AACTTTTTATCGTATCTATTTTTTTTTACTCAATCAAGTTTGTTTATGCCACAATCAAGTTTGTGTCTTAAGTCTTATCTAAGCGAACGTTATCGTTCGACATCCGTGGGCCAGGGGGTTATTCAGTTGAAATAAAATTTCTTATTAAATTTGGTGAATTCAAGCTAATTTTGTGAATTTCGAAAATTTGAACTTAATTTCGAAAATGATTTTTGAATCTAAATTTTCAAAATTCTTAGAGTATTATGTTATTTTTTAAAAATGCATATCTAAATAAAATTTCTTATTAAATTTTGTTCATTTGGGACAATTTCATTAATTTCGAAAATTCGAAGTTAATTTCGAAAATGATTTTTGAATCTAAATTTTCAAAATTCTTAGAGTATTCACCTGGGTTCTACATTTGTAAAATGAAGTGGAAGTGAAATTTTCATTAATTTTGTGTTCTAAATTTTGTGAAAATGATTTGAAAAGTAAAATATCACTTTCAGTTTCGTTCATTTTAGTTAAAAGTTTCACCTCGTTTTCTAGAACACCGTGAAATTGTCCATGTGGAATTGAAAACGATTTAGTTTCACTTCGTAGTGGAATATAGAACATAGGCGATTAAGTTATTTTTTAAATATGCATATCTAAATAAAATTTCTTATTAAATTTTGTTCATTTGGGACAATTTCATTAATTTCGAAAATTCGAACTTAATTTCAAAAATAATGTTTTATGGAAAATTTTCTTAAATTTTATGGATAAAATTTAGATAAAATTTGGTTCATTTCGAATATTCAAACTTGATGGAAAATATTCAAAGTTTTTAAAGAGTTTTATTGTTTATCAAATATAAAAAAAAATTTCTTATTGAATTTTGTTAGTTTAAGCAAAATTTGTTAAATTCAAAAATTCGATGTTAATTTCGAAAACCGGTTTTTAAGCAAAATATTGAAAACTTTAGAAAAATATAAATCAAACTTCTTATAAAATTTTTCTAATTTAAGCAAATTTTTTCAAGTTCGAAAATTTGATTTTAATTTTTAGAAATGGGGAAACCCCCCTCCGTCTATACTTTTACCTTAGTTTAGTTTTGTTCCAAATAAATAAAGCTTTTTTGTTGTGTTTTTTTTTTTTGATATTTAGAAAACAGTTTTTCATATATATTTTTTTTTTGGTTTTTCTTTTCAAATAATTTCCATTTGTTGATAAATTATTCATAGAGTGTTTTTTTGTTTGTTTGTTAATAATTTACAATATTTTTTTGGTTTTGTTTATTTTAGCATAAGTTTTGTTTGTTAATAGTTATTTTAATGAATTGTTGTTGTTTTTTTTGGTTTTGTATGCATATAAATTGTTTTTATCTGTTTAAGAAAGCTTTGGTTTTGTTTGTTATTTGTTATTAAATGTTTTTATGTTTGGTTTTTTGTTTAATAAGTGTTAATTACAGTGTAATGAAAAAATGTGTAGTAGTAAAGTTTTTGATTTGTTTTGACCATCAGTGTTTGTTGGGTTTTTGTTTTGGTTTGGTTAGATTTTTATCAAAAACGAAAAAAAGCTTTTCCTTGAAGGAAGGAGTTAAGATGGCTATTGATATTGTAAAATATTTACAATATTGTTAAAAGTTAATGAATCTTGGTTCTTTTGTTTAATTTGCTGTGTGTTTTAAGGAAAGGAGGGCTTGTTTTTTTATTTATTATTTATCTATTTGTTTAGTGAGATTTTTTGTTGTTCTGTTTTTTTTTTTTTTTTTATAAATTTGTAGTTTTAGCTTTAAAGTTGTATAATTATTGTTTGGTTTTTATTTTGCATGTTTTGTTCAGTTAAAAGTTTATTTTTATTTGTTTTGTTTAGCATATAAAAGCTTTTAATTTTTGTTAATTTTTGTTTGGTTAAAAGACAGTTAACTTTTATTTTCTTTTACTTAATGAGCTTTTTAAGCAGTTTTTAGGCGTGTTTTTTTTTTGTTTAATATTTAATTAATTGTTTTTTTTTTTTCTTGTATATACATTTATTTAATTAAATTTTTAGTGTTCTCTTTGTTTGTTCTAAATTATTAACAATTCCTAAACTTGTGTTTAATTTTAGTTTTTATATTCAAAACAATTCGTTTTATTAATTGCACTAAATTTTTGGTTTTATTATTTTTTTTTTTGTAATTAATTAAGTTTATCAGTAAGTATTGTTTAAGGCTTTCTTGTGAGAATTTTTTTATAATCATTTTTCTTAAATTTTTTTAGGTTTTGCCATTTTTTGATAAATTAAATGCAAATTAATTGTTTTTTTTTTATAATAATAAGTTTTTAATTCCTATTTAAAGCCCATTTAAAGCTAACAAACTTTATCAGCAGGATTTAATAACATATCGAAATACAAATTTCGAAAATTCGAATTTAAGTTCGCATATGATTTCTAGAGCAAAATTTTGAAAATGTTTATAGAATTTTATTATTTACTATAAATTAAATTTTTTATGAAATTCTGTTAATTTCAAAAAATCGAACATACATACGTTCGAAAATTGATTTTATCACAAAAACTACAAAATTGTTATGGAATTTAAGTATTTATTCCATATAAATTAAATTTCCTCTTAAATTTCCACAATCTAAGCAAATTTGTTAATTTCGAAAATTCCAACTTAAGTTCGAAAATGGTTTCTGAAGCAAAATTTTACAAAAATTTGTATAGAATTTTATTATTTACTAAATACTAATGAAATTTTCTATTAAATTTTGTTAATTTAAGCAAATTTTTGTTAATTTAAAAAATTCGAACATAAGTTCGAAAATTGATTTTTTCACAAAAACCCTAACTTTTCAATGGAATTCAATTATTTATTCCATGTAAATAAAATTTCTTATTTAATTTTATTAATTTAAACAAATTTTGGGAAATTCAAAAATTCGAACTTAAGTTCGAAAATTGATTTTTTTCACAAAAATCTTAACTTTTCAAGGGAATTCAATTATTTATTCCACAAAAACACAATTTCCTATTAAATTTTGTTAATTTCGAAAATTCGAACTTAAGTTCGAAAATTGGGTTTTACACAAATATAAATAATTTTTTTTTAGTAAATTTACTATACTTGAGCAAGTTTAGTTAATTTCGAAAATTCGAACTTAATATCAATATGGCTTGAAAGCTTTTAAAATATATAATTTTGATTAATGATATTATTAATTAATTTAATTGAATTTCACAAAGTTTAGTAGGAAATTTTACATTTGAGAAATTTCTGTTAATTTTGAAAATTCAAACTTAATTTGAAAAAATTTTAAGGCTGGAAATTTTGGAAATTAATTTAAATATACAAAATTTTGATTTATAACATATTTTATATTTTTTTGAATTTTTCTCAATTTTAAATATTCGAACTTAATTTCGAAATTTGTTTTAATGCATTTTCTTTTCAGCCTTTAGTTTGTTAGCCTTTAAATAGTTTGTTTGTTTCTTTTTTCTCATTTGTTAAATTTACAATAGTATTTACATTAGTTTTCCCAGTTTGGTTTTAAATTTTTACAAAATTAACTTATTAAATATTAATATTAAATGTTTTATTGTTTGCATGATTTTTTGAATAATTATTTAATATTTTTAGTTCATAGTTTTCTTTTTATAATAATACCATATTTGCATTGCTTGTTTTTTGTTTAAATTGAGTAAAAAATAAAAGTAAAAATAGAACGGAAATAGTATTTCTGAAGAAGGAAAAATTCAGAAAAATGTAGCAAATAATATGTATGCATGTCAAACAGTTGGGCACAGTGTAAAATCTTAATATAGAAATTAATTATCAAACTGAATTTTTGATGCCAAATCAATGAAATTTGTTATAGCTGTTGATTTTAAATGGTCTCAGGCTTTAAAAGACAATATTTGTTGATTTTTTGTCTAGAAAGAGACTAGAATTTTAAAATTTTTAAACTGCTTAATGATTTTATCATTTACTAAAAGATTTGAGATGATTTTTAGGCAATTTTAAAAATTCGAACTTAATTTCGTATTTGAATTTTTGTTGCCAAATCATTGAAATCTGTTAATGATGTTGATTTCAACCTTTAAATGGCAATATTTGCTGATTTGTAAGCATTTTCGAAAATTCGAATTTTATTTTCAGCTTGAAAATAACCATAAGTTTTAATTTATTTGCTTCTTTTGTGTTTCTGGTATAGAACATTTCTGTAATAGAACATTTTCGAGGATTTTAGGTAATTTCGAATATACGAATTTAATTTCTAATTTAAATTTTAGCTAGAAAATGACTAGAAATTTATCATTTTTCTATTGCTTAATGATTTTATCATTTAGAAAATCATTTTGGAGAATTTTATACAATTTCGAAAATTCGAATTTAATTTCGAAAATTCAAACTTAATTTCGAATTTAAATATTTGTTGCCAAATCACTGATATTTGTTAATGGTTTTCATTTGAAATGATTTCAGCCCTTAAAGAGCAATATTTGTTTAGTTTCAAGTATTTTCGAACTTAATTTTTATGAATTTTGAACTTGAATTTTAACTTGAAAATTATCAGAAACTTAAAATTTGTTGTTAGCTTTGTAATTATAGTTTTTAGGAAGCATTTTGGAGGATTTAAGGCAAATTCGAAAAGTCAAACTTAATTTCGAATTTTAATTTTAATTAGAAAATGACTACAAATTTAAATTTTTTTTTATTGCTTAATGATTTGAGCATTTAGTAGAACATTGTAGAGTCTTTCATACAATTTCGAAAATTTTAGTTTAATATCAAAAATTCGAACTTAATTTCGAAAATAATAATTTTATGGAAAATGACTGAAATCTGCTGATTTTATTGATTTTTAATGATTTAAGACTATAATTAAGAGCTTTTGTTGATTTTCAAGCAATTTCGAAAATTCGAACTTAAATTCGCAATTAAAATTTTGTTTTTAAAGGACTGAAATCTACTTATTTTATTGAGTTCAGCCTATAATTAAGAACTTTTGTTGATTTTTAAGCAATTTCGAACATTCGAACTTAATTTCGTAAATTCGAACTTAATTTCGAATATAAAATTTTGTTGTCAAATTACAGAAATTTATTAATGCTGTTGATTTTAAATAATTCCAGCCATTTTTTAAGATCTATTTGTGGACCTTTAAGCAATTTTGAAATTTCAAAATTAAATTTTCTATTTAATTACACGGTGCTTTTTTGGGTTTTAGTTTTAAATCTGTTGTTACTAAATCATATTTGGTTTTAGCTTAATTATAATGAAACCTTTTTCATCATTTAAACTTAGTTTTTCTTATATGTTGTCAATTTAAATTATAAAAAATTTAAGCTAATTTCAATATTATATTATTATAGATTTTTTTTGGTTTGTTTATCACAATTAAAAACTTTTTGGTTTGGTTATGCCTTCATAATTTCTTGAGTTTTAAAACAAGTTTTGGTAATTTTTAATTATATAGAAAATTTAATTAATTGTATTATTAACAGAGATTTTTGTACTTAACAATAATTATTTAGAAAACTACATAAATAATTAACTAAACTAAAAACTAATGTTGAGGTTTTGCTTTAACTAAGTTTTAATTAATGGAAATAATTAAAGAATACAAAAAAGGAATAAATACTTTATTTCAACATTAACTAATTTCTCAGTATTTACTGGGGTTTTAACGATTGTCTTTTAGTTTTGAAATTTTTTTAATTAATACATTAAATAACATGTTTAAGTTTAAATATAATTAATGATGGAAATCGAAATTAAAACTGCAATATGGCAAGGAGTTTTGCAAGCTAATTGAATCATTGTTTTTATTAAAAATTATCAGGGATATTATAGTTTTTGTTTTATTTAAAAAAAAAAATCAACAATTTGGTTTTTTTCTTTTCTTTTTTTAATTAAATTAATTTTGTTTCTTCTTTAATATTTATAGTATTTATTGCTTATGTTTTGTTTATTTTTTGCATATTTAAATAGTTTGGTTTATTTAAATTTATTTTGTTTTTACTGAAAAAAAGGACGGGTGGCAACACAAGTTTTATTTCATTATTTTAATAAATATTTTTTTTGGTAAATTTTTCTTTTTTTCATAAATTTTTTTTCAATTTAAAAATTAATTTTTTTTTGTTTTTTTTTTTGTGGCAGTAATTGTGTATTTTTGCTGTTAGAAAACTGTTAGAAAAAGAGAGGTTTTTTAGGGTTGGAAATTTTTTTGTTTTAAAAACTAAATTGAATTTGAAATTTAATTAAAAAAAAAAATTAATAATAGGTTTTGTTTAAGATAAAAACAGTTTGAATATTCAAATTTTGAAATTTCCAAATTGTTTAAAAATTTTGACAAAAGAAATTTATAAAAACTTTTGTATAACTTTTTTTTTGAAATTTGTAAACAATTTCGGAAAATTAAAAAAAATCTAAAATTTTTGAAAAAAAAAAAAAAATTTTTTGTGCAAAATGCTTTAATAAAAATTTAAAATTTTTTAAGGTAAAATACAGCAATTTTTGCGAATTTAGACAATTTGAACTTAATTTCGAATTTGTTTTGGCCTACAAATGATTATATACATTGTTTAATAATTACAGTTACTAATAATGCATATTTAGTGATTTTTAAGAAATTTCTGAAATTCGAACTCAATTTAGAATATTCAAACTTAATTTCGAATTTAATTTTTTGTGTCAAAATTCCTAGAAATTGATATTTATTACGATTTCTAATGATTTCATTAATTAAAAGTTAGTATTTATTGATTTTTAACTAATTTCGGGAATTCGAAATCAAGTTCGAAATTTTTCGTATTAAGTTTTTTGTGTAAAAATCACTGGAAATTAAATTTTGTTTAATTTTCTAATGATTTTATTAAATAAAAGTTACTATTTATTGATTTTTAACTAATTTCAAAAATTCGAACTTGAGTTCGAAAAATTTCCAATTTATTTTTTTGTGTAAAAATTACTGAAAATCTAAAACCTTTGCGATTTTATCATAAACTTTAGGGATTTTAAATATTTTCAAATATTTTCTGTTGATTTCGAAAATTCGAACTTAATTTCGAAGTTATTTTTTTGGTTTAAAATCACTTGAAATTAAATTTTATTACGATTTCTAATCATTTTATAAACTTAAAGTTATTATTTATTGAGTTTTAATTAATTCAAAAAATTCGAACTTGAGTTCGAAAAATTTCGAATTTATTTTTTTGCCTTAAAATTACTTAATATCTAAAATCTATGCGAATTTTTCATAAACTTTAGTTATTTTATGTATTTTCAAACATTTTCTGCTAAATTCAAAATCAAAATTACTTGAAATTTAATTTTATTACGATTTCTAATGATATTATTAATAAAACGCTTTTATTATTTATTGATTTTAAAAAATTTTGAAAATTCGAACCTAAATTCGAAAAATTTGGAATTTAATTTTTTACCTCAAAATTACTGAAAACCTAAAATCTATGTGATTTTTTTTCATAAATTTTAAATGTTTTAAGTGTTTTTAAGCATTTTCTGGCAATTTCGAAAATTCTAACTTAATTTCGAAATTATTTTTTTTGGCTCAAAATTATTTAAATTTGATTTAGTTTCAATTTCCAAAGATTTTTTTTTCATTTTGTTGATGTTTAACTACATAGTTTCAAAAATTCGAACTTGAATTCGAAAAATTCCAAATTAATTTTTTGCTTCAAAAATACTAAAAATCTAAAATCTATGCGATTTTTCATAAACGAAAATTTTCGAATTTCATTTTCTGTGTTAAAATTACTGAAAACTTAAAATCTTTTTGATTTTTATGTTAACTTTAAGTATTTTCAAGCATTTCCTGTAGATTTTTAATTAATATTAAAATATAAATGAAATTAAGTTGAATAAAATTTTTGAAAATTTCAAAATTTATTTGATTTTTTTGAAATTTTTTTTCAACCAGTTTTTATCTGCACCACATTTTTCAAGATCCTGGGTGTGTGTTCTTAGAACTTAAACAAAAAACCGTCCTAAATAAATTATAGTTTCAACAAATAACTTTAATTAATTATTCCGTTGCTAATTATCACACTTAATTTGTTTTTAAATTGTGGGGAGGGGGATTTTTAAGGGGGGCCATTTTACAAATTAATTTTATATTTGTTCATTCTGTTCAATTAAGGTTTAAATTTCCTAAGGTTGATCTATTTAAATTCTTAAGGTTACTAAATACACCTTCTAAGGGAGTTTTTTTTTGGGGGGGGCTTAAGGTCAGGGGGTGGTTTTTTTAGTTATAATATCTAAATTATTAGCAAAAATTCGTAAGCAATATGCTTTTCACCTAAGACCTAATAATTTTGTTATTCACAATTTATGGGAATTTAATCCTTATAAGTTAAATGAGAACAAGTTTAAAAGTTATGGGGAGGGGACACAAAGGCGTAGTTACACTGTATGGAAGCCGTGGAGAATTCTATTAAATTTGAAAAGAATTCATACAATTTTTAATTATAATGATTGTTATTTGCTTCCAACTTGTTTAGAAACACCTTGAAATAGCCAGAGTTTAGAAAATTTTTTAAAAATTGTTAAAGTTAGATGAGCTGGTTTAAGAGACAGTTTTATTAACTGTTATAATAGTTAAATTTTTAGTTAAGTACGCCATTTAGCTTAAGCGTTTTTATATTAATAATATTGTAGTTATGTAAAAAAAAAAATTGAAATATTGTAACAAAAGTATAAATTATAAGCTTGGTTGGTTTTATAATAAGTGACAAATTTATAACATTCGTTTTGCGTTTTAATAAAAATTAATATTATTGCTCAAAACTGCTATTGTCCGACTGATGGCGTACTAAAATCTTGGGCTAGAGAAATTCACGCTTAGAGCGACCTCCGCCACTGCTGCTGCTGCCACTGGTAGCACCCGTTGTTGAGCTAACCGCTGTCGTGGCCGTTGAGGTGGTTAATAAAGCCGTTGAGCCTCCGGCTGGCGTGGTTACGACCGCAGTTACTGTGGGCGGCTGTGTGGTGGCCGGTGAGGTTAGTTCTTCTTCCAGTAGACGCTGCTGCTCGGGACTTTGCAGAGCGGCACTAGTAGCAGCGGCTTGAGCATGGGTCTGCTTGGGAGGCGCCGGTGCTTTTCTGCTCTTCGAACGCCGCTTTTTAAGCATTAGAGGCCCTAGACCATTGCCACCCGACGAGGAGGTGACCATTTGCACCGGATTCAGCAGGTTGGATGAGCTAGTTGCTGCTGCAGTAGTGGCGGTTGGGCCGACCGCTACTGTCGCAGCTGCACCTGTAGACGTTGGAGCAGCGGATGCACCGGTTGCACCCACACCAGCACCACCAACTCCACCGATGGGTGGTGTGGGTGGAGCTGTGGATATTGTTATAACAGTATCGGCGGCTGGTGTGGTAGCGGTGGAATGTGTTGCCCCACCTTCTGGGCGTCTACCAACTAAGCCCGCTGAGCTGCTGCCACTGGCCGCCGTTGTCGTGCCACAAACACACATCGTATCATCAGCCGGTGTGGTCTGGCCCGACGAGTCATGCTGCAAGCGCTTCACCACCTCGCTCAATAAGTCCTCAATGCGCCCAATGCGCTGCTGCATGCGCTGTAGTTCTAGGCGCACGTCCACCTTCAGGTCCAACACCGTGGCTATGAGATCACGCTGAGCTAATGTGGGGGGTTGTTCTCTGAGTCCTGTGTCATAGGTGTCTGAGGTGGTGGCACGCGATGAAGCCATTTCGATTTGCCGTTCTCTTTCCAGGGCCAAATTGCGCTCTTTTGTGGAGAGGGCGGTGAGCACGGTGGCCGTAGCACTGCTGCCTTCGATTACCACACGACTGTCACGGCTGGGCGGTGAGGAGTCCACTTCGCCGCCTTCGTCTATGGTGTCTTGGCGAGCCAAGGTGGCCTGGCTGGCCTGAAGTTTGGGAGCTTTTGGAAAAACCTGCAACGAGTCGTTTAAGGCGGGAGAAGAGAGAGAAAGAAAGAGAGAGACAGAAGCCATACAAGCACATACACGCACGTTCAAAGGGCAAAAGGTAGAGGAGAGAGTAATAAATTAAAGAAAATCAAAGAGAAAAGAGGGAGAGAAATAAATAGGCAGGGACAAAAAATTAAATAAACAAGGAATGAGATTTAGGAATTTTTAAATCAAAAGAAAGATTGATGGAATTTTAATGAAAAATGAGGAGAAGAATTAAGGTAAAAGATGTTAATGAAAAGGAAAAAGACAAATCAACAGATAGCAAAAGGATAAAGAAATAAGAATTCGGGAGAGAATATTATCATTACAGTAAAAATAGTAGACATAAGATCCAGAGCAATGAATAGTTATAAAGGAAAGAAAAGAGAGAGTAAAGAAAAGAGTTAAAAGATAAATTATACAGTTACAGAGATATGAACCACATTCAGAAAAACATTTTCGTGTTCAAACGGTTGTAATGAAAGTTTTAATTTTCAAAATGTATTTGATTCAATATCAAATGTTTTTTTTAACAAAGTATTTAAACACACACGCACACACCAAATAAAAGAGATACAGAGACAGAGAGATACACACACATAAATCCAAGTGCATCGCATCGATTCATTAATAGAGTTTTCGTTGTTTTATTTTAAAATCCATGTTTTTAAAAGTTTTATTTTATTTTGTTTAGTTTTAATGTTTAATATATATTTTTTTGTTGTTTTTCAAATCCAATAAATTGTTTTGTTTTCAATGCAGGAAGGCAGGCAATAAGGGGGGAAAAAGTTAAATGTTACATTATTTAAAAGTGCAATTTAGTTTTTCATTATTAAAAGAGAAAATATTTTTATTGAAAATTTCAAAACCAAATCAAATATTTTTAAAACAACTATAAAGTAAAATAATTTATAAAATTACAGTAAACTAAACTAAATAAATAAGACATATGTACATACATATGTATGTATGCATGAATACTAAATGCAGAAATAAAGTGAGCTTTAAACTAAAGGAAATTTGAAAGGCTTTTGGGGGTTCCACAGCTGTTAAAACATGACTGTTCCCAGCTTTAAATATTGCTTTTAGTACCACAATCCTTTGAAATATTTATTGTTTATAAATAGGCTTTACAAAAGTTTTAATTTTATACTAAAATAAATCTGTTCCCAATTGAAAATAAACTGTTCCCATCCTTAAATTTTGCCTTAGATGCTGATATTTTAAAATTGTTTTATTAGGTTGCAATAAGCTTCTTAAAAGATTTAATTTGGCAACAAAATTAAACTGTTCCCACTTAACCAAAACTGTTCCCACCTTTATATTTTACGCTTAAGCCCATAATCCCTTTATATAATTTTTACTATAGATGGGCTTAACAAAAAGTTAAATGATGTACAAAAATAAAACTCTTACTAGTTGGAACTTAACTGTTCCCACTCTTAAATTTTGCCTTAGTTGATATTTTTAATTTTTTTATTATATTGAAATAAGGTTCTTATAAGTTTTAATTTGGTGAACAAATAAAACTGTTCCCAGTTAACAATAAACTGTTCCCAGCTTTAAAACTTGGAAATTAAGCCACCCTTAAATATTGCTTTAGAAGATGAAATTATTAAACATGCCTATTAGATTCAAATAAGCTTCTAACAAGATTTGAGTTGATAAAAAATGAAACTGTTCCCAGTAAACTGTTTCCAGGTTAGAATCCATATTTAACTTTCAATTAATATTAATAATTAAAAGACTAAAAATTTTTGTACAAAAGAAAGTCTTTCCACTGCTAAATTTATTTTTAGAAGCTAATATTGTACCCAATTTTTACTGTGATAAATTAAGCTTCTTATAAGGTTAAAAAAACTGTTCCCATTAAAAAAAAAACTATTCCCACATTTAAAGTTCTGATAAAAAGCCCACCTCTAATATTAAGAGAATTTAAATCTTCAAACTAAACTGTTCCCAGTTAAAAATAAATTGTTCCCATGTTTAAAGTAATACCAAAAACTATAATTTTGAATTGTTTTATATTAAATTCCTCTAACAGTAGGATAGTTATACATTTCGTATTAAAATAAAACTGTTCTCACTCAAGATTAAACTGTTACCACTTTTGTAATTGGAATAAAAAGCCCAAATGTATTATTTTTTATATATAATTACTTTAAAATTAAGAGAAATTAAATTTTCGTAACAAAATAAAACTGTTCCCAGTTAAAAATAAACTGTTCCCATGTTGAAAACTCTAACAAAAACTACAATTTTTCAATTTTGAATACTAAATTACTTTAACATTAAGATAGATTAAAATTTTATAATAAAATAAAACTGTTCCGAGTTAAAAATAAACTGTTCCCATGTTTAAAATTCTACCAAGAACCATAATTTTTAATTGTGTATTTTATATTAAATTCCTTTAACAGTAAGATAAAGACGATTTTGTAACAAAATAAAACTGTTCCCAGTTGGAAAATTTAGAAATTGAAGGCCAACAAATTATTTTTGTTAGCTTAAATTTAATAAGAGTTGGAAAATCTTACGAGCTGCTTAAAAATAATACTGTTCTCACTTAAAAGTACCACGTTGTAAATTTCAATTTAAAGACATACATATAATTAGTTTTTATAGGAATTCATAAGAACAGTGAAACATAAATCAACTATTCTCAATAAATTGATGAAAAGCCTTTTAAATTTCCCTTAGGTTTCTATAAAACTAAACATAAAACCTAACTAAACTTATGAAAAATATTTGAAATACAAACAAAAACAAAAGGACGTAAAACTTAAAACAATGTTTGATTTTTGCAAATCACAATAGCATAAGTATATGTATGTATATAAGTCAATTACTTTATTGCCTTGTCCACCATTACTACTCGAAGTACTACTCTGCCTCGCTTGGGCGGCAGTGCTTTCACGCAGACTTTCGCGGGCACTCAAACTTCTCGAAACGGCTACCTTGGCGCTAGTATCGCTAGCTGAATCGACACTTGAACTACCCAAAAGGCGTCCCCATTTGCTAGCACGTGTACTACGTGCAGATGGTGGACCAGATGAAGGTGATGGAGAGGGTGATGGGGTGGGTGCGGCAGCGGTGGTTAAAATACGGGAATCCTCGGTTAATGTTAATTTGGCAGGTAACTTCTTTAAATTGTTGCCATACAACACAAAAAATACGATTTATAACATTTATAATACAAACGTTTTTTTTTTTTTTTTTTTTTTTTTTTGTAACCAGGGCCAATTATCAGGAGGATTGATGATCATGAATTTGAGAATTATGGGTGGTGTTTGGAGATGCAGTAGGAGCAGAGTGTTGTGTTAGTCGATGTTGGGAGAAAGGGAAAATGATAATAATATTTTAAAGTTGTGTAGATTTTGTTTAAATATTTTTTTTTGTCAATTTTCACACATTTTGCCACATTTAATTAAACATTTATGTTTGAGTGTTATTGCAAGATTAGTGTGTTTTTTTTTTGTTTGTTTGTTATTTATTTTTTTTTATTAATAATTTATAAATTTTAGAGTTTAAGGTATTTTTTTAGGTGTTTGGTTTATATAGCATTTTAAAAGACAAAAAAAAAGACGAAAAAAAGAAACAAGACAAGACAACGAGCATAAGTATTATGTTTTTATAGTTTTTTTTTTATATTGGTTAATTAAGATATATAATTTATTTGTAACATTTATATAAGAACACACACATCAAAAATAATAGTTTAACAAAATTTAATAAATTTTGTTTAACGCCACCTAAAAATATGCCACAAAAATTTAATTAAAATAAATAAAAATGGTGTGAGTTGGGCAGCTGAGTCAGCGATCAGTTTAAAATTAGTTCATGTTAAATTCTAGTTCTGTTCTAGTTGTGTTTTAGTTGTGTTTTAGTTGTGTTCTCTTTTGTCCTGTCTTGTCCTTTCCTGCCTTGTAGTAGTTCTGTTTTAATTCTGTTCTGGTTATTTTCCCTTTATTCAGTGGTTGCCGTTTCCAAACTCATCCAACTCACATTATTAAATTATTAAACAAATTAAAATAAAACTAATAAAAAAAATTTATATTTGAAACATTTAATTACCAAACCTGTGAAGCAAGTAAATTTTCATAAAATCAATTAATTTGTAATTTGACAGCATGGTGAAAACCACTAGAGAACTGAAAATTTAAAAACACACACAAAGAGCTAAAAACCAAATGAAATAAACTCAAAAATTAACCGCATTTTATAAACATTTAACAAATACACAGTCAGAGTTTTACCAAAAAACAAAATTTCAATTACAATTAAAATTACCACTACTGCCAATAAACAATAAGCAACAGCATTAATGAAAATAAATTTTGTAAAACTCACCTTATTACGATCCGTATCAAGGGTATCGGAAGCAGCGCCACCAGTGGTACTGCCACCACCGCCAGCGCCGCCGCCCTTTTCAACATCGCTTTGACCGGTAACGGCCTCTTTGGAGCCGGTGTTGGCCACTTGCGGTGTGCGCCGGAATTTTGAGAAGATTTTACGCACCAGATGATCTTGATTTTGCGGCAATTGTGGCTCGTTTTTACGCCTTTCGGCCAATTCTTTTTCGCGTTTCACATCAGCCACCTTGCGAAAAATCAAACGATGCCTGAGATTGTAAGTGAGCACTAGATTGCGGGCAAAACTGTTGGCAAATGCCGAATAAAAGTCGAGGACTTCGAGTAATTTATCACGTTTGATGGCATGCAAATCACAATAGGTAAGGGCACGCACATTGGCCGCACTCTGGCCAACGGCTGAATCCTTCCAGAATTGGTCACCAAAGACGTCTCCCTTGCCTGGAAATGTTACAAAAAAATAAATATAGATAGCAAAGATTTCTAAATTTTCTTGTTATTAACACTCACCCAATATCGCCACAACTTCATCATCCTGTATGACCTCCAGCGAACCGGTCACTATGAAACATAAACTGTCTATACTTTCGCCCGTATGATAGAGTAAATCACCCGGTGCCGAATGCGACATCATAAAGTGCATGGCCAGCGCTCTTAGACAGCCATCCGAGGCAAGACGAAATGCTGGATGCTCGTTAAATACTTTGCGATTTAGATGAACACATATATCAGCCTTCATATCTTTCGGACAATAGTTTAGTACCTGTGAATTGAATTTTGGGTTTTTTTTTTGGATTTTTGTTTTTTAATTTACTTATGAAGCTGAATTAAGGATGAAGTTGTTTTTTCCAAAAAAAAAAAAATTAAAATATCATTAAACTCATATACTTAATTTAATATTGTTTTTAATGTTGTAGGGTGTTCTTTTTTGTTGGGGGTTGGGGGTATTTTGGTTTGTTTTTTTAAGGTTAAAAAGAATATTAAAGTATTTGTATATTAGTTTGTTGACTCTTAAACACGACACGCAGTTTGTTGGATGGTAAGTAAATGTCTTGGTCCTTGTTGCAGCATGTTGTTAAAGCATGAACAGCCGTAGGAGGGGGAGAACTGTAAAACATATAATTCTTTCAGAAGCTCAGATTTAGTTCCTGATGTAGTTTAGGTTCTAGTTCCCACCTCCTTCGACAGCTCATAACTCTTCATTTGTTCTCCGTCTAGTCTCTATTACTCGCATTTAGTTCTTTTGTTAAAGGCACAAACTATAGTCATCGAAAATGGTATAAAGGCAGTGTTTAGTTTTTTTTTTCTTTTAATATGAAAATAGAAAATTTCCATTATTTGCTCTAACACTTATTAGATATTTTATAATCTCAATAATTGTTTTAAACCAAATCTAAATTTTCCCATAAACAACAACTAACGAATTTAGTTTAAACGCACATATTTCCAAACGTTTTATTATGAGAGCACAAAAACAAAAATTTGGTTTAAAATTTCATCTAATAGCAAAAATTTGACGGACGCTTTTCGTATTGACACGGATTTACGCTAACGAAATGAAGATGGAGTTGCACAATCTAGCACAAACACACACACACACTCTCTACCTAGAAATGAAATGTTTAGCTCTTTTACCTAGTTGTTTTTTGGTAGTAAAGAGAAAAAGAGAGAATGAAAATAGAAAGTCAGACAAAAATATGATAAAAAAATGAAATACACAAAATATTCAACAGAAGTTCAAATAAAATTAATTTAAACTAACTAAATGAAAGCTAAGTAGGCTTAGCTAAAGAAAAGCTTTAAAAGTCATACAAAAAATGTCAAGTTTTATAAATTTTACTCAAAAGCAAGAGCAGAGCCGTTTAATTGTTAAAAGCTAAATTAGTTTTACTATAAAAAATTGAAAAATTTTTATAAAATTGAACTGTTAAAAATAAATGTTAGTTAAAAAAGTGTTTCAGAAATTTAAAAGCTATAAAAGTAAACAAATAAGTAATAAATAAAAATCACAAAAAGTCACAACTGTGTGTAAACAAAATTTTGTAA
The DNA here is from genome assembly GCA_950370525.1 of Bellardia bayeri. Taxonomy (NCBI): domain Eukaryota; kingdom Metazoa; phylum Arthropoda; class Insecta; order Diptera; family Calliphoridae; genus Bellardia; species Bellardia bayeri. Next base: position 7,771,217 of record OX493266.1, on the reverse strand, counting down.
ATTGAAATTAATAATAACATTTAAAATTTCTTTCAAAAAGCTTGTCTTTAATACTCTAATGTATAATTTTTAAAACTAAAAATTTTATATAAAAAAACTTTAATATGGTAAAATTTTTTTTTAAATTTTCCCTAAAAAAGCTTTTAGAATATTACTCCATTTTGTATAGTTTTTAAAACTAAAAATCGTTGTTATATATTAAATTTCAATGTTTAATAAACAAACTACTGCAGCGAAATATACCACTCATTTAGAACCCTGTTATTGTTGTCGTTTAATACAACTCTAAAACAGTATTGCCAGCACAACAAAAGAATCTAAAAAATAATATTTCTTCACAACAATTGTTTTTGTTATCATTCTGAAATGAATGTGTGAATTGTGCAAAAAGAAGCATTTGCTTTGTTTGTTCGTTATTAAATAAAGGCGCATAAAGATGCAATTCTGTAATTTCTGTGCCAAAAATTGTGAGCAAGTTAAAAAAATTACTGAAAATAAAGTGACAAGTGGTAGTAATGTAATAAAAATACATAATTTTTTAAATATATTTCAAAGTGGAATGAATGCTTATAGTTAAATGCTAGCTTCGTAATAAAATAAATTTGTATTTTCAAACACAGTTTCTGCTGGACGACAAGGACACTCTAATATGCCATAATTGTTTAAAGCAACTTAAAAAGTACTATGAATTTGTGCAACAAATGAAGGAGTCTGAACTCAGATTAAATCAAGGCAAATAAATCAAAACGAAACATGATTATTTTGAAACAACAAGGAAAGTTGAGGGAAATAAAACGACACATAAAAAAGTAACGGTTAATAGTGAGGTATTAAATAAGCAACTGGAACAATATCTTATTAAATCTAATCTCAAATTCAAACTGGTTTTGCCAAAAACGTGAAGTAGCTAGAAAAGTGGAAAAGTCCTTAAAAGCTAAACATGTTTATATAAATGTTTAATGTGCACGGAAACTTTTAAATCGTTTAAACATATAAGTGAACATGAATAGGAATTTTGCAGAAATAAATTTGATAACGATTTTCAAATCTGCATGTACTGCCATAAGTGTTTTTGTAACGAACTTTCTTTAAGTGCCCATGTATCTTTAAAACATTCCAAAAGGGAATTTATGTATTATTTGTGCCAAGATAAACTGTTTGCCGGTAAAGGTTATCTCGCCCGTCATATAGAAAAAGTTCATCAGCATGAGAGCTTAAATTATTTTTGTGGTGAATGCGAAGAACTGGTGTGTATGTCAATGCAGGAAGAATTACGTGAACACTTTTTGGATAAGCATTCTTTTGAGGCTGCTAACATTAATGTGGATGATCAAAACTAAACCTTAAATTAGATTTACCCCTTCCCGACATGTTGCAAGCAACATCTCAACTCAATAATGTGCCTGAATTAAAGAAAACATTTCCTTGTCCTAAATATTTCGAACAATTTAAAAATCCCCAACCCTTGCCTAAACATTTGGCCGATGCGCATGATTTACCCGTTTTAATATGCCCTGTATGCACAAAATGTTATGCCTCTTTTAAAGATTTTAAAAGACACAAGCTACAAAAATGTCTTAAAAACTCCACACTTCACACTCTTATGCTGGAGTGTCCTTATTGCAGTAAATCTTTTAAAAATGCTATTAATCTCAAGCAACATTTACGCATTGTTCACTGCCAATTGAAGCGTCACATTTGGCAGTTGTGTGATAAACAGTTCTCAACATTAAATCATTTAAAGAAACATGTCTTGAGCCAACATCAAAACAAACGTAAAAATGTTTGTGATAAAAGTTTTTGGTTCATTTGAATTGGCATTTGGCCATACATACCACCGGTAAAGTGTTCGTTGTGTTTATTGAGGTTTTGGCGTCGCATCGATTTAGAAAGACACCAAAAGAATCTTGTTTTTGAGGTGTGTGGCGATAAATAGGGTGAGTCTTTTTTAATTTTTCAAATACATAAGGGCTAATATTAAACTGAATATTTGGTATAATGTCTTACTGCCGTATTCATAAAAAAACAAGTAAGAGTGCTATATTCGGCTGTGCCGAATCTTAAATACCCTCCACCAAAAAGTAATAAGAAATACAAAAACTACACTGGTTATAGGACTAGAATATCCTTATTCTGTGTTTTATTTATTTATTTATTTCGTAATATTAAGCCTAGATGGCCAGAATAACAATATTACATAGTCTAAATTCCATAATGATTTATTAATGATTTTCTATTCAGTCTTAGTGCACATTTTAATAGTACTTTATATATTGTTTGAAAGACAATTTTACAACCAACTTAATTTATGTTAAATATTTTGAAATTTTGTCTAATTTTCACCATTTTTAATTGATTTAAATTGATTTAATTACCAATACTTACCATAATTTACAGAGTTTGTCTGATGTTCATAATAATCTTGAGTGTAATTTAACAGAGTATAAAAATAGGGGAACAATTCGGTTTTAGTAACTTTGCTCAAAAAAAAAAAAAAAAAAAAAAAAAAAAAAACTTCATCAAATAGGGCTTTTAGAGAAGATGCCAGCAAAAAAAATTTGTTGGCGGTCACTCATATTTTCGAGGGAGCGGTCCCGTAAAGTTGAAAATATATAGGCCTATATTTCAGGTACTACTGGGTGTCTGATAATTTGTAATACTTTAAATAAAATGTATTAAAAATACCTTTCCAACGATATATATCATGATTATAAAATATGGACCGAATATGGGTTAAATCCGAAAAGAATATTTTTTGACCCGAATTTATTTGTTTTTGGGAAATGGTTCTTATATGGCAGCTATGACAAATTATGGGCCGATCTTCTTAAATTTTGGAACAGTTATTTTCATGCATATGAGGATATTTCACGTCGAATTTCAACATAATAACGATATATTTAAGATATATGTATATTAGTATTAACGTGGATTTCGGACGTATACCTTATATGGGGGACATAGTCAAATATGGACCGATATTCTCAAAATCCAGCAGTTTGATTTAGGCATGTATGTAAATGATACGTGTAAAATTTTGGATTAGTACCCTTATTTATAAGAGATTTATGAGTATTAAAGTGATTTTCGGAAGAGAGCTTTATATGGGGCAAACGGTTAAAAATAGACCGAAATTCACAAAATTTTGTGGGATGATTTTTGTATATGTATATGTAAATGATCTGTGCAAAGTTTTGAGTCGGTACCGATATTTATACAATATATATAGGGATACATGTCTTTTTCAGATGTGGTCCTTGTATGGCAGCTATGACCAATTCTGGGCCGACCACCATAAAATTTAGTACAACAATTTATTTGCCTATAAAGATTATTCATGTCAAACTTATTATTGCTGAATTTTGTCTTGATATTCCAGTTTTATAGGCCATTATGTATAATTGAGCAATATTTCGGGAAGTTTTTTGAATGGGGGCTATGAGAAATCATGCACCGATTCATACTATTTTCCGCACACTTTCATCTTTTATCATAAAAACAACGTATACAAAATTTCATGATATTATCTGCAATATATTTCAAAATATTGCGATAAAATGAAAAAAAATATCAAATTTTTATGGAAGTTGTCTCACATATCGGTCCATAACTCTGGTTGGCCTAAACCGATTTTGCTGATTTTAAATAGCAAACTTCTCTAAAGCATGTCTGACAGAATTATTGAAGATTTGAATCCCGAAGATATCTGGGGACTTTAGAAAACTGATTTCAACATCCAGACCGACAGGCGGACATGGCTTAATCGACTCCGCTATCTATAAGGATCCAGAATATAATAAATTTATAGGGTCGGAAAATTATATTGTGGAAATTACAAACGGAATGACGAACTTATATATACACTTCTCATGAAGGTGAAGGGCATGTACAACTAACTATACAAGGTGAGTGCAAATCGACAACAAATACAACACAAAACAGAAACAACAGGCATTTTGTTTGTGTAAAAAAAAGTAAATTGTAAACAAAGTCAGTCAGCTGGGCTACTGCACTCACCTTGTATAGTTGCACCATGGTGAAGGGTATAATAAAGTAGGTTTGAAGTGTGCTTTTAGACAAAATTTTCTTAAAGTACATTTGAAGTCTACTTTAATTTTTTATGAATAAGGGCAATAGAGTTTATGAAAAAGCTAAACTAAAAATGTTATAAACAAAATTTAAAATTTTTTGTAAAATTGTTTGTTAAGCTTTTCAAAAGCTTTTAGTAAAAAAATGTTTAAAAAATCTTCAATAGTGTTTGTAGAATTGAAAATTTTAAAATTTTGTAAAACTTAAAAAAGCTTTTCAAGAGCTGTAAGTGAAGTATTGTTAGTTTGTAAAATTAAAAATTTTATAATTTTTTTTTTAAATTAAAAGAAGCGTTTTAAAAGCTTTTTGTTAATTTCTTGCTAAATAAATGAAATTAAATATTGTATCAAAAAAGCTTTAAAATTTAATTTTATTAAAAAGATCATGTAATAATTTTGTTGAAAAAACCTTTTGTACCTATATTAAAAACTTTAATATAGTTTGTAAAATAAAAACCAATATATAAAAAATTTCAATAACAAGAATAAATCCAATTGAATATGATATAAAAAAGCTTTAAAATTTTGTTTCATCAAAAAGCTTTTAGAAAAGCTTTTGGCATAAACTTTTACTTTTTTTTGTAAAAACTTGAACAAAATTTGTAAAATTAAAAAAAAATGAAAAAACCTTTTCAAAAGTTTTTAGTGAAATTCTGAAAAAATAATAAAATAAATAAAATTAAATGTAATATATAGGAAAAGCTTTCAAATTTTAATTTATTGATTTAATTTTGTTTAAAAAGCTTTTTGTATATTAAAAACTTCAATAGAGTTTGAAAAAGTAAAAATTTTATATAAAAATTTAAAATTATTGTAAAGTTTTTAGAGACATTTAAAAAAAAAAAGCTTATTTGATCAAAAAATTTCAGAGAACAAATAATATGAAATAAGAAAAGCTTTAGAATTTTATTTTTGAAAAGGATTTTGAAAAGCTCTTGGTATAATTTTGTTTATAAAATCTTTTTGTATATTAAAAACTTTAACAAAACTTGTAAAATTAAAAATTTCATATAAAACTTTAAAATTTTTGTGAAAAAAAAGAAGCTACTCAAAAGCTTTTAATAAAATTATTAAAAAAAAAATTTTGGGTCAAAAAAATTTTAAGGAAATAAATTAAATTCAATATTTTATAAGAAGAAAATATGTATTTTAATTAAAAGCTTTTAAAAAACTCTTCGTATAAATGATTGATAAAAAAGCTTACTGTATACAAAAAACTAATAAATTATTACATATAGGAAAAAAAATATTTTTTCTTGAACAAATTTCGAAAAGCTTTTAGTAAAAAAAAAAGAAAATGTTTCACAAGAATTTTACTAGAATTTTCATGTACATACTACAGGGTGGGCCAAGTTTGACTGACTGATTTGAACTGCTTATAACTTTTCTTGGGCCAATTGAATTTTATATGGAAACATCTTCAGATCAACTTTTAGAATACGTCGTAGCGATGTTCTGGAGATGTTCAATTGAGTAGCTCGTCGACGAGTAGACACAGTTGCATCCGTGTGAAAAGTTATAAGCATTTCAAATCAGTCAGTCCAAGTTGGCCCACCCTGTATAAAGAAGTATAAATAAAAAGCTTCAACAAGGCATATGAGTAAAAAGCATTTAAAGAAGTTTGTTAAAAAATATAATAATTAAGGCCAATTATAGGGAATATACAAGGATTATCAATTGGAAAAAATGCTTATTTTTAAAGGATGTAAAGCTTAAAAAACCTACAAAATTATGTTTTTTTGAACAAATTTAAACTAAGCTTTCTAGCAAAGCTGTTGGTTACAGTAAATAAAGATGATTTCTTTTATAAGCGGTGAAAAGCTTTTTAAAGCTTTATTTTTAATTTGATTTTTGGTTAATTGTAATATATAAAAATATATAATGGCCTATTTTTTTCGATGTTTAAAGCCTAATTACTTGATGACTTTGGAGGACAAATTAACAAATTTTACTAAAGCTTACTAAAGTGTATGTATGTATATACAACTGCGTGTTGAGTTTCGCTGAGTTTTAATGAAGATTTAATAAATGTACGAGTATATTTGTTGAAATGAATTAGTTGTGTTGTGTTGAGGTGTTTCGTTTGTTATTAAATAAATGAGTTTAAAGTTTAAAAAATTTAAATTAAAACTACTTAAATATTATTACAATTGTTTATAAATATTAAGAAAATATGAACAAGCTTTTTAGGATAAAAAGTGCTTAAATTTATTAAAGCATTACTGTTAACAAAATTTACATAGAATTAACTTGTTTGTTATTATTATTTTAGCAGTTAAAACGTCCGTTGATTATAATATTGCTTAGATTAAGGCTACTTACCTTTTCAGTGTCTAAGCCTTTGGTCATGGCCCACGTGGATACCACATAATCCATAACACGTTCACTTAAGGCTTTTGGTACCTCATGCAATTTCATAAATTCACGTACATTATTGAGCATGTCATGATATTTAGCCGTGGCCGAGGTCATCTGTTGTATGATGGTGGTGACATGACCAAATATTGTGGCATAAAGCAGAGCTGTTTATTAATATTTTGGAAATATTGAAAAAATAATTATTATATTTATATAACACAATGATTTGAGTATGAATTCTATCTGTAATGAAGATTATTATTGGCTGCTGTTTTACACTACTACTAGGTAGTTTTCCAGTTGAGCTTAAATTTGATGAAAATACTTAAATTGTGAAATTCAATGCCGGCTAGAACAGTAATAAATGCTTTTTTACCTGTCCATCAATATGAAAATTGTGGGAGTTTTCCTTGATATTTAAGCCAAAAAACAAAAATAAAATAATTCTACAGAAAAGCTTTCTTAAAAATCCTATATAACAACAAATTTGAATAAAATTAATAAAAACTCTTTCAAAAATAAAAATTATTGTTAGTTAAATAAAAAGAAAAGCTCTTTTTAAAGCTTTACAAAAATTTTTAGAATATAAAAATAATAAACACTAAGGAGATGCTGATTTTTGAAAATTAAAAAAAACTAAAAATTTTAAAAAAGTTTTTTTTTTTTAATTTTAAAAGCTTTTACTTAGAAAGCAGCCGAAAATGAAACAAACTTTTGTAAATGAATGCTAATGTTAATATATTTAATTTTCTATAAAGAAAATTTAGAATTTTAAAACTTTTTATAAAAGCTTTTCATGAAAGCAGCCAAAAATAAAAGAACTTTTGGAAATGAATACTAATGTTAATAACTTTAATTTTCTATAAAAAAAGTTTAACTAAAATCTTGTTAAAAATAATTTTATAAGAAAAAGCTTTTTAATGTACATCAAAGCCATTTCTAAAATATCAGCTTAAATTTAAAAAACAAACTCTTGTAAATTTATGCTAAATTTAATGTATTAAGTTTGTTTTAAGAAAACTAACAATTTTAGAAAATTTGAAAAAAGAGATACAATTTTTTAAAAAAAGCTTTTTTCATAATATTTAAATTTAAATATTTACAGAGTGTAAATAAGAATATTCAATAAAATCATGATAAAAATGTATTTTATAAGGTAGAGCTGTTTCAGTTTCCTTAAAACTTGCATTTAAATAACAACAAAAATGGTTTATACTTTTGAAAATTTATACTAAATAAGTAATGAGTCAAGAAAACTAAGAATTTTAGAAAATTTTCAAAAAAACTTTTAAGTAACTTTTTGAAAAAAGGTTTTTTTCTTAAAAGCTTTTTAAATTTGAACATTTATACAGCACAATTAAAAAAATCCTTTTAAAAAATGTATGTTATAAGGAAAAGCTTGTTTTCCCTTAAAGCTTTTGAGGAAATTTTGTATAAATTCTTAGTTTTCTTAGAAAAAATGTCAAATATAAACAAATAAAAGTAAATTTTAGGCAAATTTAAAAAAAGTAACATTTTCTTGACGTAACAAATATGTCTTAGCACTTATTACTTAAAAGCTTTTTCTTTCCAAAAATAATTTTTGAAGTTTTTTTTAGTGTTTAATTGTGAAGATTTGCCACATTTTTCTAAGTAAGCTTTTAGGGATTTTTAAAAGCTTAACAAAATTTTGTGTAAAAAAGCTTAGGTCTATATAGATTTTTTGAAATATTTTTTTGTTATTTTTGTATTACTGTGAAAATATTTATTAGTTTGCTGAAAAACTAAGGATTTCATGAATGTTCTTTAAAAAAGCTTTAAGGAATCAGAAAAAGCTTTTTCAAGAGATTTTGTTTAATATTGAAATTTTGTGTAATTGCTTTAATTGGTTTCTAAATAAAATTAATTGGAAATACAAATGAAGTTTAAAAAAAAAATTAAGGATTCTTTTAAACCTTATCAAGAGTTTGTTTAAAAATTTTTTTTTTTAACTATAGAAATCAATATATTTAGTTTCAAAGATTCTACAAATCGCTGGAATCTTTCCTTATTTTTTTTAAAGTACTAACAAGAAGTATATGTATATTATAAATTCTTATGCTACAAATCATTTATTTTGACAAAAGTTCTCTAGGAAATAACGAAAGCTTTTGATGTTTTTTTTTTTTTTCAAAGACATGATATGATATTCAATAACTTTTACTTAGCTATGAGTTCTTCAACCACTGGTAAAGATTTTTTATGAAAAAATGTTTATAGAGCTTTAAGTTTATTGGGAAAATGAATGAAAAAATCAAAATTTAGTAATGAAACAAAAAAAGCTTTAGAATGTTAAATAATAAGAAAAACTATAACAATTTGTTTAGGTTTTAGTAGCAGTTATTAGTTCTAGCGGGCGTTTACATAAAGAAATATGCGCCAGGGGATAAATAAATACTTATTTGAAACTGTTATAATTATAACAGTTTAAGTGCTTTAAGTGTTATACATAGAAATAAGTACTTAGACTTAAATTTAAATGCTTAAAACATAAATTAAAAATAAAGAGGTTTGTTTTGTAGCAGTTTTTCAAAGAAGTTTAGAAAACTGTTATACTAGAAAAACTGTTATACTACTTAATATTCCAGGCGCATATCTCTAATTATGTTATTCTTTCGTTCAAACTACCAAAGCGTTACAAAATTATCATTTGAATACAACTTTAGCATTAGCTATTGAACTATGAAATATAAAATGACGAGGCAACGGAACGTGTTAAAAACACAGCACCTGCAATTATCATCATGCAGATGGTGAACACCTTCTCGTTGTCCGTCTCCGCGGCCACGTTACCAAACCCCACCTAAAAGAAAATATGAAAAAAATATTAAATATTTCTTTAAGAAATCAAAAAGTGGAAATACTTTAGCAAACTTACCGAGGTCATGCAAGTCATGGTAAAATATAAAGCCGTCACATACATACTCTTGCGTGAAGGACCATTTATCAGTTCTGTGGAATCATTATTGTAAATATAAGAATACGGTGACTGGGTTACATTAGCAAGCTTCCAAAGCCAGCTGTATTGGATCTAAAGAACAAAAAAAAATATTCAAAATATTTGTTTTTCAGAATGAAATTAAAATTTCTCTTCATTACTCCATTATCAGCATCTGTCCGGCCAATGGAATACCATATGCAGGCTAGCCAATGGGCCACCAACATATAGAAACACAATAATAATATCAGCATGGCGGCTCCATATTCCAAATAACGATCCAGTTTACGCACCACACGACCCAAACGCAACAGACGCACAACTTTTAAAGCACTGAACAGAGAACCGATGCCATCCTCATCACGATCGAAGGCATTGAAGACATCGTATGGCAGGCAACTGAGCAAATCAATGATGAACCATGATTTTAAATAATTCATACGTATCACTTTCGGATCGCTAACTACTTCGCCGCCGGGACCCACGAAAGTGGTGTGGAAATTTAAAACTGTGTTGGGAGGAAGTTAAGAGAAACGGATAGAAGCTGTTATACTGGTAAACTTTTATAGAAAATTAGAGAATTTTCAGAGAGTTCTCAAGTATCATGAAAAGTCTTATACTAAGTATGAAAACTGTTATATTGCTCTTTTTTTAATTGTTATACTAACAAGAATTGTTAATAAAACAAGGGTTTCAATAAGGTTAGATTAGCAATAATTGTTATACTCAAAGTAAAAAGTGTTATACTAATTATAAAACTGTTATACTCCTTATTATAACTGTTATACAAACTGAAATTGGTGGAATAACAAGGCTTTCTTTTAGGGTTTCTAAACAAAAACTAATTTACCAAGAACTAAAACTATTATATTGTATAATAAACTGTTATATTATCTTTATAACTGTTATATTAACTTCAAATTGTTAGAAAAAAAGGTTTTCATTTTGGTTTCATAAACAAAAACTAATATACTAAATATAAAAACTGTTACATAAAATATAAAACTGTTAAACTCCTTATAACTTTTATATTAAGGTTATTTTGACAAAAACTTGAGACTGTTACACTCTTTATTATAACTGTTATGCTAATAAAAATTGTTGGCCAAAAAGGATTTCAAAGAGCATTCATTATCGAAACACGGCAAAACTAAAAATTAAAACTGTTATACTTTCTATTATAATTGTTATACTCAGTAAAATTGACAGTAAATGAAGGTTTCCAATAGGGGTTCATTAACAAAAACGAATATGTTAAAAATAAAAACTACTATACAAAAAATACTAACTGAAATCGTTGGAAAATATAAATATGTACATACTAATATACTAAAAATAAAAACTGTTATACGATACAAAAAACTGTTATACTTCTCATTATAACTGTAATACAAACTGAAATTCTTAAAAAATCAAGGTTTTCTTTAAATTTTCGTTAACAAAAACTAGTATACTGTTTTAAAAACTGTTGTACTAACTGAAATTGCAAATAAGACCAGGTTTTTAATAAGAATTTATTAGCTACAACTCTTATACTAAAAAAAATAACTGTTATACAGTTTTTAAAACTGTTATACTAACTGAAAATGACAATATTTCAAGTTTTGTTTAAGAAGTTAAACTATGTTACTGCATTCAAATTTGTTATTTGTTTTTAGGTGTAAAAAACTGTTATACAAAATTTTTTTTTTAAGTTTAAATTTTTAAAATTTTTTTTTTTTTATATTTTCGTTTGTTATTTGCCTGTAAATATTAAATTAAATATGAATTTCATGTGTATTATTATTCTAACACAAGGAAAAAACACAGCAAAAAAAGTTTAGCACAGTTTACTCACGTTCCGCACTTCAAAAATGTTTGCCTGACACAAACTCTGCAATACTCTTTTTATTTTTCACTTTACCCTAGCACACTACCAACTAGAGAGTTAGATTATATTAAGCCAAGTTGCGAATATTTGTTTAATAAAATATGCATACAGTGTTATAAACTTAATATAATAATGTGAAAAAAAAGGCAAACACAGAGAGTCTGTATAATAAAATGAAATATTTATGCAAAAATATGAATTTTTTTATGCATAAGTCAATTTTGAAAAGTTAAAAAGATAAGGAATGCAGTTGAAACGTGACTGCTGTACCATTACTTTTAGCTGACAGTGTAACAACTGCAGTATAACTGGTTTTAACACAACTTGACATTACACCTAAAGGTAAGAGTCAAAAGTAGCTCCGGTATTTGATTATTTAAATATGAGCATATATTACAAAATAAAACATTAACACAAATACTTACCAATATCAATAAAGAATATAACATCTACAATTGAATCAACAACAAGTAATGAAACATCTTCCGAGGTTTTATTTTTAAAAGCTACATTGTATGGCACCTGTTAGGAAATAACAAAAAAGCTTAGTTGAGAAATTTGTTAAGAAATTTTTTACAATAAAAGGAAATAACACTTCAAATTGTATGAAATGAAGTAAAACTTGAGTGAAAAACGCGTGCAGAGTTTTTGATGCAATTGCCAAACAGATTAACACTTAAGCACTGTATACTATACTTTCTAAGCCTTCAAAAAGCCTTAACATCGCAGGGTTTGAAGCAAACTAAAACACTAGAAGAGAAAGCTTTTTAGCAGGCAAAGACAGGTTAAGTTCTGTAAAATAACTAATAAAACTTCTTCATAAATGCTAAGACCTTTAGTGCCTTTGTTTGTCACATCCCTGCCACTAATTACAGTAATGTTTCTTTGAGGGTACGTCTGCTCTCAACTGTTTTATGATTAGATATCTTGAGTACCAAAGTAAGAGGGTTTAGAATATGTTTATATTTATTATGTACACACATACATATATTTTCTAATGTGCCTGGGTTTCTATGTTGTGTATTTGTTTAATATTTAAATATTCTTCGAGTGGCATTTGTAAGTGCATTTTAAGTATTTTGTTTAGAGGCGTAAGCAGTTCAAGTTAGACTAAAAGGAAAATAGGAAAATTACACAACAAAAACCTAAAACAAAATGAAGCAACAGGGTAAGAGAATTAAACTTTGGAGGAAACACTACAAAAACTTGGTTACTAAGGTCTTAAATTCTTGTTTTTTTTAAGATTTTTACTTACAACTTAGGTTTGTATTATTATATATGAAATTAAAGAAATTCTAACAAAAAAAAAAGCCTTTTAAAAACTTTTTTTGAAAAAGGTTAAGCCAACTTATGGAATCATAAAAACTTTCATACATTTTAAAAATAGAAACATTAATTTTTTTTTCCAAAAAAAAAGCTTTTTTTCGAAAACTTTTTCAAAGCTTTTTTTTTTTGAAAAAGGTTAAGGAAACTTATAATATCACTAATATTTTACTAAATAATTTTTAAGTTTGAGGTCACTCACTTTTTTGTTTTTTATAAAAGATGTTTTTATTTTTTTTTATAATTAGCTCGATATTTCGATTTCCTTTGGAAATCTTCTTCAGGCGTATATTTAAAAATAACAAATTTTCTATGTGTAAATAAAAAAAAATTGGTATTTTGAAGTATACTCCTGAAGAAGATTTCCAAAGGAAATCGAAATATCGAGTGAATTATAAATAAAAAATAAAAAAATCTTTTATAAAAAACAAAAAAGTGAGTGACCTCAAACTTAAAAATTATTTAATAAATATCAAAACGGTCGAAGAAAATAGAATAATATTATTTACTAATATTTTACTAAATTTTAAAAATAGAAACAATTAAAAAACTTTTTAAAATGTATTTTCCACAAAATTTCCTAAAGCTTTTGTGATTATTTTTTTATTTATTAATTTTTTAAAGCCAAACTAATATATTTTGTTATATTATGATATATTGATAATTTTTTCTCAAGAGAAAAATACCTTTTAAGCTTTGATTCTCTTAAGCTTTTAAATTACTCGCTCAAAGCTTTGATAAAAAATTCTAAAAATCTTTAAATTTTTTCCACTTTGCGTAAATATTTAACTAAATTTCTAGCAATTTGAAACTTGGAAAATTTTTCTTCAAAGTTTTTTTAGATTAATGAAAAAGCTCTTAAAGCTTTTCTTAAATTTTGTTAAAATTATCACATACGACGGTATTTGTGTAAGTATTTAACTATTTTCTTTTAAGTTTAAGTGTTTCTATAAAATGTTACCAACAATTTGCAAAATTTCTTAAAAAGTTTTAAGATTAATGAAAAAGCTTTTAAAGCTTTTTTCAAATTTTGTTAAAATTCCCATATAATTGTAAGTATTTAACTATTTTCTTTGAAGCTTAATTTTTATGAGAAAGCTTTTTTTGTAATAATTTCTTCAATAACAAAATTTTAAGCAAACTGTTTAATAAAATTTTGTTTAAACTTTTAAGATACTTTGGAAAGCTTTCTTAAATTTGATTAAACTTTTCAATAATGAACACCTGCGAGTAGGTGTACATAGTCATTAAACAGTTTTCTAAAGAAATTAACATAGTTATTAAACAGTTTTCTAAAGAAATTAAGAATTTGTAAACAAAATTTTCTAAAATCTTTAAGGTTTATGGAAAAGCTTTTCGTTATTAATATTCGTTAAATAACAATATCTTACAAAACTGTTTTATTTTAAATAAATTAAAAAAAAATAAATGTAAGAAAAATTCCAAAAAAGTTGTTTTTGATAAATTTTTAAAAAAACTTTTAAGAATTTTTTTAAATTTAACCAAAATTCTGTTTAACTGTTTCATTTTTTTAATAAATTTTGTACATAATATTTCTAAAAATTTAGTTTTTTTTTTATAGATATTGCAAAAAGCTTTTGAAATATTTTTGGAAATTTGAAAAAAATTCTTATTTTTATCAAGATCATTGATATTTTGTAATATTAATGAGCTAACAACTTGTTAAAAAAAACCCGTTTTTAAGCTAAATTCATTTAAAGCTTTTAAGTTTGCTTTAAAACTTTTAAGAATGTCTTTATAAAGTTAATTTATATGGCCCTTTCTGTGTAGTACATATTTGATTGTTTTCTAAACATTTTGAAATTTAAATTTTTTTTTGCAAAGCTTTTGGATTTGTGAAAAAGCTTTTTCTTTAAAAGTGCTTTTAAAATAAAATTTTAGAAAATTTATTAATATTTTCAGTCACTTATCAACATATAAAGATTGTTACACAACAAAATTTGGAAAAAAAACTTAAAAAAGTTAAAGCTTTTAGGCTTCATTTAATATATAATTGTTTTTTTGTACATATTTAATTGTTTTCTAAATAATTAAATATGTAAAAAATTTTCAAAAAGCTTTTGAATTTCTGAGAAAGCTTTTTGTTTTAAATGCTTTTAAAACAAAATTCTAAAAATTTAATAGTTTCTTTTAACAAGCAATTAGGTCATTTTAATTTTATATAAAAATATTTGATTTATTTTTATATATTTATTTCCAATATTTCGCTATCACAATGGATAGCTTCCTCAGGGATAATACAATTTTTGAATTATCAAAATTTATTAATATTTTCAGGTACATATTAACTATATAAAGCTTTTTACGCAATGAAATTGTGAAAACATATTTTTTTAATTTTTTTTTAACTTTTAAGTTTGCCTCAAAGCTTTTAAGAAAGTATTTAAAAAATTCATGTGTGAACTATTTTTAATAAATATTTAATTTTTTCTAGAAATTTAAGAGCTTTAACATAATTTTTACAAAAGCTTTCGGATTTCGGAAAAAGCTTTTTTCTTAAAAATGCCTTTAAAAGAAAATTTTAGGAACATTTTAATAAGATTCTAGTTACTTATGAACATATAAAGATTTTTAGACAAAAAATTTTTGAAAAAAAACTTGTTGAAAAATTTTTTTTTTAAATTGAAAAAAAAGTAAAATTTTTTTTATTAACAGAAGTTTTCAAGGCTTGTTAACAAAAATTATAAATTTAAAAAAAGTTTAAAATTTGTTTTTAAAAAACTTACCATAATTGCTGTATAAAATGTTAAACATAATATGACCCAATCCCAAATGGCTTTAAATGCACAATAATGCAGTAGAATATGAGGTGGTGTTTTGGGTGCTTCCTGGCGATATTGTGGCATTATATCCGCACTCAGGGACATCATCTGTAAATATAAACACAATATATATTAATTAAGTTGTAATTAAGGTAATGTAATTTAAACTTACATGCGCCAAATTTGATTGTTTCGTTGGATCCTTTAGCGTGGGCAAATGTGCACTGAATTGACGACTTCTCGTTACCGAACGGGCCAATTTGGCGAATTTTGATAGACCTAAAACTAGATAGTTGAAAAATCAAATTTGTCAAAACAAGAAAGTGGACAGACAGAACATACACACACAACAGCAATGAAAATAGTTAGTTAATTAGAAAGAGTTATCATAAAGCCAAACATTTTAAGAGAAGCTAGATTCGAAAGAGAGAGAGAGAAAAGGACGTTTAAGCAGCATGTAGGAATTTTGATTTTACGTAGTTGGTTTAGAGTTTCTACACTTTTTAATAATTCTTTTCATTTATTAAAGCTGTTGAAGTCTCCTTTCAGATCCACTTAGCTTATTCAAAATAGATAGCGAGAGAGAGAGATAGAAAAGGACATCTAAGCAGCTTTTACGATTTTGCTTTCACATGTTTTTAAATACTCTTTAAAGCAGTTGAAGTTTTCTTTGTCATAAAGTTTTCTTTTAAACTTATTTAGCAGATTTATGTTAAGCTTTCTTTAATTAAAAATAGTCTTCTGGGGTTTTATTTTTTTGGCTTCTGGTTCCAGCTGTTCAGTTTATCTGTTAAAAATAAGTGTATGGTGCTAAAATGGTGCCTGGTTTGTTTTCAGATCTTGTCTGTTTAGTTGTCGTGCAGGTTTAATCATGCTTGCTTAGTATAGGTAAGTTTACAGTGCAGAACAATATTTAAATAACATTAAATATAATCTATATATACTTAAAATCATATATAACAAATTTATATAGAAGGACTTTTGTAAACATTTAAAAATAAATAATTTAAGAACATTTAATAGTGAAAAACACATTGAAAGAGAGAAAGTAAAATAACAAATTATAATCATGTAACTTACCACCCTTGGTATCTTCGCTGTCGATGGGTTGTTTTAAGGCGGTTATATCTCGAAATGTTAACAGGAACAAGACAACCAAATCCCTTTCGTTGCGTATCGGTGCCACCTGTAGCAGAAGCCATAATGGAGTTTCTATCAAGCAAAGTGTAATGGAAAAGCAAAGAGAGAGAGAGAAAAAAAACAGAAAACAACACTTAAGTAAACTGGGAATTATTTAAGGCAAACATATACAGAACAGCAAAATACTACTACAAGTTTTTAATTAACCACAAGTCCTTATGCCTTTTTTATGCCTATAAAAAATTTCATCAAACAAACCAACACCACTTATGTTCAATAAAGGGTTTAAATCCATAAAGAAAGAAAATTAACATGACTTTTAACATTTCATTAAAACAACCACCTTGACAAATATTATCTTATGTACTTTCACTTTTGGATGGTTGCTTGTCTTTTGTTTGTAAAAGACCTGCCTCAATCAACATGCCGCAACATGCTTCAACATGTCGCCATAAATTCACAAATTTTCTCGTTTTGTTTTTCTTTATGAAAAACCCATATTTTATTATTATTTTGTTTTATTTGTTAAAATGTTTTATATTGAACTTGCCATTTTGTTTTACTGAAAAACAGATAAATGTTTTTATTGCTGCTGCTGCTGTTTTTGCCAAATAACTTGTGATTTCCTTTAAACGGAAATGGTAGGAATATGGTATTAAATACACTCACAGAAAAATTTCCCCCAAGATCTCTGCTATTTTTTGGGCTTAAAACTCAAAATTTGTTTAATTTACCAAATATAATTAAACTGGCCCGCCTGAAATTTTTAAGCCATCTCAACATTATTGATTAAAGTTTAAATAAATATTTCCAAAGTTTATTCGAAAACTGAAATATTTTCCAAACACACCTTTGGCCCGCCTTAAAATTTATGGAATGTCATTACTTCTTTTGTACATTAACAAAAAAAGTCATTAAATTTTAGAAATTTAAATAAAAAGTTGCACAGCTTAGAATTTTCCTAAGTCAACCTTTGGCCCGCCTTAATTTTTGGTATTTTATTATTTTTTATCCAACTACACATTAAATGTCATTAAATTTTAAAAAATCTAAGAAAAGTTGTTAAAATCTTAAATTTGTCGTAAGTAAACCTTTGGGCCGCCATAAAATTTTTGGAATCCTATTACTTAACAAAAAAAGTCTTTAAATTTTACAAATTTAAATAAAAAGTTGCTGAAATCCTAAATTTTTCTTTGGCCCGCCTGAAATTTCTGGAATTTTATTATTTTTTGCCTACATTAACAAAAAAAAGTCATTTAATTTTAGAAATTTAAATAAAAAGTTGCTGAAAGCTTTACATTTTCACAAGTCAAAGTTTGGCCCGCCAAAAATATTTTGAAATTTTATTGTTTTTTCTGCAACTAAACATAAAATGTCATTAAATTTTGAAAAAAAAATCTAAAAAAATAAGTTAAAATCTTTAATTTTTTCTAGGTGCAAAACTCTTCTTTACAATAAACTAACAAAAAAATTTTAAAATTAAAAAAAAAAATATTTTTTTAAAATTTTTTTAAAATTCTAATTGGCCAAAACCAATCTTTGGGACGCCTGAAATGTTTTCTTATTTTAAAGATACTTCCATATTTGATGAGTTTTGAAAGATATTTTTTAATATAAACCTTAACATTTATAAGCAATGTTTAAATACTTCCAAAGATTTAATTAAAAACTAAACTATTTTAAAGTTTTTATTTTGGCCCGCCTGAGATTTCCATATTTTAGCTAGTCTTACTTATTTACTGCTATTTATGGTTTGTTGTTTTAAAACACTTTATTATCCGTTAAAACAAACCTTTGGCCCGTCTAAAGTTTTTCTTATTTTGAAGATTATTGCATATTTTAAGAGTTTTAAAAGAAATTAAAAAAAAAAATTTAAATAAAATGAATTTTTGAAATTTTTTTTCTGTGTTTTTAATAAAACTTCATTTACCTTTAAATTAATCCAACCTTTGCCCCGCCTAAAAGTTTTTGATATTTAAAGATTCTTGCATATTTTAGCTTAAAATGAAAACTAAAATATTTTCAAAGAAATCCTTTGGCGCGCCTGAAATTATCAAGATTTTGGCAGTTCCCAACTATTTCTGATATTTATGGTTCGTTGTTTAAAAAAATTTTAATAGAATTTTTTTTTAATAACATTTAAATTTTTTAATAAATTGTTTGTTTTCTTTAAAATTTTAATTTCTTGGAATAGGTCGCCTGATATTTTTATGCCACCTTAATATTTTTAAGAAATGTTTAAAAAATATTTCCAAAGTTTTAATTGAATACTAAAATATTTTCAAAGAAAACCTTTGGCCCGCCTGAAGTTTTCGAGACTTAGATTTTCAAAATTTTATTTCTCAACTATTTACTGTTATTTAATTTTAATCCAACCTTTGGCCCGCCTAATAGAGAAATCTTGAGTATTTTAAGAGTTTTTAAATAAATTTTTAAATTTCTTTGAATTAAAATGGAATTTTTTCAAATTTTAATAGAGAAAAAAAATTTTTTTTTTGCAACAATACAACAATACAATTTTTTTTATTTAAAATTTTAATTTCTTGGAGTAGGCCGCCTGAAATTTTAAAGCCACCTTAATAATTTTAAGAAATGTTTAAATATTTTAAAAATTTTAATTAATTACTGAAATAATATTTTCCATCCGCCTTGGATTTTGCACATTTTACATATATATGATTTGCTGTTACAAAAAGCTTTATTTCCCTTTAAAATCAACTAATCAATCAATGGCCCGCCTGAAAGTTTTTGTTATTTTGAAGATTCTTGCGTATTTTAAGAGTTTTTGTAGGAATTTTTTAAATATGTTTGAAATAATATCGATTTTTTTAATTTTGAAAAAGAAATTATTTTTTATTTTTAATTACTTGTTTAAGAAAACTTTATTTTTCTTTAAAACCAACTTTTGGCCAGCCTACAAGTTTTTGTTATTTTGAAAATTCTTGCACAATTAAAGAGTTTTTAAAGAAATTTTTTTAAATTTGGAAAGTAATGTAGATTTTTTTAATTTTAATGAAAATAAAAAAAACTTTTTTTTTATAAATTTTTTCTTTAAAATTTCCATTTCTTTCAGTGGTTGAGTGATAAATGTTCAGAGTTTTGTTAGTTATTTTTCTGGCTTTTTGATAGATGTTGTTTGTTAATTAGTTTATTTGTATGTGTGTCTATTGGTGGCATCTATTGGTGTCAGTTTATTGTATTTCCTTTCAACATTCATACGTTTAAAGGCAATTAAAGCTAATTACAGTGCGGTGGTTTTTTGCTCTCTTGCCTAATGGTTGATTCCTTTTACGTTGCTGCTGGGGGTTTCTGTTAATTCTAAATTTCATATACTGCAGCGGAAGTTTAATTTATTGATTACAAAGTGTAGCTATGATTAGTTGGAAAATGAGCAGCCAAAAAATAAAGGAAATTTCAGTTGTGAATCTTTAAAGCTTCAACACAAGGGTAGCAGAGATAGAGCGTTTTGCGTTAGGTATTGAAGCTGCTGTAACATGTTTAAGGGGAATTTTTGACAATTTAGAAATTAAATTAGTTGGATGTTTTCTGAAGAAAATGTTCTTGTATTTAAAGTGTCAATATTTGTTAAGAGAGTAAATTTTCTTTATATTCAAGTATTTTTTTTCCAATTTCTGCCAATTTTTCTTATTTGTTTTCTCTATATGAATTATTTCTGCAGTTCATTTTCAAACAAAACAATAAAGCAAAAAACAAATATGAGGAAAAACTAAAACACAGTTCGAAAATAATACCAATTGACCTCAATTTGTATGTATCATTTTATTGTTTTTTTTTCTTTCGAAACTTGTTTTTCTGTTAGAAACAATAATTGCAACGTGCCTCCACTGGAACTGAAAAATTTACACACACAAAAAAACTTAAGGAAAACACATGTGTTAAACAAAGTTTTCATTTATATTTTCTTGTCGTTTTTTTGTTATGTTTTTGTTCTATTATAGTTTTGTAGTTTTGCATATAAATAAACAACTAAACACATGTCAAAATAAAACAACAATATTTTCACCTTTGGCATCTTTTTTTTCTAGTTTTTTTTTTGAATTAATATTTTCTTTGAGCATAACAAAATTGTTAAAATGAATGAATGAATGAAGAACACCCCGTAGTGGTGCAAGAATGTATGTTAAGTACATTTTACAACTTTTTTCTCTTCATATTTGTTACAAATAGTGTTAGATGTTAATATTAAGTTAGTGCTACATGGTAACAGAAATAAAAAAAAACAAAATTTCATAATTTTTCACACAAAAATAACAAAATTTGTAAAAAAATTCTCTAAAATAACAGAAATTTTGTGATTTTTGTTGGCAATATCCAAATGGGCCCCCTGAGGATTTCTACCATATAACACATTTTAGCAATTTATTGCTAGTAACTAGTAAACAAACACTAGTGCTTAAAATTTTCATAACGCAAACTATGGCCCGCCTCAAATTTTATGGTGTTTTAAAGCTTTTAATAAAAATTTAAATATATTGCATTAGAATTCCCCCCCCCCCCCCCCCCCCTTTTGATATTTAGCTTAAATTTAAACATTTAAGTCCTTTTTAAAATAATTTTGTGGCAATTTCTTAAAATTATGAGAATTTTTAGGGAATATGTATTTAGATGGCCCGCCTGAGAATTGCTTACTTTTTTATACTTTAATGCTTTTAATCTATACAGCTATGGAAAACCTTAACTTTTTTATAAAAACCACCTTTGGCCCGCCTGAAATTTTATTTTACCTACAGCTTTTGAACATAAATTGCTAAAAAATTTATTTGAGTTTCTTGTCAATTTGAATAAGTTTATAATTTGTACATATCTTCATTTATGCACTTCTAAAATTAATTTCTATTTGGTCAGCCTAACACTTATTAGAATTTAGTACCTTTTAAAAAGTTATTGATTTTAATCTATTAATCAATAGAAAATCTTAAAATTTTCTGAAGACAAACCTTAGGCTCGCCTGCAATTTTATTTCAATTATAGCTTTTTCACATAAATTGTAAAAAAAATTATATAAATTTCTTGTCAATCTAAATATTGTGCTTAGATTTATAATTTTTATATTCATTTAAACATTTTCGAAATTAATTTCTAACTGGCCCGCCTAACACTTTTTAGTATGTGGTAGCTCTTGACAAGTTATTGCTGTTAAACAATAAATCAATAGAAAACCTTAAAATTTTCATAAAAACAACCTTTGGCCCGCCTGAAATTTTATGATATTTTTAAAATTTTAATAAAAACATTTAAAAAATTGCTTTCGAGTTGTTTTAAATTGTAATATAATCCCAAAATTTTTATTATTTATCTTCTTTTCAATACATTTTAATATAATTTCTACCTGGCCCGCCGTACACTTTCCAGAATTTATTAATTTTGTACAAATTATTGCTAATGAACAAAATATCAACAAATATTCTGTAAATTTTAGTGAATCTAGTTCAGATTCTAGTAGAGATTCTAGTTCAGATTCTAACTGAGATTCTAGTTTTGTTGTAGCTCTTGTTTCCCATATCATTTGTCCCTCTGTATTGCAAAAGTTCCTAAAAATAACACATGCTCACCATTGATTGTTTCGAAAGGTTTATTTTTAGTTTTATTTCGGTTTTGTTTTTCACATTTTGCTGTATGTGTTAGTTATTTTTGCCATGAGGTTGCAACAATACAACCATCAAGTGGGTTCTTTACAACATAATTTGTATTTTCTATTTTCTTATTATTTCCAACTTGCCACAATCTCTGTGGTACAACTTTTATTCTTTTTCGCTTGTTATTGCCTACAGATAACAAAATTGTTTTTACTGTAACTGTAACACGGCTACAAAAAACTAAAAATGTAAAATAAATTCCCCTAGAAATATGCTGCAGTTTTTAAAACATTGCATTAAAAGACAATGAGCAACAAGGATTTATGTTCTTATCAATTGGTTGTTGGTTGGGGAGTCAGGTCTAGAGTACTAACAAACAGCCAACATCTGTTTTGTTAGCCTAAGTGTCATCTCAATTGCTTGTGCTAAGGGTTTCTTAGGGGCTTTTGAATATCTTTGCGGCCTGGCCAATTATTGAATGTTTGTCTTATTTATTATTTTCTACTTGTTTTTCTCTACTAAACGAAATAAAACTTTCCTGTTGCATTTAGGCAGGCTAAATGTGTTTTTAATGTGAGTAGTTTTTTAAGAAGATGTGTACAAATTGCTAACACATGGCCACCTTAAAAGTGTTGCACCGTGTTAGATACTATCAAAGGCTGTTGTCAGTTTCAGTTTGTATACTTTTGTCCAAAGTGTAGTTAAAAGAAAACAAAAAGCAGATGCAAAATAAAAAATTACACAACCACTTAAGTTATTTTTGTTTTTTCTTAGAGATCACGTTTGTTTACCAAATAGTTAGTAAAAGGGTCAAAAAGGTTTTCAGAATTTTTAACAAACAACTTAAATAACTAAAAGAGAAAGCGAAAAAGGCAAAAGAGATGTTAAAAAAAAAACAAAGGGAAAGCGAGAGTTAAAACAAAACTAGAATCTCAACTATCAGCTCATTTAGAATCTGAACTAGAACAGAACTTTTATCTCCCACTGTATAACATAACTGCATTACATTTATAGCTGGACATGCCATTATTATGCATAATTAACATAATTTTATTAATTTGTTCATTTTAAAATTTAATTAACTATTTCTGTGCTGTAATTTATTACATTTGGGTCAATACTTTACATAAATTGTGTTTAAACATGTCAATGTAGCATTTTGTTTTGTTTTTGCATTTTTATCATTATTTTAATAAATTTCATGGCTTCATACATTATTAATTAAATTCAATAAAATAGTATTGGTACATAAATAATTAAATATAATAAATAATAGTAATTAAAAAATTGGAATAAAATTTACTTGTTTTGCTACCTGGTAAAACTTTGCCAAACTGTGTCAAAGCGCAGCCACATTGTAAATCTGGAAATATGTATCAATTGAAAAAATTCTTTTGTTTTGGAAAAATCATTAAATTCAGAACAATTTAAACACACCTTTAGCAAATTTTTGTTAACACGGGCAAAAGTTATGGGAGCGTAAAATTTTGGTTTACTCTGTACAGAAAGACTTAAGCTAGATTTACACGATTGAAATTTTCTTCAAATTCGAGTAAACAGCAAAATTTCTTCAAAATTTATTTATTTAATAACTATTAATAACAAATTAATAAATAAATTTATTTATTTAATAACTATTAATAACTAATTAATAAATAAATTTTGAAGAAATTTTGCTGTTTACACGAGTTTGAAGAAAATTTCAATCGTGTAAATCTAGCTTTACTTTTTTTTT
The DNA here is from genome assembly GCA_950370525.1 of Bellardia bayeri. Classification (NCBI taxonomy): domain Eukaryota; kingdom Metazoa; phylum Arthropoda; class Insecta; order Diptera; family Calliphoridae; genus Bellardia; species Bellardia bayeri. Next base: position 7,747,367 of record OX493266.1, on the reverse strand, counting down.
GTTAATTTTTGAAACAAGGTTTTACAATTTAGCTGTTGTTAAGAGTTGTCCGGTTTAAAGGGAGAAAATGTTTGAAAATATGTTACATACCACAAAATTGAAACTACTTTACACTACACACACCAACTGTTTAATAGTTTTAAGGAACTACAACTACTACATATAAATTCACAGGCAATACATTAACAATTAATTGGTTTTTAAGCAAAAAACCCAGCTGTTTTGCACATTACCAACAAAACACTTTATACTTCAATAAATTCATTAAAATGCATATGTATATGCAAAATTGTAGAGTTTATGTCTGTTTTAGCATTTCAAGCTTATTTTGTAACACTATTTAGTGTATTTTAAAATAGAGAATTTAATTTAAATTTGGCTCAATAAACAGCTTTGTAAATCAAGCCAATTTATAAAGTTTAAACACAATTTTAAAAAAGGTAGTATTTCTACTTCTCTTTTTTAAATTTTCGAAAACTTGAAATATATAAAATTTTTACTCTATAAGCATGATTAATGCAAAAATTTACAATTTTAAGCAAATTTTAAAAAAGTAGTATTTCTACTACTTTTTTTAAATCTCTTCAAAATGTATAAAAAGCAACTTAAAATAACTTCCTTTGACCTAAAACAATTATTTGACACGTTCATTTGGCATTTAATGGCAAATGTATCAATTTTAGCAATATTTTTAAGGAAGTAGTATTTTACTACTACATATTTTTAATAATCCTTTAAAATGGTAATAAAAACTTTTCTATACATAAAAACACTTTCAAAGTGTTCCCATACAAATTTTTAATAAAAACAAGCAATTTTAAAAATTTAAAAAAGTAGTATTTCACTAGTTACTTTTTTTTAATCCCTTCAAAATGTATAAAAAACCACTTAAAATAATTAAATTAAACTTAAACCAATTACTATACATGTTCATCTGAAATTTAATGGTAAAACTATAAATTTTAGGAATATTTTGAAAAAGTAGTATTTTTACAACTATTTTTAAAAATCCATTAAAATAGCAATAAAGTAGTATTTCTACTACTTTTTCAAAAATGTTTAAAAAACAAATAAAAACATACATATTACAACTAAAAATCAATCTCTTAAGATTTTTGCATAATAATTTCGAAAAAAATCAGTCATTTTAAACAAATTTCAAAAAAGTACTATTTCTACTACTATTTTTAAGTGTTAAAATTCATTTTTCTACTCAAATAAACATGTTTAGTGAATCTGTATAACATTTAAGACAAAAACCACTGGTGTCAAACAAAATTTAAAAAAGTAGTATTTCTACTACTATTTTGAAGTAGAATAATCAAATTCGAACTAAAACAATTATTTAACTTGTTAATTTAAGATTTCAGGCAAGCAATACTCATTTTAAAGACAATTTAAAAAGTAGTATTTCTACCCAAATAAACGTATATAGAGAGTCCCTAAAAACATTTTCAGCAGAAACCAGGAATTTGAAACAAATTTAAAAAAGTAGTATTTATACTACTATTTTAGAAATTAGTATACATGTTAACAAAACAACTAAGAATATTCAAATTCCCAATAAAACATTTATGTAGCATGTTAATTTTAGATTTTAAGCAAGATATACTAATATCAGAGAAAGTTAAAAAAGTAGTATTTTTACTAAATGATTGGAAATTCATATTTTTAAACTTGTTTAGAGAAAAACCGCTTGGGGAGCTTCTATAAATTTAAAAATAATTTAAAATACATTTTTTTAAATCAATAAACATTTTTGAAGAGATCTGTAACAATTTAGGCAAATATTTTGAGTTTTAAACAAAATTTAAAAAAGTAGTATTTTTACTACTATTTTAAAAATAATTTCAAATACATTTTTCAACTCAATAAAAATTTTTGTAGAGTCTGTAACAATTTAGGTAAACAAATATGGGTCTTAAACCAAATTTAAAAAAGTACTATTTCTACTACTATTTAAAAAATAGTTTAAAATACATTTTTCAGCTCAATAAATATTTTTAGAGAGTTTCTGTAACAATTTATGCAAAAATCTCGGCTTTTAAACAGAATTTAAAAAGGTAATATTCTTACTACTATTTTCAAAATCTTTTAAAAAAGGTAGAAATAACTTATTTTTAATGAAAATGTATTATAAATTTTATTTAAATTCTAAATTAAAAACAATAAAAAAAGAGTTAAAAAAGCACTAAATTTTCTTTAATGTGTAAACTATTACATTTAATTTGTCTTTTCTCAATTAAAAGCCCTTGTTTTCAATAAATAAATTAATGTTGCACATTGTTACATCTCCTACACCTGGCAATTATTTTAACATTATTCTATATTATTTAAAATTTATTACTTGTATTTTATTATGCAGAATTTAGCATATAATCATAGTAATTGATTGCATAATTAACATGTTTTTAATGTAATACAACACAAATAAAACTTTCCTATGAAACTAATTAAAGTTTAGCAGAATTTTAATTAGTTTATACAATTATATTGTATGTGTATGCAATTATAGTATTTAATACATAACAGTTAGTTAGTAATACATGTGTAATGAAGGACAGCCAAAATCTATGTATATGAAAAAGAAAGCTTAATTGAATAGAAGAAGGATAATAGAAAAGTTTAGTCTTTGTTTTGAGGAGAAAGGAAAGCCACAAACAACCATGATAAAATTAAATAATAAAATTAATTTATTTTATTGGTAAAATTGTTTAAAAACTAAACTTAATTTATTGATTTAATTAAGTATGTAGTAAAAAAAATATTATTTTCCAAAATTTAAAAAATTAGTATTTCTACTACCTTTTTACAAAATTTCAGAAATTTTGGAATTTATTAATTCTAAATGAATACTGATTTAAAACGGAAATGTTTCAATAAATTTGATTGGAAAATAGTCATATTTAGTAAAAAGGTAGTATATTTTTTCTACTACTATTTAACAAAACCTAAATTTTTTGCAAAAATTATGCACAACTTACTTTGTTTTACTGATTTAAACAAGAATTTAGTGAAAAAAATAATGTTTTTCAAACTTTAAAAATAGTAGTATTTCTGCTACCTTTTTACAAAATTTTAGTAAACTTGAAATTTATTAATGGAAAATAAATACTAGTTTAAAACAGTAATTTTTCCAATAAATTTTTTTGGTAAAAAGTCTTATTTAGTAAAAAGGTAGTATTTTTCTACTACTAATTTAAAAAAAATTTATTGTTTTTGTCAAATTTGTGTAAATTAATTTACGTATTTCAGATTTTAGTGAAAAAAAAAAATTCATTTTGATAAAATTTAAAAAAAAATTTACTACCTTTTTAAAAAAATTTACATATCTGGAAAATTTTTATTGCAAATTAATTTCACTTTTTAAAATTAAGGTATGAGAGAAATTTCAAGTTAAAACAAATATATTTTGTAAAAAAGTAGTAATTTTTTCTACTACTATTTTATAAATATTTAATTTGTTTAAAAAAATTATAATAATTTACATTATTAACCCTACTTGAACAAGAATTTTGTAAATAAATTGTAAAACTAGGTTGAAATTAGTATTTTTACCAAAGTTTTGCCATTTACCACTGCTCCTAGAAGTAGGATTTAATATTAATTTATATTTAATGCTATTTATCCCCTTCTTTTATTTGTTTTCTCTTGCTCGCTTAAAATCTTGTTTTATATTTTTATTCTCCCCGCTCCTTAAAGTATGCCATACATTTTATCGTTTATTCCTTGTACCATTTTACAGCCTTTACGTATCTGTACTTTTAATCTTATGTTAATCTCCATAAATCCCTTTATTATTTAACATAAAAACACGTACAAAATTTGCACTCATAAAAATATCAAGCAAAATTTGTATATAAATTTGCTTAGTTGTAACTCATAAACATAAAAGAATTTACAGCGTAGCTATCAAATCATACAAAATCTGCATAAAGATTTGTTTGTTGGCTCACACATGTGAAGGCTGCAGTTTTGTTAAGTGTTTTACTGTTTCTTTTTAAATAAAAGTTACTGTTATTCAGAATTTATAAATCCCTTTAATTAAACTTTTTAAGGTCCATAAAAATACCTCTTAATAGTTATTTTTAAATATTTCTTTTAATTTTGTTTAATTTCACAAACGTTTTCTTTGTTTTATTTTTTGTTTTCTTTTGATTATTCTCACTTCCTTATCTTTTGCATACTTTAAGGCATTTTCCGGTTTTCTATAATTTAACAAAAACTATAAATATTATTGCAGTTTTTGTTTCCTTTCAGCTTAATATCGATAGCAATTGTTTTTTTCCTTTAGTTGTGTTATTAATTGAGCTTGCTAAAGAATATTCAAAAATAATGTTTTAGCTTAAGCTGTAATTGTAGCATACTTTTAGATGTTTGTGTTGTTAAAGAAAATCTAAAAGCATTGTTTTAAGGCGTATGTTTTTCTAAAACAAATCTTTTAGAATAACTTTATTTTTAAACATTGTTTTTAGTTTTTGCAACATTTGACGTCAGTACTCTATTGTTTAACAGTTTCTATATTGTATATTAAACTAGTTTCTATAGTTTTTTGTATTTTTTTTTTCTAGTTCAAAGCAAACGCTAAGTAATAGAGACTGCAATAAGAAACAAAAATAACATTGTGCTGTTTTTTATAACCCCAGCAGTAAAAAGCAATTGCAGTAGTAGCTGCAGCAGCTAAAACCATAAAAATAAATTGCAAGAACACATGACTGACTGCTCTTGAGCTATGCAGTTTTTAATAAACACTGGAAAAAAAATTGTTGTTGCAACTCTACTTTGTTTAAAGCATTTTGATTTACTTTTATTTCTGTAATTTCTCCAAGTGTATTTTGTTTGCTTTTGTGAAATTTTTTTCACTATTTGTTTGCCATATTTACCCCAACAAATTTATTACCTTTTGAATCCAAAGCAAACAAATAGAGAAATAAGAGAAATCTATTCCCGTATTGATACTTTACAATTGTCCCATATGTCTAGAACGCTAAATGTTAACGTAATGAATGCACTTTTAGCTTTAACCTTCTTTTTTAACGTCACACTACTGACGCTGTTGTGAAGCTGTAAAATTAACTAGACTGTTGCTTTTGTACAGCTTATGGTCGCAGGTGCTATAAAAAGATTATAACGGTAAAGGCAGGTAAAATATAAAAAATTTCTAGTTAAAGCTTAAAAAAAGTAGGGAAATTAAAGAAAATGTAATAAATTTTTCTAAAATTTAATTTTTTAACTGTTATTAAAAATTTTCTTAAATAAAATCTAGAAAAATTCTTCATTTTTAAAAATAGTAGTAGAAAAAAATACTACTATTTTACAAAATGGTAATTTTTTAGCTTGAAATTTATTGCAGAAATTAAGTTTTTCATAAACATTTTCAAAGTTTAATAATTTTTAAAAAAGGTAGTAGAAAATACTACTATTTAAAATGTTTGTTGAAATGAATTATTTTTTAGAAATTCGCGTTTGAAAAGAAAAAATTCGTAAAATCAAAAAATTATAATTTTAAAATTTAGTAGTAAAAAAATAACACTATTTTACAAAATGTTACCTAAAGTTTCTGTAGAAAATTATGATTTAATTAAAGTACTCATATCTTATAAAAATTTTCAATATATATTAGTTTGGTAAAAAGGTAGCAGAAAATACTACTTTATCAAATAGTATTATTTTTGGTTTTAATAAATTTTTGAAATGCTGTTTAACTTTTTTTATAGCAAAAAATTGGGTTTTAAACATTTGTTACCTTTTAAAAAAGTAGTAGAAATCAACTTCATTTTTTTTTTTAAATGCCTAAAATATATAATTTCATTATGATTATAATTTTTAAGTTTTATTAACTGTATGCTTATGCCAAAAGTAGTAAAAATGTACTACTTTTTGTTTTTTGTTTTTTTTTTGGCAAACAGTTGCTACTAAATCATTGTTTCTTAATGGATTACTATGGTAGCCATTTTAAAAAGCTTTCCAGCTACATACATACATACCTACATATTTAGCCCTTGCTCAAATGCAAAATTTTAACCACAATTATTATTATTATTTACTACAAAATGGACCACAGTAGGCAGTTGTTTCACATGATATGACTTTGGCAAAAGTAAAACAAAGTTTAGGAATTAAGAGCATAGTAGGGAAAACGGGGGAAAAAGTTTTATCAATTTAAGCTTCAATGTAAATAAAAAATGATAGGGTTTACAATTTATTGAACATTTTCAATTGAAATAAAAGTTTAAAGTTCTCTGGTGTTTATTTTACTTACTGTTCTTTTTATATAATAAAATTTCAAATTGGTCCTGTTGTTGATTTTCCAAGGTGTATTCCAAACGGGCCACCGTCTCTTTATCCGTCAGCTCACCATACATGAAACCACATCTGGAATGATAAAGCCAAACACAAGGACATAAAATTGCAATTATAAAAATCATTAACATTTTTTTCTGTGTTTTAGTTTGGTTTTTTATAAATTTTAATTTTTTTATTTAACGCGTCAAACAAAAACAGAAATGAACAATAAACTTAAATGGTTTCATAACGAACAGAAAAGACAATATTTATAAAAAACGTTGGGCAAAATTGAACTTTTCTCAATTTGCTATTTAAGTCCTTTAACACTTGCTCTATTGTTTCATAGTTTTGTGATGAAAAAAAGGCAATTAATATTTAAACATGAATATCGCTAGAGTTTTTATCTTTGTGGGCTTAAATAATTGTTTTTTTTTACTCAATTACCTGTTGTTATACAGAATTCGTATTAAAAATGTTTCACTAATAATTAAAACGGAAAGAATAATCAATACTTAATAATTAATAAATAAACTGAACAAATAATTGAACACCATTTTCTGTTTTAACTATAAAACTAAAAAGTTATTAATGTAAATTAAATTGTTATAAGTATTTTGTACTTCTTTTACAAACAATTAATTCCAATTTCACTAAAAAATTTCTTTAAAAAAAATGTAGTAGAAATACTACTTTTTTAAATTCAACAAAATTAAATTTTTATAACAAATTTTGGTTTAATAAAGCAATTTATTTAAAATTTAAAAAAAAATTAAAATTTTTTTAAAATAGTAGTAGAAAAACATACTACTTTTTTACAATATATAGTATAACTTTTTCAGCTTACAATTTCTTTTAAACAATTACATTTTAACAGCAGTTATTTTTCACAAACATTTTTCTGGATTTCCGAATTTTTTTTAAAAGGTAGTAGAAATACTACTTTTTTAAAATAAAAAAAAAAAATTAAAATTTTAAAAGAAATTCTGTCTTAATTCAAAAAAATAAGCAAATTTCTTTAAGAATTTTTTTAAAAATTCTTTTTTTTTTTTACAAAATTTAACTTTTTTAACTCAAAATTTCTTTAGAACAGTTAAATGTAAAAAGAGTATTTATTTTTCATAAAGATTTTTGTGGATTTCCAAATTTTTTTAAAAAGGCAGAAGAAAACTACTTTTTTAAATTTTAAAAATATAAAAATTTTTTTCAAAAATTCTTTTTTAATTAACCAAAATAAACATTTTTCTTAAAAAATTTTCTCGAAATTCTCATATTTTTTAAAATTTTAGTATAAAAAAATACCACTTTTTAACAAAATATGATTTTTTAAAATTGAAAATTTCAAGAAAATCAATTTTATTATGAGTTTTACTATTTTGCGTTAAAAAAATTAAGGATTTCGTAAATTTTTAAAAAGGTAGTAAAAATACAACTTTGTTAAATTTTAAAAAAATTAAAATTTTTCATAAATTCTTTTTTAGTTAACCAAAATAAGCATATTTCTTTAAAAATTTTCCCGAAATTCTTAAATTTTTTAAAATAGTAGTAGAAAAAAATACTACTTTTTAACAAAATATGATTTTTTAAAATTGAAAAATCTTCAGATTTGAGTTTTATTATTTTGCGTAATAAAATTTTAGGATTTCGTAAATCTTTTAAAAAGGTAGTAGAAATACTACTTTTTTAAAATTTGAAAAAATTTACTATTTCATTATTGTGTTAGTTTTGCAATATTTAAAATTTAGCAGTTTTTTAAGCTTATTTTTATATAGAAAAAATCAATATACATACGTTGGCCTTTAGTTTTAGATTATACATAATTATTTATTTATTTCCTTAAGTTTTGTGAATTTCTGTTTGACACTTTTTAAATTACATTGAAGTTTAATATTTCATTTCATGACCCAAATTTTTGTTAGAAACAAAATACTCTCACAATTTATATAAATGCAATGTCACAATATTAAATAATTGATTGTCAATAATTTAAACCAGAAATAATGCAGAGGAGAATGACTAGAGAGTCCGAAATACAGTTAAATAAATCAAATATTTTTATTATATATTTTTAAGGGTATTATTAGTAATGATTTCGTTTGCCACAGCTTGACATTGCTGTTAAATCAACACTTAAATAAACAATTTTTTATGGTTAAAATACTCGTAATAAAGACAACGACAATAAACAGCAAAAAGAATATAACATTTTTTCTACGCCCAACCTCTAGGAAAAAAGAAATATGTACTCACATAAAACCCATAAAAAATATAAGGTGAACGAACACATACAGCGGTTAGCAAATAAAAAGCAAATCAACCATATTTCATTACAAATACGCAACCAACAACAAACCAAATCAAACAATTCGTTCGCACTTTTCAAATGCCAAAAATGTGCAAAGTTTACACACAAATTGTATGTTAATGCCATACTCGTATATCTGAAACACACACTAAATGTGTATTTTGCAACTCAAATCGCGTGTCTTATTGGCATGTTTGTAGAATGGCATTTGAAAATCTAACGACTGTCTGTCATACTGTCTTAAGAGCCTCAAAAACAACCTCTGCTTCACCATTTATTTGACATGTTTTCAAATCATACTTTTATTTTTTTGTTTCTCTTCCTGCTGCTGCAGTTATTTGTTTTTTATGACTGTATATTTGTTTCAATTTTTTGTTTGCTGTGTTATGTACATAAATATTTTTGGGGCCAATAGGTTGTTTGTTTATTTTGGTATTGATTTTTTTCCTTTCAAATATTAAATTCTATTTAAATAATACAAAATTCTTTACCACATTAAGCTAAAAATAAGTCAATGGCAATAACAATAAGTCTAATAATAATTTAAAAAGCATAAAAATATGATATTTTTTTATATACATAAGTTGCAAAATTTTTTGAAATATTTATTCGAATAAAAATCTTAAACGCTTAAAATTATGCGATTAATTTTTGAACAACTTCAAAAAATTAATTTTAAACTATTAAACATGATCTAAAGGAAAGAAATACGATTATTCCAAAAACCGGTTAAAATTATTCGATTAATTTCTTAAAACTTTAAATAATTTTTTTTGAAACTTTAATAACAACTTCAAGCGAAACAAGCGGGTTTTTGAAATATTTTAAAAAATAAAACAAAAATTATTCGATTCATCGGTTAAAAATTATTTGTTTAATTTTTGAAAACTTAAAACAAAAATCATTTTAAAAGTTTAATACCAATTTAAATTGATACGATTTTTTGGGAAAGTTTTCAAAATTAGAAAAAAATATTCGAATAATCGGTTAAAAATTATTCGATAAATTTTTGAATATTGAAAATAAATTTTATTTTAATTTAATCATGTTATTTTTTATTTAATTTAAATTTTCCTTTATTAAATTATTCGAATAATCGTTTAAAATTATTCGATTCATTTTTGAAAACTAAAACAAAACATTATTTTAAAAGTTTAAAACATTTTTTAAAAAAATATTCGATTAATATTTGAAAACTTAAAAAAAATTATTTGAAATCTTTAATAAAAATTTAAAGTGAAACAAAGGATTTTTTGAAATAATTTTAAAAATAAAGAAAAAATTATTCGATTAATCGCTTAAAATTATTCGCTTAATTTTTGAAAACTAAAAAAAACATTATTTTAAAAATTCAACAAAAATTTAAACAGAAAACAAAAATATTTTTTACATAATTTTAAAGTTTTTTTTTTAATTATTCGATTACTCGATTAAAATTATTCGTTTAATAGGCGATTAATTTTTGAAAATTTTTTAAATACCCAAATAAATTTGCAAAATCCGCAGAAGTACCCCATTTTTATCAAAATGCTAAATTAAAAAAAAACTTCAAATATTTATAAATGATCTAAAAAATTTTAAAATATAACAAAATTTTTGGATTCCTAAATTTTCCAGCTGACAAACATGAACAAATATTAAATAATAGTTAAATATTAATAAAATTTGTGCATTTCCTTAAATAAAGAAAATTTGTTTATAACCATAATTAATTTCAGAAATTTTGATAATTTACCTCTAGCAACTGCAAAAATTATAATTTCTTCTTAGCTGTTTCACAACTTTTGTAAAGAAAATAGGAAACAATTTTAAATTCCCAAAAAATATTTCAAAATCTCCCCGGTTTTTTTTAAAGCTAGATTTTTAAGATATTTTAATTAGTATTTATTAAATAAACCAAATTTTTTTGAAATGGAACAAAATTTTCGAATTCCGAAATAAGTTTTAAAAAACTCCAAAATTTCTCCTTTTACAAATAAACAAAAAATTTAAATATTTATGATATTTATCAAAGATTTATTAAATTAGCCATATGTTTTCTGAAATCTTAGCAAATTTTTAAATTCCCAAATAAATTTTCAAAATCCCCAGAAGTTCCCGATTTCTTAAAATGCAAAAAATTTAGATTTTTATGACATTTTTCAGAGATTTATTACATTAGCAATATATTTTTTGAAAGCTAACCAAACTTTTAAATTCAAGTATTAGCTGAAAACCTAACAAAATTACTAAATTCCAAAAAAAAAATTTTCTAAAATCCCCACAATGTTCCTCATTTTTTAAAATGAAAAAAAAAAAATATATATATATATATATATATATGCATGTTATATTATAATTCTTGGGGATGTATTAATTAAATTACTATTAGCTGAAAATCTAACAAAATTTCTAAATTCCAAAAAAAAAAATTTCGAAAATCCCCACTATGTTCCCCAGTTTTTTAAAATTAAAAAAAATTTCTATTTTGTATAATGATTCTTGGAGATTTATTAATTAAATTAGCTGGAAGACTAATTAATTACTATTAGCTGAAAATCTAACAACATTTCTAAATTCCCAAACAAATTTTTAAAATCCCCAAAATTTCCAAAAATTTCAACAAAGTGGTTAGATTGTGATGAAAATTTTTCAAAGTTAGATTTTGTTAAAATATAACAACATTTTTTAAAATCTCTTAGAATTTTCATTTACTTTTTTAATGTTCTTTATTTATTTGAGAATTCCTTTACAAATTTGTTTATTGTTTTTAATTTCCTTAAATTGTGTAAATTTTTTAGCTTTAAACTTTCTTTTAAAGATTAAAGTTTTTTTTATACAAAAGCTGTTTTTTTTTTAATTTTTTTTAGTTTATGTTGTGGTTTATAATCATACATTTAATAGTTATGCATTTTTTTATAGAACAAGTAGTAATTTTAGTACGTTTTTGCTGTTAAGACAACTAGGTCAGTTGATTTAGTTTTATATATGCAGTGAATAAGGGTTTTTTGATTTATTTCAGCAAAAAAGAACAGAAATAATAAAGTGGATTCTTTCGGGTATAAGAGTAAATACAGGGCACTCAAGTTTTTGTTAGTGATTTGTCTAAAATTTATTTATTTATACATTTATAAAATGTTGATGATGTGGAAGAATTGGAATTTAGGGAGCAGCTGTTTCTAAAATATTGAAATTTATGTTTTTATAGTTCATGATGATTTCTTTTATTATTTCCTATAATAAGTAAGTTTTTTAATTGTTGTATTTATCAATTTTTAAGTTATTCTATACCTACATTTTACATTTATTTTTTGTTTGCATTATTTCCAACTTGTAACCCTATATTTGTACGGTCAAAGTATTTTCCCGTGTTTTTGTTCACAGTATTTTTTCCACATTTCATTTCTATTTATTTCTATTATTTAGAAACCCAAAGATGAAGAGAAAAAATTGGTTGCAAGCATTTAAAAAAATACCAAAAAAAAAAGAAAAAAAAAATAGAAACCAAAGCAGAAAATACATAAAAGCCTGAGGATGTTACTGGTTTCATCACACGGTTTGTTGAACTTTGTATGTTTTAATCCAATGCAACAAGAAGAACTAGCATAACGGTAAAGCCCAAACTCGTTAAACGGCCGGGGAAACAGATTTCTGTAACTATTTGCTCTCTCTCAGCACTGATATTTTTAAAACCGTTGTTTTAGTTACAGCTGTAGAATTTTACATTTGTCTCTAATGTGAATTTCTGTTTTTGCTGCGTTACGGTTAGTTTGTGTTGTGTTTCTTTATTCGAGCTTATTTTCAGAAAAAAAACGCGCCTAAAAATTTTCTACATGTAGTTGTAAATAAGCAGGAATTCATTATGATTTTTTTGTGCAATTTTTAGTTTCCAGCAAATGCACAACAAGCATAATTTAACCTCAGGGAGTTTCAGCTAACAATTTTTAATGTTGACGCTAAAATTTTTTGTTGCTGCTAAATGATACTAATGCTTTTTCAAGTTGATGTTTAAAATTAAGCCCCTTAAAGGTTAATTTAACATTTTATATACTAAATAGAAATTCATAATTTATGGTTTTATTTTGACAACAATTTTTGTTTATTATAAAAATAAAAAAAGTTATTTTTCATTAACTTACCTGCAAGATTTTTGCATAACCTCGGCCCGATTATAGCCACTAATCTTGCAAAAGGATTCATTGCAATACACAATGGGAAAGTCGACAATTTGGGCATTGGCTAGAAGGAATGAACTGTCAGCTGTAAAGAATAGAGAAAGACAACCAGAAATTAGATTTTAATAGTGATAATAACAAAAGATTTCCCTAAATAAAGAACATTTTATATTATCATAAATGATTTAAGAAATTAGCAGAATTTTTGCAAAAAACAATTCGAAAAACAGAATTTTTTCAAGGAAATTTGGCTTTACTTTTTATTTAAAAAAAAATATGGAAAAATTTTAAATTTCCAAAAAAAATTAGAGATATCCAAAATATCCTTAATTAAAAATGCTAGATTTTTATGGTATTTTAAAGATTTATTGAATAATAATAAAATTTTTTGAATTCCTAAACAAATTTAAAAAATTATCACAATTTCCCCGTTTAAAAAAATTAGATTTTTAAGAAATTTTTGTAGGAATTTATTAAATTAATCATATTTTCTAGAAATCCAACAAAATTTTTGTAGTCCCACACATATTTTAAAAATCCCCAAAATTTCCCATATTACAAACAAACAAAAATTTAAAACTTTATTGATTTTTTTTTCTAAATTTATTAAATTAATCATAATTTCTTAAAATATAACAAAATTTTTATATTCCTAAAAGTGTGTTTAAAATTTCTAAAATTTTCCCCTTAAAAATTTGTGAAATTTTAAAAATTTGCTTCAGAAAATGTTTTTATAGAACAATTTTGGAGAATCTGAAAAATTTTGAATTCCCAAATAATTTTTTAAAATCCCCAAAATTTCCTATTTAACTAAATGTTAGATTTTTATTATTTTGTTTCGTGGAATTATATTTTATAAGCAGTATTTTCTAAGAATTTAACAAAAATTTTAAATTCCCAACATTTTTTAAAAAAATTCCCAAATTATTCCCAGTAAAAAATTATGAAATTTTAAAAAATTTTCTTTAGAAAATTATTTTTAAACATATTTATATAATATAATTTCAAAGAATCTGAAAAAACTTTGTAATTCCCAAAAAGCTTTTAAAAAATTTCCAAATATTTCTGCGACAAAAATTTTTGATATTTTAAAAAATTTCTTTAGAAAAAAGAAGTTTTTAGCTACGAATTTCAAAGAATTTGGAAAAAAATATTGAATTCCCAAAAAAAATATAAAATTCACAAAAATTTCCTCAGACATCAAATTTCCTAATGAAAGATTTTTATAAAAAACGGTTAAAAACATATATAAAGTGGGAGCAATTATTGAATTTAATTAAGCTAGAAAGATTTTTATTGTATTTTTGTACTACATCTACATTTTTGGTTAGAATTAAAGCAAAGTTCACAAATAATTGCGCTTAATATTTGCCTAAGAATTGCATTTCAACAAAGAACAGGCCTAAACTTAACATTATTCGTTTTAATATTAAAGCTTTTGTAATAAAAAAAGCTTATTAGTCTCTTTCAAATGAGGGATTTTGAAGGTTTTATTTAATGGCAAACAATTGATATTTCATTTCACACTTTGCTAAAAGTATTAAACCAAATTCTAAATAGTATAAAACATTTAAATTTTTCCATTCTTAAGTGAAAAAAATGCAGGCTTGTGTTTGTAATTAACTCAACAAATCTAATATTTAGCAAACATTTTAATGAAATCATTATTTAAATATTTAAATGGTTCTGTTACGTTATTAATTTTTTGGGGCTTTAAAAGTCAAAGGTTGTTTTTGTGTAAACGACAGAGAAGAGAGTGTACATATTTGCAAAAAATGTCATACATATGCATAAAATTATCATAAAAGACGTTGACACTTAATTATGCAAATTTGATTATTACGCCCCCTTTCATTATTGTTATTATTATTAAATGAGTGTATGTACATATGTATTTATTATTAGAATTTTATATACACTATTAATGTTTCACTAACAGTCCGCCCGTACAGTGTAACAACAAGTAGTAGCAAAACTACACTTAAATTCCAGAAATATTTTAAGGCAGGGAAGTAAAAGAAAGAACAGCAAAATCCTTAAAATTCATTAGCAGTAAATCTCATTAAAATTCTAGAATTTTGCAATGAAATTTTTAATATAAAAAATTCAAGATAACTAAAAATTCCCCAAACATTTTTGAAAACTTAAAAATTTTCAATTTGTTTCCATTAAAATTCCCTAGTTTGCATATTAAATTTAATAAATGTTGTTTAGAAAAATTATTTTTTCAAAATTCCTTATTTTTCTCTTTAAATTTCTCTAAGAGACATATTAAATTTAATAAATGTTATTTAGAAAAATAAATTGTTTGAATTTTTGAAAAAGTTTAAAGTTCTTCAATTTTCCCCATTAATATTTCTTAATATTCCTCCAAGAAAAAAATATTAAATTTAATACATTTTTTTTAGAGAGTGTTTTACTAATCATGATTTCTGAATATTTGATGAAAATTTTTAATTCCCAAAAGAATTTTAAAAATCCCCGAAATTTCCCGCTTAACTGAAATCAAAGATTTTATACATATCTTCCGAAAAATTTTTTTATATAACAATTTTTAAGAATCTGAAGAAATTTTTTCAATATCAAAACTTTTTTAAAAAATTCGCAAATTTTTTTCCCTGCAAAAACTAAAAGAATTTTAAAGAAATTATTAAGGAAAAGTTAATTTTTTAAGTATTTTCTATTTATGTAACATAAACACTAGTTTCTTAAAATATAATATAATTTTTAAATTTCCAATAAGTTTTTAAAAAGTTCTGGAATTTTTTCCAGGATAATTTTATTTAATTTTAAAAAATTCTTAAAACAAATTTTAATTTTTTACATATATTCTTAGTATTATATTACATAAACATTATTTACTTGAAATATTTATAATAAAAGTTTTAACTTAAAAAAAATATTTCTAAAAAAAATATAAAATTCCTAATTTTTTTTCCAGGAAAATTTTATGAAATATTAAAAAATTCTTAAAAAAATTTTTATTTTTTTAAATTATTTTCTTAGAATTATATAACATAAACAATATTTTCTTAAAATATAAAGAAATTTAAATTGTTTTAAAAGTTTTTTAAAAAATTGCCGAATTTTTTCCCGGAAAATTTATGAAATTTTTAAAAAAATTCTTTAGCAAATGTTTTTATTATTAGCATTTAAAAGAACACAAGAAATTATTTGATTTCTTAAAAATATTTTAAAAATCCCAAAAAAAAAAATTGCTTCAGAGAACTAAAAGAATTTTATAAAATTTTTATTAGAGTTAAGAAATAAATTATATTTTCTTTGAATATTACAATATTTCTAAAGTTTCTTAAAATTTTTCGAAAACATCTTAGATTTTCCAGCATAAAAATTCTAAAATAAACTAAACTGTTTAAAAACCAGACTTTTATTACACTGAAATTTAATTCCTACTTATGAGTGCATGCCCCTACACTGTGGCACACACATATGTTTTTTAAATGTTTACATGCATGCGCAGCATTTTTAATTTTATTTGTTTATATTTTTATATACATTTTTTCTTTTCGTTTTACAGTTTATGAAAAAAAAACTAAAGCAACAAAACAAGCATAGTGCAGAAACTGGAAAATGAAAGAAGAAATCAAGTACAGAGTATCATGTAAGTAAATACGCTCTTACTACAACAGCAACAAAATAAAATTAAAAAAAATATATGTATATACACGTACATAAACACATATACTTTGTTTAAGTTATTTAAGTTAATGTAAAATATTGTCTGCGACATGTTTAATTAGAGAGAATGCACAATGAGCATGTAAGCTTACTGTAAAAGGGTTTAACAGGAAAATGAAAGCATACTTTTAGGAGCAATATTAAAAATTCATAAAACTAATAAATAGTGAGAGAAGAAATTTTTTTTATTTGCAATCTATTTAAAATTAAAATAATAAGCAAATTCCTTATATATGGCATACTGAGATCGTTCGTGTATACCATGAAGCACCTAATATAAGCTTAAGGGCCATTATTACAACTTGCCTCTAATGTTCTTAATAGTAAAAGCTAACTTTAATTAAAGTGAGAAATAAAGTGAAATTTAAAATTTTTCGTTATTACAACTTCCTTGTAAAATAACAAAATTTTTTTCTTAAATATGGCAATATTTGTTTGTGACAAAAAAATTCAAATTCAACAGTCTACTTTGAGGCTGACTGTATTCAAAAATATTCTCCAGGTTATTAACCTATTTATTAACCGCCAAAATAAAACCAGAAGTGACAATTAAGAAAACGGTAATTTTTTTATTCATTGTACATAAATTAACATAAAAGTATAAAAAATTTAAGAAAAATTATAAGTGGGTGGAGTAGGGTGGGTGTACTCAACTGAGTACAGCGGCGGTTTATATGTGAAAATTTTCAAAGCAATTTTTTTCAATGCATATGTTTTTAAACATTTCTTGCATTGCCATCGAACACTTGCATGACATAAAACCATCTTGAGGTAATCCTGGGATCAAGGACGATGAAAGTCGAGCTTTATTTTGCATTGTTTAGCGTAAGTAGTACCTTGCAATGGAACGTCGGAATAAAAGTTGAAACTTTTTCATTATAACATCTGCTAATGGCCGAATTTTAAACATTTTGTCCCTGGTAGTGGCAGCTTCGTAATTTTTCACAAGATGAAGATTCTTTTTTATATCTCGATATCTTTGTTTAGACATTGATTTTGATATCATTTCTTTTCCAAAATCTTCATCGTAAGACCAGTGCAAATCCTCTCTTGGTACTTATTTCAGCACTTAAATTTTTTTATTAGTTTAAAACTCCATTTTGTGGCAGTTGGTATTTATAAAGTCGGATTTTTTTATTTCTTTTAAGCTAAAAACATAAAAAAAATACAAAACGTTCAAAATTTTAAAGTTTTCGCTTAATGTTTGGGTGTACTCAATTGAGTACAGCGGCGGTAAATGGGTTAATATAAATCAAACGTCTGCTTTCCATTTTTGTTTATCAAATTATTTATTGGCAAAAGAAAATGAAAATTAATTTATTTTTCATGAAGTTCACATTTTTCCAGAACATATGGCAACTTCAAATACATAAACCTCACTATAAAATTTAAAGGCAAGATGGTCTTCCCTTTAGCTTATCGGTCGGTTTTAGATTAAAGTAAACTTATAATAACCAAATACTTCTTATATGTCCGATAACATCATATCTTTAACTATTGCCAAGTTGTAATAATGGGCTTAAGTGTTTTTGACTGATATTTTTGAATTATATCTATATGGAAGTAGGAAGCGGTTCCCCATAATTATGGACCTAGGGTATGGTCCATACAGGGTTTTAACACAGCTTTATATTAAAGTAATTTGTTGTTTATGCTTAATTCTGACCTTGCACCAAGAAGCCAGTACATTTTATTTGTTTTAATTTTCAGTTTTATATGTGTTTTCGAAGTTAAGCGACGATCAATATTAACACCTAAATATTTGACTTTAAATCTCTATTTAAATTTACGATAGGGCAGTCATCATTTCTAAGTGCAAATGTAACGTGGGTAGATTTTTTCTGTATTCACTTTAATGTTCCACTTTTTTAAACAATTACCAAGTAAGTTAAGCTGGGTCTGAATGGCATTTGATACCATGACTGCGGATTCGTTAGCTGCTAGTATAGCGGTATCATCGGCGTACGTTGCTACTACTACATCGTGTAAAGAGTCGGACCCGGAAGCGTATTCCCTTGTGGTACACCAGCTTTTATGACTCAGATTTCAGAATTTTCGTCGTTGATGTTGACATAAAAACTTCTATCACTGGGATTGGACTTGAGCAGTAGATAAAATGGAGCTTTCAGCAAATGTTTTAATTTATATAGTGGGCCGTTATGCCATATTCTGCCAAATGCTTGTTTGACATCAAGAAATGCTGATGAACTGAAGTATTTGTTTTCAAGAGAGTCTCTTATTATTTTTACATTACTATGACATTGTTCCGGAGTCCCATGTTTGCTTCGAAACCCAAATTGATGGTCTGCTATTATCCTTAGGGATTCCAACATCAGCATTAATATTTTTGAAAAAGTCGTTTGAATAATTTCGATAGAACTGGTAGTAAACTGATAAGTCTGAATGTTCTGGTTTGTTTGGCTTTAAAATCATTATATTTTTGGCGTGTTTCCCTTGCTTTAGAAAATATGAGAGTCGGCATTAAAAACAACTGTTAGAAAAATCACAGCCTTTTTAGGTAAGTTTTTAAGAGCCTTGGCATCTATGTTGTCATAACCGGCAGATTTTTTTGAATTAAGTTTACAAATTTTGTTTTTGACTTTTCGATACCTGAAAGGCTTTATTCATTTGACACGCTACGCCTAAAAAATTATTTACTTCCGCATCTTCTTGTGGTGTACACAATGAAAATGGGGTAAACGTATTTGCAAGTTGGGACTTAAAAGCAGTCGCTTTTAGAAAAATTTCAAATATTAAAAAAAAGAAAACTTTTATTTAATTAAATCAAGGAAAATTTTAGGGTTTAATAAATTAAACTTTCAATTCGAAAATGTTTTCTGTTCTTCAGTTTCAAATTTCTTAAGTACAAACACCTGTTAACTATTCATCTATTATCTCTGTATTAAGACTTGTTTTTACTCAAAATAAAAAATTTATTTTATTGATTGTTAAATAAACTTTATCCCAGATAATATTATGCTGAAAAACACTTGTAATAAACATGTTACCAACTTGAAACAAAAACTTTGCCTATGAAACTAAAAGGCCACAGTCCAGTAAATGCAAAAAATGAAAACATCATCAATCAAAAATAAACAACAAAATTTATTTGACAAAACATCCAACACCAGCAACAAAACTAATAAATGTCTTTGCAGAATTTAAAACAGGGAAAACTTTTAATGCTATCTACAACCTACTCAAAGATCATCAATTTACAACTAACAAACCCCCCCAACCACCCTCCACCAATATACAGATAAATGACACTTTATGAGAAATAAATTTGGGTAATAAAAGGGACTCTCTATATAAGCAACTGTTGAGTAATAAATTTTAAATTTAAATCAACCCATTATATATTGAACTATTGAAAGATCATGTTCACCTATTTATTATTTTCTTTTGTAGACCGAAAACCAATTAATATTAAACGCCTATTTGCTTTTGTTTGCCATAAAATTTCTATGTTTAGCTTTCAGTTTTGATTGCATTCAAGTAGTTGCGAGTGAAATAATAAAAATTTCTCCATTAATTAGTTTAGCTAATCAATTATGGCAGCTGAAGTTGCTAGTGAAAATGATTATACAAGACATCCTTAAAAAGGAAACCAGTGAAAAAGTAATAAATAAATGAAATTATTAGGAAGAATAAATACATTAATAAACATAATTTTATTAATTGCTTCATAAACCACAAATTAAAATGTCAGTTTCAAGAAAAGAATTCTGTAGCAGCTTAAAGGAAAATCATACAATTCATAAAAAGAATGAGTTCTTAAAGCATAAAAATACTCTTAAAGAATTCAGTCAAAAGTTTGTGGCAAAATGTTTAAAAACAATAAAAGTGTACGGGTTCTTAAAGAAACGTTTACAAAATGACTTGGTTCTCAAAGAGTCAAAGAATAATTTAAAGAATTTAATAAAACTAAAGAGTAAAATAAAAATTTCAAGGAATCCTAAAGAATCGGATGCAAAATGAGTTGATTCTTAAAGAAATTCTTAAAGAAAAAATTAAAAATAAAGGAACAGAATAACAATTTCTAAAAAAAACAACTAAAATAAAACGATTTTTTAAAACTCGAAGAAACAATTATGCATTTCTCAAAGAATCAGATTCTAAATGAGTTAGATCCTAAAGATTCGGATTGAAAATGAGTTGGTTGTTAAATAAGCGGAGCAATCATTAATTTATTTTTAAAGAACTCAATGAAAAATTTTTTTTCATATATAATCGAAGAACCATTTAACAGGTTCTTAAATAATCGAATAAAAAAAACGGTTCTCAAAAGAGTCGAATAAAAAATTAATAATTTTTTAAAATTTTTAATAAAAATAATATTTTATACAAGAATCAACTACATATGTATAAAAAGAACCGGTTTTTAAATAATAGTAATAACCGGCTCCTAATAAATTTAATAGATACATATTAACCCTCCGATGAGTGACAGTTCTGAACTTCCCCGCCGTGTGAAAAGGTCCTATAAAAAATGTTTTTTTGATTTTTGTTTTTATTGTTTTTAACTAAATAATTTTTTAAAATTTTTTTGTAGTGGCCGAAGTAGGTCCCTAGGGACCTTCTCACTCATCGGAGGGTTAATCGATTAAAAATTAAACGGTTTTTAGAAAAATTAAAATTACCAAATTTTCCCCATTAAAATTTACAAATTTTTCTTCAAAAAAAAACTTATTAATTTAATTTAATAAATTTTTCCAAAAAAAATGTTTCTCAAAATTGTATGAAATTTTTAAAACCCTAAAAAAAAGTTAAAAATCCCCAAAATTTCCGCTTAACAAAAATCTGAAATTGTACAAGTTTTTTTCTAAAATAATTTCTATTAAACAATTTTTAGCAATCTGTAGATATTTTTTAATTCCCAAAAAAAATTTCAAATTCCCAAAATACTTAAATAAAAATACTTAAAAAAATTTTAAAATATTTAGATATTTTTCTGAGAATTGTTTTTAGTTTCTTGAATTATAACATAACATATAATTAACTTCAAAAGAAGTCTTTGGGAAATGCTTTTAATATGACAATTTCAAAGAATCAAACAAATTTTTTAATTCCTTAAATATTCTATTATTTCTTAAAATATTTTCAAAATTCCATAATTTTCTGAGTCAAAATTTAAAAAAAAATGTTAGATTATTTTTTAGACATTTATTCTAAAAACAATAGTATCTTAAAATACAAAAAAAAATTAAATTCCCGCTTTTTTTTACACAAATATTAAAAAATTCTTCAGAAATATGTTAAATTTTTGAAATATTTTTCTTAGAATTATATTCTATCAACAAAACTAATTTAAAATTTTTTTTTTTGGCAAAAAATTCCAAAATTTTAAAAAATTTTAAATTTTTTTTAGATATTTTCCCTAATTATACTATATATTCTATAAACAATAGTTTTTTAAAATCCAACAAAATTTTTAAATTCCCAAATTATTTTTAAAAAATTCCCAAATTTTTCCCTCCAAAATTTATGAAATTTTTAAAAATTCTTTTTTCAGATATTTTTCTAAGAATAGTTTCTAGGATTATGACAAAATTTTTAAATTCCCAAACCAATTTTAAAAAATTTTCAATTTTGAAAATTTTTTTTTTTAGATTAATATTTTATAAATAATAGTTTTTATATACAACAAAATTTTTTAATTCCCAAATTTTTTCTAAAAAATTACCAAATTTTTCCCGGAAAAAATTTATGAAATTTTAAAAAAAATTCTTCAAGAAATAATTTTTATACAACAATTGAAAAATTCCCAAAATTTCAACTTCAAAAAAACGGATTTATTCTTTTTAAATTAAACACTTTTTAAGTTTTATAGTGGATCCTTTAAAACTAAACCATGTTTTAAAGAATCCCATGAACAAAGAAGGGTTAACTAAAGAATACAATAAAGAAGTGAGCAGTTTTTAAAGTATTCCAGGCAAATTTTAATTGATTAATTTGGAATTTCAAGCAAATGTCTTAATATTTTTGTAAATTTGGGGTTTTTAGTACAAGTATTCTAATTATTTTCTTTAATAACGATTTGTTTTTTGTCCTTTATTTTCTTTGCAGTTTACTGCCAAAAAGGCTAACTTAACAATAATATATGAAAACATAGTTGTTGCTTTATATTTTTTTATAGCTGTGCAATAAAAATAAAACAATAATATAAATTCTATTGCATTATGAGCAAAACAACAAAATTTATATGACCATAAAAATATTTAGCGTGTAATTTTGTAATATGTTAAACAAGAAAAAAAAAGCCGTAAGAAACAACAAGCAAATGGGAAAGGAGAAGGAGAAAAAAGAAAAGCAATTTATTTTTATATATAAAATTAATGGAAACGCAACACGCCTAAGCTTATGCAATAGAAAATGTAATAGAAAAACAAAACCTTTTCCTTTAAGGAAAAATTTTGTGAACTTTTAAAATGAAAGTTTCTATTTTTCCTTTATTTTCTTAATTTATGAACAAATTGAAATGATATTGATTGTTATTGAAAACTGGTATTTGAATACCAGAGGGAACTGTCTGTATTTTAAGTTGTTTCTTTATATTGTGTAGCATACTTTAAGGAACACTTTCGAAAATATTCTAGCCTGTGTACGTGTTTCATTTATTTTGCCTTATTTACGTATTTAAAAAGAAAATTTTAAACAAAAGCAACATTTGAAAACAAATAATTGTTTTTAAACTCAACAAACAAACATTTCTCTAAGTGTGCTAAAGGTGCCCTTTTTCTTTGAACATAAAGGTGGCTTTTAAAGTTACAACAAATGCAAAGAACATTGCCTTCAACATGTATACTCCTCTAAAATACATGGCAAAACTCATATAAACACAGATACTTTATATGGGTTAAGTTTAATTTCATATGCACGCAAAGTATTTCCATGTCCTTGAAAAATTCTAAGACCGGATTTTTTAAGAAACTTGTTACCAGTAAAAGTAGCTAAAGGAAAGAGCAGCAAACAAGAAACTCATACAAAGAAACTTATACTAGTGAAGCAGATAGCAACAATAATATTCAAATTGAAATGAGTAAGCAGTTCTAAATATTTCCCTTTTTAAATTGTGGTGGCAACAAGCAACATTAGAAACACACTATTTTCGTTTTTTTTTAGCTTCAACAAAAGGAAATAAACTAAAAAAATCTTTAATCAAATAGTATATAAGAAATTTACATTTGAACCCTATTTCCATCAACATTTACATTTTTCCCATATCAAATTGTACTTTTGGTTAACATTTAAGGAAGACATGTCTTTTAGTGACTGACTTTTAAAAGGCACTGCAAAAAAAAAAAAAGGATTCTGTTTAACAACTTTATTCTTTATTCTTACTTTGACATAAAATTATAGTGTAGCAAGATTTGTGGCTTGAACAGGGAAAATAAGAAAATGAAAATAAAATTTAAAATACGAAATAGTTTTAAATGAAATGTTGAGGAAAAGGAGCAGCACTAAGAAAGTTGAACCGTAAAAGTCAAGCAAATCAGGTTACTGTTAAAAAAACCCTTACAATGAAAGAAACTTATTTGAAACCAACTAAATCATATAGAAAACTAGAAAAATTAAGCGTATAGAAAAAAGTGCCAGTTCCTGCTTAAACGCATAAAGAAGAACAACATTTTTAGGAATCGCATACAAATTAAACGTTTCCTAAATAAATTATTCATTCGAGTAAAAAAAAGATAAGGATTTGAATAGAAAATTATTCAATTCTGAAAGAATCGAATTAAAAAACCGGTTCCAAGAGAATTGAATAAAACTATCAGCTTTTTTTATTGACTTGGACAAAACCAATGCAATTAATAAAAATTGCAATAAAAAAATAACCGGTTCTTGATGAATCGAATAAAAAATTATTCGGTTCCTAAAGAATCGAATAAAAAGCTAAACGTTTCGAATAGAATTTTTTATATGTAAATTGAAACGATTTTTAAATTATAATAAAAGTTTTTTATTATATAATATATATAAATTTGGGATTTTTAAATTATTTTAAAAAAATAATCGGTTCTCAAAGAAGCGAATAAACAATTTAAACGGGGTTTTTTAATCGAATAAAAAAATATAAGCGGTTTAAAAATGAATCAATCTATTAATAATAATTTCAATAAAAAATAACGGGGTTTTTTGTGAATCGCATAAAAAAGAAGCAATACAGAAAATTGTAATAAAAAAATAACCGGTTCCTAAAAAGTCGACTAAAAAACTAGAAAATGTTTCTAACAAATCAAATAGAAAAGAGTTGCTTTTCAAATAATCCAATAAAAAACAATCGGTTCTTAAAGAATCGTATAAAAAATAACCGATTTTTTACGTATTAAGAATTTAATAACAAATTTGTTGGTTCTTAATTAGTCATATAAATTCTAATAACAATAAATCAGTGAAAAAAACGAATAGTTACGTATAAAAAAGAATTGTTTTTTTTAAGAAACGAATAAAAAAAAATAAACCGGTTGTTAGTGAAAAGAATAAAAATTGAAAAATTTTAAATAAACGAATAAATATAATATAAATAACCGGTTTCTTATGAATCGAATAAAAAGTTAAAAAAAAAACAATTAAATAAACGAATAAAAAAATTACATTTTCTTAAAGAAAGGTATAAAAAAGGGTTTTTTAAAAACAAGCCAACAAAAGTTTTTTCGATTTTTTTTCCATTCCAAAAGAAATAAACAAATTTAATGTCTCTTAAAGCTTGTACAGAAAACAATAATTTTTATAATTTCTAGAAAATTAAATATAGTAAATTAACTAATAAAATATAAGCCATTTCAAGAATAATTAAACATTTCCTTTTAAATATTATTTATTTCATTTGCATTTTACCTTTTACCTATTTGGCTTTTTTATTTCATATACTGTAATTGTTACCTAAAATTCATTGGGTCAATTGTAATTTATTGCTATTCATAAGCATTTATTTCTGGCTTTTTTCTTCTAATTTATAATCTAGATTACTGGCTAATAAACAGAAATATATTTATTCTGTCGAAATTTCTAATTAATTTATGGTTTAAAATAGTTGGCATTTTCTATTCAAATTGCATAGAAGCATTATTGTGTGTTGCTATTAAATGGTTGCAATGGGTTTACGAGTAAAGGAAATAAACTGATACTTAATTTAAAATATATTTTCACTTGGAAAATAAAAACTTGCATACATGCTTCTGCAGTTGGGATAAATTCTGGCAAATACACTGTCAGAAAAAGGAGGGAGAAATTCAAAGCATTTGGGTTTAATATAAAAGATTATTTCCTTTTGTAAAGAACATTTCTTCTACATAAATACAGACTGTTCCATTTTATTTACAATTTGTTATTTTTTTCAGCAAATCAAGCAACTTCAAACTGTATTTTTTTTTAACTTTTTATTGGGGTCTTTCTTACACAAAATTCAGGTCAAATTGTTTGTCTGATATGCAGTTAGTTGGTATGGAAAGAAAACAATTATTGATTTATTTATTTTTTTTTGTCTTACACCGACAGTACTAATTCTACCAACAGATTACCAATAATTTTGTATGTTGGAAATTATTATTGTAGTTGCTGTTGTGACCATTATGCACAAAAGTTAAATGTTAAATCAATATTTATATGTATTTTTTAAGTACATATATGTATATTTGTTGGCAATTAAAACACTTATGGTAGAGAGAATTGTGTTTAAACAAATCGTTTTTAAGTGTAATGTATTTAAAACGGTTCACTGGTTATTGGATTTAATAAAAACAGCTGAATTTTTTAAGCGGTTCTATAAAAATTTAATAGTTTTTTAATTAATTCGAATAATTTTTTGTTTAATTCTTAAAAACCGCTTATTTTATTTAAAATTTTTATAAATAGCTTCGTTTTGTATACGATATCAAAAAATATTTAAACATTTTTTTTCGATTCTTTTGGAACCGAATATTTTTTATTCCATTCTTTAAGGACCGGTTATTTAAAAAAATTTATTCGATTCTTTTGAAAACGTTTTGATACGATTCAATAAAAAAATTTTTAAAAAATTGTATTCGATTCTTTTGGAACCGAATAATTTTTTTATTCGATTCTTTAAGAACCGGTTATTTTTTTCTTAAAACTTTTAATAATATGATCGATTTTATACGATTCAATAAACATTAAAAAAACTTTTTTTCGATTCTCTTGAAACCGAATAATTTTTTATTCGGCTCTATAAGAACCGGTTATTTTTTTAGTAAAATTTTCATATATAGCTCCGTTTTGATACGATTTAATAAAAAAATGTTAAAAATTGTATTCGATTCTTTTGGAACCAAATAATTTTTTTAGTCGATTCTTTCAGTACCGGTTATTTTTTTCTCAATACTTTTGTTAGTAGGATCGATTTTATAGACTCAATAAAAATTAATTAATAAATTCTTTTGAAACCGAATAATTTTTTATTCGACTCTGTAAGAACCGGTTATTTTTTTTAGTAAAATTTTTATTAATAAGTCCATTTTTATTTTTAATCGGGTTTTTAGCAATCGGTTAATTTTTATTCGATTCATTAAGAACCGTTTTTTTTATTAAATATTTTATTATTATTAAAACAAAGCAGAATTTTTATACGTTATATTAGTTTTTTATAAAATGTTTAAAAATCGTCTCAATTTATATTAAATTCAATTTGAAACGATTAACTTTTTATGCGATTTTTTAGGAACCGGTTAATTTTTAATTGACTCAAAGAACCGGTTAGTTTTTTATTAAATTTTTAATAAATCCTATTTAAAATCATCAACTTTTTATTAGATTATTTAGAAACCGATTAAATTTTGAAGAGGTTCGTTAAGAATCGATTAATTTTTTATTCGATTCTTTAAAAATCGATTATTTTTTTTTTAAATTTTTAAAAATTTATTAAACAATTCCATTCCATAAACTTTTTTTTGATTTTTTAAGAACCAGTTCATTTGTAATAGTTTCCAAGAGAACCTGTTGCTTTTTTATTCGAATTTAAATTCTTTTTCGTTGAATCCAAAAAAAAAACTTTAATTTTTCCTATTGTTCTCTATGAACTGTTTCATTTTTTTGTCACAGCCCACTTTGCTATAATTATCTTACACATGTATCCCTGTAGAAACATCTCTCTACTGAATTCATTTTAGTACCATAAAACAATTATTATGTTACATTTATTAAAAAAAACAACCACTGCACATGTTGTAATAATATTAAATTATGCTTTTAAGACAAATGAGGGATAGAAAATAAAAAGAAAACTAAGAATGGGTTGGCAGTTTTCTGCCACACAGTAATAAGAAATAGAGCAGCAGTAAAACTAAAAAAAATTACCTGGAAAAATATTTAATTTGAGTAGTTCCAGCCATAATTTAAACAAATAATCATTTTTTTTTCTGCTTAAAAGTATGCTGCACATTTTATTGAGCTTACAGCTTTTTGTGAAGGTATGCCATGGTTATTATACGATTTGTTTTACTTGCTTTTATTTTAGCTTTTTGCATTTTCTTTTTTTGGCATGCTAAATTAAGAATAAAGTTAAAATACTTCAATTTGCATTATTTCAATTGTAGACAAAAAAAATTTTTAAAGTTTTTATTCGTTTTTTTTTATTGTAAATCATGGCTAGAGCAGGAAACTGTGTTTCTCAACACATTTAATGTGTTTTTTTTTTATTATTTATTTGAAATGTTACAAAAGAGGGATAGAGCAAAAAATTTAATAATACAAATTGTAATAATTCTTGTCGAGTACTGGGTAAATGCAATTTTATGCTTTAAACTATAGTAAATGCTAAAGGAATGAGCGTTATATATATATTTGTATATAGATATATATGTAACTAAGTATTAGAAAAGTTTAGTGAAGAGTAGAAAGCATAAAATGTCAGGAAAGTTTTTGGGTTAAAATCTAATTTAAAATTTTGTTTGTACAATAAAATTAAAGTAATACTTATATTTGCAAATTAATATTGAACATTTATTATACATATATAAGATTTAATGGGAAATTTAAATAACTTACAACAAAATTTAGTTTTGAAAAATTTTGGAGAACATATTTAAACTTTGTTTCATATTTAGAAAAATATATATCAAACAAATTATTAAAACTTTCTTCATTTTATATTTCAAACCTCTTGGCTTTAAACAACAAAGAAAAAACTGTAGGAAAGTTAAGCTTTGTCAAATAATATTGCAATTTTAAAACATGTTCAAATTATTAATTATTTGAAAAAAAAAATCCATTTGTTTAGAATTTGCAGGGACATTAAAAAAATATAAGGTCTTCGATTTTATTAAAAAGTTTTGCAAATTATAGCTTAAACTCTCTTTTTTGATTATAAAAAGAAAACGGTGGCGAAAAACAAATTCCATAAAACAAAATTAAGTTTCGAAAAAATTCATTTTAACAATTTTTTTTTAATTTTTAATTTAATTCTGAAAGGAATTTATATTCATAGATTCTGTTAATATCGCATTTTATAAAACAAAAGAAGTTTTTTAAAAATACAAGGTTTTCAAATTTAGTTTAAAATTTTCTAATTTTGTTTTTCATTTTAAAAAAGTATATATTCATGGATTTTGCTAATTTTGCAGACTATAATTCTTCAGACACTTTTCCATAAATTTAATAACAGATACTTTGCAAAAATTGAATTTTATAAAACAAAAGTAGTTTTTTAAAAATACAAATTTTGTAAATTTTGTGAAAAATTTTCTAATTTTTATTTGGGTTTTATTAAAATATATAATCATGCATTTTATTAATTTTGCAGTATATAATTCTTCAAGCTCTTTGCTATAAATATAACAACAAATACTTTATGAAAAGTAGATTTTGTAAAACAAAAAACGTTTTCAAAATTTTATTGAAAATTTTGTAATATTTTTTTCATTTAAAAAAAAAATATGTATTTAGTAATTTTGTTAATTTTATAGATTATAATTCTGAAACTTTTCTATAAATCTAATAACAAATACTTTGCGAAAATCTAATTTTACAAAACAAAAGTAATTTTTTAAAAAATACAAATTTTCTAAATTTTTGGTGAAAATTTAACAGTTTTTTTTATTTAAAAAAAAATATGTATTCACGTATTTTACTAATTTTACAAAATATAATTCTTCAAGCTTTTGTATTTTGTAAAACAAAAGTATGCTTTGAAAAATGTATTAAAACACAAAATTAAAAAAAAAAAAAGTGTAACTTATTTGGAAAAGTTTTAAAAAACTTATAATTATTCGTTTGCTTTAATTTCTAACTATATTATATTTCACAGTTTTAGCTTTCTTAATTAAAAAAAAACTTTATGAATTATGAAATTCTGTGTAACAAAATTTTATTTTCAAAACTCCCTCAAAAAAATTATTAAAAAACCTGTGTTATTTTGCTTAACCTTCTTTTATTAAATATTTTATAAAAATCCAGCATTAACAATTATATTTTAATACAAACTTAAACAATTTTCAAAATAAACTATAAATTTAAATTAAGTTATAATCATTTCTTACCCAAACAAAATCGTTTCCTTAATAAAATAAAAGAAAATTTTACTATGTTTTGCTAAAATGTAAATATTTTACTTTAACTTTGCCAACTTCTGCTCAGACTTTTAATGGCTACTGGCTATAAAGAGGGCCTGTGCTAGGTAGTAGTAAAAATGCTTGGTTTACTTTTAAGTTGTTAAAATTTTAATAAAATTTAAATGGTTTATTGATACTAAGGACATAGATTGTGTAAGAGATATAAAAAAAAAACAAATTTAAGAGTAAAAAAAAGACATGAAAAAAATAAATAAAAATAAAGACATGAATGTATTTGTTTAATGCTGTTTGAGGGGGGAGGAGGGGGTTGGCAAACATACAAGTTGGTGTAGGGCTTTAAAAACAAACAACACAAGTTTGTAAAAAAGGGGTTACTTTTGTAAACATAATCACAAGTAAAATGAAAATTCTTTAATAGTTGTTACTTAAAATTTTTAGTTCTGTAAAGTTCTAAAATTGAGTCCTAATTTTTGTGTAAAGGTTTAAATTTTACTTTTAGGCTGCTTTGTTTGAATTTATTCTTTAATAGCTTTAAAGTTTAAGGTTTACTTTTAGGCTGCATAATAAAAGTAAAAGTAAAACTGTTTGAGTAACTCCCCTTTTCTATTGCCTTCTGGCCTATTTCTCCCCCAGCTCCTTCCTTGCTTACCTTAACAGATTTCAATAACAAATTTTTTTTCTTACAAACCATAATTTTTTATTTACTTAAAGCTTCCTAGCACCTAGATACATACTACAAAAAAAAACTACTTGAAATTCGTAAAGTATAGTAAAGGAAAATTTAGTGTTTAACATTTTATTGTTTATGTAAAAAGGGCAGGAATAACTACCAACAAAATCAATCTTATAAAAAAAAACGAAAATACATTTCAAAGTTGCCCGCAAAAGATACGTGAGTTTGTTTTTAACTTATCACAATAAGAACACATTTTGGATTAATATAAACAAAACTTATGCAAAGAAATGGTCAATAAAATTTTAAAATTAGGATTCAAGTGTTGGCTGAAGCCCAAAGAAGATTTCTAAAATTATGTTTTAAAACCGTTAAAGATTTTATTTTAGTTTTTAAATTAACACTTTCTAGTTTTTGGTTATTTTTAAAGAAAACAAAATTTTTTTCAATAAAAATCAAATTTTCTAAAGTTTTCTCAAAATTTCTTTAATATTACACAAATTGCAATTTCGCCAGAAATTTTTAGCTAGTAAACATTATACGCGTTATAACTAAAACATTTTAAAAATTTGTTGAAATCTAGCAATATAATTATTTTTAATATAAAAGCAAAATTTAGACATTATTGAAATATTTTTAAACCAAAAATTTGTTTTTAGATTTTTTTTATACTTATTAATATTAAATCAAAATCAATTATCGTAAGAAATTTTTTTCTAAATAGTATTTAATATTAAACTAAAATCGATTTTTCCAAAAAAATTTTAGCTGCTGGTAAATAAAAGTACTTGAAATAAAACATACTAACATTTTTTTTTGAAATCTAATAAAATATTAATTTTTAATATTCAAGTCAATTTCCCACATTATTGAAAAATATTTCCAAAAAAAAAATTTTAATTATTCTAAAAAGTCTTGATTATTAAACAGAAATTAATTTTCGCAAGAAATTTTTAGCTAATGTAAAACATAAGCGTTTGAACTCAAACATATTAAAAATTTATTAAAATCTAATAACAAATTTATTTTTAAAATCTCAGCAAAATTCTGAATTGATAATGTTATTATTGAAAAATATTTTTTGGTACTTTTCTAAACAATCTTTATTATTTAACAAACATTAATTTTCGCAAGAAATTTGTAGCTGGTATTAAACACAAGTGTTTTTGTTAAAACATAGTAAATTTTTTTTTCAAATATAATAAAATATTTATTTTTAATTTTCGAGTCAATTTCACACATCATTGAAAAATATTTCGAAAAATTTTTTTGGGATTTTCCTAAAAAGTCTGTATTATTAAACCAAAATAAATTTTCGTCAGAAATTTTTAGCTGGCATAAACTATAAGCGTTTCAACTTAAATATACTAAACATTTGTTGAAATCTAACAATATATTTATTTTTAATATGCCAAACAAAATTTTTGGGATTTTTGTAAAAAAACTAAATTATTACACCAGCATAAATTTTCGCAACAAATTTTTAGCTGATGTTAAACACAAGTGTTTTAGTTTAAACATACTAATTTTTTTTTTTTGAAATCTAATAAAATATTAATTTTTAATATTCAAGTCAATTTCACACATTATTGAAAAATATTTTCAAAAAACTTTTTTTTGAATTTTTCTAAAAAGTCTTTATTATTAAGCAAAAATCAATTGTCGCAAAGAACTTTTAGCTGGTGTAAAACACAAGCGTTTGAACTTTAATATACTAAAAAATTATTGAAATCTAATAATAAAATTATTGTTGCAATATCTGAAAACTCACACATTATTGAAAAATATTAAAAAAAAATTTGGTTTTCCCCAAATATTCTTTATTATTAAACAAAAATCAATCTTCGCAAAGAAATTTTGGCACAACATAAATGCTTGCACTAAAACATACTAAAAGTTTAATGAAATCCAACAATATATTTATTTTGAATTTTCCAACCAGAATTTTTTTTTGGATTTTGCTAAAAAGTCTTTAAGATTTAATACAAATTATTCAGTTAATTTAACTTTAATTTAACTTTAACTTTTAATATAAAATTTATATTTAATCAAACCAAAAATAATAAAAAGTAACAAATACCTTTTGTCCATTCCCTGTTTTACCTTTATTACACAAAAATTAATCTTAATAAATTATTTAGCTACTCTAAGGCGTACATTGTAAAAATTACAAACAAAACAATTCTCTCTCAATTATTTCAAAATTCGCCAACAAATTTTCTAAAATCACACTAAATATTTTATTTTTACACAAAGCAAACAAAACTGGTCATTTTATATTCTAATCTGGCGGTATTGAATTATTAATTGAATATAATTATATAAAGCCTAAAAGTATACTATACAGAATACAAACAAAAACGCAATAAAGAACGATTGCTAGTTTTTTTTTTAATTTTTTTTTAAGTGCTAAATATTTGAACTGCCCTTTAAAAAAAAAGAAGAAAAAAATAACGAGGGTGGAATAGCTTGGTTTTCCCCTAACAGGAGAAAATAAATGTAGAATTTAAATCAAACATCATGTTGGAGTAGTACATTTTTTTGTTGTTGTGGGTTACAAGAACAGCAAATTGCTAATGAATAATTAATTCCAACTAATACACTCGAAAAGTGTTTGAGGGGTATTATGATGATTATCTTTGTTGCTGTTACATATTTAGTTGTTTTTAATTTATGCAAAACCATAAAGAAATTCATAAAAGTTTGCATAATCATGTTTTATTTAATGCAAAACATAAACACATACTTGTAGAGCATACTTCTAGGGAGTGTTATATTTGTAAATAAAAACACTAACTATGACATATTTTTAAGTAATTATGCTAAAAGCTTTGCAGTGTTTATCAGCTACTAAAAAGCTTTTTGGGAATATTTAAACATTTTTCTTGAGAGAATTGATTTTGCTTTAATATAAAAGATTTTATAGAAATTTCCCAAAAAATATTTTTCAATAATAACAGAATTTTGCGAGATTTTAAAAAATTGTTATTGGATTTCAATAAATATTTAGTATATTTAAGTTGAAACGCTGATGATTTACATCAGCAAAAAATTTCTTGCGAAAATTGATTTTGGTTTAATAATAAAGACTTTTTAGAAAAATCCCAAAAATTTTTTTCAAAATGTTTTTCAATAATTATCTGAGTTGCTGTCATTTTAAAAATAAATATATTATTAGATAACAATAAGTTTACAATATGTTTTAGCTCAAAAGCTTATGTTTTACATTAGTTAAAATTTTCTGTCGAAAATATATTTTGGTTTAATATTAAAGACATTTTAAATATAGATTTTTATTAAATTTTTTTTTAGAAAAGAGTCACTTTAAAGGTTTAATTCAATCAGCATTTGTTTAATAACAACATTTTTGAAATCAGCTTTGTGTTCAAGCCAATATGTAAACCCTAATTTTTAAAATTTTGTTTGACCATTCCTGTCAATAAGTTAAGCAAAAAGGTATCTTTATTGTGATCAGTTAAAAAACAAACCGTTAGAAAATATTTGTCCTTAATATAAAAAAAAGACAGACAATTTAAGGTAACGAAAGTAAAGTCTGTCACAAGTGTTTTTTTAAATTTTTTGTTTAAATTGTAAATATGTCTGAAGTTATCCAACACAAACTTTTGAAAAAATATTCTTGTTTGTTTTTTTATATTTCCTTGTGATTTTCCCCCTTTTTATTTACAATTGATTGAACACTTTTCTAAAGAAAATGTCTCTTGATAAACAATTTGCTTATCGCTTAAATACAATCTTCAAACACAAAGTCACACTGCTTGGCTTTTCTTGCTGATTTTCCTTTTGACTTATCTTTCAAAAAAGCCTTAAAGTATGCTTGAAATCAAGTAGCTAAAAAAGAATATTTGTAAAACAGTGAAACAAACAGCCCATTTTGGGAGACAATTTCTCAATAGTTTTGATTTTTCTCAGCCTTCCTGCCGCTTTATTTTTAGTATTTTAACAGCAGGCTACCACTCATACCAAAAAGTCACACAGTCAGTTAATAGTTTTAAACAGAAAAGCAAATTCTTAGACTATTAGGTCTGCTGTGTGAATAATTGCTAATGCTTTCTAATGATTGAGAAGGCTTTTTTTTTTGTTTGCAAAACAGTTAAATAATTTGTAATGGCCCCTAAAAATATGAAAAGAAAAATCATGTTTTCACATCAATCAAAAGGATTAATAATATATTAAAGAAAGTGTGGCATTATTTAGGTTTAAGTTAAAAAAACACCAACAAATTTTTATAAATATAAAATCTACCAGAGAAAAGGAAAAAATGTTAAGTAAAATAAAACGGTTTTTAAAAATTGAAAAGGCTGACCTATATTAAGGCTTCTTACTACAATTTTTAAAAATTAAAGCCTATTTTAAGGCTTTAATTGATTTTATTAATGAAACCTAAAAAATTAATTAAAAATCCTGTCTTCACAAACATAATACTTGAGCTACAAGTATTTTTTATAACCTTTTTCTATTACTCTGCTTTTATTCATTTTGTAATTGATAGTATATTTATATATTTTTTGTTTTAGCTGGCTAAATTCAACCAGTTAATTAAATTTCAATTCAAAGCTTTGTTAAGCAAAGAAATAAGGGGTATATTCCAGAGTACGTGCTTTTACTTCACATTGAAATAGATTTCAAAGGGAAATCAAAAACAATATAGCATATTTAAAGGATTTTTTAGGAAATTTATTATGCAGGTAAATAGTACTTAGCTATTATAAATCCTACTTAATTAAAGCTAATACTAAAAACGTAATGTAAAGATATTTTCGAACAAAATAAAACAAATTGAAGTCTGTTAACAAATGTTGCCAACATAATGAAGAACCCAAAAACTTTCATAACTTTAAAAGAGATTTTCTTGGCTTTAAGGCCTCTTTACCAGCTTTAACGTTTAAAAAACCTTTACCAAAAATATCCGTTTTAAGAAACAAACAAACAATCTAAATATAACACTACACCCTCTCAAAGTTTGTTGACGTCATACGTTTTTATGTGTTTTTGCTACAAAGAACTATTAAAAACTTTTCATAAAATTTAAAGTTCTACCCTATACAGATGTGTTTAATAGTATATATGTATGTATGCATGTAAAATTGTAAATATTTGTGGTATTAATGATTGTTACTTGAAACAATAAATATTGTTATATGACGAAAATACACAAACACACAACTGAAAAAACCCCCATGTGGGTTAACCCCATAAAAACCATCAAACCAAACCACATAAAACTTAAAAATTGCACTGTATGTGTTGATTTATCATCAGCATCATGACAGGACAGTTCAGTGAATAAACTATGTACATATATTCTAGCACATATTTAATACAATTACACATATAAATGTTTATGTTTATATTTAAGTAATAAAGTTAAAGTTAAGTTAAAGTCATAAAATTTAAGAAAAAACGCTTAAATTTTAAACGTTTTACCAAAAAAAATTATGAAAAAGTGAGGAAACGTGAAAGTGTAATGTTCAACAACATTATTGCTCAACAATGTTGCTGTACAATGTTGCAGCAACATGTTGATTTTATGCATAAACAAAATACTAAACACATTAATTTTATATTGCTCATTGACAACCTACTTTTTAAAACAAGTTTCTTAGATTTTTATAATTTGTCATTTTTAGCAACATGTTGCTAAACATTTATTTAATAATTTCCGTATTTCCTTAAATTCCTAAAGTTAATTTCCAATATTTTGCTGTAATACTTTAATCATCAACAGCAAATGTTTCTTAAGATAATACATGTTTCACAAATAAAGTTCTAGCAACATGTTGCTAAACATTTTTTTTAATATTTTCAGTATTTCCTTTAATTATTTTAGTTTATTTTCCATATTTTGTTATAATACAAATACAATCTCAATAAAAAAAAAATTACAACATTTTGCTGACAATTTTATTATTAAAACATTATTGCTATAAAAATTTTAAACTCAAAATTGTCCAAGTAACGTTGAAAAATGTAATACAATTTAAATTACGTATAATGCATTTCAAAAATCATGTTGCTAACAGTATTTTCAATTGCAACAATATTGCTAACACATTTTTTAGCTCTATATTTGAAAATAACCTTTAATTAAAAAATTAAATTCGCACCATGTTGCTACAAAGATTCTATACTGCAACAATGTTACCAACTTATTAGCATCAAATTTATTAAAATTAAGTCAGTATATTGCTAAGAAAATTTCAAAGAATTTAAAAAATATTGTTTGCAATATGTTGCTTTCAATATTTTAACTGGAAAGAATGTTGCTAACAAACATATCAATAACAATAACTCTTAAAACAGCTACAAAAAATTAAAATAATTTTTGAACTACTGTTGGCAACATATTGCCAGCATCACTTTGTATTGCAACATTATTGCTAACAAGTTCTTGGTTTAAAATTATACAAATATTATCAGGAAATAACAATAAAAATTCTAAAAAATTTAAATAATAAGTTTTGCAACATGTTGCTAACAAAATTTTTAATTGCAACAATATTATTTAGATATTTAACAGGAGATTATAACAAAAGTATTCAAAATATTATTTGCAACATGTTGTTAAAAAACTTTTAATTGCAACAACTAAATAGCAAAGGAATATACTAAAGAAATTTTGAAAATTTTTTTAAATATAGTTTGCAACATTTTGCTTACAAATTTTTTAAAGAAACTTGTAAATTTCTTTTTGCAAAAGATTGCTAGGTTTAACAATATTGAAAGAAGTTTTTGTTCCAATATTTTCAGAAAATTGAAAAAGTTTTCTTCACTGTTTTCACTGTTTTGCTTTTAGTTTTTTGTTTGTATTTTTGATGATTTGCGGTTATTTATTTCTGTTGTTTCACCACAATTAATGTCAAGATTCTTTGCCTGTACACCCTTTGTTTTTTTTTTTAATTTTTATTTGTTGCCTGCTGATGATGATAAATTCATATACAATTGCTGTACTAGTTGTTGTGATATTTTCATTGAGTTTTTTTGTTTAGTTTTGTTTTATGTTTTTTTTTGTACAAACAGCATATAAATAACTTTATTTAAATGTTCATAAATAACATTTATCAATATTTGCAAGAGATTAACAATATTTTTTGTGGAAATTAAATGCATAAAGTAGAGATTGTTTTAAATAAGTGAAAAAGGACTTAAAGGTAAAAAAAAAAGAAATTTAGAAAAATTATTTAAAATAATGTTTAACAAATTTTCTGTAAACAAAAA
Source organism: Bellardia bayeri (assembly GCA_950370525.1). Lineage (NCBI taxonomy): Eukaryota > Metazoa > Arthropoda > Insecta > Diptera > Calliphoridae > Bellardia > Bellardia bayeri. The sequence goes on along the minus strand of OX493266.1, from coordinate 7,709,486 downwards.
TGTTGTTTTTTAAAAAAGATTTTGCAAAAAAAATTTTTGACTTTAGCTCTTTTTTCTTGCAAACCTTTGCAATAACAAATTTTAAGCCTAAAACTCTGCTGCTGATAACACACAAAAGGATTAAATAAATATTTTTTATTTTACAAACATAAATTCTAATTTGTATAAGCTTTTTCTCATTTAAATAAAAATTCATGGGATTAAAAAGGAAAATACTTACGTTGTGAGTTGGATCTCCTTATAATATTCTCCAGGAATGTATTTTGTGGAGCAACTAGACCTCTTCTTCCGCCCGGCATTTTGTTGGTTTTAGCTTTTGAACTAATTTTTACAGAATTTTTTCTAACACCGTGTTAATAAAGAAAATTTTTGCTTTGGTAGGCTTACAATTACTACAATTTTTTTTAATATATTTAAACTATTTTTTATTTATATTTAGATAAAATTTTAAATTAATTTGTTAATTTTTTTTATAAGAGACATTTTGCTTTAATATGTTTTTTTTTTGTAGCTGGGCTGTTTGTTGTTATTCTTATTACTTAATGCTGTGTTTGAGATTGCTTGGCATATGGCAACAACATTTTAATTTGCAATTGTGTAGCAACAACTTTATTTGTAGCGGCAACATTATAATCAGTCTTGTTATTTTTAAAGTCATAAGTATACATTTTGAAGAGAGAGAGAGAGAGATAGTGATAGTTACTTAAATAGTTTGTTAGAGTTTGAGAGTCAAAACAACTGCAACATAAATCAACAACAATTAATAATTTACAGCATAGTTTAAGGCGTTTGTTGGGGTTTTTTTCTTTTTATATAATTAATTTTTTTTTGTAACAATTTAAAGCTGTAAAGAGAAAGAAAATTAAGAAAATTTGTTAAAAACTTTATTACAAAAGTTATAATAAAACAAAAAATAATAAAACTAAAGCTTAAAATTGTCACGTTTTCAAACAAAAATTTAAATATTTATAAACAACACTTAAGTTCTAAATAAATTTAACCAAAAAAGGTGGTATTTGTACTACCCTTTTAAATTTTGTTTAGAATAACCAATTTGTCTTCCAATTGGTATACAATCTCGTTAAATATGTTTACTAAATGGAAAAATATGTTTACTAGCTCATTTTCGCAAGTTTTAAAATAGTAGTAAAAATACTACCTTTTTAATATGTTGTTAAACAGCCTGGTTTTTATTAAAATTCATACAAGAAATATTTATTACACATAAAACTGTGTTTATGATAGTAGTAGAAATAGTAGTAGAAATACTACTTTTTTAATTTTGTCTAAAATTAGTACTTTTTCTAGGAAAACAAAACAAGCAGAACAAATTTAGTTTTTCTAGTTGGTTTACTGTACATTAGAAAGCATTTTTAAAATGATAGTAAAAATTACTACCCTTTTAAAATATGTTCAACGTCCCTTGTTTTTTCATTAAAATGTATATAAAGACTTCTTATTAATGTTTATTAGACATCAAAATGTGTTTACTACCTCATTTTAGAAAGTTTTAAAATAGTAGTAAAAATACTACTTTTTTATTTTTCTTAAAATAAGTATTTTTTGAGAAAAACTAAACTAAATTTGTATTGCAAGAATTTATAGCTTTATTTTGTGTTCTATGTCGTTTACTGTACAATTTAAAACATTTGTAAAATAGTATTAAATATACTACTTTGTTAAAATTTATTTAACACACCTGGTTTTTCTTAAAATTTGTATAGTATTTATTGTGTTAAAAATTAAGTTTACTATCATATTTTAGAAAGTTTTACAATAGTAGTAGAAATACTACTTTTTTAATTTTTTTTCAAATGTGTGGTTTTAGCTTAAATCTGTATCACAGCTGTTTAAAAATGTTAATGGAGTGCTAAAATGTATTTTTTACTATGTTTAATCAAATTCTAAAATAGTAGTAAAAATACTACTATTTTAAAATGCCTGGTTTTTGCTTAAATTCATATTAGGACTACTTAACGATAAATTTGGAGTACTAAAAATGTGTTTACTACCCCATTTTAGAAAATGTTAAAATAGTAGTAGATATACATACTACTTTTTTAACTTTTTTGTAAAACTGCGATTTTTTTTCATGAAAACTAAAATAAGCAAGAATTGTTATTATTTGTACCTAAATTTATTTTGCTTAAATTGTGAACTATACTTTTTTAATTCGTTTTGGAGAAGTAGTAAAAATACTACCGTGGTAAATATAGTATATAAATATATTTATTTTTTTTTTTTTTTTTTTATTTATTTATTGAATCTTCAGATATTGAAATGACAATAAGTTTTCGAATCTTAACACTAAAAGAAAATAATAAGTCCAGCCACTGCTAGACAAAATATTATGATACTACAAAAAATTTATGAAATGTTTTAATTGAGAAACTTATTTTTATAACATAAATTATTATTTTGCTACCTGATTCTGTAATTTTATGTTTAATTAAATATTTAGTAAAGTGGGAGGTTTTTATTACACATAAATTAATTATGCATTACACATATGTTAAACATAAAGCTTTAACTGAAAGAAGGCAGAACAAAGCAATTATACGAACAATAAAAACTAATTGATTGATTAAGAAATGTTAAATAGAGAAACCACCACTTATAAATGTCGCCAACACCTTTGTGATAAATTACTTTAAAAAAATTTAAACCAAACATTAACTAATCAAGTTTTCTTAACCAGCCTTGAACTTAAACCCTACTAACATGTGTAATATCTTACTAAAATAAAATGAAAAAATACGATACTATTTACATCTAAACTGCAAAGAAAAATCAATATTATGTTGTTTAACAACAACAAAAACTGAAAAAAGTTTAAGGCCGGCCATGTTTACCTAAAGCTCACCTTAATTAAATACCTCCTTCATACTAAAATACAAACACAGTCATTCTTCTATACATTCTGCATTCACTTAGTTTGTAAATTCCTTGCAAAACTAAAATTCAAAATTATACACCAAAACAATAAAAATTAAATATTTGCGTACCAAAAACAAAAAAAAAAAAAAAAAAAAAACGGCCTAAGTTTGGTAACAAAACTAGCTTCAGTTTCATAAATTTTATACATTACTATTACTGTTTCTAAAAGTCTTAAAAATAGTTCGAAATTTCTTTCTTGTCTGCTATCATTTCCTCCTCAACTGTTAAGTTTTTAAACATTTATGCAAAAAATTATTTTCATTCTTTTGTCTCTCTTTTATTTTTCTTGTATGACATTCAACTTTTAAACAGATTTCTTTTTGTTTTAAGTTTTTGGCTTTCATTATTTATATATTACACTAGTTTATTTTAATGATGCTAAATATACATTTTTGTTGCAGCCAAAGAAAAAGAATTAATTTAAACAGAAAGTACTTTAATTTTCTAAGTTTCTTTAAAAGTACTTATTTGCATAAATGTTTGTGAATTAAAGAATAAATAAAGGCACTTAACAATCTGAAAAACTTGGATTTAAAGGATCTTTAATGTCCTCCTTAAATAAAAGCCAAAAAGATTCCAGATGAGATTCTAAGGAACTCATATAAATGTTTATTTATTATAAAAATGCGTTTTACAAAGTTTTGAAATAATAGTAAAAATACTACCTTTATAAAATTTCTTCAAAATGTCTGGTTTCTGTTAAAATTTATATAAAGATTCTTTAAAAGTATTTCTAATGTATTAAAGTGTGTTTACTACCCCCTCTTACAAAGTTTTAAAATAATAGTAAAAATACTACCTTTTCAAAGTTTGTTCAAAACGTCTGGTTTCTGTTAAAATATAAACAATTTGTATTACAATTATTTTAGAATATTTATTGAGTAATATAATGCTTTTTTAACTCTATTTAATTAAGTTTAAAAATAGTAGTAAATATACTACCAATTTAAAATGTGTTAAACAGCCGTGGTTTTTTATTAAAATTAGTATAAAAACTTTGCAAAGTTGTTAAAGTAGTAAAATTTTATGTTTACTATCCCATTTTAGGAAGTTTTAAAATAGTAGTAGAAATACTACTTTTTAAATTTTTTCCCAAAAACAGTATTTTCTGAGGGAAAATTAATTACAACAAATTTTACGTATTTTTTAAAACAACTTTTGTTTATCTAAACGCATTATTTTATGTTTTAAATAGTCTTTTAAATGTAGTAAAAATACCACGTTTTAAAGTTTTGCTAAAAATACCCTAATTTGTATGGGAATTTGTATGCAATTGTTTTAAAAATGTTTCTAGAGCTTAAAACTAACTTTACTACTTCATTTAAAAAAAAGTTGAAAATAGAGGTAAAAATACTACTTTTTACAATTTTTTGCAAATGTGTGGTTTTGCTTAAATTTGTATCAAAGCTGCTTAAATATGTTTATGGAGTGCAAAAATGTGTTTTGTACTTTATTTGAAAAAAATTAAAATTGTAGTAAAAATACTACCTTTTTAACATGCCTGGTTTTTGCTTAAATCTTTATTATAACTGTTTAAACATGTTTATGAATTGCAAAAATTTGTTATTACTTCATTTAAACAAGTTATCTATGTATGTAGTTCTGTTCTAGTTGTATTGTTTATATAAATCTTTAAATTATTTTTCCTAAGTAAACATTTAGTCTATTTAATTATTTAAATTTCCTCTCAATCTGCTTTCCTAATGTTCTGCTTAATTTATTATGCTGCACATTCGAACTTGACTCACTTGATTTTAATCATAATTATTTTGCCATATTGCATGCAATTTAAGATTTAAAGTACCATATGCCAACTTAAGATATTAAAGTACCGGTGGTACAAAGATAATTAATGATGGGAGAGGGAGAAGCAGAGACAATTGAATAATGCTAATTTACAATGGAGATTAAGAAAATTGATTTGAAATTAGTAGCTTATTTCATTTCAAGTTAAGGGTTGAAATGTAGTTCTTAGAGGGAGATTATTAAGAACGCATGATTAATATTTAGATTGTTGGGAAATTAATTAAAGCAACTTTCCGAATAAAACGTGACACATAATGTTTTATGAGATAAAATGGAGTTTTATTCCGGTTTTAAGTGAATTAAAGCAAATAAAGGATTTTATAAATTATATTGTTTAATCAAGATTTATAAGCAGTGATTTTTATATAAAAATATCTCAAAAAGATATCTACAAAGTAACTGTTAAACGAAAACTCATACATTCCCAAGCGTATAGTTAATATTTAATTCATAAGAAATTTATCAACAAGTATACGCCACCTTCAACAAAATAATTAAATATAAAATAAAATATATTAAATTTTTTAAACAAATTGTAAGTAAACCTATAATATAATGAAATAAAAATAAATTTTTCTACAACTACATTCCCAAAATTATTTCATTAGCTTTAAGAAAAATGCAATAATTGTTTCGTTTTGTTTGTTAAATATCTACATATTTCATATAGCCTACGTTAAGGCTGTTAGTTAATTTTCTTTGTTGTTGTTTTTAATGCTCGTTCTCTTTCAATTTAAAACCTTATTTAATTGCATAATCTAGTAATTTTTTTCTCTATAGCTTTTACTTATTCAATTTGTTGGGTTGGTTTTTTTGTTGCAGTTGGGAAAAATGCTTTTAAAACGTTGAAATATTTTTTTTTTTCAATTTTTATCTGTGTGCTTTTTCTTGCTGTTTTTTTTCTAGGGTTTTGTTTTTAACTGTTTAACAAATGACCACTAAAATTGTTGTTAAAACTAAAATATTTTTTTTTGTTTGCTTTTTCGCCTTTTATAGAATGTTTATTATTTTGTGCTAATTTTTTTCTGCCTTTATTTTATAATGGCGGAAAAACTAATTAAAGATAGTTTTTTTTAAAAGTTAAAAGCAATGAAATAAAAAGGGAATTTGCAAAGTAGTGGAGTTTAATTGAGTAAAGAGGAGACCAAAAAAGGGTGGGTCAATTGACCAATATTTGGAGTATAAATACCTAAAACAGAACTAGAATCTCAACTAGAACAGAATTAGAGTCTCAACTAGATTTTCAACTAAATTGTCAATTAGAATCTCAACCAGAATCTCAACTAAAATCTCAATTAGAATCTCAACCAGAATCTCAACTAAAATCTCAATTAGAATCTCAACCAGAATCTCAACTAAAATCTCAATTAGAATCTCAACCAGAATCTCAACTAAAATCTCAATTAGAATCTCAACTAGAATCTCAACCAAAATTTTAACTGGAATCTCAACTAGATTCTCAATTAAACTCTCAATTAGAATCTTAACTAAAATTTCAACTGGAATCTCAACTAAAATCTCAACTAGATTCTGAATTAAACTCTCAATTAGAATCTCAACCAGAATCTCAACTAAAATTTCAACTAAAATCTCAACTAGATTCTGAATTAAACTCTCAATTAGAATCTCAACTAAAATCTCAACTAAAACCCCAACTAGATTCTCTATTAGAATCTCAACTAAAATTTCAACTGGAATCTCAACTAAAATCTCAATTAGAATCTCAACTAGAATCTCAACCAAAATTTTAACAGGAATCTCAACTAGAATTTCAACTGGAATCTCAACTAAAATCTCAACTAGATTCTGAATTAAACTCTCAATTAGAATCTCAACTAGAATCTCAACTAAAATTTCAACTGAAATCTCAACTAAGATTTAGATTCTCCATTAGAATCTCAACCAGAATCTCAACTATAATCTCAACTAAAATTTCAACTAGTATATAAACATGAATCTCAACTACAATCTTTTTCAGTTCGATTTTATTTGATTATTTTGTATTGTGTTGTATTTTCCATTTAGATTTCTTAATTTGCCTGTTAAATTATATTTAAGCGATACCTCTTAGTTTCCTTTTTTGTTATTTCTTTAAATTTGTTGGTTTAGTTTTTTTTCGATGTGTTTAAATATTAATTACAAAACTTCCTGTTGTTTGGCTTTAACAAAAATTATCTAAACATTTTATATATATACATAATTGAAAGACTAAAATTAATGTTATGGCTAAGTTCACAGTCTTTAGTTAGCTAATGGCAAAGGCTTAACTAATGATTCTTTATTTGCAATGCTTAGTTTGCCATTAGTCAAACCCCCAAACGTCGTTGGTTAACTATTAGTCAAATAACAGCTATTGCTATGAAAATAAAGTTTACAATTGTTTTCGGCGACAAATTGTGAATATGTCTTACGAATTTCAATAATGGCTAAATTCACAGTCTTAATAGTAATAATTAAACAATAGTTAGTATTTTAGTTTACCAATGGTTAACTAATGACCGAGAATTCGGCCACAAGTGTTTTAGGGTTGGGGTTTTCAACAAACAAAAACTTTTATTGTTCATACATAATAAATGTTAAAGATAAAAGCTTTTCTTAAAAGCTAAATTAATTTCTACAAAATTAAAGCCAACTAAATACTCTCGACAATTTAGTTAAAATATTATTGCATTTGTTGGAATTTTCTATTGAGACTCGTATGATTGATTTAAAATTCTTTGTTAATGGTGACGTATGAGTGTTAGTGAATTGTTTTAACAAGTAAATATTAATTATACGCTACAAGGTACAAAATAATTAAATATCAATTTTGAAATTAAATAAATTTGAATCGTTAACAATTAAAATTATTGCTAATAAATGTATATTTATCATTTAGTGACAATTTAGTTCAAATATTATTCAATTTATTGGATTTTTCTAATGAACTCTTTAAATATAAATTTTTTAAGAGTACGTATGATTAATTTAAAATTATTTGTTACTGGTGACGTATGAGTGTTACTGAATTATTGCAACAATTAAATATTAAGTGTACGCTGTCACTCTAAAGCAATTTTATAAATGTTTCAAACAATGTATACAATTATTCTTTTAAGAGATTGAATTCTAATTATTTGTATAAATTATTTATTAAACTAATTTATCTTTAAGCTTTAGATGAAAAATTATTTTATTCATTTGTTATTGCTTTCATTATTTCGCTATAACGTGTTATAGCATCATCAGGGAGACAATATTTTTGGTTAACGTTAATAAAAAAAATTGTTTCGTCAGGGAAACATGCTTGCTTTTTTTAATGTTAATAAAAAATATTGTTGCCCTTAAGATGCTACACAATGTTGTAGCGAAATATTGAAAGCAATAATAAATGAATAAAAGAAATTTTGACCTTAAGCTTCAGGAATATACATATAATTTTTAACATTTATCAATAAAACAAAAATGTTACATTAATATATCTAACCCTTTTTCCTGCCATATAAATTCCATTTAAAGCTGATGACTTTTCATTTTTTTCTTTAATTAATCTGTCATAAAATATGAAGCAAAATACACACACACATAAAAACTCTACATAATCAGTCGTCAAGAGTAAAAGGTTAATGATGAAGTGGCTTTTGCTGGTGCAACTAAAGGGTAAAAAAAGGATTGATTGTGAAACGGAACGCCAACACATCAAAAACATTTTTTTATTTTTGGCTTTTCACAAAGGGTTTAAAACACACATGTCGAAATAACATGTTAAATTGTTAGTAAAAGCCAAAGACAAAAAGGGAAATAACACATAACAAAGAAACAAAAACTTAAGGCAAACATTTGATATGTGAAATTAACATGCACTAAATAAAAAGAGAGCATCTAAAGCGGTAAAGTCAGACTAGTCAGAGAAAACAGTACCTTAAAGGGTGTATAGAAGGAATAAAAGAAAATTTGGTAATATGTTGGTTTTAGTAGTTGTAGGTATGGGCGCTTTGGCATAAATGTATACATACTACTTTTAATGTGAACTACATTGCAAATAGAAAACGTATAAATCATCTTGACAGTCTCAACATTTATGAACTTTTTTGCACAGGCAAAGGACAAAGGCATTCTTAGGAAATGTTAGAAGTCAAGAAAAATGTTTTAAAAATTCAATAGAAATTTTAAAAAATAAAAAGTGAATTAAAATAAAAGCAAAAATAAAAAATAAACCGAAAATGGGATTGTTTACAGATTTTCAAAATCGTAGTATTTTTGAAAATATGTAGTAGTAAATTTTCAAAAAATTGTTAAAAACCCAAAATTTTACGAAATTTATCATTGTATTTGAAAAATAAGTTAAAATCAAGATTAAAATAAAATTTTCAAAATAGTAGTATTTTTGAATGTATTAGAAAATTTTCGAAAATGTGGTAAAAACACATTATTTTATGATATTTATAATCATCCTTGATTAAGTTAAAATAAAGGTTAAATAAATGTTTTCAAAAAAGTAGTATTTTTCAAAAAGTAGTAAAATAATAAAATTTCTCTTAATTTTGAATAGAAATAGCAAAACTTACGACAAACAAGTTGATTTTTGAAATTTAAAAATAGTAGTATTTTTGAAGATAGTAGTATTTTTGAAAATAGTAGTAAATTTTTAAAAAAATTGTTAACAACTCAAAACTTTATGAAATTATATATATATATTACTTATTTAAAAATAAGTTGAAATCATGACTTAAAAAAAATCAAAATAGTAGTACATATTTTTCAAAAAGTGGTAAATTTTTCAAAACAAAATTATGTAGTACAATAATAAAATTTCACTTAAGTTCGAAAAGAAGTAGTAAAATTAATGAAAAACAAGTTGATTTTTTAAACATTTAAAATAGTAATACATATTTTTAAAAATAGTAGTAAATTTTCGAAAAAAATTTTAAAATCTCAAAATTTTACGAAATTTATCTACGGATTTGTAAAGGAAGTTAAAAATAAAATTTTCAAAATAGTAGTATGTATTTATAAAAAAAGTAGTAAAAATTAAAAATGTTAATCAAGATTTATTAATTTAATAAAAAATTATTCGATTTTTAATTCTTCATTCATTTAAATTTATTGTTGCAATTTTAGTTTAGAAAATTATTCGAATAATTGGAAAAAAAATTCACTTAATTTCTTAAGATTATTCGAAAAATTTTTTTTTTCTGCAAACTCTAACAATTTTTCCTGTGTATTGTGTTAAATGTTTTTGTTGAAAAATAAATTATTTTTTAGTTTTTCATTTAATATAGGCTATATTGAAGTTATATTTTATCATAAGTTTTTTTTTTGGGAGACAAATTTATTCGATTAATTTTTAACGATTATTCGAATAATTTTTTTTTTTTGAAAACTCATGAAATATTTTAGGTTTAATGTTAAAAATGATTCCTTAGCAAAATAAAAGATTATTTAGTTAAATTTTTAGGAATTATTCGTTAGTAATAAAAAATACATTAGTTTTAATTTTTGCAGAAATTTGAGGCTTCTTAGAATTGTTTCCAAAAGAAAGGGATTTGTGATGTTTTATTTGAGCTTAGTGATAGCTATTCCATGTAGTAGAAAAATTCAAGCCATATTTTAAAGTTCTTGCCAATATGGGCAACTTAGAGCTCAGGTTATAAATCGATAACTTTAGCTGTGATTTTCATTTCATTTTTTCATTTTTTCATTTTAGTAAATAGATAAACATTTCTGCTTTATTGGTTCAAAATTTCATGCAAATACTATTACTCGAAAATAAATAACCGAAATATTACAACAAATGTAAAATATTTCTTTTACTTTACCTCAGAACGTATACTTGTTGCATGATACAAAAATTCAGCAATTTAAGGAAATGATTTTTGATTAAAATGGAATGTAACTGAATTTAGAGTTTCATTTCGAAACTAACATTTAAAATTTTCTTTCAATAATTTTTCCACTTATTTAAGAAACTTAAAACTGCATATGACATAATTTTCTTTGTTCTTCATACAATTTTTTTTTGTGTCAGTACGCTCTCTGTAAATATTTACCCTTGTCAACACAAAATTTATACTTGTAAATACTAAAAAAAAAATACACACACACATATCTACAACATGGTTGGAAACTTGAGTATATCAAGAATATATAATGGCAAGAAAAATATATGTATGTATAATTTCGCTACAAAAAACAACGAAAAAAAACAAAAATAAAAAGAAGACTGAATTTAAAAAACAAACATCAAATATAAAATATCACGTGCTAGTTTCAAGTATTTTCAAGTTGTTGTTTTTTATACATATATTCTACTTTATTTCATAAATACTTTAACATATAAGAGTACAATGACGTCAGTTACAACACACTCTCCCCCTGTCACTCTCACACACACACTCTCTCTCTCTCTCTCTTCCTATGAACATTTTAAAATGTGTTTTTATATTCTAAACAGACATTAAGTTGAAAATTTTTGTGAAGAAAAATGGTTTTTCATTTGCATAAAAACCATTTTAAAACACATGCATAAATGCATATGAAGAGCATTTACCATATATGCAGCTTTAGAGATATGGTGTCATCTTTATTGCAACGCCACAGAAAAAGCAACTTTTAAACTTTTGCTAAAAGTTTTCAGAAAAAAATACAGAGGAAAGAAAATGTCTTTGAAAAACATTTATCAGCTAATTTTTAATGTCACCATAAACTTAAAAGTCACTAAATTATAAGTTTGTTGCAAACCCCCTAAAGTAGGCACTCTCCTTCACATACACAACTGAACGCAGAGACTTTTTATTAACTAAATGGAAAATTATAATAAAATTAATTTTTTAGTTAATTTTTTTTTATAAAATTTTCTTTTTGTAAAGTAATTTTAACAATGTAGCTTTATTTTATTAAAAACTACTACTAACTTTTTTAAAAGTACTACTTTTTTCCAAAAAAATACTACTATTTTTAAATTGCCTTAAATTTGTTATATAAATACATTTTGCTTTAACATTTTTAAAATTTGCCTGATTTTAATGCTTTTTTAATTTAATAAAAATCTACTACTTTTTTTTTTTAAAACTACCTACTATTTTTAAATTGCCTCAAAGTTAGTAATTTAATAGTTTTATGTTTAAAATTTAGAAATGTACTTGATTTTTAAGCTTTTTAGGAGTTAAAAAAGATTTACTACTTTTTTCCAAAAATACTACTATTTTTAGATTCACTCAAAGTTAGTCATTTAAATGAATGTTTGTTTTAAATTCAAAAATTTCTTTCATTTTAAAATTTTTAAGAGTTAATGAAAATCTACTACTCTTTTTTCAAAAATACTACTATTTTTCAATTATCCAGAAAAGCTTAATTTTGCCTTAAAATAGTTAAACTTAGACTGATTTTGATATTTTAGCAAATTTTTAACAAAATCTACTTTTTTAAAAAATATTACTCTTTGCAAAAAGTTTCTTTAGAATTTAATATATTTAATAATTTTAAGGTTCTTTGATACTTTAAGAAAATCTACTACTATTTTCCAAAAAATACTACTATTTTATAAATTGCTAAATAATCTTATTTTTTAATTAAAATCTTTAAGTTTAAAAAATATTATAAATTTTGCTACTTCGATTATTCGAATAATTTTTCAAAAATATATTTTTAGTAAAAACAAAAAGAAAACATAACAAAACTTTAGTTTTAGCTATAAACAAATATAAATAATACTTATTTATTATTTTCTAATTATATGATTAATTTCAAACGAATAAAGTTTTATTCGAATTTTTTTCATAAAATTCTTTCTTTTTATTGAAAAAAAAAAAATATTAACAGTTTTAATTTTTACAAAAACTAACTCGAAAAATTTAAAATTATTCGATTAATTACAAGCGAATAAAACTTTATTCGATTCATTTTCATAAAATACTTTTTTTTAATTTTTTCACAAAAAAATAACTGACAAAATTTAAATTATTCAATTAATTTCAACCGAATAAAATTTTATTCCAATATTTTTCATAAAATTCTTTTTTATTGAAAAAATATTAAGAAATTTAATTTTCACAAAAAAATAACTCAAAAAAATTAAAATTATTCAATTAATTTCAAACGAATAAAACGTTATTCGAATAATTTTCATAAATTCTTTTTTTTTTTTAATTTAAATTAAATTAAAAACTGATTTTCACAAAAAATAACTCAAAAAATTTGAAATTATTCGATTAATTTAAACCGAATAATCGATTATTTGAATAATTTTTCAAAAATATATTTTTAATAAAAACAAAACACATAAAAAACTGGATTTAGTTAAAAATATTTACTTTATGATAAAATGAGACAAAAAATTTCACGATTAATTTAAAATTATTCGATTAATTTTAAACGAATAAAATTGTATGCGAATAATTTTCATAAAATTCTTTTTGAATTGAAAAAAATATTAACAATTTTAAATTTCACAAAAAATAACTCAAAAGATTTTAAATTATTCGTTTAATTACAAACGAATAATTTTCGACCATTTTTTTTATTGAAAAAAATTCTTAACAATTACAGTTTTCAAAGAAAATAACTCTATTGAACTCTCTATTGAAAATTATTCGCTAAGTTTAAACTGAGTAATCGAATTTTCGATTAATTAACAAAAAAATATATTTTTCTTAAAAATTTTTTTGAAAGAATTAAATTTTTAAAAATAGATTTCCAAAAATAATTGATTTGATTTTTTATATAAATTGTTTTAAGTTTGTAAAATTTTACTTAGATTTGACTTTTGACTTTTTAAGTAACTCTTTTTGTTTTATTCAAGTTTCTTTGACTTTATTCCAAACATTTTTTATATATTCATAGAAAAATATGTGTTAAAAAGAAATTCTTAGACAGTTAATATGATAATAACAAGAAATTTAACATAAAGAGGCGTTTAAATATGTAATAAACTCCTCTAACACAATCAATTTGAAGAGGATTTTGTTTAAATGAAATTTTGGTATAAATTTCCTTTAAATTTTGGTTAAATTTAGCTGTAAATAGAAATTTCTATTTCAATATTGTTAAATTAAGTTGTAAACAAACTTTTTTTTAAGTTTAATTTAACAATAATATTATTGTATTGACATTTAATTGTTGTTTGAGCAGCAATAAACTTTCAAAACAAAATGACACGGTGTCATTTTCTGTTAATACGTACATATGTACGTAAGTATGTCTCTGTTATTTTATATTTTAAATAACAAATAAATATGTATAAAGGGTTATTTTTGTTGTTATTTGTTGTTTTCACCACAAAGAAAACAGAATAAAAATTTACATATAAAATACTTGCGACAGAATGGTGCCATCAATAACAATAACTCTAATTTTGCCATTACATACATTTATACTTAAGGAATGCGAGTATCGGAATACAAAAACAAAACTCCCATCATGGCAACTGTAATGAACTGTGCAAACAAAGATATGACACAAACAATGCAATATTAACAGCACACTTGCCAGCAAACTGCAGCGAACACACATCACTCTTGCAGCAAAATTTATTTCCATTCCTGTTATGTTTACCCATTACAAATACTCAAAGTCATCATCATTTATAATGGCATTTTACATGTGTAACAAAAACAATAGCAACAACAACACACAACATTTACAACTGTAATAACATAAACATAAATATTTATACACACACTCTCTCTCTCCCCCCTTTTGCAACTGCATTTTACACTCTCTTAACATGGTTACTCCCTCTCTCTCCAAAATGCGTATACTAATTTTTTCACATAAGCAAGTGCTCGCGTGTAGTCGCTAGTGTGTATGTAAGTGGCTTCGTCAGTATGTTCGTTTATTGACTTTAATTGTACGAGTATAATGGACGAAAGCAACAACAACAATTATAAATACCGGTCAAAAAAGAAAAGAGTGCGTGTGAATGTATGAAAAATGATAAGCATAAAACAACAGCATAAAAATAGCAATAAAATCTTAGCAGGCGTCATATTGGCAAGAAGAAATTTAAAGGTTACCAAAGGCATACATAGCAACCAAAACAACAAAAAACATAAGAAAATTTACAAGACAAAGGAATGTTACAATTTTGAAAGGATTTTAAAAGCAATTTTAGTCAAAGTATTTCTGGTTTACTTTCAAATAAAAATAAGAAATTAAGTTAAGTAAATAATAAAGATTTTCAACAAGAACTTTGTTACACAACAAACTAAAACAAAGAATTAATACAATGTGCATACATACATACATATGTACATAAATACATACGTACATACATAGTATATTCATATGCATATGAAAATCATTCCAATTTCTATTTTCTTAATAAAAATACTTCAATCACAGCTGCATAAGTTTCTCAACAATAGCTTTCAGCTGTTTAGAACGGTTTTTTAAAACGATTTAAATGGTAACATATATATAAATAAAGTGTTTTGTTTCTTAAATTAGATATCATTTTTTAACAAAAAAACAATTCTGTAGACGAATAACCGTTTTTTTAGAAACGAGTAACCGTTTTTAATATAAGGTTTTGAATATTAAAAACATTTTTACAGTCGATAATGGTTTTTATTGGCCTGTTTAGTCTAATTTTTAAAACAGTAACTAAATTTTTTAACGAGTAACCGTTTATTTAAAACAAGTACTCGTGTAAAAAATTGCTAATTTAAATGTTAAAAGCATTTTTATTGTAAATAAAGGGTTTCCTTGACCAATTTAGAAGAAGATTTTTAACGAATAACCGTTTTTGAAACGACTAACCGTTTTTTTTACACGAGTAACCGTGTGTAAAATGAGGTTTTGTATATGAAAGGTATTTCTAGAGTCTATAATGGTTTTTATTGTCCGGTTAAATGTAATTTTTAAACGAGTAACTAAATTTTTAACGAGTAACCGTTTATTTAAAACAAGTACTCGTTTAAAAAATTATTTTTTTAAAGGTTAAAAGCATTTTTCTTGTAAATGAAGCGGTTTGTTTTCCAGATGAAAAGGATTTTTTAACGAATAGACAATCATTAAACGAATAACCGTTTTTTTAGAAACAGGTAACCGTTTCTAAAATAATGATTTAATTATTAAAAGCCTTTCTACAGTCTATAATGGCTTTTATTGGCATGTTAAGTGTAACTAAATTTTTAACGAGTAACCGGTTATTTAAAATGAGTACTCGTGTAAAAAATTGTTTATTTAAATGTTAAAAGCATTTTTCTTGTGAATAAAGGATTTTTTAACGAACAACCTATTTTTAAACGAGTAACCGCTCTTTAAGGAACGAGTAACCGTTTGTAAAATAATGTTTTGAATATTAAAAACATTTACAGTCTATAATGGTTCTTATTGGCCTGTTTTGTTTAAATTTGAAACGAGTGATTAAATTTTTTAACGAGTAACCGTTTTTTAAGAAACGTAACCGTTTGTTAAATAAGGTGTTGTATATGAAAAGCATTTCTAGAGTCTATAATGGTTTTTATTGACCTGTTTTGTATATATTTTTTAACGAGTAACCGGTTTTTTAAAACGAGAGAGAGAATTTTTTAAAAAAAAAGGGGTTTGTTGCCCAGATAAGCTGGATTTTTAAACGAATAACAAAGTTTGTAAACAACCAAAACATTTTTTCAAGATTTTTATTTCATTGTTTGTTTTTTGTTGACTTCTTTTTTGAATACCAAATGTTTCTTACTTACTTTGTACTTACACCAACCTCAAAATATAAATTTAACCTCACTCAAAGCAATTCAATCGATTTTAATATACATATGTAAATACATACACATGTATAAATGTCACCAGTCAGGCAAAATGCCTGCCTCCTTAATAACAGAACAAAATCTAACAACAACAAAAATGACCAACAAATGTAAATACATTTAAAAACCTTCATTTCATACATTCACTGTCTATAACTTTTCCTAACAACATACAACCTTCCGTTTTATCACAAGATAAGTTTTGACTTGTTATCAGGATATACAAGCTTTATATCCGGTTTTAACGACACATATTTGTTTATGTTTGAGTTGGTATGTAGCTACTTTGCATTGTGAAGGATGAATGACAGAACTAAAAAGGGTTTGACAGGCTTTAAAATTAAATTGTTAGTTATTTAAAAGAATGGCATCAATTATAATTTTGAGATTAAAAGAAATAAATCCAGAAATGAATCATAAGGAAAACCATAAACTTAACGAAACCCAGAACTAGCACAGAACTAAAATCTCAACAGGAATCCCAACTAGATACTCAAATACAACCAAAATTTTTCACTTATCGATTTTTCTTTTAATCAAATAAAGTTACTACCCAAACTTTACTGGCTATTCAGCAAATTCAAAACCTTAGCCGAAATATCTATATACTCCCGGTCACGTTTCAACCATTAAACTTAATGGAAATTTTTTAGAAAAAACTCAGCTTTACCCCTTTTTATCCAGCAAACAAAATAATGAAGGACTTTAAATGCTGTGTTTCTATTTTAACATAATAAGATAAAAATACATCAAAATATTAAAACGGAAAGTGAGGCCAAGCAAATATTGCAACTATGAAAATTGAAAACCGTAAATCAACAGCAAAATACAACAACAATAAACAAAAACAAACACAACAAGACACACACATTTTTTAGTAAAGGAGGACGAAGAAATAAATGTGAGGATGGACAGACGTTATGTTGGTCAATTTATTATTTTTTTTTTTTTTTTTTTGTAATTTTAAATGAAAAATAAACACAATTCCAGCTGTTTCATGACAAACTTGATGCTTGATACACACTTGGAAAAGGAATGGGAAAAAGAAAGGGTGAGTGTGAGGGAAATTAATTTTCAGTGACCAACAAACACACACAAGAAAAATTGCTTTGCCAAAAAAGAAACGAAGAAAAACTTAGGTTTACACTAATACTACTATAGATAGTTATACTAACAAAGATATGCTTACACTTAGACAAAGTATAACACTTAAGTGTGTACAACATGTTTATGAAATTTTGTTGTTGAAAAATCTAGATTTTTTTTTTTTTTTTTTTTTTTTTTGGGAAATAAATTTGTGAGAAAGTAAAGGTATACTCAATTTATAAAACAAATGGTAACAGTTTGTTTAAATCTATTTTAAAATTGTTTTAATTTTTTTTTTTAAATTTTGGTTTTTAAAAAAAAATCTACTTTTTTTAAAAAAAATACCTACTACTATTTTCAAACTCAATTTTTAAACAAATTTCTATATAAAATCCACTTCAAATAAAATTAGCATATCAAATATTTAAAAATTTCTATAATTTAATCATTTTTTCCTCAAAATACTACTTTTTCCAAATATCCTACCTTTTTCAAACACCACTTTTAAACAAATTTCTAAATAAAACCGACTTAAAATTAAAGTTGCATATTAAAAATATAAAAACTTCCACGATTTAAAAAATTTTTCTTTAGATTTTTTTTTAAAAAAATACTACTCCACTTTTAAACAAATTTATATATAAAATCGACTTCAAATTAAAGTAGCTTTCCAAATATGCAAAAGTTATCTTAATTTTTGTAATTTTTCTTTAAAATACTACTTTTTCAAAAAATACTACCTTTTTCAAACATCACTTTTAAACAAATTTCTAAATAAAATCGACTTAAAATTAAAGTAGCATTCTTTAATTCCTTTTTCAAGCAATTATAATAAAGTATAAATTTATACTTCAATTATTATTATATTATAATTTTAAAATTGTAAATCCCTGAAGAAGTTATCCATTCAGATAACGAATATTGGATATAAATATATAGAACATTTTTATATAAATATTAAAAGTGACCTCATTGCTTGAAAAAGAAATTAAAGAATAATGAAAAAGGTCAAATAAAAGAACTGAATAATTAAAGTAGCATATTAAAAATATATTTCATCAAAATACCAATTTTTTAAAAAATACTACCTTTATCAAACTCAACTTTTAAGCACATTTCTTTATAAAATCGACTTCAAATTAAAGCAGATTTCCAAATTTTCCAATTTTCTTAATTTTTGAGATTTTTCTAAAAAAAATACTACTTTTTTCAAATATACTACCTTTTTAAACACAACTTTTTAACAAATTTCTATATAAAATCGACTTAAAATTAAAATAGCTTTTCAAATATAAAAAAAATTCATAATTTCTTTAAAATACTACTTTTTTAAAAAAATACTACTCTTTTCAGACTCCATTTAAAAAAGATTTTTTAAAAAATATAAACTTAAATGAGAAAAAGCATATCAAAAATATAAAAATTTTTTTCATTTGTATGATTTTTCTTTAAAATACAACTTTTTTTTTAAATACTAATTTTTCAAATTTTACAAATTAATGCTTGTCAAGAAATTTCTTAAATTTAGTGATGTTTATATTCGTTTTAAACCTTTTAAATTACTTTTAAACTTAAATATTTGTTAGTTTTAGTTTTTGTTATTTTTTTTTGTTTTGTTCTGCTCCTCAAGTCTTAATGGTTTGTTTGGATTTTAACAAGTTTTTCCCTAGGTTTGCACTTTTAGTAAATGTTGTTGTAGCTGTTGTTATTACTGTTACATTTATGTACTTTTCATTTTCTAGTTCTCAACGTCGTCATTCTCATGATCAACAACAACAACAACAACAACGTCCTCATCGTCGTGGTCTTCTGGTACTATTTTTTTTTATTTGTTTTGTTATTTACTTAAAAAAGGTATGAGATATTAATGTGTTGGTACACAAACGCACACACATACACACACACACACACACTTGTATGGAAATAATGCTGTTGTTGTAATTGTCAGTGATGGAAAAATTAAAAATTTAAATGGTACTGACCGTCAACAAAAAGAGTACTTGTTCAATATTTTGGTACTTTTTAGGAAACATATATTTTTATTAAAAAAAAAAAATAATTAATTTTTATGTAAAAATACATGTTTCAAAATTTTTTATTTGTTGTGGGCATATGAGCATGCCTGCACTTTGTTAGTGTTAATGCCATAATATTAATAGATCTTTCACTAATATGTTTGAAGTTTTCAAACTCATATGATACACAAAAAATCTCAAACAAGAAATTGAGAATTACAAAAATGTACGAAACATAAGAAATTTAGTAAAAATACATTGGAATTGGTTGCTTGAACAACATAAAAACTTTTGCAAACAAACGCACACTTGTGCATTCCTTATGTTTTTGTTTTGAAGACAAAATAAACACCCAACTCTTTTTTACACGCTAGTTACGTTCCTCAGAAATCCGTGTAAAAACAGAGGCGTTTCCTATAGTACGTTCCATCTCATCTGAAAACCGTGTAAGATGAAATAAAGAACTATATTTACTTCGAAAAACCATGTAAAAAAATGTTTAAAACTCTAAAATTTCATATATACCTACAAATTGTATGTTCATATGGCATTCTATTGAGCATTAAAATTTAAAATACATAATTCATGCAGGTGAAAAATTGGTAGAGCAAGCAAAAATCAAAAGAAATCTGTTAATCCAGAATTAAGAACAGAAAAATTAGAATAGAATAAAACATGCGAACAAAATGTGTAGATAAGAGTTATCGAATAAGGGGATTTCCCAGTTACTACTATGTATGTTCATTTCAGCAATGGTGCCAAGTGTGATAAAAACAAACATAATTACAAGAGATCGTGTAAAAAAAGAGTTGAGTGTAATAACACTGGATTTCTAAACAGGGAACAAAACAAAACAAACAAAGTGTACTAAATATGATGTGGGGGTACTATGGTATTTTTGTTGTGAAAAAGTACTGAAAATAGTACAATAGTATTGAATTTTCCATCACTGGTAACTGTTAAAAGTTGTTGTTAGTTTGTTTGAGTTTACTTTTAATTAAAAAATCAATAAATAACGACCTTTACTTAAGTAGAAAATGTTGTATATTTTTTCTCTACTTTTATGTGTGTAGTTGTAGTTGTTTGTTTTTGTTATTTATTTATTTATATATGTTGTTGTTCGATTTCATGTTCTCGTGTTTATGTTTTTAACTTGAAAAATTGTATTTTATATAAACAGCTTAGGGTTAACATTACAAATTGGTACTTTATGTTAAGGGAATTTTGCGAAAAAGTACCAGATTTGACAAAATTTATAAAAAGTTTTAGTAAACCATCTAAAACTTAGTTTGTTTTTTTAAGAAAAACTTTAAAATTTTAGTATTTTTTTAATGATTACCCAAAAGTACTTTTTCTGTTTTTAGTACTTTTTCTTACAAAACCCGTGTAATCAACCTGTCTTGTATACTTTTTTTATACTTCCAATGTCAAAGTGGTTAGTAGTTGTAACGTTTTATTTTATTTTAATTCTACTGTTTTTTTTTTGTAAAACTGTTGTTCTTGTTGTTGCTTTTAATGGCTATAAGTAATGTTTTTTTAATGCAGTTAAACGCAAATGTTTTCAACTTGAAAATCTGAAGAGGGTAAATGTGCATGAAAACAGAACAGTACAGAACTGAGCACAAAATGAATAAAGCAAAAACTGCAACACTAGAAAACACAATAATTCTATAAATAAGGTAGACAGGACGTTATAAAAACAGCAACAAAATCAATTTAATTTAAATAAAATACATCCAAAAATTAATTACTTGTTTAAGTTTTTTTAAACACAAGTTTTAAAAAAGTTAAATTTTCTTGAATTTATTTAATTTTTTTAGAAAAATTAAATAGTAGTAAATTTACTTTTTCAAAAACTTGAAATATATAACTTTAGGGGAAAATACGTAAAAATTTCTCAAATTTGCATAAAATTTAAAATTTGAAAATTTGTAGAGAAATACCACTCTTCAAAAATCTCAAAAAATTGAAATTAATTTGAGAATCATATAGCAAATTTGGCAATTTTAATTATAATTTTGCTGCAAATTTGATGTTTTAAAAAAGTAGTAGATCTACTACTTTTTTGAAAACTTACTAAAAAGTTATTTTTAAACAAAATACTTTATTAAGGCTATAAATTACATAAATTCACTTGAAATTTTATAATTGAAAAATAGTAGTAGAAATACTACACTTTTCAAAACTCTAAAAAAATGGAAATTTAAAAGCAAAAATCTTGTAAATTTCTTATAGTTTTGAAATGTTTAACAAAATGTATTATATGTGACCCGGCCTATGAAAAGGTGGCTTATGATTCAAAAAAGAAATTGCGAGACACAGCTGTTAAAGATAAACAATGCATTTCGTCAGTTTCTTAGTAGTTCTTCTTTTGCATTATTAACAGTCATGCTCAAAAGGCAACCAAAAAAGGCAAAACCTAAACCGAAGAAGTCTGTAGCTTCAGCTTCAAATCAAGATCCAAAAAAGAAAGAACTGAAGAAACCTGCGACTTCAACTGCAATAACAAAATCAAGAAAACGTAAGGCCTCATCTCCAGAAGGAGATTCGAAAAAACGAGCAACTTCAAAGGTTTCAACAAGGATAGCGACGAAGAAAACTACTTAATACTGCTAAATAAATATTTCTTGTGCAAAATCGTTTTTGCAGCGTTCAATCCTGTTTTTAAATTTTTCAATTCCATTTATCTTGATTCTGGATTTTCAATAAAATTCTGTTTTTCTTTCATTTGTGCTTTTCTTTCTCTACATTTTTAGTACACTTAGGACTTTCTAGTTTTCACCACGTGAAAGAGTGTCTCAAAAACTATCGAAACCAAAAAAAAAGTCGAAAATTTTTTTTTGAGTCATAAGCCACCTTTTCATAGGCCGGGTCACATGTATGAAATAGGTTTGAAAAATTAGTAGATCTACTCCTTTTTGAAATTTTAAAAATATTAAATTTTTCTAGAAATTAAAGCAGTCTTAATAATAAACCGAAATTTCTGTAGTTTACGTTCATTTGTAGGCTTAACAAAAGCTTTTGTTGAGTTTTTCATGGTTTTATTGCATTAAACGTACAAATTTTAACAATGTAATAACAATTTTAACAAACTTACGAGTTTTTGTTCTCATTTTTGTTGTCAGTATAGAGGCGGCGGTTTGGCTTGTTAAAATACAGAACGCAAATGCACACAAATGCCACTTGCATTCAGAGGAAACAAACAAACAAAACACTTGCACTTTTCAGCCATAAAACATACACAACTAAAGAAAAAGAAAAATAATTTACCAAAACTCTATACAGCGCGTGAAACTGTGCATGTGTGTGTGTGCGGGTAACCAACACACTACCACCACTTACAAGCAATTAAATTTAATTAAACAAAAACAAAAAGGATCTCAAACAAACAAACATACACACTTTCGTTTGAAAATAAAAAGAACTATATGAAGCTTATAAACTTTCACACTTTGTGTTTGGGCCATGAGAAAAAAATTGTGCTCAAAAAACCTACAAAATATTAAAGCACAGCTACAAAAAAGAGCTGATAAAAGTTATATGAATTTTACACTTGGTTAACTGTGAATGTGACATGTGATTGCGTTCACATTGGCACAAAACTAAACGAAATTGCTGTTGCTGCTACTGCACCTCCCTGCCTTAGTCATAAACCAAACATTTGAACTCAACAATTAACCAGCTTAAAACAAGGGATGTGGGTAATTTTCAAAACAACACACATATATCAGGAAAATCTCTCGTCTCGCCCTCTCATCTTACAGACAAACACCCAGGTTGGAATTGTAAATAATAACAAAGTTCTCTATTCAAAATCATCATAAATAAACCTTGAATAAAGAAAATGATAAAATATATTTTGAATATTTGTTCATGTAGTTGTTGTTTAGAGATATCAATGCTACACACTCTA
Source organism: Bellardia bayeri (assembly GCA_950370525.1). NCBI lineage: Eukaryota > Metazoa > Arthropoda > Insecta > Diptera > Calliphoridae > Bellardia > Bellardia bayeri. Next base: position 7,686,006 of record OX493266.1, on the reverse strand, counting down.
ACACACACAAAATCAAGCCCTCATTTATAAGAAAGCTTTGCAGCAAAACACATATTTGAAAGAGTAAAAACATAGAAAAACAAACAAAGAAAATTATAGTTTTAGAGAATTAAAACTGTATTCGATTTACATTTTAGACATTTTCTTTAAATTTGTTAATTTTAAAATCGTAGTGGAAATACTACTTTTTTAAAAAACTTCAAAAACAGTAATTTTTAGTTCATAAGTCATTTATTATGAGTGAAAGTAATAAATTTAGTGAACATTTTGTTTTTTTTTTAAATAGTAGTAAAAAATGTTTTTTAAAGAGAAAATAACTCTACAACTGTGTTTAGAATTAAAAATCTGTTATTTGAAGCAAATACGGCAAAATTCATATACAAATTCAACATTTGCAAATAGTAGTAGAAATACTAATTTTTTTAAATGTTAAAAAAATTTTACTTTTCGATAGAAATCATTATATCAAAAGCAGTTTGACTAAATTTTTCTAAATTTTAAAATAGTAGTAGAAATACTACTCTTTTAAAAAGCTCAAAAATTACAATTTTATGAAGAAAAACTTACAATTTTAGACATTAAACCAAAAACTATAATCAAAATACTAAAAAAAGGTGTTTTTATTTGCAAAAGATATTTTCAAATAAAAGCCATTGTTTTTTAAGTAAATCTAAACAAATTATATAAAAATTAGGACATTTAGAAATACTACTTTTTTCAATTGCTAAAAAAAAATGTTTTCTTCAATAGAAATTATTGTTTTAAAAACAGATTTAAGAAATTTTTATAAAATTTTAAAATTTTGTAATAGTAGTAGAAATACTACTTTTTAAAAAACTGTTTGTCAAACACAATTTTAAAAAGAAAATCTTAGAATTTTACATAGAAGCCAAATAATTATTAATAAATTCAATAAATTTTCCGAAAATTTTACCATTTAAAATTAGTAGTAGAAATACTACTTTTTTCAAATGTTGAAAACAAAATATCTTTCAATAGAAATCATTGTATCAGAAACAGTTTTACTAATTTTTTGTAAAATTTTCAAATTTTAAAATAGCAGAAATACTACTTTTTTAAAAAGCTGAAAAAGTTGTTAAATTTGCTTAAAACTTTAATATGTATTAACAAATACTCGTATGTAGTTGCAAAATCTCAATTTAAAAAAAATCCTTCATTTTACACCTCTGTCCCCTTTTTAATCTATAAATTTTAGCAAATTTGTTTTTATGAAGCCAAAAACAAAAATATATCAACCTCAAATCAAATCTTTGTTATAGATAATTAAGCATTTACAAAAGAATATACTAAAACAAAACACAACACAACAAACAAATAAAAATCAATCTTTCTTCTCAATGTCTATTTATAGCAAATGATAGATAGACAGATTGTTATTAAATATGTACATACATACATTTACATAAAATATTCGATGAGTGCACAAGTACACAAACAAAAATATGTCCTTTATATGATTGTATTGCTATCATAATCATTAAATTGACTTTTTCCCAAACACAATTCATACATTGCTATTTGTTTATTATTATTGTGTTTGTTTTCTGTTGCCAAGTCATGTTTAATATTTTCTAACCTAAACAGTAAGGGTGAAGGGTGGTGAAGTAGAAAGGATATTTTATATTTTTTAACTAAAATAGCAATTTGAAAAAATAGTAGTTTTTATAATTATCGGAAAATTACAATTTAAATGTTAGAAAGATTAATTTAAACTTTTGTTAATGAAATCAGTTAAAATTTTATGATTTGCAAAGAGTAGTAAAAATACTACTATACGAAAATTTATATGAAAAGTTAGAATTTTTGTAGGAAAAATTAAATTTTTGTAAGTTAGAATTCTTCAATAAACAACAAATATATTTTTTAAACTTAGATAACACTTTTTGAAAATAGTAGTAGAAATACTACTTTTTCTAAAAGTTGAAAAAATTACATTTTAAACAGTTCAATTTGTTTATGTGAACAAAATTTTCTGAATTCTATTTAAATTTTGTGATTTGCAAATAGTAGTACTATATAGTAGTATGTACTACTATTTGAAAATGTCATAAATATTGTCATTTTTTTGTATGTTAAAGTACTTTAATAAGGAACAAACGTAATTTTTGAACAAAAATACCGCAATTTAAAAATAGTAGTAGATATACATACTACTTTTTTAAAAAATTATAAAAATTATATTTTGAATTGTCAGAATTGTTTATCTTAGCTAAATTTCCAGAAATCTATCAAAAGTTTGTGATTTGCAAATACTAATATATTTAGAATTTTTGTAGGAAAAACTTAATTTTTGTATATCAGAATCTTTAATGAAAGAGTTATTACTTTTTTTAAGCTCAAAAAATACATTTAAAAAATAGTAGTAGATATACATATGTACTACTATTTGAAAATGTCATAATTATCGACATTTAGGAGTAAATATTACTTATTACTATTACAGAATAGTTTATCTTAGCTAAATTTCCAGAAATGTATTAAAATTTTGTGATTTGCAAATAGTAGTAGAAATACTGCTATTTGAAAATGTAGTAAATATGGACATTTAGGAGAAAAAATTACATTTTTGTTTGTTAAAGTACTTCAATAAAGAATAAATATATTTATTTTTACTAAAATAAGACTTTAAAAATAGTAGTAGAAATACTATTTTTTTTAGAAATTTAAAATATTATGTTTTGAATAGTCAAAATTATTTATATTAAGTAAATTTCATGATATCTATAAAACTTTTGTGATTTGCAAATAGTATTAGTAATACTAATATTTGAAAATGTCATAAATATTGTCATTTTTTTGTATGTTAAAGTACTTCAATAAGGAACAAACGTAATTTTTGAACAAAAATACCGCAATTTAAAAATAGTAGTAGGTATATATACTACTTTTCTAAAAAGTTATAAAAATTATATTTTGAATAGTCAGAATTGTTTATCTTAGCTAAATTTCCAGAAATCTATCAAAAGTTTGTGATTTGCAAATACTAATATATTTAGAATTTTTGTAGGAAAAATTTAATTTTTGTATATCAGAATCTTTAATGAAAGAGTTATTAATTTTTTAAAGCTCAAAAAATACATTTTAAAAATAGTAGTAGATATACATATGTACTACATTTTTAAAAAGTCATAGAATTCATATTTTAAATACTAAAATGTGTTCATATAAGCGCAATCTTTTCAATTAATATATAATTTTATGATTTGAAAATTGTAGTAGAAATACTACTTTTTGTCAAAGTATTAAAATTTAAAATTTTTTAGAAAAATTTTTTTTGTGTGTTGCAACTGTTCAAATAAAACTAAATATATTTTTTATGCTCATAAATACAATTTAAATATAGTAGTAGAAATACTACTTTTTCAAAAACTTTAAAATTATACATTTTAAATAATAAAAGCTTTTTAGATGTACTAAACTTTATTAATTTACTTGAAATTTTTATATTTCCAAATAGTAGTAGACTATTTAAAAAACAATTTAAATTTAGAATTTTTGAGAAAAAATTTCATTTTTAAAATAAAATCATTTATAAAACAACAAATACTTTTTTTAGAACTCAAAAACACAATTTAAAAATAGTAGTAAAAATACTACCCTTTTTAAAAAGTGGCAAAAATTTTATTTTAAATAAAAAAAACTGTTTAATAGCTGTTAACAGGTAAATTTTGCAAATTTGTATTGTAATATTTTAGGATGATTACTTTGTTAAATTTTGTGCTTAAAAACCTTAAAATTTTTTCATTTAATTCTGTTATTTATTAAATTCTTTTAGGATTTTTGTTTATGTCCTTGATTTATGTGCCAACAAAAACAATTGTGTATATTATAAAATATAAAAGAAATCACAGCCTACTTTAAGGCTTCTTTAATAGCATCTAAACAAAATGTATTGACTATGACTTTAGCCAAGTTATACACATACACAACAATATATAAAAAGGAGATTATCCATATACAGACACCCAACAACAGCCAGCCGCCTCTTCTTTTAACCCCCCTAAAAACGGAAAAAGGATATGGAAGTTTTCTTTACTTTGTTTATATTTGGCGCCATCATTATATGACTTTTTATGGCTCCACACAGTTAAAATGAATCAAAATAATATAAAACACTCACACACAAACTCTTAAATATATGTATATACATATGTATGTATTATGGCTCACACATTTACGTACAGCAACACATCTACACAGTCGCTGTGTAGAGAGCAACAAAAAAAATGCATTAAAATTTATGATTTTTTCTCGTTTTTTTCATACACACAACACCAATAATGCACACCTTCCACCACTCAAACAGTGGCCGTTAATATAAAGAGAGCAGAGCACGAGTTATATGTAGGTTGTGTAATTTTCATAGCATATTTTAGGGGGTCAAGTAAAAAGTAATGGCAACGATTTACATTTATTTATTAGGGAGGCGTTTTTTTCTTTTGCTTTTATACCAAAAAAAATATGGTATTATTGATGTATTGCCAATGTTTGAAAGTGTGTGAATGTCCTTGGTAGATTAGGGAAAATTCTCTTAACTTGTATTAAAGCAACATTTTTTTCAAGGACATTCATTATTTGGTTATTTACCTCTCTCCCTCTCTTTCTCTCTCTCTTTTTAGCTGTCTAACGCTCCGTCATTGAAAGCAATTTTTTCCATAAATGTCTGTATGTGACTTAATTTAAATATACACATGTTTTAAAACATTCCTACACATACAAATAATCCACAACAAAAAGCAAACAGAAAAAAACTAATTGATTGACATTTCCTGTCAATGCTTAGGCATATGTTATTCTAAATCTTTCCCTCTATCTCTCTCTGCCTGCTTTTTCTGGAATTAGAAATTCTACATTTGTACCTCAATTGTCATTTTGCATAAACATATTTGTAGAATACAATTGTACACTAGATTATCATTAGTTCGACATGCAATACATTCTCACAATATAGTAATATATTGTAAGTACTTGTATGTGTTTGTAGCTTTAACCACAATATTGTGGTAAATAAATTTTGTTAAATATACAAACATATATTTATTTGCTTTTTCTAATATACTTACAATGTTTTGTTAAAATTTTAAAACTTTTATAAATCTCTTATTTTTTAGGCTAAATAAAATATTTTTAAGATTTTCCTTAATATTAGTCATTGTAAACATTTGTTAAAAAAAGTAGTATTTTTACTACTATTTTTAAATTGTTTAAATTTTAGCATATTTTTGCTAAAAAAAATAAATTTTTTAAGACTTTTTAAAATAGTACTACATATATCTACTACTTTTTATAAAAACTAATAAATCACATAAATTAATGCAATTAAGACTTCTTAAGCTTAAAAATAAAATTTCATAAAAAAATTTAATTTTTAAAACAGTAGTATTTCTACTACTTTTTTCAAAAAGTTAATTTTTCACTTAATTTAAAAAAAACTACATTATTTTCTAAAAAAAATGTGTTTCATTTTAAATATTGTAGACTTATAAGCAGTAAATTGTTCTTTTTCTTCAGAATACAAATTTTCAAAAAGTGGTACATATTTCTACTACTATTTTATAAAAGTTAGTGAATCAAGTGGTTTTGTAAAATTTTGGCCTCCTATAGTGAAAATAACAAAATTCATTTTCTGCAATAAACTAAAAATAGTAGTATTTCTACTACTTTTTCAAAAAGTTAAAATGTTACTACTTTCTTCCAAAAATTGTATTTTAAGTTAAATATTGAAGACCAATAAATTGATTTTTTTTTTTTTTCTTTAAAATACAAAGTTTAAAAAAGTAGTATTTCTACTACTATTTTAGAAAATTTAGCAAATCAGGTAATTTAATTTAGAAATTTGGCACTCTTTTATTGTATTTTTGGATTAGAAAAATATTTCCATTCAGAAAATCACATTTTTAAAATAGCACCATTTCTACTACTCTTTTCAAAAACTGGATTTTTACCACTTTTTAAAAAAAATGTGTTTTTTTTTAATTAATATTTTTAAGAAATGTAAGCTTTTAGTAAATTTCACTTCACTTATTTCAAACTTATTTTTATGAATAAAAACACCTTTTGAAAAAAGTTGCATTTCTGCTATGTTTGTGAAATCTTAAAAATACTTTCTATTATTAGATGTTTAATTTCTGGCCCTTAGTCGATTAATCTTTAAATGTTTGAAAAAAATGTTTGTATATCTTTTTTTTTTTTCTCTGGCTATTATCATTTTATTTCCTTCTCTCCTCTAAAATGTTTCTGAGGATACAATAAAAACCAAATAACAAAAACCAACATGTATAGTATATGTAAGTACACAATGTGGTAAAATTATACTACACCTTGCGGTCTTATGGCGTATATGTATGTGTAGGTTTGTAGTTATTTTCAATTTTTTTCAATGGATACCTTTTGTTTATTCATTTATTTGAAACCATCATTATTCCAGTAAATTACCTTAAATGTAGACAAGATAAATAACACACACGCATCACACAACAAATGGATAACAATTCAAAAGAAAACAAATATTTGCTTAGAGCCCGAAATAATCAAACATATACCATTAAAACTGCTACACATACACACACGCAGGACAACAACAATACTTTTACAGATTTACTCATATAGAGGAGAGGAGAATTGATACATGGAAAAATCTTTTATTATTTCTTACAAGATTGAAAAAGAGTATGAATAAATAACTAAGAATGACATGAATTGTATACAAGTAAATTAATATTTAACAAAATTAATTGCAAAAATTTCTTACTTTTCTTTAAAAATACTTCTTTTTACATTTTTTAAAAAGTATCTAGTATTTCTATTACTTTTTTAAAATGTGTTTTTTTTTTGTTATTTTTTTAATAGAAATTAAGTTATTTAAACAAAAATTTAGTTTTTGTGGTTTTTGAAAAAAGTAGTATTTCTACTACTATTTGTAAAAAGTTGGATTTTAAGTATTTTTGAAAAGAAATTGTCTACTTAACAGTTGTACAGCCCACAAATTAATTTTTAGGCAAAAAAAAAAACAATTTTTAAACAATTTCAAAAAAACTGTAATTTTTTCAATTTCTAAATAAAAATTTCTTAAATTTTTGAGTTAATAATTAAAAAAGAGTTTTCTGGTTTATTAATTCATTGCTTACAGCTAAAAATTTCATTTGTATGATTTAAAAAAAAATGTAGTATTTCTACTACTTTTTGTAAAAAACTTAGTTTTAAGCTTGTGTTTTGGCATTTTTCCATTACAAATGACGATACTTGTAGAAAATTGAGGTTTTTCGACTTTTGAAAAAAGTAGTATTTATGTATTTTCAAAAAGTCAAATTCTTCTATTTTTGCAGTATTTTACTAAATTTTTAATTATTTCAAAATTACAACTAAAAATATAATATTTTTGGCGTTTTTAAAAAAAGTAGAATGTATGTACATATGTATTCTAATACTATTTTAAAAAAGTAGTAATTTACTATTAGTTAGTTTACAATTACAATTAAAGTTTTTTTGAACAAAAAATACTGTTTTTGAGAAAAGTAGTATTTCTACTACTATTTTTAAAAAGTCGAGTTTAACTTTTTTCTCAGTATTTTAATCAATTTTTAGTTAGTTTATATTTGAAATAAAGTTTTTAACTAAAATTACTATTTTTGAGGTTTTTGAAAAAAGTAGTATTTTTACTTTATCCCATTATCTAATGAAATATGATTTCTGGTAGTTCTTTTCCAAAAAATAAAATTTTTTAAAAAAATATGATTTCTACTACTTCTTTTTAAAGTGAAATTTTTTGTTATTTTCCTCAGTTTAAGGAAATTATGATTTTTTGTGAACTTTTTCTAGTATTCTACTACTTCTTTTTCAGAAACCATAATTTTGAATTTTCAATAATTTTCTCCAATTTTCTTGACCTCCCTAAAGTGCTTGACCGTACTACATATTTCAATTTCAAATTTATTCTTTAATTTTCTTTTCTTCCATTTTCACATTTAATCTTCCTTTAAATAAATGCTTTTTAGAGCAATACTTTTTTATTGCTCTAGTTCTTTACGTTTTTTTCAATTTTATTTTCTTTTCTATAACAATTTTTCAATTGTTTTTTTACACTTGTATCTCCCCTTTAAAAAAAAACGAGCAAAAGAAGGCTGGCTCTTTACAATGCTGGGGCAAAGTTGAAATACTAGTTTCTCTACAATTTTATAGTTCTATTCTATTCAGTGTATGACACAGTTTTTCGCTGTGATTGCACAAAAATTTACACAACTTAAAAGTAGGTAGGGAAGAAATCGAACACATACAAAAGCAACATATTTTTGTTAGTTAGTTAAAGTTTGTTGGGAAAACTATATAGATACGTGAATGAAAGCTGGTTACAACTAAGTTTTATTTGCAGAGTTTCTAGCATAAAGTTGGTTAAAACCACAGAAAAAGTTATTAAAATCGATATTAAAATAAAAAAAAAAACTGCAAAGCAAACCAACCAGTTATTTGGGTAACAAAGTTAGCAACTAATGGTAACATATATGTATTGAAGGAACATTTATTTTATTACAGGAATTTTGTTTAGAAATAGTTTACAAAATTGTTAGTGTAAACTAATTCAATACTTCTAATTAATCCTAAAGGAATTTTCTTATTAAAAAAGTTTTATTTGCAAAAGAAATTAAATTTTGAAGATTTAAAAGAAATAGTATTAGTTACACTACTTTTTTTAAATAGTAGTAGAAATACTATTTTTTATTTTCGTTAGTTTTATAATTTCTTTCTTAGAAATTAACTTATTTGTTTAAGGAATACAAATTTTGTGTTTTTTAAAAAAGTAGTATTTCTACTACTATTACTAAAAGCTGTAAATTTATGAAATTTTTGCTTAAAAATATTTATTTACCAAAAAGACTAATTCCAACGATATTTTTAAAGACTTTTGAAGATATTCAAAAGAAGATATTAAAAAAATAGTAATATTTCTACTACTATTTTCAAAAACAGCAAATTTACGTATTTCTTGCATCAAAATCAAAAGGTTGGTTGGTTGGCTGGTTTACGTGGTAGTTCACTACGTGCGAACACTTAAGTAGAGGCGGAGGGACCCCGTTTTAAAAGACCACAACACTCGTCAGATTTAATGTCGTATACAACATACTGTAGCTAATATGTGTACGGAAAGTCGTGTCTTGCTAGACCCAACCCGTAGCTGTGAGATATCTCAATAGGTCATTGAGTTTTGACCCGGCTACCTCACCAAGATTGTTCAATGTATAGTTTCCCATGAATTTATGTCTCTTGACACTCAGGGCTGGGCATTTGCAAAGAAGGTGGAAAATCGGAAGGTGGAAAGGCGATTTGAATCAAAAGGTAGTATTTCTACTTCTATTTTTAAAATTGAAATTGAAGTATTTTTCTTACAAAGTTATTTGTTTGGGCTTAATTATAAGTATGTTTGTAAAGAAAAATATCACATTTAATGATTTTTTGAAAAAAGTAGTATTTCTACTACTATTTAAAAAAGTGTAAACTAAAGTGCGTTTTCATAAAACAATATTTTCCTGCTACAAAAGCAATTTCTGAGAATAATAGTTGAAGAAAGTTTTACTTTTAATTAATTAAAAAAAAAATAGTAGTATTTCTACTACTATTTTAAAAAAGTTTAAATTCAAGTCGTTTTAAGTATTTTTTTAGTAGAATTGGTTGGTTTAAAAATCCAGTTTTCGAGAGTTTGCAAAAAATAGTATTTAACTATTTTTGAAATGTGTGAATTTAAGATTAATGCAGGAAAAATATTATTTAAAGTTAGAAACATATTACAAATAATATTCGTCAAAATATTTAGTTGTTTTAATGATTTTTAAAAAATTAGTATTTTTGCACTATTTTTAAAAAGTGTAATATTATTATTAATTCAAGAAAAATATTTTTTTTTTTTTTTGCTAGAAACACAATTTCTAAAAATATTTTCTAAAAAATGTAGTGTTTTTTAGGATTTAAAAAAAGTAGTATTTCTAGTACTTTTTTAAAAAAGTGAAAAATTAAGACTTTTTCATTAAATATACTTTTTTTTGTTAGAAACACTTTTTCTAAAGATATTTGTTAAAAACGTTTGTTGTTTTAATAATTTAAAAAAAAAATAGTATTTCTACTACTATTTTTAAAAAGTATAAATTTAAGCGTTTTTTTTATGAAAAATGATTTTTTCACTAAAAACACTATTTCTTAAGATATTTATTAAAAAATTTAGTTCTTTTAAAGATTTTTAAAAAAGTAGTATTTCTACTACTACTTTTAAAAACTGTAAATTTATGTATATTTGCAACAAAAATTATTTGTTTCCCTTGAAACGTACTTTCTAAAGATATTTATAAACAAATTTTAGTGTTTTAACAATTTTAAAAAAAGTAGTATTTATATTACTATTTTCAAAAAGTTTAGTTTCAGGTATTTTTAAGTATTTTACAGCAGAATTGAAATTCTAAAACATCGATCTTAAGCTTTCTTTCTTAAATTCATAATTATTTATGTATATTTAAAGACTAATTTCTTAAAAAATTATTATAATTATAGACTTACTAGTCTCACAAAAAACCCCTTAGTGTTAAAGCAGGAAAAATATGTTGAGTTGTTTTAAATTGTGTGATAGAGCAAGAAAGCAGCTTCTTTCTTAGTTTTCTGGTATATAAGTAATAAAAATGATGTCAGAATTTTTTTTGCTGGGGTCTTTGTTTCTATTTTTTTTTTTGAGGTTTTATATTGATTTTATTTGCTAATATTAAATTGTGTTAGCAAGGATTTTATTTTATATTAAAATTTTGTAAATTATTAGCATTTGCTGTTTAAATTCTTTCTATTTTTGTAAACAATTATTTTATTTGTCACATTTCACGTTCTCTGTGGCACGTTTATTATTTTCTACTACATATACCTTTTATTTAGTAATTTTTTTTATTTGTTATGAAAGCCTGGGTAATGAGGAGTTTGGGGAAATAGCAGCAAAATATGAACTGGAAATAAAGCAGAGTAAGAAAAACAAAAATCGATTAATTTAGGTTTAGCGTGTTGTTTTATTATTATTATTATTATTTGGTTGGTTTAAGGAAAACTTTTAGATTTTATTTGGCTTATTACATTTTTTTTTTTTTGTAAATTAACGTCGTTTGCTTTTTAATATAAAAATCAAAAAAAGTAAGGGGTGGATTTTGTGTTTTTCTACACGAATTTTTGTGATATTTGTGTTTTATTTGTTTTATATAAAAAGATTTTTTTGGGGAATATTTTGCATTTCACTTGTTAATTTAGGCTTTAATTATGGTAAAAACATATGGAAATTTAATAATTTGCAGAAAAAGTAATTTTGAAAGTTTGTTTGAAAGAGTACCTTTTAGTTGTATTTTATTTATGTATATGTAAATAGTCTGCCGAATTGATATATGTATTTTGTTAAAAATCGTGATTTTGTTAAGTTTAAAAAATAGAAATTGGAAAAAATTGTATTTTGTAGATGTTTAAAATAGTAGTATTTCTATTTTTTTTTTAATAGGATCATTGAGAATTTTGGCCAAAAAATTTTCAATAATCTTTTAAACAACTACAATTTGGCAAAAAATTTATTTTTGGTTACTTTGAAAATAGTAGTATTTCTACTACTTTTTTAAAAAGTAGTATTTTCAAGAAATGTATCCAAAACAATTTTAAATAATCTTTTAAAAAACTACAATTTGGCAAAAAATTGTGGTTTTGGTTACTTTTAAAATAGTAGTATTTCTACTACTATTTTCAAAAAGTAGTATTTTTAAGAATTTTAGCCAAAAAATTTTAAATAATCTTTTAAAAAACTACAATTTGGCAAAAAATTGTGGTTTTGGTTACTTTTAAAATAGTATTATTTCTACTAATTTTTTAAAAAGTAGTATTTTTGAGAATTTTAGCCAAAAAATTTTGAAAAACAATTTTCAACAGTAATAACTTGGCAAAAAAAATGTCTTTTGGTTACCTTTAAAATATGTAGTAGTATTTCTACTACTTTTTTTAATTGTAATTTTTTTTTAATTTTGCATTAGAATTTTTTCCATTCCTTAATTGTTTTTAGCTGTTAATTTATTATACCGCATGTTTGTTACTAATGTATTCATACATATTTCTAAAAATATTTATAAAAACATTCTTTGCTTAGCCCCAATTTTCTTCATTAATTTAAGCGTTTTTTATCCTTTAACTCCATTACAATCGTTGGCCATTTTTAATTGTTTGATATTTAGCGTGATTTTTTTTTTGTGGTAACAACTTTTGTTTAACTAAATTAGCTTGGAGTTAAAATTCATTATAAATAAATTAATTTCATGGGTAAATTTTATTGTTTATTATTTTAATGCTAATTTCATGATAATTTAGTTCTGTTGATTTGCTGTTGTTGCTATTTTAGTTATTGTAATGTAATTTGGTTATAATTGCTTAAGTTTTTGTAGCTCAAGATTTCTCAGAACACATGCAACTTGTGTAAGTTTGTTAAAAATTTCATTTAATTATTGGCACGCAAAAATGAGTTGAGAAAAAGCGGGAAGAAAGGTCCTTTAACCAAATTAGTTAAAGATCCTTAACATATATTTTATTGGTTTTATACAAATTTTGGTTAAAAAAAGAAATATTTTTAAGAAATTTTGGTCTAAATTAGCATTTATGTAAGTGTTTATTACAAAAAGTCATATTTTTAAAACTTTTTAAAAATAATAGTACTTTTTAAAAAAACTGGTATTTTTGATTTGTTTAAATCTGTATTTTTATTAATTTTTTGTTAAAATTAAAATGTTTACAACATGTTTGAAATTTTAGTACTTTAAAAAAATAGTATTTATAGTACTTTTCTGTAAAAAAGTAGTATTTAATGTAGTTTTTGCAAAACACATGAATTTCTTAGTAAAATTAAGAAATTTTAAATGTCCATATTTCATATTCAAAGTTGTTTAAAAAAGTATTATTTTTAGTACTTTTTAAAAAGTAGTATTTTTTTTAATAAAAAATAGTTTTTTTTAGGAAATTCCAAAAAATTTCCATATATTTTAAGCAGAAATAGCTTTTTAAAGATTTTGAAAAGAGTAGTATTTCTACTACCTTTTGTAAACAGTAGTTTTTCCAAAAAAAACGTAAATTTTCATAAAAATTTTGTACGTTTAATATAATATATAATAGATTTGAACTTAAATTTCCATTTTTGGAAGCTGTTAAAAATGTACTTTTTCTACTACCTTTTTTAAAACATAGTATAAAAAAATAGTATTTTCAATTTAAGCATTTAATTTATAATATATGTATTTCAAGTAAAATTTTTAAAGATATTTTTAAAAAAAATAGTATTTCTACTGCCTTTTTAAAAAAGTAGTATTTTTTGTAAAACTTTGTATTTTTTAGTTTTATGATAAAATTTATAATGCATTTTAAGCAGAATTAGCGGTTTTGCACTACTTTTATAAAAAGTAGTATTTTTCAAAAAAAAAAAAATTGTATTTTTAATTTTATCATGAAATTTAAAAGATATTAGAACTTTAATTTACAGTTTTAAAGACTTTTAAAAACGTAGTATTTTTTATAAAAAAATTATATTTTTAATAAAATTATGAAATTTATAAGAAATATTCAGAAGTATTGCCATTTTTTAAGGATTTTTAAAAAGGTATTTTTAGTACATACTTTTTTAAGATAGTATTTTTTATAAAAAATTTTATTTTTAATAAAATCAAGAAATTTGTGCTGTATTTTTAGACGAATTTTTTATTACTCAACGTTTTTTAAAAAAGCAGTTTTTCTACTACTTCTTTTTTAAAAAAATTTAAATTTAAAATAAAATTTAGAAATTTTAGTATGAACTGATTTGAGGCCTCATCTATTAGTCTCAATGTTTGACAGTGCCTTTTAATTAAAATCTGGGTTATAAATACATACATGCCGAAAAATGGCTAAATGGCTTCAACATTATACAACTCCACTCAATTTATCCTCCCCTTGACATATTTATATTAATACGCAACATATTCATTCATTCATGAAAACACACATTTATGCTTCTCCTTATACAATCATGCATACTAAATACATTTTCATTTAAACATAAGTTCTACTTATGTACGAGTATGTATGTATGTGTATATCAGTCAGTATTTTAATATGTAAGAAAATGTATATTAAAATATACACAACAAATAGCCAGGTTTTGCGATTGAATTATAAATTATTCAAGGGTTTTACTATGAGTCTCTTGTTCTCTCTCTCTCCTCTCTTTCTGTTCAGATTCTATAAGACAAACAGCATATTGCAACAGTATGTAGAGTATGTAGAAAAAAGTAATGACAATATACTTCCCACAAAAGTGTTGTGTAGTTACCTCATTGTACATGTATGACAACAGACAAAACGCCTGGCTTTCTCGTTTCGGTTGTGTAGCCACTTCCGCTGAGCCTTATAAGTTTCAATGTGAATGTGTGTTCTGTGTTCTGTTTGTAAAGTAAAAATATTTCACTTTAAATATTTATGAAACAAAAGTAACACAGAAGCTGCTTTCTTTTCATTCTAAGAAAGTGTTGACAAAAACAATACTCAGTTTAAAACCAACAAAAAAATCTACAAATTTTGTAAATTTATAGAGAGTAAAGGAAACAATTGTCTGTTTTTTTCGCGTTGTCTTGAAGGCCATATTTTGACGCTACCATGCATTATAATGCTTTTGATATGAAATATTTGCAATTGTTAAAAATTTTTTTTTCAAAAGTTCAAAGACATTTTTTGGCATTATTTTTCCAAGTGTCAGAAGGGTTTTCAAGGTTTTCTTGAAAAGCAATAAACAAAATAAAGTATGGTATATTATGGAAAGTTTTCCACTTTCAAAGATTTTCAAAAACTAGTATTTTTTTACTATTTTCAAAAAGCAGTAGTTATGGTATTTTAAATAAAATTCATATTTTCAAAGATTTTTAAAAAGTAGTATTTTTAGTTCTATTTTTAAAAAGTAGTATTTTTTATAAAATATATATGTTTAGTAAAACTAAGTTATTTATAAAGTACTAGCAGACCCGGCGAGCTTTGCCATGCCCTAATTTTAAGCCTTCAGACAAATTTTAGAGTAATAATATAATACAGCAGGAATAATTTCACACAAAATTTCTTACAAAAAAAATCAATTTTACAATTTATCCAATTTTCTGACTTTTGCGGAGAGATTTTTCAATTTGACTTACACCAAGAACTTTCTATTTTTCCATTAAGCATAGTACTCTGTTCAAATTTGCGAAATTTGTTAAGCAACATCAATTATTTCCTTTGAAAATTTTGACAACTAGCAAGTGATGACAATGCCGCGATTTAGAAGAAAATTGTCGTTTTTATTGGCCCTTAGGTATGCAACATTGTTTCCTTTATGTAAACAAAAACCATATGTTTTTGGCTGTTTTTTTTCAATTTCGTGCGAAATAAGTGCCGCTTACATTATTTCACAGTTGGAAAAAAATGTTGAAATATACATTTTTTTGTTGAAAACAAAACATTTCGTAACTTTTCACAATAAGAACAGAGTACAACTTCAGCAGCATTAGTTCGCATTTATTTCGCATCAATATTTTTATATGGGCTTTTGATAGTATTTCGCACGAAATGATGAACAGAGTACCATGCTTTAAGGAATAATTTCACACAAAATTTCGTACAAAAAAATCAATTTTCGATTTTTCCAATTTTCGCATTTTCCGCAATTACCCATGATTTACACTAAGAACTTTCTATTTTTTGATTTGGAAAGCAATTAAGGAATAATTTCACACAAAATTTCATACAAAAACTCGATTTTCGATTTTCCGACTTTTCCGGAGGGATTTTCCAAATTTTTCTTCCGTAAAAACCTTCTCCTCGAAAATACGAACAACTGACAAAAAAAATTTACAGAAATCGGCACAGCCGTTCTCATTTTTTGAATTACATTTTTACACCATTTTTATATATATAGATAGATTTTTGGAAAAATTAACAGTTTTAATGATTTTGAAAATAGTAGTATTTTAAGTACATTTTTAAAAAGAATACATAGTATTTTTGAAAAAAGGAAAAATTTTTTAGTAAAATTAAGAATTATAGAGAGCAAGTTCACTTAAATTTAAATTTTCTTCAAGTTTTAAAATAGTAGTATTTTTACTACCTTTTTGTAAAAAGTAGTATTTTTGTTATTTGCATAACAATTAAGTAAAACTGAAAAATTTATACTGTTTTTCAAGTAGTATAACCATTTTTTATGATTTAAAAAAAGTAGTGGTTCAACTACGATTTTATTGTTGTACCTAAAGTAGTATTCTACTACCTTTTTTAAGAAGTAGTTTTATTATGTGAAAAAGAATTAAATGGGGATAATAAAACGTTTTTCAATAAGATTTCCCATTTAAAATGATTTTTAAAAAGTAGTAAAAATACTACTTTTTAAAAAGTATTATTTTTTGTTACAAACAACGGTTGGCATCACTTTATTTGCCCAAATTTGAGTTTTTATATTCAAATTTCACATACATTGTACTAGAGTAGTGTATATAGTAGTTTTTTTACCTCTAAGTTTAAGTCGTGTTGAATTGTCATTTATCTTTGAAGGCAAGCAAGTACATAGTTACATGTAGAATGTAGTTGTTTATTGTTGTAGCCAATGCCACATGACAAGGGTAAACTTTTTTAACTACAATGTTTTTGTTCCAGAAGCAAAACAAAAAAAAAACAACCGAAAATACTACGATACCAATATAAAAACAAACAAACAATACAACAAAATTTACCATCCTAAGTGAGAGAAAGAGAGAGAGACAGCAATAGAACAACAAAGTTTGGCAAACATACATTCATCAAAATAACAACTACACAGTAGTTAAAGATAACCTTTAATTTGCATACAGTGGGTCAGGCTTTAGTTTCTGTAACACCTGAAAGTATGCTTTATTTTTATATATTTGTAAATGTAGGTAAGATACTTTATAGGTTTATAGTGTGTGTCAGCTCTTTTTTTTTATTTATTTTTACAGGAAATTGTTTTACATATTTAAAGATTTTTTCTGGCCGCCTATAAATTTCCCTCTGTTGCTTGCTTGCAATACTGCTGGTTGGTATTTTTATTCTATGTGTTGTTTCGCAAAGTTAAGCTGTATTGAAATTCTTAAATATTTTATACATATTTAAATTAACAGTTGCAAGTATACAACACATAAAGCCAGAGGGCAAATAAGTAAAGCTTATCGCATACAGAAATATTTTTTCCCAGGAATATTTAAAAATAATTTAAGGTTTAAAACAGTAAAGTAAAGGAAAAGAAAGTATCAAGAATTTAAATTATTTGCACTAAAAGACAAAAATGTTTATAAAAACCTGACAATCCAGTAATCTAAAACAGAAATTTGATAGTTTCAGCAAAATAGAGTACCATTTTTTATAAATTTAAAGTAAAAAACAAATTTTTAATGATTTTTTTAAAAAATTAGTATTTTTCGTACTTGTTGGTGTTTTTAGCCAGAAATTTATATATTTTAGTAAATTATAGAAATTTAACATGTCTTTTAAACAAAAATTGAGTTCTTAATGCTTTTCAAAATAGTAGTATTTTTTCTACTATTTTAAAAAAGTAGTATTTCTTGTAATAAGTATTATTTTTGATAAACTAAAAAAATTTAATTAGTTTTGTAAACAGAAAATCATGTTTTAATGATTTTTACAATAGTAGTATATTTAGTACTTTTTTAAAAAAGTAGTAGATATTGTTTAGTACTTTTAGTTAAAAGTGTTCTTATTATAATATTTTATTTTCGAGATTAAGGTCTAATATTGTTTTTATTTTTATTTTTTGGCCTATTTTAGTAAATTATAGAAATTTAACATGTTTTTAAAGAAAAAATTCAGTTTTTAATGGTTGTCAAAATAGTAGAATGTCTACTACTATTTTAAAAAAGTAGTGTTTTTAGTAAAAAGTATTATTTTTGATAAACTAAAGAAATTTAATTAGTTTCATAAACAGCAAATAAACAGGAAGTGAAAAATCATATTTTTAGGGATAGGAAAAGAAAGAAGTAGTTTTTTGGAACTTTTCGTAAAATTACAGTAAATTAATTTTCCAAATCGAAAACAAATTTTTAATTTTTAAATAGTAGTATTGAAAACTACTTTTTTTAAAAATGTTTTTTTGGTATTTTATGTAAAATTGCAGTAAATTATTGAATTTTCTAATTAGAAAACCAATTTTTAATGATTTTAAAAAAAGTAGTATTTCTACAACTTTTTAAAAAAAAAGAAGCTCTTTTGGTACTTTTTATAAAATTACAATAAATTACATATTTAATTTTCTGACACGAAAAACCATTTTTAAAAACCATAAAAAATTTCTATTACTTTTTAAAAAAATATTTTTTTTTGTACTTTTTTTTTAAATTACATTCAATTATTTAATTTTCTAATAAGAAATCTAGCTTAATTTTTAGCTTTTTATTAAAAAAAATTATGCAAATTTCTTACAAATGTATAACAAATTAAACTTTCGTAATAACATTAACTCGGCAACTGCCACCAAAGTTATGATTACGTTTCATATTTTTCTTGATGCCAAAAAACCGCACAAAAAATATTAAAACCAAAAATTAAGTGTGAAAACTCTCCTGGACTAAAGACTTGCAAAGAAACATTACTTTTTAACTTAAAGCTTCTGATGTTGGCTTCTACTTCGCGTTTATACTGACACTATGTAGCAGCATCAGCTAGTTTTTTTTAACATCAAACAGAAAAAAATTCAACTTAATGCTGCTTGCATTTGTAATTGTGTCTGTAGCAGTAGTTTCCAGGGATTTTTGAGTAATATTAAATGAATTCAACTCAACTGAAGTGGAAACGAAACAAAAGAAAATTATAAAAACAAAAATTGCCCAAAAAAATTTAAATTAATGTTTTCAAGTAATTTTAACTTTTTGTTCCTTTACACCAGAGAATATACATTTTTACAGGGACTTAAACTTTAAATTAAACAGGAAAAAGAAAAAAATTTAAAAGCACCAAAATTTCTTGAAACCTGAATGTTTCTCTAAGATTTTCTTAATAAACAAAAAGTACTTTTTCCATTAATTTTTTAAATTTTATTAAAATTTATCTAATACTAGATTTTTGCATAGAATTTTAGTTTTTAACTAGCTTTTGACATTTGACATTGCTACTTAAAAAAATAGTACTTTCCTACTACTTTTTTAAAATTTATAAAATTACAGTTATTTTTTATAAAATATTTTTTAATTTCTTAATTTTTTATTTGAAACATCTTTTTCTTTGAATTTCGCTTAAATATAGTAACCGTTATAACCGGAAAGTACTTTTTACCACAAAAAGTACTTTTTAATAATAACAGCTAATTCAAACAAAATTCTAAGATATAATTATGAAACAAAATTATTAAAGATATATTTTGTAACATAAAATACGCATAATTGTAAAAATTAAAAAATGTACTAAAAAAGTACTTTAAAAAAGAAGTACCAAATTGGTAAAAATAGCAGAAGTTTTTTTTAAATTTAATAAAATAAGTAAATTTATTATTTTGGCAAGTTTTATTAAATTTTAAAAAAGTACCATAAAAGTACTTTTTGAAATTACAAGAAATTTGGACAGAATTCTATGAATATTTCAATAACAAGAATTATTTAAGAAATATAATCCTATTTTGTGAAAAATTCACACAAATTAAGAGAGGCACTAAAAAAGTACTTTTTGAAAAAAGTACCAAATGGTAGAAAAATGTCAGAATAGATATAGAATATGGAAAATTGCAAACTGTGCAACTTTTATTAAATTTCAAAAGAGTACCAAAAAAGGACTTTTTGTAAAAAGGTACTAAAAAAAGTACATTTTTAAAAAAGTTCTAAATAGTAGAAAATTTTCAGAAATTCCTTAAAATGTTCAATAATACATATAAATTTTCGAATTGTGAAAGTTTAATTTAGGTATGTGAAATTGAAAACGAATCAGTTTTGGATGCAATTATAATCTAATTTTTAAAATTTTTGTTTTAAGATTCTCTTTAGTAGCCCAATATCTTTATATTTTATGTGATAAAAGTTTTTCAATATAAAAATATTACGAAAAAATTGACTTCTAAAACTCATTCGTTTTGGATTTCCATTACATGCCTGATTAAATTTCAAAATAGTACCAGAAAGAGTACTTTTTGTAAAAAGAGCTATTTCAATAGGAATTCTAAGAAAATTCTAATAACAAGTACATATATATTATTTAGGAAATTTTAAAAATATTTTATAACAAAACCACACAAATTAATTGGAATTAAGGAAGGTAATAAAAAGTACTTTTTGAAAAAAGTAGAAAAATGTCAGACATTCCTTTAAATCTTCAATATCTAATATATAGAATTTTGCGTATTGTTCCTATGTAGTTAACTGTTACGAAATATGACCCCTTTTTTGATAAATATTGCCCTTCTCCTTGTAAAACAAAATTCATTAACTGTCTGTCATTTTAAGCCTTCACTTGTTCACAGTGATTGGGGAGTATGAGGAGGAGGTTGGCGCTTGTCAAGCTTTTTAATATTATTAACATTTCTTTCTAGGCTTTCCCTAGCTGTCCATGTGTCCGTCTGTGGCTATATTTTATTACACAATCTCTTCGTTTTTATATTAAATTGTAAGTCTTATATTAAATGCATTACTTATAGGGCTTCTAACACATTTACAAAAACATTTTTGTTCATTAACAATAGAACAAACAAACTTAATTTACAGATAACAAAATTTCGCTGGCAAAATAATAAAACACAAAACAGCGGCTAAAAACAGGTGTCAATTTAAGTTAGGGTCTTCTTGTTGCTAATTAGGATAATTAAATTGATAACTTGTTTATTTGTTTATAGTCTACAAACTAAACAGAAAATAAAACGTTAAAGGCTTTAAAATATACAAACAAGTGTAAAGCATATACTGACACAACAAGAGAAGGATGTTGTAATTAGCACACATTCTATCCTTGTTTTAACAACTTTCTCTCTCTCCCTTCCTCTCTTGTGGTCATAAATATATTAATAAGGGTTTATTTATACAAATATACTTTTTGTTTTAGTACTTTTATACTCTCTACAGTGTTCATTAATTTATGGTAAATTATTCACTGTTTTTTTCTTTTTTGTTTTTTTTTTTCATTTCGCTTAGGGTTTCCGTTAAAAATTTCCGGTTTCCTTAAGGGCTTTTGTTTGTTTGTTTTTAGCTAAACTTTGGTTTTATTAATTTTGAAATTAAAAAAAATTACTGGAATTTATAACAATACATAGAGATATGTATAATTAACTCTTACAATAAGCAATTTCCGGTCACAAGCATAAGTAATTCAAATGAATTATGAGAAACGAGGTAGAAAAATTAGGGTTTTTCTACAAATTAAAAAAAAAATACTTTTTCAAAAAAGTATCAAATTGCTAGAATATGTAAGAAAATGTTTAAAAGCTTAAATAACATACAAACAATTAAAATTTCTGCATTTTTAATAAAATGTTAAAAGTACCAAGAAAAAGTACTTTTTAAAAAAGTACCAAACTACAGAAAATGTAAAAAACTTCTTCTAAAACTTAAAAAACTTACAAAAATTTTAAATTTCTGAAATTCGAATGATATTTTAAAAAATACCAAAAAAGTACCTTTTGTGAAAAACACACAAATTAAAAAGAAATTTACGGGGAATAGTAATAAAATTTATTTATTAAAAAACCAAATTACAGAAAACATTAAAAAATTCTTCTAAAAATTAAAGAACTTACACTAAATATAAATTTTCTCATTTTTAATATAAATGCAAAAAGTACCAAAAAAGTACTTTTTGTATTAAATTAATTAAAAAATTGCAATATATTTCATGAAAAAATAAACCAATTCTTAGAAATTTTAAAAATGTACTTTTTTAAAATAGTACCAAATTACAAAAAACATTTAAAAATTCTTCTAAAACTTACATGCATACACAAATTATAAATTTTCTGAAATTTTTATTACATAGTACCAAAAAACTACTTTTTGTAAAAAACCCCATAAATTAAGAGAAATGTCAAAAACTTATAATTAAGAAATTACCCCATATTTAATGTTAAAAAACACACAAAACTTTATAAAATTATACAAATTTGTCTTTTCTATTTTCCTTACAAAATCAATAAAATCGTTTTAATTTCTTATCACATAATTTTAGGCCTTAACGACTATAGAATAAAACAACAACAACAAACTAATCTTTCAATGTTATTTTTTCTTTATGTTTGACATAAATTAACATAAAGAGAATCCTTTAAGAAAAAGAGTAGAGTAGTCAAAATTAACCAGCTACTATTGGACAAAAACAAAGAAATAGAAATCAAGACAGCAGCTAAAAGGGGGAGAAAAAAATAATGACAACAAACTCTAAATAGTGTTGCTTATACACAAGAAAAATAAGTAGCAAAATTAAGAAGACAAAGTAATAATATTAGGAAAATCGAGCAGCAGTCAGTCAAGTAGCCTTTTTCTTTTTATTAACTTTTCTGCTTAAAATTTCTTTAATTATTGTGTTATTTACGAAAAGTACTTGTTTTGGTACTTTTTTAAAATTATATTAATATTGCTAAAATTTTAAAATGTTGCAAGTTGTTTAGTTTTAACACAATATTCTTACATTTGGTACTTTTTTAAAATAAGTACTTTTTTCGACTTTTTTAAAATTCATAGAATTGGTGAATTTCTTTCATAATATATCTATAAATACTTATACATAGTGATTTTTCATTGATTTTAGTTAATTGTGTACAAAAATTAAAATTTCGCACTTAAGTTTGAAAAATTCCAAATTCATTTGAATGTTTCAAAACTAATTTTTTACCCTAGAAATTGTAATCCACAACCTATAAAGTGATTTTTAAATTATTTTTTTTCATATTTTTGACATATTTTAAATTTCGAACTATAGTTCGGAATATTCAAAATTAATTTTTGCTTATAAAATCACAGTTTTTAGCTTAAAATAAAGTTTTTTCATTATTAAAAACGACTTGTTATCGAATTTATATATTTTAATTGTAAATTTCTTATTTCGAATTTAAGTTCGAAAAATTCGAAATTAATTTTTGGCTGCCTAAAGCCGGGTTTTAAACCAAAAATTATATTTAACAAGTTTGAAAGTGATTTGTTAAAAAATTTCGATATTTTAAAGCAAATTTTAATGTTCGAACTCAAGTTCGAAAAATTCGAAATTCATTTTTTGCATCATAAAATAATAGTTTATAGCTTACAACAAGATTTTTCACGTTTAGAAACTATTTTCTAACAAATTGAGACAATTTGATTGTAAATTTCTAACTTCGAATTTAAGTTCGAAAAATTCAAACTTAACTTTAAGCTGCTAGAATATTTTTTAAACCAAAAATTAGAATTAAATTATTCTTATGTATTTTTTTTAAATTTTAACTGTTTTAAGGCAAATTAAAATTTTCGAAAAATTCGAAATTATTTTTGTGCTCATAAAATCAAAATTTAAAGTTTAAAACAAAGATTTTTACAATAAATAACGATTTTCTAAAAAAATTTAGACATTTTAATTGGAAATTGCTGACTTTGAATTTAAGTTCGAAAAATTCGAAATTAATTTTTATGTGCTAAAATCTTATTTTAAAGCCAAAAATTATATTTAACAAGTTTTAAAGTGATTTGTTAAAAAATTTCGATATTTTAAAGCAAATTATAATTTTCGAATTTAAGTTTGAAGAATTCCAAATTCATTTTATGACCTAAAAATTACTTTTATAACCTCAAAAAGACATTTCTAACAGTTTCATAGTTTTTTATTATATTTTGAGTTAATGTTTAGCTGCTAAAATCAGAGTTATTGGTGGTTTTTAAATGATTTGTTAGCAATTTGAGGATTTTAGCAATTTTAACTCAAGTTTGAAAAATTCTAAATTAATTTTGAGGCTTTAAATAGAGTTTTATAACCTTAAAAACACATTTCCAACATCTGCAACATTTTATTTGTACAAAATTAACTAAAATTCACTTCTTATTTGTTTGTTTTAGTTGGAAAAACAAATTTAAACAAAAAAAAAAAAAAAAGAAACAGGCAATTTTTGGTCTAGTAACTATTTTAACTGCAAAACAAAGGAAAGATGTTCCTTTATTTAAGAGGACGTGAATAGAGCACATGGAGTTTTTAAAATATGAGAAACATTATTATAATCCAATGCTGAAGAAGTGTGACACATTCATATACTAGAATTGTCTAAGAACAAACGAAAATGTAATGGTTTTTCAAACAAACCAACAGCAACGGAAAATATATAGTAATTTACGCACACTAACTTAGTAACTACAAAAAAAAACACAAACACGCACTCACTTATACTTTTATGGAAAAGCACAAACACTCGCACACTCTTTTACTTAAACAAATTAAAAAAGGATTTTTTTTTTATTGTAAGAATTCACCACTTCATGCGTGTGTTTTTTATTGTTTTCTTCTTTTTTTGACTTTTTTCTCATTTAATTTTCGTTTCTATAAAAATTAAATATGTATGTGTGTGTATAAGAAGTAGCGAAATTTTTTTTTTTTTTTTTGGAAAAGAAAAACTTTACGTTGTGTGTTTTGTACTCAATACTAGATTTTCACTTTCATTACACAATATTTACTGAAAACTTTTCTTTTTGTTAAACGAAAAAAAGAAAATATGTAATATTAAATTTATAATTACTTTTTATTTAATTGTAGCTTTTATTGGTTTGCTAATTTCTTTTAATAATTTTTCAAAAAATTAATTCTTTATTTTGAACTTTTATAATTATTTTTTTTTATATTATTTTTTTCTTTCTATTTTATATATATTTTTCTACACTTTTTTTCAATTAGCTTTTTGTATAATATTTTTCTTGTTATATTTTCATCACGCGCTTACGTTATGCTTCAACACGCACCTAAAAGTAGACTACAAAAGTGTTACAAATTTCTCTAATGACAATGTCTCTGCGAATGGTTAAAATCACGAACAATAACAGCAACAACAACAGCGAAAACAATGAAAAAGCAACACACACCAAAATAAGAAGTAAAAAATATTGCTTACCGGCCCCATCTTTGCATTAAAGGTTTGTGTGTTTATGTAAAGCATAAGTTTGGGCGCATGTTTTCTTATGGAAGCAACAGTGGCTGAGAGTTTATCAGCTCTCTTGTTTCTATCTTCTTTTGGAGTAATAAGTGGTGAGTTCAACAGCTGTCTTTGAAGTTAAATTAAGGAAAAACAAATGTTTTTCGTAAAATTAATTGAAATCCACTATTGTGAATGACTTTAATACAGCAAAACTCACAAATATTGTTAAAACATTTAAAAAATAATCACAAATTTAATAGTTTTACTTAATTCAACGTGTTTTTATTTTAAACAATTTTCAAGTTTTAAAATTTGAGTTCAAAATTTTCAAACATAGCTAAATTTAAAAAAAAAAAAACATTTTCAGACTGCATAATTTAAATGAACTACAAAATAGCATTTTTAAAGCTCAAAACTAATTTTTAATCTTAAAAGCGATTAACGAATTTTTCGCACATAGCTAAACTCTCTCAAAATGGCTAAAATGCTAGGAAAATGAGTTGTTGAACTTAAAGAACTTTTTCGAACTTAAATTCGATTTTTTCGAAAGTAAAAAATTGCCACTTAATTCCAACCCAAAATGTACTTTAAACTCTAAAAAAAAATAATTTTAAAGCTAATAATTAACTTAAATATTTTTCGAACCCAAGTTAAAAATTTTTCGAACACAGCTAAAGTTCAAAATGCGTAAAAAGCATAGAAAATGAGTTTTTTAACTTAAAATCTGTTCTTAACCTTTAAAATAAATTTGAAATTTTTCGAACTTAAGTTCGAATTATTCAGACATAATTAAATCTCATCAAAATTTTGAAATTATTTGCAAAATATTATTAAAACTATTTTTAAAACTTAAAGACCAATTTTAAATTTTTCGAAATTTTAAAAATTTTCCAATATGTTATATAATTGAGTTTAAAACACTAAATTTAGTACAATTATATATTCAATCAATAATACAATGAAACAACGTTTTTTTAGCTAAAAAATCTATTTCGAATTTTTCGAACTTATGTTCGAACTTTCGTATAAGCTAAAATTTGCTCTAAAATGTCTGATTTTACTAGCTTACGACTTCCTAAGGCTTAAAAACTAATTTTAAAGCTTAAAAATTAATTTACAATTTTCGAACTTAATTTCGAAATTTTAAAAATTGTCCAAATTACTTAAAGTTTTACAAAACTAGAAAATAGTCATTAAAATTTAATTTTTTAGCTTAAAATATTTGGAACCTTTTTCGAAGTTAATTTCAAATCTACGAATATACTTAAAAATGTCATAAAAATTAAAATTTTTCAATGTTATATGTTCTTTTCGTACATCTATAAAATGGCTTAGAAATAATTTTATAAAGTATTTTTCGCAAATCCCTGTAATATTGCATTACAAACCATTATCATTTGAATTTTACAGAGCTGGCCACCTTATTTATTTTTAGCAACTTAATATCTACAATGGCCTCTAGTGCCTAATAGTGACTTACACTGCCGTTATTTTAAAATTTGCCATGCGCCACAAATGTCACCTGCTTGCCTGACAGCCAGACATTCTGCCCTCAAATATTTATGTTGCCATCATCACCCACCATTAAAGCACATGTGGCCAAAATCACATACATAGAAATATTATGACCAGTGGAATGAGTAGAATCTGTATCTACACAAACAAACTGTTTGTAAACACTTTTGAAGACAATGTGTTTTTGTAAAGAAATTTTTTGGTTGATTCCTTAAGACTGTTGAAGTCTGGACCTGGGGGTGGGAAGAAGAGTATGCGTATGACCAAGAAGGTAGACAATTTAATATTATAGCTTAGGAGGGTGTAGTGGGTGTTTTGTTAAGTATATTTTTTAGGAAGGGTGGTTGTTTTTCTGCCCCCCTACCACCACCACAATCTACTAAGTAAGATTTACAGTTTAGTATATTAGAAAATATTGCGCCATTTGAAAGGTTTCTTAAAACTGCGGAAAAATATGTTAAAATTGTTTAATACAAAAACTTGGAAATTAGTTTTTAGTTAAAAAAAATATGAAATTTGTGAATTATAAAAATTTGAAAATAACAAAACATTTTGAAGAAAATCTAAAAAAAAATTTTAATTTTCTTAAATAATTTGTTTAGAGACAGTGAACTTATTAAGGTTAAATTGCGATTGAAAAGATTGTTAGTGAGCTTATGTTTGTTTTTCTAGTAATTGAGAAAGGAAAAGTGAAATTAAATGTGTTTAAACGTAAAATATATATATATCTTCTTCTATAGTTTTTAAAAACAAAAAAAAAGTTGCAAACAATTATTTTATTAACTTTAATTTAAGAAATTTTGTAAAAATATTGATTTTACAGTTTGTAACAACTTCGAATTTTTTCAATCTTAATTGCGAAATTTTTGAACCTGGCTAAAATGGCTCAAAATCTTGGTATAATCACTTTAAAATGATTTTTCTATAACTTCAAAATTTTTCGAACTTAATGCGAAACTTTTTAACATGACTAAATGTCGCAAAATCATAGCATGATAATCTCAGACGATTTTTAAGATAAAATTTAAAATTTTTATACAATTTATTATGATTTATACATTTTTGAAATTTTCGAACTTAATTTCGAAATTTTCGAACATTCCAAATGGCTCTAAAGGGAAAATTTTCCTTTTTTATGCAATTTGTTATGATTATTACAACTTTGAAATTTTTCGAACTTAATTTGGAAGATTTCGAACCTAGCAGAAATGTTGGAAATTCTTTGTAGGATTATTCCAAATTATTTTAAAATGTTTATTTATAAATTTTTTAATAAAAATTTTTCATTTCTGAACTTTGAACGTGTTCATTTCGAACGTGTTAAATTTTGTTTTTAAAGCTTTAAAAATAAATGTTGTAACTAAATGTTATGAAAATTATTAATTATTTTTTTTACAATTTTATAAAAATGGAAAATTTTACATCTAGGATGATTAAGCACAGTTTTGAGCCATTTTATTTAAGTTCGAAAATTTTAGAAATTAAGTTAGAAAAATTCCAAGTTGTAAAAAATGTTTAAAATTAATGCAATGAATTCAAGCTATTTGCAAGCTTTTAAAATTCACTTTAAAACAAAATTAAGCATTAAAAATAAAAAAAATAAAGTTCAAAATAAAACATTTACATACATATGTATGTATATGCAAAAATTTATAAATAAAGACTAATTTTATAACAAATATTTTCAAGAATATAAAAATAATATTTACATTTATTGTAATTTATAGTAAATTAATTTCTGTAGATTAATGTATAATTTTGTTACTCATATGGCAAAAATTATTTAAAAAAAATATAGATATTTTTTTAACAAAATTAATTATTTTTATTAAGAAATAATAAATTTTAGTTAAAAAGTAAGTTAGTTTGTTTCTTTGTTCATAATTTGAACAAATAACTTTGTATTTAGCAATTTTATATTAGTAATTGCTTGTTACCAGCTCTGCATTTGACACCATTAACTACATTTAATAACAGAGCGAATTCTTACTGTTATTTTATTTGCATCTAAAAAAGTTAACTAACAGAAAATAACCACAAAGTGATGTATCGTCAGCGCTGTACAGCATTTTTTTTATTTATGTTTCAGTTTAGTTATAATTCGCCTAACGCTTTAATTGTGTGCTAGCAGTAATAAAGAGTATTTAAGCAAAAGTAAACAACACTCGCCCACTTTCTCTCTCTCTCTTTCTTTTAATAAACAAGTTTCCTCATGTAATATCATCATAGCTGCCAGATTTGACGATTTTTTGTTTCGAAAATAGCAAAGTGACGATTTGACGATTCTTTCATTGAAAGTGACGATTTTCTTAATTATTCAAATTGTTTTTCATTTATTTGTTTTATTAATGTTTTTATTACAAACTTCCGATTTTTTTTGAGACAACAACTATTTTTCTCATTTAGTATCATGAACAATAAAAAGAACATGACATAAAACTATATAATAGTAGTATTTTCTTAATTATAGACAATTGTTGCATTTAAGCATGTATAATAAATGAATAATATTGAGTCAGGATAGTAGAAATTAATTATTTATCTGCAAACATAAAAAGCAATTTTAAATGCTGAATTCCATGAACTAAAATTTTTAGAGAAATATTTTTTAGTTTCTTTTTACAAGCAATTAGGTCATTTTAATTTTATATAAAAATATTTAATTTATTTCTATATATTTATTTCCAATATTTCGCTATCACAATGGATAGCTTCTTCATGGATAATATAAGTTTTGAATTATAATAAAATAATAATTGAAGTATGTACAAAAATGAAAAAATTTTTTAACAGAAAATGAAAAGCTTATAATTATGATATACAGTTATGATATATATATGTATATAAAACTTGTTTGGAATAGTAAATGAAAAATTATATATGTAATATTTTTAGTTTCTAAACTTATTCTTATAAATTAAATGTCTGTAATTTTGAGCTACATTGTCTGTATCTGTTTTAAAATTAATTCTCTTTTCTATCTATTCTTTTTAGAGGAAAAAATTTCTGAATTTCAACGGGGAAATTCTACAAAAACTTTTACTATTTTAACAAACTTTCAAAGAATATTCAGCCAAATAAATTTAAATAAAACAAAATACGGAATTCTTTGAAAATAAGTAACTGTATACGAGTTTACTCAAAATGTTATTTACAACTTAATAAACTAAATTGTTTTGACTTTGTAATTTAACCTGAATGAATTAAATGCGCGAAATTTAGTCTTGCTCTTTAGTTTTAGTTGAACAGTTTTTGTTCAATTCACTTGCCATTTCATTTACACACGTCAATTCAATTTTCGTACTTTTGCATGCAAATCAACATGCATGAACGAAAAAGCAAATAAGAAAAAGCGGACTAAGATATAAAAATATTACTCAAGTTGCGTTTAAAAATATATTTTTTGTGATTTTTGTGAAGTTAAAATTTATGTATTTTGATATGAATTGTACTTGAATTTTAATGTTTTCGTTTAAATAAAAAGTTAAAAATACTATTAGAAATTGTGATTTTTTATTTTTTCAAATTTTTTTTACGATTTTTAAAATACTTTTTTATCGGGATTTTGTCGATTTCTTCCGAAATTTATCTGGCAGCCCTGAATAGCATTTTGTTTTGGGGGACAATCAGGACAATCGGCTGCTCGCTCGTAAAAACAATTGTGTTTGTTAATATGTTGTTGTTATTTACATTTGTAAATATTATTGTTTTTGTTTGTTTGTTTGCACTTGCTTGTGCCTGCACAAATTTCTATGGGTTTGTAGTTGTGTTTTTGCTAAATTATACAAAATATGAAATGTAGTATTTTTGGGACACTTTGTATTATTCCACAAGATCTAAACACTTAATTACAGGGCTGCCAGAAATTTTCAGCAAAAAATCTTAATTTCGCCAAAAAAAAAAAGTCTTATTTTTGAGAAAAAAATCTGTTTTTTTTGGAAATAAGTTTTTTTTTATTATAAATAGTAAAAACAATTCATATTTTATTTAACACTAACCAAAAAAAAAAAAACAACAAAAATTCATTTTCTTATACTAAATTGTACATTTTTGAGATCGATTAGTTTCAAATGGGAACAAAGAAGATTTTTTTAATTGAACCTAACTAGTGAATGGTATGAAAAGTTAATAATCGATTTTCGGTTATTCGGTTATTTTTGGTCGATTACGATTTTTTTTATAATTTTTTTCTTAAACTAAAAAATCAAAAATGTTTACAACTTGTTTTTATTGAAAAAATAAAACATGCAATTTTATTCAATTGTTTTATTTTAAAAAGGCGCACTTAAAAAATATGTTTTACATATGTATTTCTGTTTAAAAATTTTATTTTTTAAATCTTATGAGATTCTTTCAGATGCGCTGATAAGGTAGTTGTGCTGCCACAAAAAGCTAATTCCTTCTTGCAAATGCAGCACTTTGCCTTTTTTCCATTATACCTACATTTTTTTAAAAATATTGCCGTGGCTTGACGTGGCTTGGTGCCATTTTTTCACTTTTAATCACTTTTAACTAACAGGCATGTGATGGAAATCGAAAACGAATCAGTTTTGGAAATAATTTTAATGCATTTATAATCTAATTTTTAAGTTTTGTTTTAAGATTCTCTTTAGTAGCCCAATATATTTATATGTTATGTGATAAAAGTTCTTCAATACAGAAATATTACGAAAAAATTGACTTCTTAAAATCATTCGTCGATTTCAGTATAAAGTTGGTAGTGTAAAATCGCCCACAAAATAATCGATTTTTGAAGGCAATAATCGTTAACGACCATAATCGAAGTCGATTTACCATTCACTAAAACCTTAGTCTAGACAAAACAAAAAATCTTTTTTTTTTTTGGGAAAAAATCTTAAAATCTTTTTTCGGTTAAAAAATCTTAAAAAATAAGGTAAAATCTTATTTCTGGCAGCGCTGCTTACATATTTGTTGTTGGTCGTTGAGATAAATCAGTGGTTTTTGGGCTAATAAAGTGTCTAAGTGTTAATGTGTAAATAAATCTAATAAAGAATCGAAAAACACGTTGAAAAATAGAAAACAAGTTCACAGTTTTTTTTTTTTGTAAAATTAATTTAAAAAAATTAATAATTTTATTAAATTAATAGCATTTTGTGTTATAAGGTAATTTAGAAATAATTTTTAATTGCGTCTTTCAATAAAACAAAATAAAAAGGCGTAGGAGAAATTTAATCAAATAGATCTTGAAATAAAAGTAGAGTGTGTGAAAAAATCCTTCAAATTAAGTGCAGTGAGAGAAATTGATAAGATAAAAC
The DNA here is from genome assembly GCA_950370525.1 of Bellardia bayeri. Lineage (NCBI taxonomy): Eukaryota > Metazoa > Arthropoda > Insecta > Diptera > Calliphoridae > Bellardia > Bellardia bayeri. Next base: position 7,654,083 of record OX493266.1, on the reverse strand, counting down.
TTAATAAAAAAAAACGATGAAATCAAAAAGATCTTTAAATAAAAGAGATTGTGAAAAAATCCTTTAAAATTAATGCAATTAGAGAAATTTATAAGCTTAAAATTATACGAAACAAAAAGATTAATAAAAGACAATTGGTTTTTAATGAATACCTAAGTATGTAGATGAATTGTTGTATTTTAAGAAAAATTTCTGTTAAGTCCAAAAAAGTATAATTTTAAAATGTTTTATTTCAAGCTAAAGTTTTTAACCCCCCTATTCAAAAACGATTATTAAATTTAACAAACGTTTATTAAGACAGATTTGCATATAAAAATTTGCTTAATAAACCTTTGTTAAATTTAATAATCGTTTTTGAATAAGGGGGTAAGTTATTAAGTTCTTCTAATGAAAATATATAACAGAAAGTGTTTAACATTATTTTTTGATACTTTTTAAAAAAGTAGTATTTCTACTACTATTTTAAAAACTTTAAATAGGTATTAGTTAAAAAAAATGTTTACAAAATATTAGGTTACAAATTAGAAACAGAAAGTATTTAAAAACATTTTCATAAATATTATTAAAAAAGTAGTATTTTTACTACTATGTTAAACGTAGTATTGTTTTAGTTTAATAATGTATATTTTCCAAAAGAATGCTATTTTTAAGCTGTTGTAAAGTACATAAATAAGTAAAATAAAGTGATTTTGTGTTTTTTAAAAAAAATTTAAAAAAGTAGTAATTCTACTACTACTTAAAAAATTTATATTTTCAAGATTTTTTTTTTACTTTTAGGCTGTTTAAAGTAAATAGTAAAATAAAGTAGTTTTGTGGTATTCTTAAACAATTTAGAATAATAGTATTTCTACTACTATTTTAGAAATTTCAAAATTTTGCTACAATATTTATATTTCTAGTATAACAAACGTTTAAAACGTGATTTGTTTAAAATTGTGACGAAAATAAAAAGGTAGTAGTACTACTATTTCAAAAAGGCCTTATACATAACAACAAATTAGTAAAGTTATGAAACATTTCCAAACATTTTGTTCAGTTCTCCATGTTTTTGTTTACTTTTTCCTTTAAATCAATTTTTCCTAGAATTTATTTAATTAATCTATGATCTTTAAGTGTTATAGACATTTAATCTCAAATAAAACACTGACACAGTTTTTCATTTTTATTTATTGCTAATTGTTCTGTATTTTTACTTAGCTGACGTCAGTAGACATTTGCAGCGATATAAACCAATGAAACCAAAAATTTACCTACAAAAGGCAAGGCTGATTAAATGCATTTCTTTAGAGCTGTGTTTTTGTTTTGCAAATAAATTTAATAAAAATAATATACAAAAAAGACTAGACTTTGTTCCTTAAAATAAAATAAAAAAAATTGATAAGATTGAATTGTGTACTTAACATAAAGATAGCAATCTTTTCTTTATTTTTCACAGTGTAAGACACAGGAGTAAAAAAAAAAAAAACCGAGAACAAAAACGCGACAAAAACAAATAAAAACACAGCAAAGATTAATCTCACAAAATAATGCTGTAAGAGAGTAAGAGAGCGAAAACGTACAGCGTTGTCAGTTTAGGGGATTTATCCCCAAATTGAGGATTTTTTTTCGTGGTTTGGGATAAAAATTTCCTCTTGGGGATTTGTTGGGGATGACATAAATTTTAGGGGATTTTATTTATAACTGGCAAGTCTAAAAATGTGTGTTATTATTTATAGTGGATGGTTTCTAATAAAGAAGAAGTATGTAAATATTTAAAAAAAATATATTTTTTACTGTTTAAAATGGCTGCAAATACTAATTTTATTAAAAAAAATCATACACCCGTATCGCTAATAAAAATTCCACAATAAATTTGTTTCCTTTTATTTCTTTAACAGTGAATTTTATTAGGAAAATGTGAAAAGGGAACAAATTTCATGTGCAATTTTTATTCACGATAGGGGTGAATATTTCTTGGGAACGCGAAGATTCGGCAAAAGGTTTGAAATGTACATATACGTGTATATTTTTAAAGTCTAACGCTTGCGTTGAACGCGTTTTTTTAATAATGAATACTACCAAAACAAAAATACGTAACAAAATGCAATATGAATTATTGGAAGCATTTCTCAGATTAAACACATACTTTAAAAATAATTCAATTTTTTGTAAGAAATTTAATCCATCTGCTGAAATGCTATAGCTTTTTAATACAAGCAATATATACAACAACATTTCTGAGGCTGATGAATCAGAAGATTTTTATTCTGAAGTTTTGGAAATGCTAAACTCTGGTATAATTTTTTCTTTACAAGATTTATAATTACAAATCGAATTAGTTTGAATATTAATATATGTAGCTATCGATAAAAATTAATTTTATTAAATAAATATGTTATTTTTTACATAAAATAAAAATTTTACAAAAAAAAAATTAAGTCAAAAAAAATCAGTTTGGGGATTTTTGGGGATGACAAATTTAAAATTGGGGATAAGCTCTAAAAAAATACTGGCAGCACTGAAAACGTAACGTAAACAAAACGCAGTAAAAACAGAAATAGACAGTTTGTGTTTGATAAAGTGAATGGACTGGCTGGCTGCCACACTTGTTTGAAATAGTTGTTGTTGCTTTTGCAAACAAGTTTCACAAAAACAATATTGAGGAATATAAAAAAATTAGTGGCGCTGAGCTAGTGAAAGATCGTAACAAATTTATACCATAATTTTTATAAAAATTTTTAGTCTTGTGTAGACTTTTGAAGGCTTCGGTAGCAAGTTGATTAGATTTTCTGCCTAAAAAAAATAAACGAACCAGAAAAAATCTTTTGTTTTATCAAGTGAAAAAAGTGAAGTGTTGTTTTTTTTTTTTTTTTTTTTGAAAAGTGCAAAAAAGAAAATCTAATTGAATTTCAAGTGTCATTGTTTTAAAATCGTTTGCCCAACATGATGCGTTCTTCTACTGTTCGTTTGGCCTCGCAACTGTTGCGTTCTCCATCAACAGCCTCCAGCAGCAGCAACTGTTTGGGCCGCTCATTTAACACCAATCGTCAACAGAATACAGCGGCCACGGTGGAAACCAATTTAAATAATCAAAGCGATAAATATTTGCACTATTCCAATGAAGAAGGTTACATTAAGACATCGCCCTTTGAGAACACACCCATTCCAAATGTTACATTGGATAAATATGTTTGGCGTGATTTCAAATTATGGGAAAATAATGTGGCAACGGTAAGTGGCAAATAAAAATTAATAAACATAAAATATTTTTTAAAATAATTTAACTACAACACAAAATTTCTTAAAAAAAAACCATAATATGGGGAGAGAAAGAAATAACTTAAAAAAGTAGTATGTTTACTACTTGTAAAATCCTCAAAAACAAGTTAATCTTTTTAACATTTAAAAAAAAAATCTCAAAAAAGTGATTTTAAGCATTTTCATACGTTTAAAAAAAAGTAGTAGATATTTCTACTACCATTTAAAAAACAATTAATTTACATAAAAATAATTAAAAAATTGTAATATTATCAATAAAAATTCACAAAAACATGATTTTCAGAATTCTCATACGAATTAAAAAAAAGTAGTATTCCTACTACTATTTCAAAAAAATCTTAAATTCTACCACTATAATAATAACATAATTTATCGCATTTTCTGACATAAAATGGTACAGACAACGTTTTAGTAAATTTTCAAAGCAATTAAAAAAAAGTAAAAAAGTAGTATTTTTACTACTATTTTAAAAACAACAAAAATTCATAAAAAAAAGTTTAAATTTGTGCACTCTATTGTTTAATTTTCATATGAAATAAAAAAGTAGTATTTTTTACTACTATTTTAAAACAATTGAAAATTACACAATTTAATTCAGTTTTTAACATAAAATAAACAAGGATTCGATTTAGCAACTTTTCTTAACAATTTAAAAAAAAAAAGTAAAAAGGTTGTATTTGTACTACTATTTTTTAAACCTATAATTTTTATTGAAAATATAAATTTGTGTCCTCTGTTGTTTAAAAACTCACAAACAAGTAATTTTAAGCATTTTCATATATTTTAAAATTTTTAATGAAATTTAATGAATTTGACAATTTGTCTCAGTTTTTGACATAAAATGATTAAGATAAATTTTTTTTTAACAATTTCAAAAAAGTGAAAAAGTTAGTATTTCTATTACTATTTTTAAAACCTATAATTTTTATAAAAAAAAAATAAAAAAAGTATTGATTTTTAAATGATTTTGAACATTTTCTCTTATGTTTATTACTGCTTTAAATTTATTTAGCACTATAATCTTTGTTTTTATGTTAACATTTTAATTATTATTTATTGCAACACATACATAGATACATTATCTCTATCTGCTAATTTTTTTTTTTGTAATGTTTACCCAAATAACTTACTTCAATGTATTTTGTCATGTAGATATGTTTCTTTTTATTGACAAGAAGGAAAAAAACGCCTGTAAATTGAAAAGTATTTCACGTTTTCATTAATGAAACTTAATGGATAAAAGCTAGCTGAATGGCAGGCAAACACGAGAAGAATTACTTAGAATTTCTAAAGAAAGAAAAAAATAGAATTGAAATAAATAAAGTGGAAAGAAACAAATGTTTGCCTTTAAGGATTTTGAAAAAAAAACTACTAAAAATTTATGTCATAAATTGTACAACCATATTTGAACATATTATTTGATTCTAATTTTTTGTTAAATTTTATGACTACATACTTAACATTGGGCAGATAATAAATGAGACTCGTGTCATTTCGTGTCATTTGTTTATCAAACGCATTGATAAGAATAATAGACAGCTTCCCAGCAAACCATATGAGTCCGAAAAGAGTCTTTTCTGACACCTTTTTCGGAGCGTTAACACTCTTTATGAGCCCAAAAACCAATCATAATAGCTCCGAAAACCTTCATTACATTCGAAAATGGTCCGTCAGAAGGAGCTCTTAGATAATGTCAGAAAAGAGTCTTTTATGAGGGTTTTTTTTGGGCTCTTAAAGAGCTCTTAGATAATGTCAGAAAAGAGTCTTTTATGAGGTTTTTTTGGGCACTGTGTAATCTTGTTTTTATCATTCTTGTGTGTTACAGCTATGTTTGTTTTTTATTCAAAGCACAAATAACAGGACAACAACGCTTTGGTACACACTTAATTAAGTGGAATTTCTGAGTCATACTGCGTGCCAACTCAGGACAGTAACAATTTCGCTCCGAAAATGCTCTTTAGTTGGACTCTTTTCTGACTCCTTTTTTCGGAGCGCTCCGAAAATGCTCTTTTGTTGGACTCTTTTCTGACTCCTTTTTCGGAGCGCTCCGAAAATACTTTTTTGTTGGACTCTTTTCTCACTCCTTTTTCGGAGCGCTCCGAAAATACTCTTTTGTTGGACTCTTTTCTGACTCCTTTTTCGGAGCGCTTCTAGAATGGTATGCTGGGTTAGTACTAGTACGTATGTATGTATGTACGTACGAGTACGTATGTATATTTTAATGTTTAGTACTTATGGTAATTAACATTGGAAGAGTGAATTACAACCACTTCCAATTTGGTAAAATACTTGCCTTATTTTATACACGTTTTTACATAAATATTAATTTTGTATTTAAATAAAACATTTTTAAAATTGTTGTAAAAGGCTACTAAATCATGTTTTTCACAATTTTTATAGGAAATCTTATCAAATATCTGTAATTTTTATCGAATTTATACATTTCTGAAATAGTAGTAGAAATACTACCTCTTTTAAATTACTGTAAAAATGTACTAAAACACTTTTTCGGCCTGTTCACAGTAAACGACATAATATATATAATACATATTTATTTTTAAAATAGTAGTAAAAATACTACCTTTTTTACTTTGTTGGAATTGGGGTAAAATGTTACTTAGTCCTGTTCTTGACATGTTTTAAAATTTTACTTTAAAAACATTTTAAAAATAGTAGAAGAAATACTACTTTTTTAATACGTACATATGAAAATGCTTAAAATCACTTTATATTAATTGTTATGTAAAGAACTTTAAAAATTGTACTTATTTACGTGTTTTGCAAGTTTTAAAAATAGTAGTTAAAATACTAGTTTTTTGAAATTACCTTCAAATAGTAGTTTTCTTTCGGAAAATATTTATTTTTCAATAAATTAAATAAGCTTATTTTAACTGCTTTTGGAGTTAATTTAAAATAGTAGTAGTTCTACTACCTTTTTCAAAATGAGGAGTTTTTGAAGAAAAATTAGATTTTTTTATTACAATGAATATAAAGAAATCTTCAAGCGTTTTTTTAAGCTAATTTAAAATAGTAGTATTTTTACTACTTTATTCAAAAATTGTTAGCTTTTGAGAAAAAAATGTCATTTTGTAAATTATTAAATAAGAAGAATGGCTAAAATAATTTTAGGTCAGTTGAAGTTAATTTAAAATAGTAGTATTTTACTACTTTTTAAAATAGTAATATTTTTTCAGAACAAAATGTAGATTGTAAAAATTTAAATCACGAACTTCAGTTTAACCGTATTTTAACTTCATTTGAAGTAAATTTAAAATAGTATTATTTCTACTAGCTTTTTCAAAAGGTAGTATTTTTGATAAAAAATACATTTTTCTAATACATAGCTTAAATAACGAAGAAATCTTTAAATATAATTCAAGTTTATTTTAAGTTAGTATTTTAACTTCATTTGAAGTAAATTTAAAATAGTAGTATTTCTACAACCTTTTTCAATAAGTAGTATTTTTTATAAACAATACATTTTTCTAATACCTTAAATAACGAAGAAATCTTTAAATATAATTTCAGTTTATTTTAAGCTAATTTAAAATTGTAGTATTTCTACTACCTTTTTTAAATAGAAATATTTTTTTCCAAAAAAAAATGTATTGTGTAATAAATTAAATTGAGTAAAATTATTTAAGCATATTTTAATTCAATTTGAAATTACTTTAAACTAGTAGTATTTCTACTACCTTTTTCAAATATTAATATTTTTTCTAGTGATTTTTTTAATTACGCTGTAATTAATATTAATTAAATAATAATATAACATATGTACATATTCCTCTTACAACTGTTGCAATTCAATTCTTATCACTACATTTTACTTTAATCACTATGCATTACACACGCTTTCCGTCTATGGGCGCTATCCATTAGTTTTACAATGTAATTATCATTATAATAACTCTGCCTCTCTCTCTCTTTCTCTCTTTGACACTCTCTTTCGCTGTCTTTAGTTTTCTCTAAACTATTGTGAATGATTAATTAGTTACATCACAATTAAATACTGTCAATTTTTTTTGGCAATCTAATATTTGTAATATAATCACATAATTACTGTTTTTATTTCAATAAAATAATGTAATTAATAAACAAAATAATAAAACAACAATATTGTGATCAAGTAAAGGCTGTTATTTTTATACCCTCCACTACCATACGTGGAGAATGAGGGTATATATGTATGTATAAGTTTGTCATTCCGTGTGTAACACTGACAAAAGCAGTTTACAAGAAACCGCTTATAGTTCTCCTAAGCAGTTTGGTATTCAAAATCAGCAAAATCGGAATACATAATAGAACAAGAGTTATGGATCAAAATGTAATACAACCTCCATAAAAAATTATATTTTTAAACATTTTTCTTGCTATATTTGTAAATATATTGCAGATATTACCATGAAATTTTGTACACGTTATTTTTATGATAAAAGAAGAAAGTGTGAGGAAAATAGTAAGAATATGTCCATGAATTCTCATAGCCCCCATACAAAAATCTTCAAGAAATATTGCTCAATTATATATGTATATATATAAAATCAGAGTATCAATACAGAATTCAGCAGGAATAAGTTTCATGCAAAACGAAATCAGAAAACGAATTTTTTTTTAGTTCGGTCCATGTTTGACCATAGACCCACTTCAAAATTTCACTTAAATATGTATAAAACTGATATAAATAATGTTAAACGGTTAAAATTTGACATTAATAATCCTTATAGGCAAATAAATTGTACTAAATAATTGTTCATAGCTCCCATATAAGGACCACATCCGAAAAAGTCATTATCTTTATATATTTCATATGAATATCGGTACCGACTCAAAACTTTGCACAGATAATTTACATAAGTAGTATATACAAAAATCATCCCACAAAATTTTGTGAATTTTGGTTCATTTCTAACCGTATCCCCCATATAAAGTCCTCTTTCGAAAATCACTTTAATACTCATAAATCTGTTATAAATAACGGTACCGATCCAAAATTTTACACGGATCATTTACATACATGCCAAAATCAAACTGCTTGATTTTTAGAATATAAGTTCATATTTTACTATATCCCCCATATAATGTCCACTCCCGAAATCCGCGTTAATACTAATATATATCTTAAATGTACCATTATTATGTTGAAATTCGACGTGAAATATCCTCATATGCATGAAAATAACTGTTCCAAAATTTATGAAGATCGGCCCATAATTTGTCATAGCTGGCATATAAGAACCATTTCCGAAAAACAAATAAACCCACAAAAATGTCTAATAAATATCGATATCGAACCAACTTTTATATAGATCAGTAATTTTAATCCAGACATCATACTAATATCGGTTATACGGCAATTATGCTACTGGATTTTGTAGCTGTCTTGTACATAACGCTATTGAAATGCAATTCAACCAAAATAAGCCTAAAATACATAGAAATCACATACTGAATTTAGAATCTATCAGTCCATAACTGGTCCACTTCTACTATGACACCCACAAATATTTTGAAAATAATATTACTAAGGTCGAATTTAAACAAAGAAGCCTCATCTTATATCTTATCCTTTTTAATACTCTGTTTCTTAACTTGTTGTGAATATGGAAAAAATGTTGTGTTAATTTTAAAAATTGTTAAATTACACTCAAGAGTAGTATGAAAATCAGACAAACTCTGTATCTTAAAAATTGGTAATGACATTAATTATTAATGGTCAAAATTGATAAAATGTATTTTTTATTACGTTTAGGTGGAGGGTATTTAAGATTCAGCACAGCCACCTAAATAGTGGTTGTAGTAAGTTAATTTATTTAAATTTATAAATATGTTTTGTACAGAAGCGTCATATGCCGGTATAAACAATACAAACAAGTAGTTAAGCTGTTTACTAGGAATTAGGCCATTTATTTAAGAGAGAGTACTATGTACAACACGGTATGTTTCAAGAATCATTCTTAATATGTGTAAATGTGTGGGAGTGAGAGCAAGAGAATGTTAGGGAGTAAAAGAAACAGATACATAATTTAAAACACTGAAAGAAAAATGTTAAAATAATGGCAAAACTTTTTGTTGTTTAAAGCACTTTTTTACAATCTACTACTTTTTTTAAATTGATTTTTTTATTAAATCTTGGTAATATTTTATTAAAGATAAATTTCAGTATTAACATTTTTGGTTTAAAGCACTATTTTACAATCTACTACTTTTTTTAAAAATACTACCTTTTTACAAATTGATTTGTATTACTAATTCTTGTTATGTTTAATGTAAGTTAAACAAATGTTTTAAACTTCTGTAACTCAACACCATTGGCTAAAAGTGACCGATTTTTCTAATATTTCATCTTTTTAAATGAGCGCCAAAAACATATTCAAAAAGCTTTCATGGGCAAGAGGCTTTCGGTTTTAATGTTATAAAGCCTTAAAGCTCATATAGGTACATATATTACTATATCTCTGCGATTTTTTAATCGATCTGGTCAATATATACATGTATCTTTTGAAAGTGCTCTGAAATAACTTTCAAATTATGTATAACATGACCCATTTCATTAACCCATTAAAGCACAATTGAAAAAATTTACTCTTTCTTAGGCAGATTTTTTTTACAAAAGTCCCGTTATTTCGAAAATTCATCAATATAACGGTGCAAAAAAATATCAAGTGATCATTAGAAAACATTGCAAGCTTTCATTTGATATATCTTTTATAAGGTAGTTAAACTTTACTTGTTTTGAAAAATACTACTTTTTTAAAAATTGATTTTTTGACTAATTCTTGTTATATTTTATATAAGCTTAACAAATCTGTAGAAATGTTTTTGTTTCAACAACTATAAGAAATCTACTACTTTTTTACAAAATTACTACCTTTTTTCAAAATTAATTTTTACTTTTAATTCTTGTTATATTTTATATAAGCTTAACAAATTTTCATGTTTTAATTTTCTACTAACTTTTATTATTAAATCTGGGTAATAATGTATTAAAGATAAATTTCAGCATTAACATTTTTGGTTTAAGCACTTTTTTCCAAAATAAATTTTTACTATTAATTCTTGTTATGTTTTATTAAATTACATACCGAAATTATTTGTTTGCGTTTTAAGCACTTTATTTACATTCTAGTACTATTTTCAAATTTTTACTACCAATTCTTTTTATATTTCATATGAAGTTAATAAATTTATAAAAATTTTCTTGTTTTAGCAACTTTTGGAAATCTACTACTTTTTTCAAAAATACTATCTTTTAAAAACTAATTTTTAAAACTTTATCCTTGAAATTTTATGTGTTAAAACAATTACTGCAGGCAAATTTTATTGTTTTAATTACTTTTCGAAATCAACTACTTTTTTTTAAATGCCTATTACCTTTTTAAAAATAGATTTTTATACCCTATAGTCTTTAAAATATTTTATGTGTGAACATCTGTCCTCAAACATTTTTAATTTATAATTACTAAAATTTGCTTTTCCCTTGCAATAAACATTTGAATAATTTTTGTTTAAATTCTTGGTTTTCTTTTGTTTTAAAGAACAACAAGTTATTGTTGAAAACATCTTTTATTTAACATATTTATTAAATTAATAATGTTTTTTTTGATAACATTAACAATTTTAAAGTTCTCAATTCAATTTACTTTTTGATTACATTTATTTTATTAAATCAAGCATTTAAATTCGTTTCCCTAAGTCAAGTTCATGACCTGCATTATAAAACACAAACTAGACTATTTTCTTCCACTGTACTTAACCCTTAAGCAAACACCAAATTGTGTTCACATAAGCGAACCCCAGGGCCTAGCTGGGACTTTTTTTAATTTGTATGACTTTAAATTAAAAATGTTTAATTTCATTACCAATTTCTAACTCGTTACCAATATCAGAAGCATTGTCTTCATTTCCTTCAACCTCATTCTGAATTTCGTTTTCTATATCATTGACAATTGCCTCTGCCAATCTGTCATAATATAGGGTCAGATTTTGAAACTGTTTCAAAGATTTTGGCTAATTTAGTATTCATTGTAACACTTTAACACTTGTTAACTTCCAACATAAAAATAAAAAAACTAATTTCTGAAAAGTACATTGATACTGCTTTTTATACAAAACACAAAATATATAGTTATAAATCGGTTTAATCTCTTTCTCTTTTGTTTTGATTTTATTTGCTACAGAACAGGGCCCTGGTGTTACAAACATGTAATTACCACGCCTAGAGATAAAAAATTTTAAGTTTTTTTTAATTTTTTTTTTTTGTACAAAACATCTTAACTGAGGAATTCATAAAAAGTTAAGGAGCTCCGCCTAAGTTATCTAAATAAAAAACTATAAAAATGTTTAAAAATGTTTAAAAATGCCTGGCCTGGCCCTGGTGTTCGCTTAAGGGTTAAATAATTTTTGTGGCTGCACACTCACACGAAGACATACCCACAAAAAACATGCACAATAATTGTAAAATTTTATAATTTTAATTAGTAAATTATCATTATTATTAGAACGACAGCAACAACAACTAACTAAGTCTCTCTATAAAAGATAATCATAAACATACCAAATACCTACAACAGCGTTGTCAACTTGGTGCGTTTCGCACCATTTTTGGTGCTTTTTTAAATTTTTGGGGCGAAAAATTTCTTAGTTGTGCGCAGGGCTCTTTTTTTTAATTTCGGTGCGTTTTTTTAATTTTTCCGAAAATGTGATGAAATCTTTATTTTACTAATTTTTAATGCAGTTTTTTAATAATTCATTATCGTGAAATCTATACGATGAAAAAGGACCCCATTGATTGCATTTTATATACGAATGTATGATAATCAAACATTCGTCACATGAAGGGTATTGCTAAAGCTGAATAGGATGAACATTTTTGTTTGAAAATAAAAGTAACATGTTTAGCCTGATTAATCTACTGAACTGTAGACGAACAACCAGTTCTAGAGTCCCAGTGAAGCCCTAACATATTTTATTGAATAGGGTCAACGAATTACTAGAAGTACTTAAAATAGAAAACAAAAATATTTAAAAAATTTGTACTAAAATTGGCCCTTTTTATTTGTACTATTATTACTTTTACTATTATTCGTTGATCTCTTTTTAAAAAGGTAAACAAAGAAGAAATTAATTACATATCTATCTAGTACAAAGGAATACAAACAAACTTGTTTAGTTTAATTTTTATTTTTGTTAAGTTTTATTTTTTTTATAAAAACACTGAACTGTTGAAGACTGTTATATTTATAATACAAAAATATTATATTTTTTATGTGAAATTATGTATTTCAATAAACATTTTAAATAAAAAAGAAAATTAATTTGATGCGATTTTTTTCAAATGACGCGTTTTTTCTCCATTTTGGTGCGTTTTGAAATTTCAAAGTTGACAACGCTGACCTCGAAAACGAATTTGCACGTTTAATAACTGTGCGTGTATGTGTTTGAATAGGCCAGTGGCGTGTTAATGAATTGTTATTATTTCGCAGATGACAAAACAATCATTCATTTAGACAAGACTAGACTTTGGACACGGTTTCTTTGGACTTTGTACATTGCCTTTTAAACCATAAACACAAATAAAATACAAAGCTACATATGCATAAGTATGTATATACAAAGATACTAATATTATGTTGATGCCAAAAAGAAAACATTAAAATGGAAATATAATGATGCTGCTAGATTTTTAGCACTCTCTCTCTCACGCTTTTGCTCTTTTTTTCTTTTTACTTCAAATTTAAGAGGTAGCTAGAAGTAATGCTCACAACTGAGACGAAAGAAGAATTTTTGTTCGCGAATATTTGTCTCTAAAAATACAACACATTTGTGTACTCGTAAGTATATGAAAATACTCGTACACACAATAATGGCGTTGGCTTAATTTGTCATGTGTATGCGGCGAATACTGAAATATAGTCTTTTTCTATATTTTAATGCGTCGAGTTGGGCGTAATTCGTCGTTCGTCCCAGTTGTGTTCCTAGCTTAAAAGTATTATTATCATAACCATTGATATCATATGATATTTTAATTGTTTTTAATTTGTTTTTGTTATAAAATTTTACTAAACTTTAAGATATTTAATTTATACTTATTACAGGTCGATGTCATCACTGGCCGCCAGTACACTTTTGCCGAACTGCGTGACTCTAGCGCTGCTTTGGCCGTACGCTTACAAACCAAATTCAAACTGACTAAGGGTGATGTAATGGCCATTTGTTTGCCTAATTTACCCGAATATCCGGGCGCTGTATTGGGTGCCATAGAGGCTGGTTTGACAGTGACCACTGTCAATCCTATTTATACAGCAGGTAAGCTAATTAAACCGGTTTTAAAAAAAATTTATTCGAATAATCGTTTAATCGTTTACAAATTTTCATTAGATTTGTTTAAAACACTCAATGATTGCTATATAAACAATACATAAATTTTTTAATCAATTAAACCGGGTTTTATGAAAACATAATTCAATTAATCGATTTTTATAAAAAAAGTTATTCGAATAATCAAATATTCGCTTAAAATTTATTATTATATTATGTTTACTATAAATTCATGTAATTTTTGGGCATTTTTTAATCAATAAACCCGTTTTTTAAGCAAAAAGTTATTCGAGTAACCGATTATTTGTTTTAAAATAATTTGAAAATTTTCTTAAAAACCACAAAATATACTTTATATACCTAGTCAAAGTTGTTATATATAAACAAGTTTTTAAACAATAATTTATTCGAGTAACCGATTATTCGCTAAAAAATTTGTTTAAAACACCCAAAATGTTTATTCTATAAACAATTCAAGTAATTTTTAAACATTTTTTAAGCAACAAAACCGGTTATTAAATAAAATTTGATTCGAATAACCGATTATTCGTTTTAAAATTATTTGAATATTTTCTAAAAAACTACAAAATATACTTTATATAGCCAAGTTAATAATCTTAAGGCATTTTTTATTTCATAAAATCGGTTTTTATAAAAAAATTATTCGAATAATCTATTATTCGCTTAAAATATTTTCGTTTAATTTGTTTGAAATATTCAACATGTTTGCAATATAAACAATTCGAGTGATTTTTGGGCATTTTTTTAAACGATTGAAACGAGTTTTATAAAAAAAATTATTCGAGTAACCGATTATTCGCTAAAACATTTGACCAAATTAGCCTAAAGGAAACTCCTTAAAAATTATAATAATTATAAACATTGGTCACAAAAACAAATTAATTAAAAATATTTTGTTTAATTTGTTTAGAACACTTAAAAGCTTTGTTCTGTAAACAATTTAGGTAATTTTTGGATATTTTTTATTCGATAAAACCCTTTATGAAATAAAATTTTAATAGAGTAACCGATTAGTCGGTTTCAAATTATTTGATTATTTTGTTAAAAAACATTAAATATGCTTTATATAGTCATAGTTAATAATTTTAAGGAATTTTTTATTCAATGAAACCGGTTTTAAAAAATTATTCGAATAAACGATTATTTACATCAAAATTATTCGAATAATTTCTCACAATGAAAGAAATGTTTGTTATATGTACATATGTCATAGATAGTTGCACTAAATTATTAAAAACTAAATTTAAAGAAAATTAATCGAATAATGGATTATTCGATTTAAAATTATTCGATTAATTTTCTCAAAAACCTTTTAAGTCGTATTTTAATCCAGATAATTACTTATTTAAACGTTCAAATTGAAGTTTTAAAAAGAAATTAGAAGAATAATCGTTAATTCGTTTCTTTGAAACTGCAGAATTATTCGTTCTTTATTATTCCTAAACAAAATTTCAGGATTATTGTAAAATATGTAAGTCAATAATTTAGCTTAGATTTTATTAGTAAATTTTTCACTTTTTCAAATTTTTAATTTTTTCAAAAATGAGTAAAAGTGAATTTTTCATTTTTTTATATTTTATTTTATTTTATTTTATATGTTTAATGCTTTGTTTTCACTATGTCATTTTTGTTATCAAATTGTCCAAATTGTTGGCAATCATGATTGCAAACATAGATGACGCCATATGACAACCCGTTTTCATACAACTGCCAACAATTTGGACAATTTGACAACAAAAATGAATTTGAAATGTCTCTTCAATCATTTTAAAGTGCAGCCAATCATTTACTCAACCGGGTTTTAAGTAAACAAATAAACTACAATTTAAAACAATTTCACATTAATAAAGTAACATAATGTAATATGTATACATACAATACCATCAAAAGCGATCAATGGACTTTGGTCAAGGTAAAATTGGTATGAAATACAAAGTCAGTCAAACGTATGAAAAGCTAAAATTAACAAGAGCGAAAATATATGCATACGAGTATATAAAAAAAATAAAACAACTGTAGTGATAAAGTAGGAACGATTATTCGTTATATGTAATAGAAGAAATTTTAGTTAATAATTTTTAATGATTTTTTGCAAATATTTATCTCTATTATTTATTTGCAATAAACTTTGTTTCAATTTTGCTAAAAATTGTATCAATTATTTTTTTCCACATTTTAATTGTGTGTTTTTGTTATTATTTGTGTGATTCAGTTAAATTTATGTCTGGCATATTTTTATCGTAAACAATTTATACTTTTACTGCGTAAATTTTTGGCAAACTCTCTTCTAGCATTAAGAATGGGCATAGTTCAGACCATTCACAACACCAGCACCAACCACAACCCCCTAAAATATCTAAACGTTTTTACGATTAACTTTTGTAGTCTTGTCATATTTTAACATTTATAATGATTATTTTTTAGCATGACTTGTGTTTAATTTTAAGTGATAACATTATAAAAAAGGGTCTAATAATAATGAAAAGTGTTTATTAAGGGGGGGGGGGGGGTGAATGGAGCTGGGGTGTCGGTATTATCTAATTCAAAGCAAGTCACACCAGCCTTTTAAACTTACTAGAAAGAATTGTTTTATACAATAATTAAAGAGATTTTTATAAACTTATTGAATAACTACTTAATTTACTTGATAAAGAGCAATGAACTAATAAATAACATAACTTATCTTTAAATATATTTTAATCATTTTTGTATAAACTATATGTATCTTATTATTTAAATTCTGTAATTAAGTAACTAGAATTTAATCTTAAATTGGACGTGAAACTGCCTGCCATTTGTCTTAATTTATTTATTTATTTATTCGTATTAGCACCTTTTTATTGTTATTATTATCTATTTGTAAATGCAACTATCTTTATTGCTGGGGATTAAATTTTCAATTAATTTGTCACCGGCTAAACATGTGTGTTTTGCTATTTTTCTAAAAAAGTAAAACATTTAAAAATAGAAATAGTAGATAAATACATATTACAGTCACTAAAGCATTTAATAAAAAGGAAATGAAAACTTTAAAAATTATGCCATAATTTCTTTAAAACCACCAAAATAAAATACTCTTTAAGGAAATCAATTTTTGTTAAATTTTATTACATAAAACCGGGTTTTACAAAATATGTATGCGATTAATCGATTAAATATTTCCTGTATATTTATTTAAAATCCCCACAATCTTACAAATTTATCTTTACAAATTTGTTGAAATTTTTTTAATCGATTAAACCCGGTTTCATAAAAAAGTTATTCGAATAATCGATTATTTGTGGAAAATTTTTAATCGATTGAAACGGGTTTTATAAAAAAATTATTCGAGTTGCCGAATATCCGCTTCAAATTTTTCGTTTAATTTGTTTAAAACACCTAAAATGTATAAATAATATATAAAGATAAACAATTAATTAGTTTTAGTATTTTTTTATTTAATAAAACCAGGTTTTATATAATTTTATTCGAGTAACCGATTATTCGGTATCAAATTATTTGATTATTTTATTAAAAACCATCAAATGTGCATTATATTACTAAGCCTTTATTTTTTCGGCATTTTATAATCGTTTAAACCGGTTTTAAAAAAACAAAATGTTCTATAAATTGTTTTTTCAAGCAATTAGGTCACTTTTAATATTTATATAAAAATGTTTTATATATTTATATATTTTAATATCCAATATTTCGCTATCCTTCCTTAGGGAAGGAAGCTATCCATTGTGATAGCGAAATATTAGATATTAAAATATATAAATATATAAAACATTTTTATATAAATATTAAAAGTGACCTAATTGCTTGAAAAAACAATTTATAGAATATAAAAAACAGGTCGAATAAAAGAACTAAATAAAAACATAACATGTTTTCTATAAAAAAATCACAAATGTTTCAAAATTTTTTTTATTCGAAAAAACAACAGGGTTTTAAATTCGAATAAGCGATTTATCTGTTCAAATTATTCGATTATTAATCAGAAACTCTGAAAATGTTCATTGTATAAACAATGTAGTTATTTTTTCGGCATTTTTTAGTCGTTGAAACCGGGTTTAATAAATAAAAAAATATTTGAATAATCGATTATTTGGTTAAAAATTATTCGATTAATTTTTTTAAATTTCGTAAAATTTATTTTGTAATTCTTATTATTACTTACATACATATTTTATCATTTAAATTGAAGTCTTTAGAAAATTATTCGATTAATTTTATTCGATTAATTTTTGTAGTTTTTGAAAACACTTTTTTAACCTCATTATTAATTGCTCAATCGTTTGTATTGAAGGTTTTGAAAAACTTATTCGATTAATTTTTGTAGATTTCGTAATCATTCTTTTTTTAATCTCATTATTAATTCTTTAATCGTTTATATTGAAGTTTTAAAAAAAACTTGTTCGATTAATCGATTATTCGATTAATTTTTGCAAATTTCATAAAAATTATTTTTTTAACCTCCTTATTAATTGTTTAAACTTTTATATTGAAGGTTTAAAAAAAACTTCGATTAATCAATTATTCGGTTTTTTGTTTCAAAATTATTCGATTAAGTTTTGTAAATTTCATAAACTTTATTTTGCATAAGGATGTTACTTATTCAATCATTTAAATAAAAATTAAAAAACAAAAATTATTCGAATAATCGTTTATTCTTTTCCATATTATTCGTTTAATTATTCGATTATTTCTTTTTAATACAACATTTTTTTCTTTTGTGAAAAATCTGTTGGAAAAACAAATTGAAATTTTATACAAAAAATACAAAACTGCCACCACCATCGCACATTTTATGCATATCATCATGTGTCCCAAGCAGACTTACAACATGCAAATCTATTTTTAGCAATGGTTGCAACAGACCGCAAAAATGTGCATAAATTTAAAAAAACAAAAACATTAAAATACTTTAAAAACACTAGAAACATTCGAGACAATATTAATAAAAATACTTGCTCTTTTTTCCAGAGGAAATTTCCCGCCAATTGAATTTCAGCAATGCCAAATTCATAGTCGGCACCACCCTGGGTTATTCCGTTCTTGTAGAAGCCTGTAAATTGGCTGAAAAAGATCTACCCATTGCCTGTGTACGCATGTTCCCCGGCGATGACCTGCCTGCCGGAGCCATTGATTTCGTTGAACTCTTCAAATACAACGGCGATGTAGACTTCTCGCAACTACAAACCTATGAAAGTAATCCCAATGAAATGGTACTGTTACCCTTCTCCTCAGGCACCACTGGTCTGCCCAAGGGTGTGATGTTGTCTCACAACAATATCTCCTCAAATTGTGAAATGCTCCAGTCTATTATTGGAATAGACAGTACACAAAAACAAGAAGTACTGCCCTGCGTGTTGCCTTTCTTTCATATTTATGGCTTGACGGTGATTATGTTGTCGAAATTGGGCCAGGGTGCTAAGTTGGTGACGCTGCCTCAGTTTAAACCAGAAGATCTCATGAAGGCTTTGTACGAATACAAGAGTACCATGTTAAATTTAGTGCCTCCAATTGGTGAGTTTGGGTTTGGAAATAAATCTTCTTGAAGAAAGTTTTAGTTGACTTTTTTTTTTAATTTTAGCTCTATTTATGATTAATCATCCCAAGGTTACACAAGAAACTTGCCACGAATTGAATCTGGTAATGAGCGGTGCTGCTCCTATTGGCAGCTCAGATGTGGAACGTTTCATTAAAAAGTAAGTAGGAAAAATGCAAAAAAGTTACTCTGTTTAGTAATTTTTGAAATTTCTTGTAAAATCAAAAATTTGTTATAATTTTATGAATTCTGCTTAAAAATTATTGATTTTAATGACAAAAGTTATTTTTGAAAAAGTACTTTTTTGGATTTTTTTAAATTGCAAAAATTCTACAGATTTTTGAAATTCTGCTATTGAATACTGATTTTAATCAAATCTAAAATTTTTGTTGTGAAAAAGTACTTTTTGGAAAAGTACTATTTTTAGTACTTATTAAACTTGTTAAAAACTTTATAAATTCTGTTTAAAAATTATTGATTTTTGGGGAAAAAAGTTGTTTTGAAAAAAGTACTTTTTAGAAATTGTCCAATATTCCAAAAAATTTTTAATTTTATAAATTCTATTAAAAACATTAACATTCTGGAGGAATTATTTTTTTTTTGTTGAAAAAGTACTATTTTGGTACTTTTTGAAAATAAGTTCCAAAAAATGAGGCTTATAATTTTATAAAGTCGGCCTAAAAATTATAGATTTTTGAGAAAAAGAGTTGTTTTGGAAAAAGTACTTTTTTGGTACATTTTTAAATTTTGTTACAAATTAAGACATTTATAATTTTAAAAGTTCTTTGGTACTTTTCTAAAATATGTTCTAAAATACAAAAAAAAATAAGGATTTTATAAATTTATTTTATAAATAAGTTAAAAATTTTCTAATACTCGCAAGAAGAATAATTCTCATTTAATAAATTCTTAAAAAAATTTAAGTTTTATACATAAAATTTTAAATTTTTACCTAAAAAGTTGTTTTTAAAAAAGTACTTTATTTGTACTTTTTGGATTTTTTTTTTTAAATTTCAAAAATTTTACAGATTTTCTTATTAAATTATAAATTTATTTTAGATTATAAATTTTTAACAAAATCTCAAATTTTTGTTGTAAAAAAGTACTTTTTGATCAAGTACTCTTTTTTTATTTTTTAAATTTTGCTACAAATTCCAAAAATATTTAAATTTTATAAATTCTATTTTAAATTTAACAGCTTGGAGAAAAAAAGTACTTTTTTGGTAGTATTTAAAAATATGTTCTAAAATATAAAAAATAAGAATTTTATAAATTCTTCAAAAACTTAAGTTTTACATTAGTTTCACCTAAAAATGTTGTTTTTGAAAAAGTAAATTTTTTGGGTACTTTTTTCAAATTTGTTTTAAATTGCAAACATTTTATATATTTTCTAAATTCTGCTAATGGATTATAAATTTTTAACAAAATCTCAAAATTTTGTTGTACTTTTTGAACAAGTACTTTTTGGGTACTATTTTTAATTTTGCTACAAATTCAAAAAAATATTTAAAATTTATAAATTCTATTAAAAAAATTTAACATTCTAGAGGAAAAAAGTTTTTTTTTTTAAAAGTACTTTTTTGGTACTTTTTCAAATTTTTTTTCCAAAATTAAATTTTTTTATAATTTTATAAATTCGTTTTAAAAATTATTGATTATTGAATGGAGTTTTAGTTTTTCGTTGCACTATGTAATCAAATATTTTTATTTATTTATTCTTAGGTTCCCGAAAACCAAATTCCTTCAAGGCTATGGCATGACAGAAGCATCCCCCGTAATCCTGCTAACAGCGACCGACAATACCCGTTATGCTTCCACCGGTTTTCTGGCCAGCAACACCGAAGGTAAAATTGTGCCCCTCGATGGCCAAGATCTCAAGGGTTTAGGACCCAATCAAACCGGTGAGCTGTGCATACGGGGACCCCAAGTTATGGAGGGCTACTTGAACAATGAAGAAGCCACTAAAGAAACCTTTATCCCCGGCCGTTGGTTACGTACCGGTGATGTGGCCTACTATGATGATGAGGGTTATTTCTTTATTACCGATCGCATGAAGGAATTAATCAAGGTCAAGGGCTTCCAAGTGCCACCCGCAGAATTAGAGGCCATTTTACGGGATCATCCTAAAATCTTAGAAGCTGCGGTATTTGGCATACCGCATCCAGTAAATGGTGAGGCTCCCAGGGCTCTGGTGGTTTTAAGACCAAATATGGAGGCGACTGAGGAGGAAATCTACAATTATGTGGCCGAGAAAGTGGCCGTTTATAAAAAGTTAGAGGGTGGCATTATTTTTGTTGATGAAGTACCTAAAAATCCTACCGGCAAGATATTAAGAAAAGTATTGAAAGATAAATATTCTAGTTAATTCTTTTTAAATAAGTAACAAAGAGACTTATTTGTTTAAATGTTTTATTGTAATTAAACTGCTGAGTCGAAGGGGGGTTTAGCATTTTTGTTATTTGTATATAAAATACTTTAATGGAGAAGACAATTTTTTATTGTAGATACAAGGAAAGTTTTATTAAAAAATAATGATTTTATTGGCAAAGGTTTGATAAACTTTGTTAAGAAATTTGTGTTTAAGCTATTGGAAGTTATTATTATTTTACTTTTGTTAGTGTGTATATTTTAGAAAAATAACAGAAATTTATAAATTTTTATGTAGTCTGGCTAAACGAAGAAATTTATTATGTTATTTGTGTAGCTCTATAATTAAGTAGTCAGTTTTACGACTTTTATAAAAAAAAGTATTGTTCTCAAACAAAAATCTATTTAAGTTTAGCGTAATATTCTTGTAATAAAGAGAAGAAATGTGAGTTTTTTTTTTTATAAAAGAAATCGTTTTATTTAACAAATCTTTTGGAAAAACAAATATGTACTTTTTGGGCTTTAGTTGCTAGTGTTCTAGTTCTTAAGATTTATTGTAATTTTAAATATAGTAAATAAAAATAAATAAATAAATAATAAACAGTTGCCAGTAAATAAAGACCAAAAACTATTGCCAGTTTTCAGGCTTAAGCAAAATACAGTGGTCTGATTTTTTAAAAAATTTCATTTTTAGATAATCAAACTTGCTCAAATTAAATTTTAAGTACGATTTTCAGATTTAGCATGTGCCAAAATCGATTAATAGGGGATTCGGGCCAAATCCGTCCAGTATTTTCTGAGAAAAATGCAAAAAACCTAAAATTTGGGAAAATGGTTAAAAAATTCAATGACAATAATTTCTTAAACAGTTGCCAGTAAATAAAGACGAAAAACTATTGCCATTTTTCAGGCTTAAGCAAAATACAGTGGTCTGATTTTTTATAAAATTTCATTTTTAGATAATCAAACTTGCTCAAATTAAATTTTAAGTACGATTTTCAGATTTAGCATGTGCCAATATCGATTAATAGGAGATTCGGGCCAAATCCGTCCAGTAGTTTCCGAGAAAAATGCAAAAAACCTAAAATTTGGGAAAATGGTTAAAAAATTCAATGACAATAATTTCTTAAACAGTTGCCAGTAAATAAAGACCAAAAACTATTGCCAGTTTTCAGGCTTAAGCAAAATACAGTGGTCTGATTTTTTAAAAAATTTCATTTTTAGATAATCAAACTTGCTCAAATTAAATTTTAAGTACGATTTTCAGATTTAGCATGTGCCAAAATCGATTAATAGGGGATTCGGGCCAAATCCGTCCAGTAGTTTCCGAGAAAAATGCAAAAAACCTAAAATTTGGGAAAATGGTTAAAAAATTCAATGACAATAATTTCTTAAACAGTTGCCAGTAAATAAAAACGAAAAACTATTGCCATTTTTCAGGCTTAAGCAAAATACAGTGGTCTGATTTTTTAAAAAATTTCATTTTTAGATAATCAAACTTGCTCAAATTAAATTTTAAGTACGATTTTCAGATTTAGCATGTGCCAAAATCGATTAATAGGGGATTCGGGCCAAATCCGTCCAGTAGTTTCCGAGAAAAATGCAAAAAACCTAAAATTTGGGAAAATGGTTAAAAAATTCAATGACAATAATTTCTTAAACGTTGCCAGTAAATAAAGACGAAAAACTATAGTCGGCTTTGGGGTTGGTTTTAATTATTTTACGTTATTAAATGAGTTCTTAAGGTGGCCAACTTTGATAACTTATAGCTGGTGTTGTAAACAACCTAGCAGCTTTTAGTTTACTGTTTCTGAAAGCTTAAGTCTTGCTATATATTTACCTTGTATAATTCTTATTTATGTGGTTGTTCATTTAGATGTCATGGACTTGTTTGATGAGGCATTTTTTTTTGGTTTTGTAAGCAACTTGGTTAGCCAGTATTTTAGCTTGTTTACAACTTAGAAGCTTAAGGTGGTGATTTTCTAAAAGCTCACTTTTTCAGTTTTGTTTGTTTGTGTTTTTTTTATTTTGTTGCCAAAAAGTGTGCTGACCTGTAGCTCCTGCTGCATATAATTTATGGGCTTTTGGTTTTTAGTTTGCGAAAGCTTAATTCCTGCCTTATAATTTTCTTATATAACTTGTTTTCTGTAACTTGTAATGTTATTATTACCTTTTTGTCTGTTAATAAATTTCTTGTTTTGTTTTTTTTTTTGCATTATTTTTCTGAATTTCTTTTTATTTGTTTATTTATAGATTTTACAACTAAAAATAATTTAACATATTTAATATATTTTTCTTGGTTTTTTTCAGTATATTTTACCATTTTTCAGTTACTTTGCTAAATTCTAGTATATTTCCTTTGTTGTTTTCAGTTGTTGATGTTTGTTTGTTTGTTTTTTTCTTAATTTTTTATGATTTTTTTTAATATTGTTATAATTTGTTTAGTTTATTTAATAAATTTTTTATATAAAACAAAAAAATAATGTTTAAATAACTACAAAATATCAAAAAAAAAACACAATTTGTTTTCATTTATTTATTATATACTCGTAATTATGTTGTGAGTTTAAGGTTGCTTGTCAATTATTATTATATTATGTATTAAAAATTTGTTTAACATCCTGTTTAAATTTGATAAATTGTTTGTTTTTTTTTTTTTAAATATAAATTTAATTTACGTGTTTAACTGAAAGTTTTTAATCAAGTTAAACTTTATTTAACAAGTGTTGCAGGTTTGGTTTTTGGGTTTAAAAAATATTTTTGTTTAACAATATTATAAATTTGTTTGTTTAAATTATTGTTTTGCATCTTCTTTACTCTAAAAAAAACATACATTTAATGATGTCTGGTTGTAGTTGTTATAAAGTAAATGGGCTTCGTTCTTGTCCTTTTGTCTTGTTAATAATAATTTACTAAATTATTGTTTATTTGTAGTTTTGCTTTAAGTAGTTTTTCTTGCTTAAAGTTCTTCTTTAGTTCATTTAAAGTTCTTTTCAATTTAAGTATAGTTTTATTTATTTGACAACTAAATTCTTTTATTAGTTAATTATTTAGTTATGATTTTCTAAGCTAAATTCTTAAAAAAAAACTTAACTTAACATTTTCTGTTATAAGTAATTAAAACGTTAAGAAAAATGTTAGTAAATTTTAAAATAATATTAAATGTTTGATGGGTATCTTTAACAAATTCAAAAATTTTTTATATTTCTTTAGGTTTTTTCCTCTCAATTTAAAAATGAAAAAGCTAAGAAAATTTTTTAAGGAAGGTTTTAAAATCATTAATAAAAAACATTAAATTAAATAAAAAAAAACACATCTACAAATTATAAAAAAATAAAAATAAAACTTTAATAAAATATTGCCCAGTTTGCTAAACTTAATTTGTTATTTTTCTCTCTCTCGTAATTTCTCCTTAAATTTTATATACATTTTAGTTTCCTTGCCGTTTTTGTTTCCATGCAAAATTTTTTTTAATTTTCAATAATTGTTATTATAGTTTTATGTTTAATTTTTGTTTGTAATTAAAATTATGACTCATCTCTGCTGTTATGCACCCAACTGGCTGGCACCCATTGGGGTTCACGTTCCAAAGAATTGATTTCAGCTAATAGCTGATGATAAGCTCGTTCTGTATCATTATTTATAATAATCATATCGAATAAATGGCCCCAGCGGGCCTCCATGTCACGGGCGGTGGCTATAATATCTTTGAGTTCTTCCTCCTAGCAAAAAATTAAAGAATAATACAAAAATTTTATAACAATTCCAGATAAAAATCTATAAATTTTTAAACAAAAAAACTAGAAAATTTTTACAACTTATAAAAATGTCAAAAAATTAAAAAAAATTGTAAAAAAAATTACTAAAAATAAAAATGCTAAAATGTTAAAGTTATTCATAAAAAAAGTACCAAAACTGTAAAGTACTTTTTAAAAAAGTACTAAACACATCAAGTACTATATGAAAAAGTACTAAACACAATTAGTAGTAAAAAAAAAAAAACAATTAGTAGTATAAAAGTACTATAAATACTTTATGAAAATAAACTAAAAACATTTAGTACTTTATGAAAAAGTACTAAACACAATTAGTACTTTTTATAAAAGTACAAAACACATAAAGTACTTTATGAAAATAAACTAAAAACATTTCATACTTTATGAAAAAGTACTAAACGCAATTAGTACTTTCTATAAAAGTACTAAACGCAATTAGTACTTTCTATAAAAGTACTAAACACATTCACTACTTTATGAAAAACCACTGAAAACATTTAGTACTTTATGAAAAGTAACTAAACACATAAAGGACTTTTTAAAAAAAAGTACTAGACATTTTAAGTACTTTATGATAAAGTACTAAAAAAAATTAGTACTTTACGATAAAGTACTAAAAACATTTAGTACATTTTATCAAATCAAAGATACGATAGCTCATTTGATCACGAATGCGGTAATTTGGCCCCAGATATGCCTACAATGAACGACTTAACCTTTGCTACGTATGCGGACAATACTGCAATATTAGCAATATTACGAGTTGCCAGTCATGGCTTCTGAGCTGGTACAAAATCAATTGGATCTTCTTCAAGATTGGCTACAAAAATGCAATATAAAAATAAATAATACAACATCTATGCATGTCACATTTACACTGAGGAAAAACGATTGCTGATCAGTATATTTAAACGGCACAAATATACCAAAAAAACAATAATGTGAAATACCTAGGCCTTCATCTTGATCGAAGACTCACATGGAAACAAAATGTTAAAATGAAACGACTACAACTTAATATAAAAACAAGAAAAATGTATTGGCTTTTGGGACCACGATCAAGCTTAAGTTTAGAAAACAAAATCCTATTATATAAATCAGTCCTTAAACCGATTTGGACGTATGGTATTCAACTTTGGGGAACAACTATTAATTCCAACATTGAGATATTGCAGAGGTATCAATCAAAAACTCTCAGACTATTAACAAATGCGCCATGGTTTATCAATAACAAGAACATACATATAAAGATCTACAAATTCCAACAATCAAAAATGAAATTACCAAGTTCAGTGAGAGATAGGCTCATTAATCATTCCAATATACATATTAGCAATTAATCTTTTAGATGATAGCGATGAAATCAAAAGACTTAAAAGGTTTCATGTACTTGACCTACCCTTTAGGAAATAGAATAATGGAAAGGAACTAAAATACTATTTTATTTCAACTAATTAATTAAGTACAATTTTTTTATTTTTTTTTTCGAGTTCAATTAGAGCTCAATATAAGTTATTTGTAGAATAGATTGCAAATAAAAAAAATAAAAAAAATAAAAAAAAAAAAAAAACAAAAAACTTTCTGAAAAAGTACTAAACGCATTTAGTTTTTTATAATAGAATTACTTACAGCTGTAACTACATACTTTATTAAATATTACCAAGCACTTTAATACCTTCCATAATAAATTTGCCCACTAATTAATTAGACGTCATCAATACCGTTATTTAACGCACAATTAATTAAAAAAAAAAACTACAGCAGCCGTTAAGGCTAATTTTAATTTGAATATTTTGTACAAGTTTAAAAAGGTGTTCAATTTTGTTAAACTCTAGTTTAGTTTGTTTAAAACCTAAAAGCTGTTAGTAGCTTTAACTTTCTAAAAGCTAAATTCCTGCTTTATAACTTCCTTTCACTCTACTTCTCTATAACACCTATAATCACTTTAGTTTAGAAGTTATATTTGATTATTTTTACTGTTTATATATATATTAACCTGTAGCTTATTTTATATTGAATTTAGACGCTTAAGGCTTCCATTTTCTAGAATTATAAAGCCCTGCTCTATAACTTTTCTCTAGAAATTTTCTTAATCAGTCGTTTAGTTTGTAAGTTCTGAGTTTATTTGTTTTGGTATTTTCTTGCTTAATTTGTTTGTTTGGTAATTGTTGTTTTAGCACTATTTTAGTTTGTTTTAGTTTCTTGTTGGTTTTAAAACAATTTCTAAATCATTTTGTTTTTTAACTTACCTTAAAGGGTTCACCCGTTCTCAATTTCTTTTGCCGCAGCTTATCGAGACTAGGAGGTGCCACCAGCACTACATACGGCTTCAAATCCGAAGCTCTTAGTAGTTTAAGACTTTGTGGATGTAAATTAAGAACACATATTTTACCACTGGCCACTACAGTGCGTATGGCTTCCAGGGAAGTGCCTAAAGGAACGAAAACAAAACCATGCATTAAAACTCTATTACTTTGCTTTGTCTTTAAAAAAATAAAAACTTACCATAATAAGCCTTTTCGTATTCACCATGTTCCACAAAACGTCTAGCCAAAATATCAGCCTCAAAAGCCTGACGTGTTATAAAATGATAGTCCACGCCGGCAACTTCACCCTCGCGCCGGGCACGGGAGGTGTCTGAAAGGAAGAAAAAGTGAAGAAAACATATTAATTATAAATTTTATTTCAAGTTTTAAATAAAACCTAATTATTTTACGTAATTCTAGTTTTATTAGTTTCAATCATGAATCAAATACTATTTGAGTAAAACAATTTTTAATGAAAAATATCTTCTACGGAAGCTAAAATTAACTTTAAAATATTCTAGACTTCGTTTTTTTTTGGGGGGGGAATAGGAAATATGAATTTTTTACAGCTTGTTTTAACAAGGTTTGCGAGTCCTACGCCAAACATTACTAAGGTGGCAAATACCTTGAACTTGTTGCTGTTGCTTTTTCGTTTGTCTAACTTTGTCCTGCAGTAAATAAAAAACTAAAGGCAAAAATTTTGAGTTTTTTTTGTAAGCAACAGCTAAATAAATTTCTCAGGAAATTTCCTTGTTATATATGTATAAGGAAGATATCTTTCAAACAGTTCCAGAAACAGAGAAATTTTCCTTTAGTGTTTCTAAATCAAGTTTTTAATTTCTGTTGCTACTTACGTGGTACAGCAGCTGAAAATCTTTCGGAATCCGCCATTAAACGTTGACGCAATTCATGACGTCCGATATTGGGGGGACCTATTAGGACAATGGGACGTTTATGTGTGGCACGGGGATAGTACAAGGCAACCTCTTCATAAGTGAGTATTTCCTCGGGTTCGGTTTCATCGGGGGCGGTGGTGGCATACAAAGGATAGCTGAAACAATAATAACAACAATAAATAAAACTTTAACATTTTGTTTTTTTTTTCAACACTTACCCCGCTTCCGAGCTGGCCTTCTTTTTCTTTTTGCGTCCTTTGCGCGCACACAATAGTGTTGAGCCCTTGCTAGCACCCTCTTTGCCGCGATTCTTACCCTGCAGACCAGCCTCTTCGGCTATGGCCAGTTTCATGGTTTCTCTTTGATGTTGGAACGATTGACTAGGTATAAGACCAGCCAAAGTTTGGTCTTCCTCTCCCTCTCTATAGGCCTGCCACCAGTTGGGATCCTCGCGCGATATGACATGCAAAACATCGCCCTTCTGAAAACTGATGCCCAACTCGCGACAGGGTATATACAGATCGTCTTCGGGATCATAGTCAAAGTGGGCGCGTACATGTAGTATGGCGTTTTCGCGGTGTAGGCCGCCACCGGGTGGAGGGCTGCCAGCGGGCACTATAAGAAATGTCAGAGTGCCCTGCATGGTGCTTAGTAAAGCACACACCTCATTAACAGTTTTGCCTCTCAGCTCCTGGCCATTGACTTCGAGTATCTCATCGCCTTCATGCAGAAGACCCGACTTTTCGGCCGCCCCTCCTCTCACTATGCGGCCTATGACCACGGCCTCGCCTTCGTTGCGCACGGTGGCGCCCAGTGGCTCAGTCGATTTTTCAATTTGTATAATACGTATATTGTCATTTTGATCATTGAGCATACCAAAGCAGGCACTCTGAGGTGGAGAGTCAGGTCGACCCGTTGCTTTCATATGAGCATAGCCAGTCTGAACGCCACTAGTAGCATTATGCGCTGCCACATTGGGTGGCAAGGGCATGGCTCCACGCTGAGCTAAAGGTGGTGGCACCACTGGTGGGGGTACGGCTGTGCCCCTTAAAGAAGCCGATTTAGGGGGTACTGGCAGGGGAGGTGCTGAGGCACTGCTGCTGGGTGACAGGGGTGGTTGGGGACTGCCGGCTCCGCTTAACGTGGGCGAGGGTGTGCCATCGGTGTGGGTGGCCACACGATCGTGGGCCAGTAGTAGACCCTCCATTTCGTGACTGGTCAGCAAGTTGCCCAATTCAATGGCTGAGGCTGAATTGGATTTGGCCAGCAGCTCGACAATGTCCTTTTGCAATTCCATGACGTTTATACTGACGGGATTGTTGACTTTGGGTCGTCTACGTTGTAGGACAGCCTGGCGGGCTGCTAAAGCATGAGCCACTCCCGGATTGGAGAGTATATTGTGGGCGGCCGACACTCGGCCTGCGAGTGTGGTCATGCCATTTTTGGTAAGTTGATTTTGTAGACGTGTCAAGGCGGCTATCAGGTCACCGTAACCTGGTAACAAACAAAGTTAAAATGATTCTTTTAATTTGAGTAAAATTCTTTTATCTACTTACCAGTTATCTTTTCCGTTGCATCCTCATCTTCTAAATAGGCTTCATTCTCTACCCCCACCGCAGAACGTTCGGCTGCCACCGGCTGTTGCTGCTGGGCCGTGGGCTTATTATCCTGCAAAGCCTTGAGTTTACGGGAACCACGTAAACTGGCGCGCAAGAATTCATTTTGCTGGGCAATACGTTCTTCCTCCTCACGACGGCGACGTAATTGTTCCTATAAGAGCAGAAAAACAGAAATAGAAAATTAGTTTAGTTTAAACAATAACAATACATTCAATTGCCTTTAAATGTAAAACTCTTTAATTCGCCCTAAAATGTGCTTTAAAAAATCCCCTCCTTTAACTACATATACCCATAAATAAATAAATAATGCAATTCCCCAAGTTTTTACTAAATCTTCTTTGAAGCAATGAAAAAAAGTTTTATTTTGTGCCTTTGTCTTGGTATAAATTATAAATGCAAATCCTATTTAAGGCGACAAAACTATGTATCTGTTAAACAAATTCCTTTTTGCCTTTCATTGATTAAGCTCGTTTTGCAGTAGGAAAAATGAAATTTGCAAAACTTTTGCCTTCATCTTTTTCGTTTTCATTTTAATCTTAAGCCATTAACAATTGTTGTTTCTTTGACTTAATTTAATTAGTAGAATAAAATTTTGTGCCTGGCTTTTTACCCAGCAACAACAACTGAAATGCAATAGAGCAAAAAAAGCAGCATCAACAAAAGCTGCAATTGTCGCTTTTGGTACACAACTAGTTTGCTTTAGTGCTACAATTGTCGCCAACGTTACATTTATGTTTCGCCTAGAACTTTGGCGGTGTAGAAATAGGTTTTAAATATACAAAAAACAAAATGCTTGACAATATTTATAACCTTGTAGCCAATTTGAAAACGGATAAATTTTGTGTTTTTTTTTTAACATGAAAAGCTCTTAGGAAATTCAAGAGAAATTTTATTTTTATTAAATAAAGTTTAAAAACAAGTTTTATATTTTATAAATTACACTCTAAACTTTTAACAAAAAACTTTTTCTCGCCAAAGCTTTTAACTGAAATGCAAACAAATGAAAAACAAATTTTAAGTAAAAAGCTTAATATAGGAAAGTTTTTTGGTTGATAAAATATTTAACAAAAAATAATGCAATTTTCATAGAACTTGTTTAATATAAAAACTTTTAATAAAAAAAATGCTGGTTTTCATAACAACTTTTTATTAAAATGCAGATTTCCTTAAAAGCTTTTTTCATAAAAACTTGTTCGTCAAATTTCAGATTGTCTTAAAGCTTTTAATAAAAATGCTGGTTTTCACAAAAACTTTTCATTAAAATGCATATTTTTTAAAAGCTTTTAATTGAAAAGCTGATTTATTGTAAAGCTTTCTATTAAGAAACATGTTTTCATTAAAAATTAATATTATTAGAGCTTCTTTCCGTAAAAGCTTTTATCAAAAAGTATTTTTCATGGAACTTTTAAGAAAAAAGCTTGATTTTTTACGCACTCACATACATTACTTAGTTACATAAAAGCTTTTATTTAAGTCATGTTTTCAAAAAAACTTATTATTAAAATCCGATTTTTATTAAGAAGCCTTTAATTAGAAATCATGGTTTAAAGCTTTTTATTATTTTAGTTTCTTTCCTAAAAATGTTGCCACAAAGTATTTTTTCATTAAAAAGAAAAGCTTGGTTTTTTAATAATTGTTTGGTTACAGAAAAGCTTTTATTTAAAAGAAATGTTTTCACAAAAGAGTTTAATTAAAAATCTGGTTTTATTTAATTTAATTAGAAAACATGTTTTCATAAAAGCTTTTAATTAAAAAGCATTTTGTATAATTTACTTTGGAAAAAAAAAATATTTTTTAAGGCTTTTTATTAAAAAGTTTGTTTTTTGAAGAGTTTTATTTTAAAAGCTGGTTTTATAAGAACTTAACAAAAAAAAAATAAAAAAAAACAAAATTCAAAGCTCATGCTCATAAAAACTTGGGATTAAATAGATTGTTTTTCTTAAAGTTTTAATTGAAGAGCTTTTTTCATAAAACTTTTTGTAAAAAAACGTATTTTCATTAAAGATTTAATTGAAACGGCTTGTTTACATTAAAGCTGTTATTTAAAAACCTTATTTTCATAGAATAAGCTGGTTTTCATTAAAACTTTTATTTAAGAAGCTTATTTCATAAAACTTTTTGTGAAGAAAGCTTTTTTTTCGTTAAAGACTTATTTTCATAAAATATTTTATTTTGAAAGCTTATTTTTATAGAGTCAGCTTGGTTTCATTAAAGATTTAGTTTAAGAAGTGTATTTTACTAAAGCTTTTTGTAAAAAAGCATTTTTCATAGCTGATTTAATTTCAAAGACTTTCGTTTCATTAAAACTTTTAATTAAAAAATTTTATTTAAAAGTAAATTTTATAAATGTGTACAAAAGCTTATTTTTATAAAGAAGTATAGTAGAAAAGCTAATTTTAATAAACACTTTCACTAAAAAGCTTATTTTCTTTACTAAAAAAAACTTATTTTCAGTAAAAAAGCTTAGTATATAAAAGTTTTTAATTGAAAAGGTTATTTTCATAAAAGCTTTTAGCAACGAAGCTTGTTTTCATACAAGTTTTTTTTTTCATTAATTATTTAAATATAAAGATTGTTGCCATAAGAAATGTTCGCAAAATAGTTTATGTTCATTAAAGCTTTTAACAAAAAAAAAAACTTCTTTTCATATCTACCTTTGTTAAGCTACGGTTTACTTTAATTTCCCTAAATTCGGCCGTTCTAATGACATCTATTTATTATGGCACCCATTAGATAGGCTTAAAAAATAAAAAAATGCGTATAATTGTAAAATAAGGCGATTTTATTCTTTCACACACACACACACACATTTAATGAGGGCAAATGTTGGCCAAAAGGTTAAAGTGTGCAATGGGACCCACCTTCATTTTTCCATTATATTGCTTTTATACAATATAGTTGTTGTAAATTTACAAATAAGCAGCCTAACAAAGAATAGTGTGTCATTTAAATGCTTAAATGGTTGTGCATTAAAAAATATTTCTTTAGATAAATAGAAAAAAAGAACCAGTGAATAAGAGCATTTTTTAAGCGTTAAATAAGTACGTACATAAGTAAGGTTTATGTGTTGATAATTTAGAAACCTGTCAAGTGTTATTAAAATCGACAAAAACAACAACAACAACAACACTAAATGTTTTGTCAATCATAAAGAACATAACAGAATCGTGTAAACTGAATGAATGAGATATACTCGTATGTACAAGAATTTTTGCAACAAAAGGCGGTTGTTTAAAGGTTTAAAAATGTTTCGTTTTTGTTTTGCTGCAGTTGTTTTTGTAGAGGATTATGTTGGGGGTGAGCTGTACATATGACAAGTTAAATTTTTTGTATGTTTGTTTCTTCAGCGCTGAAAAGTGTGTCACATTATTTGGTTTTTGCTGTAAAATAAATCGAAAATATATGGGTAAAAGCTTTTAATGGTTTTAAAAAAGGTTACAAGGACTTGGTGGGTGTTTAACTAATAATATAATTAAATTCGCTTGAGAAATTAGAGGAAATTCAGTGAATATGTAGCATAGTTTAAGGGGTCTCAGTTAAGGCATGTGGTTAAGCTTTGAAGCAGTAAGCTTTTAGAGTTTTTCTGTAGATTGTTTAAGTTTTAAAGCTTAAAGGCGCTTTAGAAAGTGTTCTGTTTTCTACTTTATGAAATATGCTGAAATATCTAAATATTTTTCTTTAATTTAAAAATTTCCCATGAAATTTAATACATTTTATTTTCAACAACAAAACATTTATTAATGAGAAACCATCAGAAATTATCGAATATTTATACTAGATAAAAAATGTTGTTCAGCATTTTTATTAATAACAAAATCATATTTACGTCATGATAACATGAAAACAGTAACTATTTCAAGTTTAAACTGCACATTAATTTTTTTTATCACCTTTAACTTGAAAAAAAAACTAATAATGATTTTAAAAAAATGTATAAAGAAAACGTATTTGTGTAAAATAATATTTTGATGAGATCATCAGTAATTCAATGGAGAGAGAAAAAAAAATAATATAAATTTTTATAAACAAATTTTCACCAAAACAAAACAGACCTTGCAATAATTGCGTTTGGTTTCGAAAGAAATCATTCGGAAAAAAACGTAAAACCCGTATATATGTTTTAATATTTGCTTGGAATTGTAAAAAAAATATTAAATAAAAAAAATTATTAAGTTATATGTAAATAAAAGTAACAGTGTTCACATAGATGAAGATAAAACCCTAGAAAGAAGAGCAAAGTTCAAAACACAATTTGCAATTTCTAATATTTGTACTTTTTTAAAAAAATTTTAAAAAATAATTGTATTAATTTTTAAACTCAAAAAATGAAACCATTTTAAAGACAAAAATATAAACTTTAATATAAAATTTATTTGGTTTAGAAATTTTTAAAAACTACACTTAACTACACTTAAAATCAGCCATAAGAAAAAACTAAAATTCAAAGTTATAAAACCTTTAAGTTTAAAAAATTTAAATAGAAAATGCAAAAATTATTAAGATATTCCCAAATTCATAGAGGAATTTTATCAAAAATTCATTAAAATCAACCATAACAAAATATGCATATTTCAACGATATGTTAACTTTGCACTAAATGATTTAAAACAAAACAAAAAGACTTATTGTATATCGTTAAACAGGAAATTGTGTCTACTTTGCAAAACAGCTTAAATAATTGATATATTTGAATATGCATAGAAGAATTTTGGTAAAAAGCGCAAAATATAACAGCACATAAAACCATTAACTTTATAATTTTACAACTTTAAGTTTCAAAATTTTTCAAATAGAGAAATACAAAAATAGATTTATTGTATATCATTGGATAGGAAATTGTGTCAGCTTTATAAAAAAAATTAAATCATTTAAATATTTGAACATTCATAGAACACGTTTGTCAAAAACGCAGTTAAATCATCAAAAAGAAAAGAGCCATATGTCCAGTTTGCACTTAATAATTTTGCAAATAAAAAATCAAAAAATATACTTATTGTATATCGTTAAAAAGGAAATTGTGTCTAATTTACAAAACAGCTTAAATAATTAAAATATTTAAAAATGCATAAAAGAAAAACATAAAATCATCACTTTTATAATCATACAGCTTTAAGTTTCAGAATTATTAGAAATTGCAGCTTTATTAAGAGAGCCTGTCTTAAGGTGAATTCAATCATTTGTTCCGAACAAGCATTTTGTTTTGAATGGGTGAATCCAGCTTTAACGAAATATTTTTACACAATTTCATTAAGATTTTATAGCATTTGTTTAACAATTTCTAGCAGTTTGTTTGCAAATCTTTTAAATTTAAAAAAGAAAATGTTTTAAATTTACAAAAAAGTTTTAAAATTCCTTGTTAACGTGAATACCCTTAATAAAATGAATCCGGTTATGTGTTTTATTGTTGTCTGGTTAGAAAAAACCACTTGCCTGTTGTTGTTTCAAATACTGGGAACGTGTTATGGGAACACCCCTTTTCAATTGAGAGGAATTTCTACGCATAAAATACTGTTGCTGAGGCTGATGTTGCTGTAATTGCTGTTGTTCATTATTATTGTCATTAAAAATATTATGAGGAGCAGCAGCAGTTAAATGATTATTGATGGATAATTGTTGCAATTCAAATGCATTTAAGTTATCACTTAATAATGGTATTGTTTTTGTTGCTGCTATATTTAAGGCATCATTAACATTACAAACGTTTAATATGACATTTTGTTTATCTGCTATCTCTACAAGTTTATCATTGTTATTATTATTATTATTATTCTGGTTGTAGTTATTTATATTGGCACTTTTGCTATTATTGTTTAAAACACTAGTATTATTATTGTTGTTGTTATTGTTATTATTTTCCATTCTAGCAGTTGTTGTTTGTATATCATTATTATGATCATTACAATTGTCTTTAGTTAATGCAACTGCTTGTTTGCCAGAGCTGGAGTTTAGTTTTAAGGCTGCATTTGTTTTATTAATATTGTATATTAATTCTTTATTATTTAAGTTGACTCCCACATTTAAGTCATTATTACTATTGTTGTTATTGTTGTTTATGCTGTTAAAATTGTCGCCTAAACACTGTGCAGCTTGATTTGTCACATTGTTTAATCGTTGTTGTTGATTTGGCACTATAGGCGCGCTGGCATCCAATGTTATGCTTAAGGTGGATACCACCATTTTAGGTTTTTTATTTAAAGTTTTTTTCTTTTAAAATTTAAATAAAATTTATAACAAAAGTTACCTTTAAAATAGAAAAAATTAAATTTTGTTTTAAAATCTAGAGTTGTCAGCATTCAAACACTGGCTTCTTTTAAAGAAAGATTTAAATTCTGCCAAAAAAATTTCTTTCAAATAATTCCCACAATTCCCATTATCCTAAACTTTATATTCTTAAATTAAAATAAAATTTCTTAAATTTTTTAAATGTAATTTCTTAAATTTTAGAAATTCTTCAATTTTTCTTTTATCAAACAAAGTGTTCTATTTTTTTCTTAATTTTAAATAACATTTATATATTTTTGGAATGTAGACATAATTAGCTTTCTCTTGGTAACTTGACTAACTGTTACTCTTAACAAATGAAAGGCCTTACAATTAGCATACATTTTTTAAAATAAAAATTTATAAATTTTTGTTATGATCAAAAAGTGTTTTACGATTTTTTAATTCTACAAAACGTTTATATATTTTTGAAAACTAGACCTGTTAAACTTTTTTTTGATATACAATCTAACTAACTTATCTGTTACTCTCAATAAATTAAAGGCTTCACAATTAACACATATTTTTGAAAATAAAAATTTCTTAAATTTTTGTTATGTTCAAAAAGTGTTTTAAAAATTTTTAATTCTAAAAAATATTTATGTATTTTTGGAATGTAGACATAACTAGCTTCCTCTCGATATACAATCTCACTAACTTATCTGTTACTCTTAACAAATGAAATGCCTCACAGTTAGCATACATTTTTGAAATTAAACATTTCTTAAATTTTTGTTATGTTCAAAAAGTGTTTTACATTTTTTTTAATTCTACAAAACTTTTATATATTTTTGAAAAGTAGACTAATTAATTAGCTTTCTCTTATATGTTACACTTAACCAAAAAAAGAAAACATAAGTAGCAACACATTTAGAAAAATAAAAATTTATTACATTTTTGGTATTTTGAAAAAAGTGTTTTAGAAATTTTTGTTCGTAAAAAATCTTTATATATTTGGATAAACTAGACTAGATTACCTTTTACTTGATATGCAATATTTATTACAACTTTAAAATATTTATCAAGTTTTAAAAACCTAAAAAATAGGACACATTTTTGAAAATAAAAATTTCTTACATTTTTGGTATTTTGAAAAAATTGTTTTAAAATTTTCTTAATGTAAACAATATTTATATATTTTTGGTATGTAGACATAATTACCTTTCGTTTGATATACAATACCACTAACTTATGTATTACGCTTAACAAATTAAAGGCCTCACAATTAGCACTTATTTTTAAAAATAAAAATTTTTTAAATTTTTGTTATGTTCAAAAAGTGTTTTACAATTTTTTAATAATAAAAAACATTTATGTATTTTGGAATGTAGATATAATTAGCTTCCTCTCAATATACAACATCACTAACTTTTCTGTTACTCTTAACAAATGCATAAACAAATAGATTTTTGAAAATAAAAATTTCTTAAATTTTTGTTATGTTCAAAAAGTATTTTACAATTTTTTACAAAACTTTTATATATTTTTGAAAAGTAGGCTTAATTAGCTCTCTCTTATATGTTACACTTAACCAAAAAAGGAAACATAAGTAGCAACACTTTTAGAAAATTAAAAATTTCTTACGTTTTTGGTATTTTGAAAAAATTGCTTTAGAAATTTTTGTTTATAAAAAATGTTTATATATTTTTGGTATGTAGACATAATTATCTTTCGTTTGATAGACAATACCACTAACTTATGTGTTACTCTTAACGAATTATATGGCTTTTAAGTAGCAACATTTTTGAAACATTAAAATTTTCTTAAATTTGTGTTATTTTGAAGAAAATGTTCTACATATATTTTTTCAATACTTTTTAGTTTTTTGATTTTTAGCAACTAGACTTAATTATCTATGGTTTGACTTAATAAATATTTGCTTATCTGCTGGTTAAGTTACACAAATTCCATAATAATTGTTTGTTTATTGTTAAGCTAATTTGCTTAAATTTATTTAAATATTTAAATAAAATTTAATTAAAAACCCCAAATATTTTTAAGCATTATCGGTTTGTTTAGTTAGCTATGCCAGGCAAGTATTCACCTATATATTCCCCTATATACAAACATAAATGAACCAAAACACGTATTCGTGCTGTTTTTCTCAAACAAACTTTTAGTTTTAATTTTTTTCTACTTTTGTTTAAAAGACGTAAGAATTTTTTTATTGTTATTATTAAATGTTAAGTATTTTGTTTAACTGTAGTTGTTTTTTTTAGCGTTTCGTTAAATAAATAATTTGTTGAAATGTCATTGTTTTGAAAATGTAACTGGCTGGTTTGTGTTTAAATTTAAAGTGAAATTAATTAAAATTGAGCACAACTGTTTAAATTTAAATACAAATCTGATAATTAAACTTGTGTTTAAGTAATAAAATTTCACAAATTTATGTTAAACAGTTAAATTTTAATAGCAAAAGAAATCTGTTACAAAGACTCACGTCAATAGACAACTAGTCTGGCAGTAGTTTCAAAATATGTATTGAAAAAAGTTTGTTATTGATGTTTGTGTTTAACACAGCAATAATTAAATTAGAGTTACAAATTTTTGGTTTTAGTTTTGTTTTTAAAACTACTTTCATTTAAAATATTAAGTATTTTTCTTTAACAAAGAAATTTTGTAATTTTTACAAAAAGTAACTTTTTGGACAACTCAATTTTTAAAGAATTAATTGGACTATAAATTGCAAATTTTAAATTTATTAAGTCTTTTGAAGCTACTTTCATATAATTAACTCAATTTTTAAAGAATTAATTGGACTATAAATTGCAAATTTTAAATTTATTAAGTCTTTTGAAGCTACTTTCATATAATTAAAAAAAAAATAAATTTTTTGAATTATTTATTCAATTTTTCAATTATTAAACAACTCTTTTCCTTTAACAATTATCACAATCACATTTAGTTTTGTTTCATATTTACTTTTACACTTAACACCAAATTGCATAATTGTAATAAATTTTTATATAAATATTAAATTATTTAAAAAACAAATTAACTCCTTCAAAAAAATATGTAAATTATTTTAAAACGCTTGAATACTCCCTCTTGAAAAAACCCTCACATACGACATGACTCATAATTGTCTTATTTACAAAAAAAAAAAAAAAAAACAAAAAAAAACTGCGTAGATGTTTTAACAAAAACTCCAACAATTTCAAACCTATAGCAAAAATTGTTTTTTGTTTTTTATTGTAATCATTTTATTTTAAACAATACATTATTATTGGTAATTTAATGCCAAACACGTACTTTCAATTGTAGGTAGTGGAACGGGGAAAAAACTTTACAAAAATTACAGAAAAAAAAAAGAAATAATATCTATTCATAACAACTAAACAGGAAAAAATTATAAAAACACAAAAAAAAAACAAAGAATAATAAATAAAAAAGGCTTAAAAAATACACAAATTAAACGAATGGTCATATTTGTAGCACAATTTTTTTACATTTT
The DNA here is from genome assembly GCA_950370525.1 of Bellardia bayeri. NCBI lineage: Eukaryota > Metazoa > Arthropoda > Insecta > Diptera > Calliphoridae > Bellardia > Bellardia bayeri. The sequence goes on along the minus strand of OX493266.1, from coordinate 7,614,272 downwards.
TTTATATTTTAAAGAAAATCTTTTATTTTTTTTCGAAATTTTTATAAATTTTAAATATTTTTAGAAACTATAATCAATTTTTCAATTAGTTAATAAATTATAGAAGACTTGCTTTTAAAATAACAAACACCTTAAGAAAATTTAAATTTTCAAAAAGTTGTGCTACTTTGTAGCCCTCTAATTTTTTAAGATTAACAGATAAATTAGTTGTATTGTATGTATATCAAATGAAAGGTAATCAAGTCTACATTCCAAATAAATATGAATCTTTTTTACAATCAAAAATTTCTAAGACTTTTTTCATAATCACAAACAAATTAAGAAATTTTCATTTTTCGAAAAGTGTTGCTATTTACGTAACCTAAAATTCATAAAGTTTAAAATTTAAGTTAGACTTATTATATATCAAATGAAAGGTAATTACTTAAGTCTATATTTCAATACTATATAAGCTTTTGTTAGATATAAAAAATTTTAAAACACTTTCTTCAAAATAACAAAAATTTAAGACATTTATATTTAACAAAAAAAACCTTTGCTACTTTGGTAAGAGTCCTCTAAGTTGTTAAGAGTAATATAGTTGTATTGTATATCAAATGAAAGTTAGTTAGGTCTAGTTTTTAAAAATATATAAATGTTTTTTAAAATTAAAAACTTGTAAAACACTTTTTGAACATAACAACATTTTAAAAAAACTTATTTTTTCAAAACTGTTGCTTCGTATGTGTCCTATAATTCACAAAGACTAACCATTAAATTAGAAATATTGTATATCGGAAAAAACAAAATGTAATCTACATTCTAAAAATATACAAATATTTTTTGAGATGAAAAATTTCTAAAACACTTTTTTCAAAATAATCAAAGTTTAAGACATTTCTATTTTTGCTACTTTGTTAAGAGCCTTCTAAGTTCTTAAGATTAACATTTAAGTTAGTTGTATTGAAAGTTAATTAAGTCTAGTTTTGAAAAATATATAAATGTTTTTTAAAATTAAAAAATTGTAAAACACTTTCTTTAAAATAACAAAAATTTAAGAAATTTTTATTTTTTTGAATTCCTTTAATTTGTTAAGAGTAACAGATAAGTTAATTATATTGTATATCAAATGAAAGGTAATTAAGGGTACAGCAAAAATATATAAATCTGTTTTAGAATCAAAAATTTCTAGAAGACTTTTTTCATAATAACAAAAAAAAAATTTTAAATTTCCATTTAACAAAAAGTGCTGCTGCTTATGTGTCCTCTAATTCCTTAAAAATAAAAATTAAATAAGAAATATTGTATATCAATCGAAATGTAACGAAGTCTACATTCGAAAAATATATAAATCTTTTTTAGAATCAAAAATTTCTAAAAGACTTTTGTTCATAATCACAAAAAAAAAGAACAAATTTCCATTTTTCTCAAATCGGTTCTACTTATGTGTTCTTTAATTCATAAAGACTAACAATTAATTCAGAAATATTGTATATCAAAGGAGAGGTAATAAAAAATATACAAATATTTTCTGAAATTAAAAATTTTTAAAACAATTTTTTAAAATAACAAAAACTTAAGAAATTTTTATTTTCAAAAAGTTGTGCTACTTCAAAGCCCCTAAATTTTTTAAGAGTAACAGATAAGTTAATTATATTGTATATCAAAAGAAAGCTAATAAAGTCTACATTATAAAAATATATAAATATTTTAGAGAATTAAAATCACAAAAAAATTATAAAATTTTAATTTTTCAAAAAGTGTTGCTATTTATGTGGCTTTTAATTCGTAGAGATTAAAAGTTAAGTTAGACACATTATATATCAAAAGAAAGGTAATTAAGTCTAGATTTCAAAAAATATATAAATCTATTTTAGAGTCAAAAATTTCTAGAACACTTTCTTTAAAATAAAACAAATTGTAATATTGTATACCATCTAAAAGCTAATTGTGTTTATTTTCATAAAATGTATTAATATTTAAAAGAATTCAAAAATTATAAAACGCTTTCATCCATAAAATTTCTAGTTTTCAAAAAAGGATTGATTAAACATAAGTTAAACATAAGTTAAAGGGAATTCCCGAACCCCAAACCCTAATTGAATATAAAAAACTGAAAGCTAATTGTGTCTTTTTTCCAAAATATAAAAATATTTGAAAAAGATTGTTGCCTACTCCTAACAAATTTTATGTTTTATTAACAATTTCTTTACTATTCAAATAATTTTGAGTTATTATATGATTTCCTTAAATTTCTTTTTTTAGCAGTGTTTAACAGTGTGGCCAACTCTAGATTTTCTTTTGTTATTTTTTATCAAAAGTTTTAGTTTAATTTTTAAATGCTTTAGTATTAGTTTGTTTAATTTGGAAATAACAACATTTTTTGGAAACAGTGTAGCCAACTCAAAATTTTTGGAGCTTTTGCTCAAATTGTTTTTAATGCTAGAATTTCTTTTTATGATTTTTTTTTAAGATTTTATTTGAATTTTATTAAGACTTTTTATTGTTTTATAAAAAATTATTCACTATTCTTCAAATAAACTTTCTATAAATTTTAAAGAATTTATTTTTTTTTATTTTTAAATTTTAATTTTTTTAATATTTAGTTTAAATTTAAATTTGTTTATAATTTGTAAATGTTTATAAAAAGAATTAAACATTTTTTAAAGTTCTAAATTTATTTAACATTTTGTGTGGTTTTTATAAAAGAAATAATATATTTTTAATTTTTAATTTTTTTTTAATAATAAATAATTTTATTTATTTTTAATTTTTATTTTAAATTTATTGTTGTTATTTTTAATTCGTAATAAAAAGTTTAAATAAAAAAATTTTCTAAAGTTCCGTAGAATTCAAAATTTATTTTTGAAAGAAATTAATTTTTTTTTAATATTAAGAAATTTATGTTGTTTGAAATTTTAGTTTAAATTAATTGTTTTTCTTAAAATTTTGAATTCGTTTTAATATTCAAAAAAAAATTAAAGTGAATTTTATTTATCTGGAGTTTAAAGAACTTGTAATAAAGTTTTCTTAAGTTCCGAAGAATAATAAATTTATTTTTGTAACGAATCTTATTTTTTTTTAATTGTAGTTTAGATTTGTTGTTTTGTTTAAAATTTCGAGTTGTTTATAAAAAGAATAAAAATAAATAAATATTTTCTAAGAAGTAAGAGTTCTGATAAATTTAAAATTTTTTTAATTGACTTTTTTTATTTGTTTAAATTTTAGAGTTATTTAACACGAGTTTAAAGAATTTTTCATATTTTTTAAATTCTGAAGAATTTACAAATTGTTTAATTGATTTTTATTAAAAATTTTATTTTTTTTTAGTTAAAGTTGATTTATAAACAGAATAACTAGCAAATTTTTTAAAAATTCTGAATTTAAATAGATTTCATTTTATTTATTGAATTTCAAAGGCAGTTTTACAGATTTTATTGGGTTTCTATTAAACTTTTTTTAATTTTTTAATATTTGTTAGTTTTATTTTTAAAAAACAAAATCCATAATTTTAATAGTAGTTTTTAAAAATGCAAAAAAAAATTATTTGATGTTATTAGATTTTTGTTATTTCATTATATTTATTCAATTTCAAAAGCAGTTTAAAAGATTTTAGTGGATATTTATGAAGAGTTTTATTTTTCCAAAAATAAAATTCGCAAAATTTTTCATTTTTTTTAACAAAATTTTTAGTTTTTAAGTGAATTTTGTGGACATTTAGGGAATTTTATTAAGAGTTTTATTTTATAATTTCCTTTTTTAAATAAAATTCGTAAATTTTTTAATTTTGTTTTTTAAGTAATTTTTATTTAGATATTTAATTTAATTTAATATATTTTACTTAAGAAAAACGTTTTTAAATTCCAGAGTTAAATTTAAAAGTTTTTTTACTTTTTGTTAGAACTTCTTTTAAATAAATCTTTTTTCCTTCATTTTGAATTTTTATATCAATTGCATTCAAAAATTTATTAAAAATCTAAAAATTCTGAAGAATTTTATTGTTTTTTTTTTATTATTTCTATTAAGAGTTATTCCTATTAAAATTCCGAAACTAAATTTGAGAATTTTATTTTATTATTTATATTAACAGTTTTGATAGTTTCCCTTCACTAGGTATTTTTATAGCAATTGAATTGTGGTTAAAATTTTTAAATATTGTGAATTTAATTTAAGAAATTTTTTGTTTCTGTTAAGATTTTTTTGTTAATTTCATATCAATTGCATTAAAAATTGTTGATAAAAATTTAAAAATTCCGGAATTAAATTTGAGAACTTGATTACTTTTTATTATTTCTGCTAACATTTTTCGTTAATTTCATATTTTTCTTAAAAACTTTTCATTATTTTTTTTTGTAAATTTTTTAAGATTTCAGCATATGCCTTTTAATATTTTTATATTTATGCATTTTATTTAATTAAAATGAATATTTTTTTAATTTAATTTATTTCATCTGATACTACACAACTCTTTTAGAGTGAATTCACCACACCATTATTATTTTACACAAAATCATGTTAAACTACACTTCACTTTAAGTATGGGTTTTGTTACTCCCCCTCATGCATATATGTATGTATGTACATACATTATTTTATGATTATTCTCAAAACAAACAGAAAAACTAATAAACATTTAGTTTTTGCAATTGCAAAATTGTTTAATGTTTTCGAAATTCGTTGTTTTATTTTAACCCGTTTTTTATGTGTTTTATTTTAAACGTTTTTGCGTTGTAAATGTGTTTCGTTTGGCCAAAACAACAAACGTAAACTGATTTGCCTAAAACAGTTTTTTCTTTACATACGTTGGTTACATTTGCACTCACCACTACTACGAATGCATTATTTAGGAAAACGTAAAAAACAACAAAAACAAAAAAAAACACACGGAGTAGAACTACAGTGAGTGTCAGAGTTTTTGACACTCTTTTCTTTTTGCTTTTGGTTTGTATTGTTGCTTTTTTGGTCTGGTTGGTTTAGTAAGATAACAGGGTTTTTTTTTATTGTTATTGTTGTTGCTATTGTAGCCATTGTTGTTATGGCTGTGTTTGGCTGGTAACGTTTATATGTTTATTTGAGTATGTTTAAATATGAGTATAATTTTTGTAGGCGATATGACTGTTTCAATTTGTTAAAATGATTAAAAATAATGTATTGTATGAAAAAACCGTGACAATATCAGTTTTTTTTGTTAGCTAGTAGGTATGTACATATGTACATATGTATGTATATGTTTAAAGAGTGTTAGTATTGCAGAGTTTGATGTGGTTTTTTTAAGAGTCTAAAATAGCTTTAATTTACCGTTTAATTAAAGAGTCTTAGTCTTAGACCTTTTAAGGAAAATTGCCTAAAACTAATAAGTTTACATATGTACGTATTTGGTTTCATATTATATTACTCATTATAAAGAATTTAATGGAAATAAGTAACCTAATAAAGCGTACAAAAAATAACCTTTTAAACTCTATTTTTTGAAGATTTTTGTTTAAAAATTCCTTAGTTTCCATATATGTATGTACATATGTATGTATGTATGTACATATACTCAAATAAAATGTTGAGAATTCTTCATAACTAATGTTTTCAAATCCCAAAGTGCTGGCAATTCTATAAATTTATTGCGAAATTTAACAAAACCATTATAAATTAAAGTATGTATAATGCAGTGTTGCCAACTCTTAATATTTTTCTAAAAAACCTTCAGCAAATCACTAATTTCTTATAATTTCTTAGTTTTTGAACCGTATTCAACATAAGTTTTAAAAATTTCCCATATTTTATTAATTTGAAACTAAAAGTGTTGCCAACTCTTAATATTTTAATAGAAAATTGAACTAAAATTTCATTATCTACAGTATTTTGTGATTTTTCTTAATTAAGTTTCATTTTTAACTAAGAAAATTTATTATTAAAATTAAAAAAAAAAATTATTTTGTAAAAAATTTGTCCATATGTATGTATAACAAAATTTTCTTAAGATTTGTTTTACAAATTGCTTAATTTCACTATTTATTCAAATAAAATATGGAAATTATTTCTTATTCAAACTTTCAACAAAAAAGAGTGGCCAACTCTAATTTTTTTTACTTTTTTTAAATTCTTAAAATTATAAAGATTTAAGTATTTTGTGTCATATTTTATGCCTTTTTTAATAAAAATCGCAAACTTATACAAATTTTAAGCTTTTAACCAAAAAAAGTTACCAAACAAACTAATGACCTTTAATTTAACCTTTTCTGTAACAAAAGTTGATTCATTTTAGAAAAAAGTTATCATTACAAAAAATTTATTCTGTTTTTGTTATAAAAAAACTCTAAAGCAATTAGAATTAAAATTACAAATTTAAAAGCTTTTTAATCAACTGTAATTTTTATAACTTCAAGAGTTTAAATTTGCCAAAAGTTATTCATTTTGTTGGCATTTATTTCACATTAAAATAAGGGAATAATAGAAATATTCACCCCTATCGTAAATAAAAATTCAACATGAAATGTGTTCCCTTTTATTTTTTTAACATTGAATTTTAATAGGAAAAATGTGAAAAGGGAACAAATTTCATGTGGAATTTTTATTCACGATAGGGGTGATTGTATATCAAAATAAAGGAAATTGTGTGTGCTTTAAAACTATGTTTAATTTTTTTAAATTACGAACGAATTATAACAGAATATTCAAAAAAATTTGAAATTAAAAAAATGAACACAAAAAAATAAACTGGACTTTGTGAGTCTATAGCTCATTATGTTTAGGAACTAGTTTGACAAACTAAATATATATTAAAAGTCGATGTACCAGATGTACCAAAATTTATAACAATTTGTGAAATAATTTAGATATTGTGTGCTTTTTCATTCAGTCTCAATTTTATTTACCACCAAATAATGGTCAACTTTGGGTATGTATAACTAAATGTGTGTTTAAATTTATTGAACTTTGTAACTACAATTTGAAAGCTTAACTCCTTATCAATACAAAAATTATAACAATTGGATAAATAATTTAGAAATTGTGGACTTTTTATTTATTTATTAAAAAAATTTTTATAATTAAAATTACAATAAATCTAGCCCTAGAGCATCAATGGCTATCGGCTTGGTGTGGACTTTTTAAACCTGGTTAATACTTGAAATTTTTCATTAATCTTCAGTAAAGGATATTTTTACCGTTATGAGGTTGTTACTTAAATTTAAGAGAGTATTTGTTCCCCCTCTCACTGTCTCTTTTAAGTTTTATAGTTGCTTTTGTTATTGTTTTTATTTAATATTCCACAAAATCTTCTTTTGCTTGTTTTTTTAACTATTTAAACTAAGAAATAAATTTATTTACTGCTAATTAGTTTAAAAAGCGAAAATATTATAATATAAACCTGTTAAACTACTCTATAATATTAACAGTAACTAGAAAACTAACGATAATGAATATGAAACTTACAACAGGCAGCTTAACATGAGTTTCAAGGTGGTGAAGGGGAAAAAGGGGCAAGTTTAAGTTAATTTATTTTTACTTTAGTTAAAATTATATAATGTTTGTTAACATTTCATTAGTTATTTATATTTTATTTAATTATTTATGACTTTAAATGTAATTAACAATTACAATTTGCATAAAATTCATTTGGTTTAATTAATATCAGAGTTAAATTGTAGATTTCTAAATATTTCTGACAAAAGTTAATGAATAATTAAAAAGGGTTTAATTATTGTTGAAATATTTAAACAGAAAGAAAAAAATTTATTGTGAATTGACAGAAATATAAGTAGGTATTAAAAGCTTTATTATTCAAAATAAGGGAATTGAGTAGAAAATAATGAAGAACATTTTACAACAATTTAAATTTTATTAAAGAAAATTAAGATGATTTAACAGCTTTGGTTTACAAATTGAAGTTAAGGAACTTCTCAAGCTAAAAAAAATAAATTTTTAAGTTTGCAACATTATACCTATGTAGGTATATAGCCTAAAATGTTTATTAAATTTTTAATTATCAAACTTTGTTTCAATAAATAACTCATTGAATACTCGTTATTTCCTTAACAAAGACTATTTTTCAAACCTTAAACATTTCAGGCTAATTCCATTTCAGCCTTTTATTTTTTTAACTAACGTCATTTATTTTATTATTAATTAAACATCTACACTAAATTCACAAAAGATCTATTGCAAAAAACAATAAACATGATTAACTTACTAAGAAAAATGCATTTAAAAACCTTATTACACGTTTTACTAAGTAAAATTAACTTAACCCACCACCACCCACCCTACTCTTTACCATAATTACTCAACTATAACTCTCTTTATTAATGCTCCCTCATAATAGTTGTTTGTTTACATTTTTTTTTCATATACAAAGAATACAAATGCACTTGTTTATTTACATTTGCGTTTGTTCGTTTGTTAGGCCCGGTTTACATTATGATTATTACGACGTCGCTTTTTTTTTATTAATTCTCTTTTGAAGATGCTACGAAAATTTGTTTGCATTTATACGGCGTTGTTTTTTAGATGTCGTTTTGTTACAAATTTTAATTTTTGTTGTAGTTGTAGGGTTGATTTTCTTGTTGAATCTTCTTTAGTTTATTGTTCGTATTAAAAAATTTATAAAAATGGAACAGCTTTTTGATCTAACTGAAGTGGCTATCGAAAATTTAGATTTAGATAACAGCGATGGTGAAGAAATTATTTTGGAGTTATTATAATGCTGTGAATTAGTTCCTTGTTCCACATATTTCCTCTTTGGCTTTTAATAAAAATTTTTAATTTATGAACACAATGTACGCACTAAAAAAATCTCACATATAAATAAATAAATGATTACAGAGATCAAAAAAAAAAATAATTATTTTTCTTGTTTACAAAAATATTCACCTTATTTATTTATTTTATTTTTACATGTTGAATTTCTAAATGAACCTTTCAATTCAAAATAAGAACAAGAATAAAATGGAACAAAAAACACAGAAATAAGTGTAAAGAGAAATATGAAAAAACAACATGAAAACAAAAATCGTGTCTTTTTTTCTACCCCGCTTGCTTCACTACACCGCTCGCCCACAAACCAAAAGCAACGTCTAAAAAACGACGTCGTAAAAATCATAATGTAAACCGAGCCGTTAATTTACTTTCTCCCCCTCTCTCTCACATACTCTAAGTTAAGGTTTAACAATATGGTTGCTAATGGCAGCCTTATATTATGAATTACATATTCAGGTAAGTATGTGATGGAAATCGAAAACGAAACGAGTGAGTTTTTGAAGTCCATTTTAAACTATTTTTAATCAAATTTTTAAAATTTTTGTTTTAAGATTCTCTTTAATAGCAAATTATCTTTATATTTTGTGGGATAAAACTGTTTCAATACAGAAATATTACGAAAAAATTAACTTCTAAAAGTCACTCGTTTTCGTTTTCGATTTCCATCACATACCTGGGGGCTAATTCTGGCAGTCGTGATCGAAATTGTTTTCGAATCGAAATTTATTTCGACAGTGCAACATTTTCTAATGATGGTACTCGATACGAATCGAATCGATTCATTGCTTCAGTGTTGTAAAAAACTTAAATAAGTACGTATTACAACACTGAATAAAATAAAAGAAAATGTAAACAAAAAACATATGGTTCTGCAAAAAATAACTCAAGTAAAAGCAAAATTTTTAAAAGAAATTATTTTAACTTCTTGATAATTTAGTTAGGCTCGAGTTCATTAAATTTAATTTTCATTAAATTATTTTTACTGAAGTTAGGAATTACAACTTGAAAAATTTTATTATTAAAAATTTTTTTTTTTGATAATTTATCTTGACTGTTTCGAGAAATCCCACTTTCTCTCATCAGAATTCTTTGCGTTCTACCACATGCATGTAAAAGTAAAAATTAACAGTTCGATTATGAAATAATAATTATTCTATGAAATTATTTTAAATTAAAAATGGATCCAGTTATGTTTTTTTACTCATCGTCGTCTAATTCTGACGAGATTGAAAACATTAATGACATAAGGAAACAAATAAGAAACACCTCCGAACCCTTAAGATTGACAAACAATGAGTACATACATATATACATACGTATATATTAATGTATGTATGTGTTTTTCTAGACTCAAAAGACGTTTTAGGCTCACAAAGCAAGCATAGGTAAAATTTATTTTTGATATTTTTGACCTAAAAGTAATAAAATTATTAATATTATAATATTTTTTAAAGTAAGTAACAAATTTTTTACTAACATTTTCTTTTTTTCTTCTGTTTATTAAAAAAACGTTATTTCGAATGCTTCTTTGCTTACGAGTAAAAACTCGCAAGGTTGCGTTCGAATAATCATTCGTTATCGAATGCCATCGATACATTTTATTCGCTATCGAATGAGAGAATCCCAAATGTTAAAAAATTCGAACGTTCGAATGAAAATTTACTCGCATACGAATGCCCCCTGATTGTGTCAGAATGGTAGTAACTCTTAATGCTAATTAGTGATGGCAAACAAAAAAAAAAAAAAAAAAAAAAGAATAATCGATTAATGGATTATATGATTAATAATTGTTTGCAATTAATTGGAAAGATTTAATAATCGATATTTTTAGGTAAAATTGAAAATTATCATAAATAAAAAAATTATTATTACTTATTAAAAAAACATTATGTATTTAGCACATAATTTAAAAATAGGAGCTTTGATAGCCGTTTCCGTTTTTGCGTTACTATTTCACCAGCTTTGGAACAAAGCCGCTCTGATGGTACAAAAAGCAATATTTTTTGTGTAAGAGAGTACAGCTTAGGGTAGACCGATTTCATTTCTTCCCATGCGACTCCACTTTTTATTGGAGCCATTTATGTATATATGTATTTATTGTATACAAATGTATTTTGTCAGCCTATCGTGAACAACGACAACGTTTGTAAAAATTATACACAACAAAATGCGGGAAAAAAGGGACACAAACATAGCTGCCAGATTTTACGATTTATCGTCATTTTGACGATTTTTTTTCTTTTTTATAGGGATTTTAACGATTTTTTTCGAAATTAATCTGGCAGTCACGAAAAACGCTTATCCATGCGTTTGTTCCTCTTCTTTTTTTCTATTTCTTTTTGTTCCTGGATGACTATCGATTATTTTTTTGAATAATCGATTAACTCAATTAATCAAAAGAGAATTCACGATACAATTGAATCGTTAATTAAAGAAAAATAATCGATTAATACTAGTTCTTCGATTAATCGTGCCATCACTAATGCTAAATGCAATTGCTAATTGCTTTTCTTTATAATGTGTGTAAGTTTGTTGGGTAGTTTTTTTGTAAATAATAAATATAAATATTAAGCAGAGAAAAGCTACATAAGTAAATGAGAAAAATAAAACAGTGGTTTGTAATTAAAGTCATACATATTTTCTTTTAAATGTCCGGCCAAATAAAGTTTTAAAATTACCTTAAAATTTAATTTAAAATGTTTCCAGTTAAAAAAACTTGTTTTGTTTTATGTTTTAAAACAGTTTCTATTTGAAACGAAAAAAAGCACACATATTTAATATATTTAAATCTGTAAAGCAAAAGAAGACTTTTAAAATAAATACCGTTGTAAGTATGTATGTATGTATATATTAAACTAAAACATGGCTGGCACCTGCATTAATTAACATACATACATATGTATGAATAGTAGAAACCAGAAGACAGCATTATAATGTATTACCCAGACCAGTTAAATGACAAGTTATTTTAAAAAACAAAAATAAAACAACAGAAAACAAAACAAAATAATACTTATTTAAGCCTTGAAAAAACAGTAGCATTGATAAATGACGTACATATTTAAAAACAAAAATAAACAACAAAATTGCAAGTACATCTTTTGTAATAAAAACAATAACAGAATTAACATAAAGATGTCAAATGAAGGTAAAAAATTTTGTATATGAAAAAAATTTAAGATTTACGACAAATTTTTTTAGAAAAATTTGTTTAAAAACCTCCATTGAGTTTGTTGCCATGCTATAGAATATATTAATGAAGATGCAAAAATTTATTGCTTCAATAACTCGTTTATTCAGTTTTTTATTCGAATATTTAAACGATTACTTTTTGTAAAAATTTAAAGAATAACGATTTTTTCATATGGAAAGAAAAATCTTAGATTATTCGGTTTTTACTCGACTAAAAACCGGTTAATTTTTCTGGTATTCAGTTTTTATTCAAATGACTTTTTTGAAAAAAAAAAACTAAATCTTTAAATATTTAAATCTACAATTAAAAAAATAATAAATTTTTGTTTTTTTTTAGATTATTTGGTTTTTATTCGAATAATTAAACGATTACTTTTTGTGAAAATCTATAGAATTATAAGTTTTCAATATAGAATCAAAAAAATATTAAATTCTAGTAAATTTTTTATAGTATTCGGTTTTTATTCCATTAAAAACCCGGCTATTTTTTCAGGTGTTCGGTTTTTATGCGAATATGTTTTTTGTATACAATTAGAATTTTTACAGTACTGCATTGCACAAGTATAAAAAACAAATTTCCGGAAAATTTTTCGAGTATTCGGTTAGTTATTCGGATAAAAACCGAATACTATAAAAAAATTACTAGAATTTAATTAAGGATTATTGACTACATTTTGAGAAAATATATATTATAAAGATTTTCAATATAAAATTGAAAATAAATTCAATTCCAGGATTTCTTTTGTAATAATCGGTTTTTATTCGTCTAAAAAACCGGATATTTTTTAATTATTCATAGTTAATCGAATAATTTTTTTTTTTTGGCAAAAATCTAAATCGTTAGAATAATGCAAACTTTAGAAAATTTTTTCCACTATTCGGTTGTTTATTCGAATAATTAAACGATTACTTTTTGTAAAAATCTGTATAACCAAGATTTTTCGGTAAGGATTCTAATAAATTTAAACTTATAAAATAAATTATTGATAAATTAAATTACAAAAAAATTTAGTTTATTCGGTTTTTATTCGACTAAAAAACGGATTAATTTTTGTAGCATTCGGTTTCTATTCAAACAGTGTTGTTTTAATCTGAATATTTAAAATATTTTAATGTACAATTAAAACAAAAAAATTTCTCGATTATTCGGTTTTTTATTCGAATAATTAAACGATTACTTTTTGTGAAAATCTATAGAATTATAAGTTTTCAATATAGAATCAAAAAAAATTTAAATTCCAATAATTTTTTGTAATATTCTGTTTTTATTCGATTAAAAAATCGGTTATTTTTTCGATTATTCGGTTTTTAATCGAATAAATTTTTTGTAAAAAACTATAATCTTTAAAATATTTTAAAGTAAAATTATAAAAATAAAATTCCCTGAAACTTTTTCAATTATTCAGTTTTTATAGAAATATTTAACCGATTAATTTTTTGGCAAACATCTAGAAAATATAGATTTTTTTAATATATTTTACTTTAAAGAATGTTTTGTTGTTATGTAAATTTAAGAAACAGTTTCTATCAATTTTTTTTTTCCAAATACATATTTCTTTTTTTAGTTTTTAAATAATTCGTGTCTTTTTCCGCTTAGGGAGTTAAAATTTAAAGTTTTTTAGAAGTTTAACATGTCACTTTATTAAATGTGATTTAGTAAATATGTAAAATATGTATTATAGTTTTTCTTAGTTTTTTTTTGTCCCGATTTTCTTTAATGTCAAAGTTTAAAACCATAAATCTATGTTTGCTGTAAGTTTTTGTTCTTTATGTTGAAGTTTGTTTTGCTTTTTCGACAACTCTTTGCCGTAGTGGTGATGGCTGGCCACCATCTAAAATGGTTTTTGTCATGTTGACAAATTTTCAGCAACAAAAGGTTATTTTAGGTGGCCACAAAAAAAAAATAAAAGAAACATGAGAAAAAATTTGTTTTAAATGTAAACTAACAAATATTTTAGCAATAACAAATGAAGGCACATAAAGGGAATATGATAATTAAAAACGACCAAAGAGAGTAAACAAATTTGTTTCAATAGCACGAAAGAATCCAGCAATTTATCAATTTCCTTAAAAAAAATATAAAATTTTCTTTTTATTTTTCTTATTTTAAAGAAAAGTTATTAAATTTGCAGAAAAGCAGCCAACAATTGTTAAATTATATTCATTAACCTGTAGCAGCTCTATAAAGACTCAATGTCAACTTTACAAAAAACTTAAAGCATACTTTCAGGCGTTAACATTAATTTTTTAGGAAATGTTAATTTTAAACAAATAATTAAGTTAAAATGTTTTACATTCTTAATAAAGTATGTACTTAGAAAAACTGTTTTATATAACAAAAAACTGTGAATTCCTTAAAAAACGCTAAAATGCTCAATTTATTTAACAAAATAAAAAAAATTGGTTAAACTTTGAACCCTGAAAAATTTATAGTTTTTTTTTTTTTTAATATTAATATATCTTTATAAATTCTTGAAAATCCCTGACAATTAGATATGTTATTTAAATATACCTTGGCTTATATTTGTAAATTTTCAAACACTCACCTGATATTTTTTAATACTATCCAATTGCTCCAGTGTGGGCTCCACAATTTGCGCTATCTGCTGAGGCGCTACGCCGATATTGTTAGACATGGGCATGCCACGACGATCGGGCAGTTGTGGCGGTTGGGGGCTACCTAACACGCGCACAGTATCACGAGGCGGTGGCACTGGTTTTATGGAACCATTTAACTTATGATAAAAAGAAAAATATACAAAAAAATTAAAACATTTAATCTATAATTTCAAAACAACAAATTAGTTAAGAGAGTTTAACAAGTGGTGTATGATTGAAAATGTTGTTTGGTTTTAGTTTAATGGGAAATTTCTTTTGTATAAAAGTTAATGAAATGTGTAGAAAAGAGTTTTTCTTACTGAAAATAAAAAGAAAATTACAAAAAATAATAAAGAAATTACAAGTAAAAAACAGAATTACTAAGCAAAAAGTATAAAGAAATAATTATTCGGGGTTTATACGAATAAATAACTAGTTATTTTTTCAGGTATTTGGTTTTTATTCGCATAATTTTTGTGTGAAAAATCTATATAAAAATATTAATATTTTAATGTACAAGTGACAAAGTCAAATTCCGGTTTTTTTTCAATTTTTTGGATTTTTATTCGTATAACGATTACTTTTTTGTGAAAACCCATATAATTAAATTTTTTCAATATAGAATAAAAAATTAATTAAATTCTAGGAATATTTTTGGAAAATTAGGTTTTTATTCGATTAAAACACCGGTCTTTTTAGGTACATATTCGGTTTTTATTCCAATAATTTTTTTACAAAAATCGGAATCTTTAGAATATTTTAAATTTCTGGAATTTTTTTCGATCATTCGACTTTTTATTCGAATAATTAAACGATTATTTTTGTGAAAATCTATAAATTAAAAATTTTTAATATAGAATCAAAATAAAAATAAATTATTTTTTTTTGTTGTTTGTACATATTCGCTTTTTATTTGACTAAAACCCGGTTATTTCTCCAGGTATTCGGTCGTATAATTTTTTATTGACAAATTAAAATATTTTAATATTTTAATTTTTTTAACAAGTGACAAAAACAAATTTCCGTAAATTTTTTTCAATTAGTCGGATACTTAATCGAATAATTTTTGTTAAAATCTTACATTTAAAAAAATTAATTTTTTATAGTTTTTTTTGTTATATTTTGTATAAAATCAAGATAATCAGCCTTATTATGAGTGCGTTTTCTTTTTACGACAACGACTCTTTCGTAATAGATTAAAGAAACAAATTTAATTTTATCTTTAATCTATTACGAAAGATCCTTTTTATCAATTAAGATTTTTGAAGCTTTTTTTGCTTAATTTTGTTATATTTCCTAAAAAATTTCCTGTTTTGAAAAGAGTAGGATTTTTGAAGATTTTTTTTGCTAAATTTTATTAATAAATATGTTAATAAAATATTTAAATCTTGTTTTTGCTTATTTTTTGAATTTCCGTTTACATTTTGAAAAATTCCCTAAATTTCTTTTGAGAAAAAATACGATTTCAAAGCTTTTTTGTTAAATTTTGTTAAAAATAATATTTCAATCTTGTTTCAATCCATTTTTTTAAATTCGCAATTGCATTTTGAAAAATCCCGAAATTCTTTTTTTTTTTTTTGTAAAATTAAGATTTTTGAAGATTTTTTTTTGTCAAAAGTTTGATAATAAATTTGTTAATCAATTATTTAAATCTTATTTTAAATTATTTTTTAAATTCCCAATTACATTTTTTTAAATCTCCAAAATTACTCTTTGAAAATATAAGATTTTTGAATATTTTTTCTGAATTTTGTTGTTAAATATGTTAGTTAAATCTTTCGTTATTTTATTATGTTTAATTTAAACTTCTTAAAAAATTCTTATTTTATGCCTTTAATTTCGAAATTCTTTTTCCCCGGATCCCTGATTTTTTTTGTTTCTTAAACAATTACCTATTTAAACTTGTTTAAAGCTATTGTTTTATATTTTTTTGTGTTCAAAGTTGTTAAAAGTAAAAGAAAGGCATCACAATGAACCGTATTGGTCTCTGGGTGATGGTGTGGGGACAACCTCATACCGGCCTAACCTAACCTAACCTAAAAGAAAAAATATTATCATTTGTTTCCCCCCAAAAACTACTAACATTGTTTCTCAATTTGTTTACAAAAATTAAGAAAATTTTTTAGTTTTGGGAAAAAGTGTTTCTGTTAATTGCCTTGAAAATTCGTTTACTGTTTGGTAAATGTGTCATAAATTAACCTTTATAATGTTTAACATCCTTTACTACATCCTTGACATCATGACAGGTGTTACTTGCATTTCAAAATAATGAAAGCAGCAGGAGTAGGCAATTTGGGGTGTTACAACTAAAATGCTATCAGCAGCAATTTCCTGACAGGTAATTAAATTTTAGTTATTTTAGTGTAAAAAAAGCTGAATAATTAAATTTACTAAGAAACTTCTGTTATTCTGCATAATTTGTTTAAGTTTTCGTTCAGTTTTCTTAATAAATTTGTTAATATTTTTTCGTTGTATTTTTAAGACTCTCAAAAGTTGCCATCTGGAGGTTTTGAGGTTTTTTGAGTTACCTGTTTAAAAATAGAAGTCAATTTCTAAACTACGAGAAAACAAACTACTGGAAAAGTAAGAGTAAAAGGTTTACGGAGTTCTACAAGGTAAAAGAAATGTTAACTTTTGATAGGAGACTTAAAACATTGAAGAATACCAAGAAATTACAAAAAAGCTTGCAGCAGAAAAGCTTTAAGAAAATATTTAAAAAAAGCTTTAAGACAAGCTTTAATAAACCTTTAATAAAAGCTCTAAGAAAAAAATTAATAAAAGCTTTAAGGCAAACTTTAATAAACGCTTTAATAAAAGCTTTAAGAAACAATTTAATAAAACCTTAAAGACAATCATAACAGTATTTTAGAAAATCTTCAAGAAAAGTTTTAATAAAGGATTTAATAAAGACTTTAGTAACAACTTTATTAAAAGTTTTAAGAGAAACTTTAAGAAAAGCTTTAAAAAATTATGAAAAACTTTGAGAAAAGCTTTAAGAAATAAATGCAAGAAAATATATAAGAAAGCTTTTAAAAAGTTTAAAAAAAGCTTTACTAAAAGAAAGAAAAGAAAAGCCTTAAGCTTTCAAAAGCTGTAAGAAAAGATTTAGTGAAAGCTTAAAGACAAGCATTAATAACACCTTTAAGAAAAGTTTTAAGACAAGCTTAAATAAAAGCTTTAAAACAAATTTTGATAAAAGCTTTACGAAAATATTTAAGTTTTAATAAAAGCTTTACAGAAAAATGTAAAACAAGATTTAATAAAAGTTTTAAGACAAGCTTTAAGAAAAGTTTTAATAAAAACTTTAAGGCAATCATTAAAAGATTTAAGAAAAGCTTCAATAAAACCCTTAAAAAATCATTAAAAAACTTTGAGAAAAGCTTTAAGAAATTCCTTGATTTCCTTTACAGTTTTAGTCTCAACAAACATAAAGTTCTTTGGAAAAGAGATTGGATTGTTAAAAAGCCATTTTGCCAATAACAGAGAGAAACCAATATGAGAAAAACAAACCTCATCTAAAAGTTTTCCGGCCACTTGTGGCTGGGGCTTCTGACAGCCCATTTGCTGAAATCCTTGTTGCTGCTGTTGCTGGAAATCCTCATAGGAACCATTTAGAGACATGGTGGATATCATAGAAGTTTCCTGCTGTTGCTGCTGCTGTTGCTTCAACGAGTGTGGTGGTGAAAAGCTCATGTTGTGGGACTCGGTATTGGAGTTATTGCAAGAGTTAATGCGCGTCAGAGTGGTATTGGCCGTGGAGGCCGAAGAGCAAGAGGAAATTTGCGAGGACAGAGAAGACAAATGAGCTGGGGGCGGATAACGGGGTGAAGTTTTTACAATTTCGATAAAACTGTCGGGCACATCTACGGGCAATTCGCGATGCTTGACGGCCGCGGGTAGAACGACAGTAGTTTTGCAGGAGAACTCTTTGAGTTCATACTCGGGCGGGGGAGTAGAACTGGAGCTGTTAAGGCTTGGCAAAGAATCGCCACTGCCGCCGCCATTGCAGCCATTCAATAGATCGGCTGCATGGCCATTCAATTTGGCATTATATGCTGTCATAGAGGAGGAGGTTGCGGAGGAAGACGAGTTGTTGGAGTTGGGCTGCGAGTTGATGTGGGGAGCAGCTGGGGTGTTATTTAGTTGATTAGATTTGTTATTCAAATGATTATTGTTGTTGTTGTTATTGTTATTAATGTTCTTAAGCTGGTGATAGGAAATGGAGTCATAAGATTCAGCAGACTTCTTGCTTAAGACCTCACTTTCAAACGAGGAGGAGTGTGAAGAGGATCCGCCGCCCTTCAAATACAAAGCATCTACCATTAGTTCCAAATCATCGGCTGTGGCAGCTACCACTGCCAACGCTGAGTCACCACTGCCATTAGGATTATGGGTCACTGAGGCCGATTTTGCTGCTGCTGCCTTCAGAGCCAAATTATTGTTAAGTTTTTGCGTCTGATATTCATATTCCAATTCCCGACAGTTTTCATAGTTTTCAATTTGATCCAATTTCAATTGTTGTTGGGCATTGTAAACATTTTGTATTTGTAATTGTTCGTTAGTGTAATTGAGTTTATCCGTGTCGGTGGTGTAAATACAGTTGGCCGAGGTGAATTTTTGCCAGTGTTGAATTTTAAGATGTTTATGATGTTGAAGATGATGATGTTGTTGTTTTAATGATGTTGTTTGTGTTTCAGAATTGTAATTAATAATAAATTTTGTATTATTTTGCATTAATCTAGCAGAACATTTGGGTAAGGTATTATTGCATTGAGCATTAAAGTGAAATTTCTCAGGGAAAACGGGTAAATTTTGTTTAGAGTGCTGGTTAGAAGTAGAGTCCACCAAAGAGGTGGGTTTCTTTAAAGAGGTATTGCAGTAGGTGAAAATGGGATTATGATGTGATTGGGTTAGTGTGGTAATGGTTTTGTTGTTGTATGAATGTGTAAATGTTTGTGGTGCTTTTTGGTGTGGTGAGGGGGAATGTTGTGATGACTTTGGTGTTGTGTGGTTTTTTGACTTATTCTTAAAAAAATGGCGTCTATTCTTTACCTGTGGTGGACGGGGTGGTGGATAACGCGGAGGTGTTTTATTGCGAGCTATAAAATTGTCGGGACAATCAACAGCCATCTCACGATGAGGTCCTTTATTGTTAAAAAAAAAATTAAAAACAATTAGAATAGTAAATTTAAGTTATAGAATCATTTAGTAAAACCTACCATTATCTTGATTTATGGACTTCAACATGGTGGTATACAATTCCTGATCAATTTCTTGTGTATCTTCTTCGTTTGTTTGTCGTATGTGTGGTAAATTATTATAAACATCGGGCAGACAGGGTTTTAAATCTTCACTATCTAAAACCACTATACTAGAGCCGGAACGGCGGCGGGGCCTAAAAAGAGCACAAACAAGAAAGAAAGGAGTTATTCAAAATACATACGTATGTACATGTTATATACTACAGAATGTTTTAAAAAAAACTATTCTAAATTTTGTAAAACTTTTATGTAAAAATATAACTTTTTCAAAAGTCTTAAAAATTAAAATTTTCTGTAAAAAAAACCTTACATTATAAAAAAATTTCTTAATTTTTAATAAAAATTTTACTTTTTGAAAAAAGTACTAAAAATACTACATTTTAAAATATAACTAAAATTTATTTGTTTGTATTGAAACAGTTTAAAAACAAGTTTTTATTATAGATTTTTTCCAAAAATACTACTTTTTCAAAAAGTACTAAAAATATGTACTACTTCTTGAAAACTCTTGAAAATTAAAATTTTCCTTAAATAACATTATATGTATATAATCAAATTTCTTAATTTTTAATAAAAATTTAATTTCTTTTTCAAGCAATGAGGTCACTTTTAATATTTATATAAAAATGTTCTATATATTTATATCCAATATTTCCTAATATTATAATTTTAAAATTGTAAATCCCTGAAGAGTTATCCATTGAGATAACAGAATATTGGATATAAATATATAGAACATTTTTATATAAATATTAAAAGTGACCTCATTGCTTGAAAAAGAAATTAAAGAATATTGAAAAAGGTCGAATAAAAGAACTAAATATTTTTAAAAATTTCAGTTTTTAAAAAAATGCTTAATACTCTACTTTTTTAACAATTTCTAAAGTTAATTTCATTTAATCAAGTCTCAGTAAAACTATATTTTGTTAAAATTTTAAAACATTTTTAAAAATTTTTGGGGAAAAATACTGTTTTTGAAAAGTACTTAAAATACTACATCTTTGAAAATTCTTGAAAATTAAAATTATCTATAGAAAACATTACATTATAAAGAAATTTCTTAATTTTTATAAAAATTTTACTTTTTGAAAAAGTACTAAAAATACTACTATTTTAAAAACGGCTTAAATCAACTTTTTTTTTAATAAAATCTGAGTTAAACCATGTTCTTTATAAATATTTATGTTTTTTAAAAAATTTCTTAAACTTTTTTTAAAAAATAGTACTCTTTTAAAAAGTACTACAAAAAACTGCATTTTATAAAAGCTCACAAAATGCTTAAAATATTGAGAATTATTTATAAACACCTTACATTAATGTGGAATTTCTCTATTTTTTTTTAAATATGTACTACTTTTTAAGAAAGTACTAAAAATACTACCGTTTTAAATATGTATAGCTAAAATTAATTAAATAAAAACAAGTTTTTATAAAATTTTTAAACGTTTCTAAAATATTTCTGGAAAAATACTAATTACTACTTATTCAAACTACTACTTTTTACAAAACGCTAAAATTTTAAATTCTTTTAATAGCAAAAACTACTCTTTTAAAAACATACTAAAAAAACTACTATTTTAAATATTCCCCAAATTATATTATGTTTAAGAAATCCTTGATAAAAATTACTAATTCCATTAAAAACCTTGAAAAACTTCACTTTTTTTATTCAAAATACCAAAAAAATAGTACTTTTTTCTAACAAAATTTACTTTTAAAAAATATATTTTGGCCAAAAACTTAAAAGTACTTTTTTGGGAAAACATTTCAAATTTTATTGGTTAACCTTGTAAAATTCTCTTTTTCTTTTATTTATTTTTCTTACTTAAAGTACTAAATTTGGAACTTTTTAAAAAAGTACTATTTGTGGAAAGAGTTTAATTTATTAAAAAAAAACTATGTGGAAATGTGTTTAAAATAAAATTTTTTTCTTGCTTTTAGTACTAAAAAAGTGCTGTAAATGGTACTTTTTTTAAAGAGTAAGTTAAAAAAAAACACTATTTGTTGAACAAGAACTTTAAAAATAATTTATGAAACTATGTGGATATGTGTTAAAAATACAAATATTTTGCTTAAAGTACTAAAATTGGCACTCTTTCCAAAGTGTACATTTTTTTCAAAAAGTATTATTTGGAAAATAAGTTCAATGTATGTATATTAAAAAAATATGTGGAAAAGTGTTAAAAATACTATTTTTTAGCTTAAAGTACTAAAAAGGGTACTTTTTTAAAATGATAATCTTAGGAAAAATACTTTTTTCCGAATAAATTCCTATTTTTGTTTCGAATATTTTGGTAAATGTAACATTTTTTTATGAAAATTTTAAAAATACTAAATGTTTTACTTAAGGTACTAAAATACATTGTACTTTTTCTTTTTTTTGTAAAGAAAAAAAAAACGTTTGTTTTTTAAATTTTACACAAAGTTGCTTAACCGTACAATTCTTTTTTTCAGTGCAATTTTACAATTTATGCCTGGCATTTTTGTTTGCACAAAATTTCCACTGTATTCATGTTTGGTTTAGTTTACAAAATTGTTCCTCTATTGTCATTTTACTTATAATTCAATAAATTCCTAACATGTGAAAGGTAAATTTAAGACGAAAAATGCAGCAGAATATTTTATGAGAAAAGTGTGTGTGTGTGTTTGTTAGCTTGCTACCTGCCAAATGGCAACAGCTAAGAAATTCTTAAAGCCAAAGTAATATTTTTGCAAACACACACACAAAACTGCAGCTGTCACTTGTCAAATGTCGGCAAAATATCCTCAAGAAAGCCATAATAAATACGATCACACAACATACAAGAAAAACAAAGATAAACAACAACAAAAACACATGTTTCTGCGTGACTTCAGGTGTATGTCTAATGGTCAGTTTTTACCTTGATATTTAAATACGAAATTAGTTCATTTTTCCTTCAATTTAAGTTTTATTTAAATATGGTTTCATTTTTTCAGAGTCAAATTGCGTTTTGTTTTTAATTATAATAAAAGTATGGTAGCACTATTAAATGTCAAAAAATATAAACAACTTCTTCATTTAACAGACACAATAACACAATGTTTTTATTCGTGGCGAGTTTATTTATTGAATATTTTTATCAAATAATAAAAAAAAACTTCAATGCGCAATTTTCATAATTTGCAGAACTGTCAAAATCATATGGTACTATGAACAACTTAAGTTGTATTTAAATGGACGTAGTCAGTGATTTTAGTTATATTTAAATATGATTTATAAAAACGAATTTGGTATTTAAACAGAACTTAAATTTAAAAAACCTTTTGATTTTAAAAAATATTTAGATTTTTAAAGCATTTAAAAATAAAACTTGTTAAAAAAGGTGTTTCAATATAAATTTATGGCTTAGAAACAGATTTCTAAGAAATTTAAAACAAAAATTTTCATTTTAAATTTTTAAATTTTGAGGTTAGAATTTTTAAATTTCTTAAAATTAAGCTCTTTTTGATTTTTAAAACTTATTTTAATAAATAGTTTAATAAATAATAAAATAACTGTAATTTAATAAATTTAACGCAAAATTAAAGATTTCTAAGCAAATTTAAATTTTGAGGTTAGAATATGAAAATTTCAAAAAATCCGATCTTTTTTTAATTGTTTGAAAGAAATTAAAGTAAAAAATTAAAAAAAAAAATACAAATAACAAAACAAACTATTGATTTTTATAAAATTACCTTGAAAAATATGCTTTTTAAAAATTAAAAATTTTGAATTAGAATTAAAAAATCGATTACAAGGAGATTTTACGCTTTTTAAAGAAAGTTTTGTTTACAAACATTAATAACATATTAAACTGTATTTAAGCAAAAATAAGATTATTTATGAAATTTAAATTTTGAGGGTTCGAATTTAAAAATTCCTAAAAATGAGATTTTTGTTCTTTTTGAAGCAATTTTGTTAACAAAAAAGAATAACAAATAAAATCTACATTTAATTCTAAAGCTTAAAACTGAAATTTAAAACATTTTAAGCAAAACTAAGGATTTTTAAGGAAATTTAAATTTTAAGGTTAGAATTTAAAAATTTTAAAAATTCAGTTGAGGTTAAATATTTGAATTTTAAAAAATTGGAATAATTATTAATTTTTAAAAGAATTTCTTATAAAAACTTGTTAATTAATATTATGTAGTTTATATTTATATGATGAATAGTACTTATTTTTATTAAAGTTAAAGCAAAATAATTGAATTTTTAAAACATTTAATTTTATTATCTTTATTATGTTTGATTTTAATTCAACTAAAAGGAATAAAAATTATTTTTAAAATTTTTAAATTTTAAGGTTCGAGTTTAAAATTTAAAAACAGCAATTTTCTAGACTTTTTATAAGAATTTTTTATTATTGTTTTTATTTTTGTAGTTAATATAATTTAGTTTATATTGAAACACTAAATACGGATTTTTATAGAATTCAAATATGTAATTGAGGTTTTAAAAAACAAAAATTTTGAGGTAACATTTGAAAAATTATGATTTTTGTAATATTTTTTACAGCATTTGGTTTTAAATCTTGTTTATAATTAAAATTTAAGTTATTATGTTTTGATTTGATTTACTTGCAATTTTAGTTATCTATTTTCTATTTTACTTTTTTCTTGTTTTAATTTACATTACTTATTAATTTTATTTTAGCCTTTGATAACATTTTCATATGTAGCTAACATGTTTTAAAACTTTCTTTTACTTGAAAAACTTCCTCTGGACTTAAAAACAAATACAAATTGTAAATTTTTCCATTTCTTTTTTGCTGATTTTTAGCAAACATAAATATTTAATTGCACGCCAACACACACTCTTAAAAGTAAAGATAAAATATAAGCAAATATTAGAAAAAAGGTAATTCAATAGTTTTTGCCTTTTTCTCAGTAAAAAAAATTCCAATTTCCTAAAGAAAATAAAACAAATAACTAAAATAAACATTAACAAGTAAATTTAATAAGGAATGCAGTACTGTTAGTTGAGAAATGAGAAAAAAATCCAAGCATGACGAAACGTATGTTTGTTTGAGTGTGTGCAGTTATTGTTTAGGCCATCAATAAGGCAAATCGAACTATAGCTGTCTCTTTTTTACTTATTGTTTGTTTAGAGGATTTATTTTGCTTTGTTTGTTTTGCTCATTGTTAGAGATTTTTTGTTGCTAATGTTGTTTTCAGTGTTGTAGGGTTTGTAAAGATTATACCTAAAGATATTTTTTTATATTTTTTGGTTTTCAAATCACCTGTAATAGTTAAACAAATAGTTTCTAAGATTTTTCCTTTTAGATAAAGCAATTTGATATAATTATTTAATAAGAGTTTATTTAGGACACATTTGAACGTACATATGTACATATGTATTTGTGTTTTTTTAAAAAACTAAGAAAAATGGCGGCTAAAGGTATTTGAGGTTTGATTTGCCTAATTTAAGTGTGTTATTAACAAGGAAATGTTAAGACAAGTTGTAGGTATAGGTATATGGAATATGCACATTTGAATTATTTTATTAAATTTAATGAAATCCCTTAATTATTTGTTTACCATTAAATCTCCTTTTAGGTTATTTGTTATTTTTTGTATTATTTCCTTTTTTTAAACCGGAAATATTTAAAATTCCATTAAGTTGTATCGTTTAACAACCAGTCTGGCTGATAAAATATTCATTAGCAGTGATTTATCTTTAAAACAAATTATTAAACGTTGAACTATTTTTATTTGTTTGTTTTTTTTTTTTTTTTTTTTTTTTTGTTAAACAAAATAAAAAAAATACACACAACTTTTACTTAATAATGAAATGGGTTTCATTAAAAATGCATTACACGCTTAAGAAATATGCAAATTATCAAACAAGCAATTGCTTTTAAAGAATTTTAAATGAAATCTAATAAAAAATTTATTTGAAATAAATAGGTATAAAGTAAATCACAATTTGTAACTATTTCTAAATTATGTTAAACAAACTTAAAAAAATGTTGAACATTTTGAAAGTTCTTTGACCTTTTTGTTTAGTTGTTTCAAGTTTAGCTTGTCTAAACATTAAATACTAATTTAAGGTTATCTAAAAAAACACCCACTTAAAGTAAAACTTCAAAACCAACTTCTTTCTCTTTACATTACTTTAGCTTCACGTTTTTTTTCAACTATTTCCTCTTCACCTCAATAACTCAATCTGGGTCTTAAACTTTTGTTGTAAATGTTTGTTACCGTCACTATTTTTTAAAGTTCAATGGCCATGGCTTACCCAGCCAAATAAGCAGCCAGACAGACGTCAAATTGACAGTATGCTTGTAAAAAACCATACAAAACAGTGTAAGAAAAATAACAACAATTTTAAAATTTTTTTAAGATTGAAGTCATGTGTTTAAGACAGCCTCATTTAGCACATAATTTGAATAATTGTTTTTCTTTTGAGTGGAGCATGAATTTGAACTTGAAAATTTTAAACAAATTAAAGTAATTTAAAAGAAATAAAAGAAATTTAAGTAAAAAACCAAGACATTGTTAAATTACTTAAATAATTTTATGATGTAACTTAATAAAAATTTAAAAGTTTAACCTGTGTTGAAAATTCATTAAAAAAGAGATAAATGCAATACCTATTTATTAAGAAAATCTTTAAAATTTTGAAAAATATTTCAATACCACAAAAGTATCCGCTCATTTGGCAAATAAATTTTGTAGTTAAAGACAGTTATGTTAAATTTTAATCACATTAATTCAATTAGAGCGTATTCAGCTAAAACAAAAAATATGTGTATAAAATATGTATTTCAATTCTATTCCCTAAAATCAAGATTTTTCTTTGAAATTTGTTTACATTTTGAAACAACTCTTTTTAATGTAACTCTTCCTTGAATTTAAAACAAAAAAATTCGCTTTGTGTAATTTTCTGCAACAATATGTTTCATTTTTAAACTTTGAACACAAAAGGGTTCAAACACTAACAGGTGTTTGATATACATCTTAAAGAAAATTATAGAGGCATCCTATCATTTAAACAAGAAAATACTTAAAAGTATGTTTTTTCAACAAAAAAAAACCTCTGTTTTGTCTGCTAAAGCAGCCCTGTTGTTATTACTACTCTGTTTTACAACAATTAAATTTAAATAACGGAAGTAAATGACAATAACAACAACAACACACTAGTCATACCTGTAGTAAATTTGTAAACAAATCAAAACAATAACAAAGCACATATAGGTACATACATACATACTTACATTACAATTCCCTACAAAACAAGTTTAACCCTTAAAAGCATGAACAACAAACTTTTCGCATGCTTGAATAATTAACCAGAGAAAAATGCAAGCAGAGAGAGGGGGTCATGCTAAGTGTCAACCAGTGATGGAAAATAGCCTTTTGGATTTTGTACCAACTTTATAAATAAAATGTACTTTTTAGACCTTCACGTCCATTTTTTTTAATATTTGATAAATAATAATCCAACTTAACCAGAAACTCACATAAACGAAAAATTCGATATACCTAGTCATTTACGGCAAAATTTTTAACATTACCTTATATAACGATTGACATTTATGTACATATAACAAGAATTTCTCAAAACATCGCCGAATTCTAATGGTTCATTTCCTCTGGTATTGATTTGATGATAAAAAGGAATACGATGTAAGCCTTCTTCAAAGAATCATACAAAACGTTTGTTCACAATATACAACTAGTGTTCCAGAAAGAAAGTTATCAAAGAATAGAGTAACAATTTTATATTAATGCATTTGAAACAAAGATAAATTAAAGATAAAGAAATAGAGCTGGTTTCGTAATAAAATTTTACCAGTAAATTATCTTTATTCGGGATTGGCCTGTACACTAGAGCCCTGATTTGCGTCTATCCTATTTGTGTCGTTTCGATTTGCGTCGCCTTTCTAAATGTAGTAGCGGATTACGCTTTGCGTCGTTTTGATTCCGATTTGGGTCGGATTTAAAATTTTGTATCAATCTGCTTTGCGTCGTTTTGCTTCCAATTTCCATGTGAATATTTTGCCTACTTGCGTGTAAAAGGGGAATTCCCATTTAAATTAAATTAATTTTGGTTGTGCTTTTATATATGTAAATATATTTTTTTCTTCTTAAATATAAGACGGTTTTTAATAAAAATATGATTTTGCTTGCTAAATTTTTAAATTTTAGACCCATTCAAAAGAAAAAAGTGATTCGATTTGCATCATTTCGGTTTGTGTCGCATTTCTCGGTCCCTATTAACGAAGCAAATCGAGGCTCTAATGTATTTGTTTAAATGTGTAGTTAGGCTACTTCTGAATTATTAAGAATATTATTTTCGTTTATTATCTTGATTACCAATAACTTTCTTATTTATCAAGTATCGGGATATATATTCTTACATACTTCAATTAGAATTTCAAAATTACAAATTTTTTTTATTTGAGAATGTATTCAAAAATTGAAGGTTGAACTTCTAATGTTTTTAAAATTCCAATTAACTAAATATTAAGCTGTAGTTTCTGAATTCAGCCTCAAAATCATTTAATATGAATTAATATTTCAGAGGTTTCCATTTTTCGATAATTCAAATAGCAATTTATTGCCGTGATAACCATCTTATAGATACATATTTAAAGATCGTATGGATATCAGTTCCAAAGTGTTCATGATATTGAATAAAATCATCTCTTCTACTTGCACTACTATACAAATGTGCAAAATAACTTAAATAATATATTTATCATGTATATATTTCTTCTGGAATACCAAATGAAGCGGTAATTTGAAATTGTACCAAATGACTCGTGGTAGTACCATGGTACCAACTGAGTCTAAAATGTATCAAAAAAAAAAAGTACAATTGTATTGCCCACACTGGTGTCAACTATATACACACATATACAGTGAATTATTATGTTTCATGCATGCATTCATTTCGAAAAAAAAAACAATAACAACTAGAAACAACACACACTTGTTGTTGGTTAAATATTAAATATAGTTTTCATTATTAACATTTTACAATCATCATAATGAATTTTTCATTTCATTTGCAGGGAGAAACAGAAAAAAGAGGCTGAGTGAAAATGGTGGCTATTGATAGTGTGTGTGTGTGTGTTTGTGGTTTTTACGGTGAGTGGTAAAAAAAGTCTTCCCTTGACTTTTGTTTCATTTTTTGTTGCTTTGTTTAAACAATTGTAATTTCACCTGTTGCAATTCAATGCATTTGACATTTGATTAAACACATGCTTGAAAATAATAATATGTAGTACCTACTTAATAAAAGTACTATTTCAAATACACCTAAAACAGAAACAACAACAATAATAAAAACAACAAACAAAAGATAATAAAGTAGTTATTAAACTTGAGCAAAAGGGTTAATCTCAGCAGTTTAAGGGGATTTAAAGGGGCATTTAAAAAAAAATTAATAAAATCAAATGAGTATTTTTGAGGCAATAAACTGCTAATTTAACAAAAGTTCCTAATAAATGACACTTAATTAATAAACTATATTAAAATGTTTGAGAAATTTTCAACATTTCTTATACATATTTCTTTTTAATATTACATACAAATTAATCGATAATTAAAGTTAACCAAAATATTAAAAAACTTTATTTGCCCAAGTCTTTTTTATATATTAAACAGTATTAAATTTCTGTTTTTCTAGCTAAAAATTGTTGCAACACTTAACTAAATTGCTTGCCTACGGCCAAATAACCAACTTAAAAAAAGTATTTGCTTGAAAATTTCATATTTTTTAAGGCATTTTTTCAACAACACACTAGCATTGCTCTTTAAAAGCCCTTATACTTCTATATAACACACAAACAAATGACCAGTAATAGTAAAATTTAAAAAAAAGAACTATTAACTAAAGGTTTTGCTTCAATGATTTTCAAATAAGGCAAAAGAAAACCTAAAAAAATACACAAATAATAAATAAGAAAAGTAACATGGAAAACAAACAGTGAAAGCTTTACATAAAGGTCCTTAATCACAAATTCTGGAAATAATGATTTCTTAAATTGTTGCTCTCTTTTGCCTGCCTTTTACTGTTTTCTACTCATTCTTTTTTGCTCAAAATTATTAACAATACAAAATCAAGCCTTTATTTACTAGATTTACAACATCATGTCCTGCAGAAAAAACGACACCAATAAGCCCTGAATACTTACAATCGTTTTTAACCATATTTTCCAAGTGTATTTTTTTTTGCTTATTTTTTGTTAAAAAAAATCACTGTTTGTTAGGAAAATGAAGTAAAAATTAATAAATTGTTTAAAATGTAAGAAAGATCCAAACATTTTTGGCTTTAAAAACAATTTAAGTTAAGTTAGCTAAGTTAACTTTAAGCAAAAAAACCGCTAATTTGACACACTGTTACTAAACAGAGTTGTTCTAGAGAATAGTAACCCTTCTTAAAACAGGGTTGTATTTAAAACACTAAAACAAGTTAAAAATATTAGAAATAAAACAAATAATGCTAGTTATTAGTAAAATGAACTTAGTTTAACATAAAATTTCACAAAATCTTTAAAGCGATATTAAAATGCAAAATATTAGGAATCGGAAATGAAAATTTCAAAGGAGTTAAAAAAATTACTTAATTAAACTTGGTGTATTTATAAATCAGAACATGACCTTTCTAAATCTATATAAAAATAATGCCTAGTTTGAAAACAAAATGAGACACCGTGTAATATAGTTTGGGATATTAATTTTAAATCAACTTTCTCTTTGTAAACAAAAATCTACTCTCTCTTACAACATATTCCCTTTAAAAACAATATTTGTAATCATAATCTTTTATTCCTATTTAAGATACTTGAAAGAATATTGAATAAGCAAATGGTTGAATACTTAAATGCTAACAGTCTGCTTACTAATAGACAGTCTGCAACTGGGCTTATGTCATCGTATCTTGATAATAGATATCAATATGTCTGTGCAAATAACAAATGTTCTAGCACTTCAAGGGTAACAAAAGGTGTTCCATAAGGATCAATCCTAGGACCACTTCTCTTTTCAATATATATAATTGATTTACCACGACAATGAATGTGTTGACAAACTGAACTCGGATCTCTTAAAAATTCAATCTTGGGCAATATCTACACTCAAAAAAAAATTGAGTAATCCGTACTTAAATCAATCCGTAGCGGTGTCAATAGTAGCGTAAGTACGGATTTTCTTATAGCGAGTACAAAATACTTGATTCAAGTACGAATTCATCAAGTCAAAAAATCTTAATTTTAGCTCTCCTTAAGAATTACTGAGATTGAATTAATCCACAAATAAGCTTGATTCAAGAATTATAAACTAGATTTAAGGACGAATTCGTACTTGATGTAATCTAAAAATGAGACTGATTTAAGTATGTCCGAGTTTGAATTAATCCCAAAATGAGCTTGGTTCAAGAATTTTGAACTAGATTTAAGCTCGAATTCATACTTGTTGTAATCCTAAAATCGGATTCATTTAAGAATGCCCGAGATATAATTAATTATCTTCTTGATTTAAGAACAAATTGGACTTTCTTGCTCAATAAGTTATAAAAAATGATTTTGAGAGCTTCTGAGAGAGTAAGTTTAACTTCGCTCATTTCTTCTCTGGGATTGATTTAAGATTTTTTTCTTAATTTAAGTAAAATAAGTCTTAGTTTTTGTTTCAAGATTTATCTTCTTGATTAAAGAACAAATTGGACTTAATTTAAGAGTTTTTTACTTAAATCAAGAACACCATTCTTGTTTCAAGAAAATCTGCGCTTGATTTGTCAAATCAATCCCGATTTTTACTTATTTTAAGTATGAACTAGTAAAAACGTACTTGAGAATTTCAGGCTAAAACTGAGAAAAATAAACTTAATTTTAGAATGCCATTTTTCTTTCTGTGTAATGGTCTCCGCCTTAACCCATTAAAATCTAAATGCCTAATAATTTCTCGATCTCCAGTGCAAACTATTGATGTGCCGAATATTTTGCTCAATAACCAGATTATTGAGATTATCAACAAGGCAAAGAACCTTGGAATAATTATTAACTCTACACTCACCTGGTCAGAATATATTATCAGTGCTACTGGAAAAACCTTTTCAATATTACGTGGACTATGGAAACACCTGACACCGGTACCGGTTTCCATACGCATAATGCTGGCAAAAACTTTTTTGATTCCAACACTTCTGTACGGTTCTGAAGTATTTTCCAGCTGTGACTACAAAAGCACCAGGAAACTTACTTCAGCATATAATTCAATCTTGAGATATGTATTTAACTTAAGAAAATCGTCTCACATCTCACCCTTGCAAACAAAATTATTAGGAATAAGTCTTTGTGACTTTCTAAAAATTAAATCTCTAACATTATTACATAAGATAATTTTTACAAATAAACCATCTTATCTTTTTAATCGGCTCATTTTCACTCGTTCAAGGAGGAATAATAACCTTATTCAAATACGACATAAAAAACTAGTTTCGGAATATCAATACTTTATCTATTCTATTCGTCTTTGGAACTCGCTACCTCCAAGAATACAGTTTTTGAGCAACGCAATGGAATTTAGGAAATCTATATATAACTACTTTAGTGCATAGCTTTATACCTACGTTATTATTATTATTATTATTTTTTAATTTTAATTTTATTTTTTAAGTTATTAAGTTATGATCTTGTCTTTTTGTCATTTAATTTCTATAAATTTGTTAACGTAAACTCATCCTGTACTGTAATTATAAAACTTTCAGTTTTGTTGTACAGGATATCAAATAAATAAATAAATAAAAGGAGAGGCCATAAAAATTAATACTTTTCTTAAGATTTGTTATTAAAACGTCTTAAACTGATTTTATGTAACAAATAGGTGTTAAAATCATAAATAAGATTAAATTACAACTCTACCTAAGAATTTAGGTACACAGAAAGAGAGAGAGAGAGAGTCACTCTTACTCTCTCCAGAAAACCAGTAAGAAGTTATCTTGTTCTTCTTAAATAACTGTTCGTGTTTAGATGGCCATATTAAGTAAACCACAATTTAGTGTTTTTTTTTTGTTTTTGATAAAACGCTAAATTATAAAGTTTTGTAAACAATAGCTTTATTAACTTAATATTTCAACTTTAAGTATTACAAAACAATTAAAACAGGAGAGATTCAAAATTTGTTTAATCTTATTACTTTAATAAATTTCAAATTACATTTTATATATGTAACTTACCAATGCTTTAATATGCGCATTTTGTAATCCAATTACTTTTGAGCAGCTTTTCGTTAGAATTTTGTTATTTATTTATTTCTTTACACCTATAAGATTTTTGTTTTTCAATAAATTGATATCATTTCTAGGAAAATTATCACATGTTTAGTTTTAAGTTTCTTGTTAAGTTTTTACGTATAGCAAAAGGTATATTGATTTAAGTACACTCTATAAAATAATACAAATTTTATATTTTATAAGAAATATTAAAAACACACACAAAAAAGTCTGTAATATTAAAGGCAATTTAGAGTTGAAACTATAATAAACAGATGTCTCGCAAAGGAGGATGAAACGATCCATGAAAATATTCCTTGTTAAATTTAAAAGATCAAGGAACAGTCTACAAATTTAAAGATAAAGTCGTAATAAAAACAAATTTCTCAACGGAAACGAAAGGTCATTCAAAAGATCCTTGTTAACTTTAGAGATCAATGAATATTCTATACGAAGTTGTATTGTAAGCATATGACAACTTCATAGGAAGTTTAGACGAATTTTACCCGGAAAGCGATCAATTTTTTTTAATGCCAAACTTAAGACATCGAAAGTGCAGTTTACTCTGAGTAGAAAGGTACCGAAAAAGATCTACTTGGTTTAAAATTGTGAAAAGAAAAGAACCTTCACGAAACTTGAGAAATAAATTGAATACCTTCATTGCTCTGAGCAAACCGACACTGAAGAAAGTCCAGGTGACTTAAAATCGTGAAAAGATCCCCATATAAACTTAAAAGATTAAGGAAGAGCGGATTATGTATTTTTATCTGTATGTGAAAAGGCATCAAAGAAGATCAAAGTGGATCGAAATAGTGAACTAATCAGACTTTAAATTTTAAAGATCAAGAATAAAGACCAACTTAAACTTAATAGATCAAGGAACAGTATAAAATGCTGTTTGTTCTTGGTTGAAAGTAAAAATCGTAAAAACATCCTTCTATAAACTGGAGAGCTCAAGGAACAGTAGAAAATATGCAATGCTCTGGATATAAAGGAACCAAAGATTATCAAAGTTATCGAAGTGAAATTGAGAAAAATTTACAAGATCAAGAAACAATGGTTTGGTCTGGATAGAAAATCACAATTAAAGATCCTTGATCCTTGGCACTAAAGGAGACCAATGTTAAAGGAAATTGTGAAAATGTCCATCTTTAAATTCAAAAATAAAAAAATATGCATTACTCTGGCAAAAAACGCAAATGAAGATTAAGGTGGATCGTAAATGTTCAGGAAACTTGAAAGATTAAGGAACTAGCTAAAATGTCTGTTGCTAATTGTAGTACACATCGGAAGAAGTTTAAGTAACGCTAAATTTGAACTACAAGGCAGCCAAAATGATTCAACAGGGATCTGTTGTTTCATTTCCTTCCAAATAACTGCAATAACAATTGCAAAACAAATTCTATGGAGTACTTGTTTCTTAACACCTTGCTAAACTTTAGAGTCCAAGGAACAGAGAAATTGTGTTTTTTTACAAGTAGAATAAATAACAAAATAATTTCAACAGTTTTCTGGAAGGTAAGAGGCATTTGGACCTTCTAGAGATCAAGGAGAACTTACTTGTAGGTTTTATTTTCACGAAATGTATATGTTAAGAATTATTGCACAAATACAAGATCCATGAAAATATCTTACACTAAACTGGAGATAACAAGAAACTGGACTACCTGGGGTTGATCGAGATCAAGGAACATTGGCTTGCTCTATGTGGTAGAGGATCCAAAGAAGATATTTTTGAAACTAACTCGTAAACAGAAAATATCCTTCGTTAAACTTGAGAGATCCAGGAACAGTGATAAATCTGAACAGCGAACGAGAAATCAAGGAACTGTTATAAATCTGGACAGCGAGATCAAGGAACTGGACTGCCTGGGATTGAACGAAATCAAGGAACATTGGCTTGCTTTATGTAGAGGATGAGCTAAAGAAGATACAATCGAAAATAACTCGTAAATAAAAAAGATGCTTTGCTTAACTTGAGAGATCCAGGAACAGTTATAAATCTGAACGGCGAGCGATAAATCAAGGAACTGTTAGAAACCTGTACAGCCAGATCCAGGAACTGGACTGCCTGGGATTGAACGAGATCAAGGAACATTAGCTTGCTGTATGTAGAAGAAAAGTCGAAGAAGATACAATTGAAACGAAAACGTAAATAGAAAAGATGCTTCGCTAAACTTGACAGAACCAGAATAGCCTGTACAGGCTATATTAGAACATTGACTATGTAGAAGAGGAGCCGAAGAAGATATACTTGAAACGAACTCGTAAATAGAAAAGAAAAAGTAAAGATCCGTCGTTAAACTTGAGAGATCCAGGAACAGTAATAAAACTGGACTGCCTAGTATAGAACGAGATCAATAAATACGGATTTGTGTTATTTTCTAAGTTTGTTAGGTTTTGTTACAGAATTTATATTAAAAATTTCTGCATAATTATTAATTTTGTTTTTGCTTTTTATATTTTTTATTAATTATTATTTTTAAACTTTGAGTTTTTTTTTTTCTCTTTTAAATTTTTTTTTTTTTTTTGCTTTAATTTTTTTATTAAAAATCTTTCACTTTAATGTCATAATTTTATGTTTTTAACATGATTTTCTTATTATTGTTTATGTTTTGGTTTAATTATTTTATGTGTTACATGGTTACGCTTAAGTTATTTTAATATAAATGCTCATGATATTGTTTTCCACAATTAATTTTATAGATTTTAAAAACCAGCATTAATTAAATAGAAAACTCCACAGATTTCGAAAGCTAAAATACAGCAAATGGAAAATGCTGTTAAATAAATTAAATTAAAAAAGAGGTGTTATATTCAGTAACTGTTTTGTTTAAGAAAATGTTGAAATTTACCAAATTCATCATTACACATTTGCCAAAAAGGTTTTGATTTGAAACCAGTTGTTTTGGTGTTTTTGTTTTTGCTAATATGTAGTAAATTCCTTTTTAGATTAAAGACTTTTTTGTGTGGCTTTTTTGTTTATGAAAAAAGTTGTGAAATTTTTGAAATTTTCTTTTTATAAGTTATTTAATATATTGGGTGTTTTATACAGAAATTACATTTTTCTGGTTATTCCATACGATTTTAAATAGTTAGGCAGCAATTTATTTATCATTCACTATAATTATTAACATGACGTTTTTGTTATTTCTTTTTTAAACATATTGTTGTGATTTTGTTTTTTCTTTTATTTTAATACGTCAGTTTTGTTTTGCTTTTATAGTAGATTTACTTGTTGTTGTAATTACTGGTATTTGGTTAATATATCGTTTTAAAAATAACACACACGTTTGTTGCACGGTCATTTACGTACTGATGTCGTTGGCATGCAGTCTTTACTTAACAAGTCCATAACATAGTAGGTATTGAGTTTGAAGCTGCTGTCTGCCGTTCAACCAACCATCCGCCATATCATGTTTATATTTTTTTTGTACACTTTATATATTTTTTTTTAGTTTGTTGGCCTATACTTAGACTTTTACACTCACACTCGCACACACATTAGCTGTCAAATTGTATGTATAGGTATGTAGATATGTATGTATTTGAGCTGGCTTGTGATGCATGTGAACAGGTAGTTTTCATCATCATCATCATCATCATCATCATCACCATCATCGTACATGTGCAACAATTATACACAAAACAATAACAACAACAACAAAAAAACCCTGGCTTCAATTTACTCTCCTCCACTGTAACTCATATAAGCAGAACTGCCAGATGAATTTCGGAAAAAATCGTCAAAATGCCGATAAAAAAGAAAAAAATCGTCATTTCGAATTTAAAAAATCGTCAAAAAGATCGGAAAAATAAAAAGTCACTATTTCTAATAGTATTTTGAAATTTTTATTTAAACGAGAATATAAAAATTCAAGTTTATATAGTCTCTTGTACAATACACATCAAAATACATAAATTTTAACTTTTTAAAGAGGAAATCACCAAAAATATAATGTCACACACTTTAATTCTGACTCGTTAAGGCAAGTATTTTTAATGAGAAGGGAAAAGAGAACAAAAGGGGTACAAACTTGACGGCAATGTTCTTACATACATATTTCCTTTTGTTTTTTTTTCATGCATTTTGATTTGCATTAAAAGCTACGAAAACTGAATTGACGTGTGTAAATGAAATGGCAAGTTCAAAAGAGAATTGAACAAAAATTGGTCAGCTAAAACTGAAGATTGTGAAACAAGACTTACAGTATTTAAAAAAAAAATACCTGAATTCTGCATATTTTATTAATTCAGGTTAAATTACAATGTGAAAACAATTTAGTTTATTAAATTTTAAATAACATTTTGAGTATGGAATCTAATTCATCCATCATATGCAGATATTTATTTTCAAAAATTTCCGTATTTTTGTTATTTAAATTTATTTGGCTGAATATTTTTTCGACGTTTTGTGAAAATAGGAGAAATTTTTGCTAAATTTCCCCGCTGAAATTCAGAAATTGTTTTCTCTAAAAAATTTAGTTCATGGAATTCAGCATTTAAAATTACTTTTTATGTTTATAGTTACAAAACTATACAAAAATTTCTCGTATTTTAACAAAACGTCGAAAGAATATTCAGCCAAATAAATTTAAATAACAGAAATATGGAAATCTTTGAAAATAAGTATTAGTTAAGAAAACACTACTATTACTTAGCTTTGTTTTTAAAATATGTCATGTTCTTCTTAATATTTATGATCTTAAATGAGAAAAACAGTATTGTCTCAAAAAAAAAAAAAGAGAATTTGGTAACAAAAACATTAATAAAACAAACAAATGATAGAAAATTGTAATAATCGTCACTTTCAATTCAAAAATCATCAAATCGTCACTTTGCTATTTTTAAAACAAAAAATCATCAAAATGACGATAAATCGTCAAATCTGGCAGCTAAGAATATATGGCTTTATTAAACCATCACTACAATCCTCACTACTATTATTTTTCTATATACAATATTTAGCTTTGAGTGTATGTTTGCCTTGCTCAATAGCACCCAGCATACCATTTTAGGAGCGCTCCGAAAAAGGAGTCAGAAAAGAGTCCAAGAAAAGAGCATTTTCGGAGCGCTCCGAAAAAAGGAGTCAGAAAAGAGTCCAACTAAGGAGTATTTTCGGAGCGAAAGAAAAATTTGCTTGTTACTCTCCTGAGTCGGCACGCAGTATGACTCATAAATTCCACTTAATTATGTGTGTACCAAAGCGTTGTTGTCCTGTTATTTGTGCAAAAAAAAGCATAGCTGTAGCACACAAGAATGATCAAAACAAGATTACACAGAGCCCAAAAAACCCTCATAAAAGACTCTATTTTGACATTATCTAAGAGCTCTTTAAGAGCCCAAAAAAAACCCTCATAAAACTCTTTTCTGACATTATCTAAGAGCTCTTTCTGACGGACCATTTTCGAACGTACCTTTTCCTCTTTTCTGAAGGTTTTCGGAGCAATTATGATTGTTTTTTGGGCTCATAAAGAGCGTTAACGCTCCGAAAAAGGTGTCAGAAAAAACTCTTTTCGGACTCATATGGCTTGCTGGGCATGATGTTGTTGCTGTTTCTTTTTAATAACAATGATGATAATGATGATTATTGTTGTAGTAGTAGTAGTTTTGGCTAAGAGGCTGAGTTTAAGTTTAAAAATATCAAAACAAAACATAAACACACTCATGCAATTGCTGTTAATAACAACAACAATAACAATGACAGTATTTATCTAGGGGTCCACTCTCTCCATCATTACTCTCACACTCTGTGTGTTTTTTAAAGAATGTGTAAACTGGAGTGTGTGTGTGTGTGTTTATGTATTACTGTTTACCTGTTGTTTATGTTCAAACAACAAGAGGAAAATTACACTAAGAAAAATTGTTTTGAATAGAAAACAATAACAAAAGGAATTTTAAAGAATTCTAAGCAATAAGAAAAAGAAAACTATTTTTATAATGTTATACCTAGGTACATTATTTTGTAAAGAACTTTTACACAATATTTCCTTTATTTAGAGTCGAAAATCACATACCTATAAGAGAAAAATCTAAAGGATTTTTTTTCCATATAATAAACAAATAAAACATTTTTAAAGAATTTTAAATAGATTTTTTGTTAAATTTTGAGCTACAAATTAAAGAAAGGAATAAATTTTAAAGTTAATTTTATATATAGTAAGTGAGTAATTTTAAAGGTGAAAACTTATTAAAAACAAACTGCTAAAGGATTATTAAAGAAGTTTAAGGCATTTTTTTTTAAAGAAAAATTAAGATATCAAGTAATTTAAACCAATTTTTTTTTAAATTTTAAGAAACTAAATGTCGCAAAACTTTTATAAACGATTTTTAAAGAAATTTATTTAATTTTAAATTCACAGCAATAAATAATAGTTAAAGGGAATTTTATGTAAATGAGTAAAAGCAAATTGTTACTACAAACTGATAAATGATTTTTCTAGAAATTTTAGGCTATTTTTTTTTAATAAAGTAAGGTTATATTTTGTTTAAATTAAAGTAAAATATTAAAGTAATCCTATAATTTTAAGCTTATCTTATAATATTTATAGACACAAAAGGCCACAAATTAAAATTACTGATTTTTTAAGAATTTACCAGTATTTCTTTACAAATTAAGCAGAAAAAATGTTTAAAACAATAAACTGTTCCCCAATTTGTTTAGCTTATAAAAGATTTCAAAAATAGTATTAGATTTCGGAAAGTACTGAAAATAATAAAATTTTCACAATTTGTTTTTTTTAAATAAAAGATAACAACGACTGAATACAAAAAATAACTTTTCCAAAAAAGTAGTGTTTTTAAAAATATGTAGTAGTATAACGACAAAAAGTAATCAAAAAATAAAATAATATACTCGTTTAAAAAATATTGACACTAAAAATTAATTTTGAAAATAGTAGTAGATCGACAAAAGTACTTACAACACCAAAATATTATAACATACTAAAAATCAATTTTGAAAAAGGTAGTACATATTTTTGAATATAGTAGTAGTAGATTTCTAAAAGTATTGAAAACAATAAAATTTTCGCAAATTTGTTGATACATATTACAGAAAATACTACAAAGAATTAATATTTAAAATTAATTTTGAAAAAGCTAGTATTTTTGAAATTGAGAAAAAGTACTTTGAAAATTACAAAGTAGATTTATTGTTCTTGTTTTTCAATAAGAACTTTGTTTTTCAAAACAAATAAAATAAAGATTTATATAAAAATTATGTAAAATTTCTTTGACAATTTTAAATGAAAAATCAAAATATTTTGCACTCTAATGTTCAAAATATTTCAGAAATTTTAAAGATTTTTTTTTAAATATTCTAAACACTATATGATAGCCAGCTAACAGAAATTCAAATACACCTTTCTAAGAAAAGTTTTATTACATAATTTCAAAATTGTTGCCAAAAAGAATAAGTTTCTGTTAAAAATAAAACAAAATTTTAAGTTTGTGTTGCTCTAGCAAACACATTTTTCAAACAATTTAAATAAAATTAATAGCTTAGATTCCTTATAGTATTGAGATTTAGTTTTTCTTAAGACTTCTTAAAAATTTTAGCTTAAAATTAAAATTTTTTAAAAAGCCATAACCTGAATTCTTGTATAACTTTCAATACAAAATCATTATATTTTGATGACATTTCCTTTTAATATTTAAGTAATTACAATGAAATTTTGCATTAATATTCTAAAGGTTTCTAAATCATATAAAGTTTTCTAAGAAAAATTTTATTAAATTCAAATTTATTGCCTGAAAATTAGTTGAATTTTCTGTAGGCAATAAAATAAAATTTATGTGTGTAGGCGTAATTGTTAAGTAATTTTATGGGTCGATTAGGGATGGCAACCGAACCTCAGTGGAGTTGACAGTTGCCAAAAACGTATGACAGATGGCAACTGACAACTGTAAGTTGTTAACTTCAGTTGCAGGACATGACAACCGAGAACTTGCGGTTGCTTTGATTTTTATTTCAAGTGGTAAATTTTAAATGTTAGTTATTTTGTTGCTAAACTATTTATATTTTTAATATATAAATGTTTGTTTTCTACTTGAAAATTCGAAAAACAGGAAAGTTGCCTTACATAATAGCAACTTGCATATCAGTTGCGTTGCCTATTGGCAACCCAACTCCAGTTTGGTTGCTATACATAATCGACCCATTAATATAATTTCCGCAAATAGGTCTTAATGTCTAGAGATTTCAAAAATCTATAAATAAATATAAATATCTATAAAATTTGGCAAAAAATTTAGATTTTCTAAATTTAAAATTTTTTTTTACTATTTTTCATGCAATAACTAACTTTCCAATAAAAATTAAAAATATGTATACCTATTTAAAAAAATTTTAAAATAATTATACCTATTTATTCAACATATTTTTCTTTACTACCAAACATTTTTTCTCAGTGTATTGATATTTTTAAATTTTATTGTCAGTTAAAAATTGGATGGCAAACCAAACGAAAATCCTCCAAAAACCGCTTGAGCTATATTTCAAAGAAATATTCTCCCTCTCTGAAAACACACACTCTCCTCTCAATACACATATACAGTGGATCCCTCTTACTCTTTAAACATAACAGAAAACTGAGCCAAAAAGAAGTACATACATACTACAAAAAAAAATCCTATACCTACATATTTGACAATTGTTTTATTTAAAAAATATACAATTATTCTAACAAAATAAACCAAACAAGTCCACATACAAATAACGACAACAACAAGTTCAAAACAAACAGAATAAAACAAAACTAGCAGCTTTTAGAAGGCCCCTTTAGGGCCCCCCTTAAAGCTAAATTTGTGTAATTAAAAATATTTCCATATCGTTTAAAGACTTTTGTTTGTGTCTTTAAATTTTAAATTTTAAAACATTATTAACTTCAGCAACAATTGTTTTTATTGTTTTCCACAAAAAACAAAAAAATGTTTTAACCACATGCCAGAAGACAAAAGAGAGAACGAGATGATGAGCGGTCTATGGCAAATACGAAAGCAAACGGAAAAGTATTTTCAATTTTAATTTAATAAAAAATTTTCTTAGAAAGCAGTATTTTCAAATTACATTTTTAGATTTATTATCAACTACAGAATATTTGTAGAAAATTTCAGAGAAATCGGTTAATTTTTGAGAATATAAGAGAGCAAAATCTAAGGTTATTAAAAGAGAGCCACGCATAAATTTGTTTTTGTCTTTATAGAAAATCTCAATTTAAAGTAAAATTTTACAAGAAAGTTTAAGTTTTATGTTTTAGATTAGGAATCTAAACACTTAAAACATTTATTAGACGTTTGTTTTTTGTATTTAAATTAGCTAAAAAATTAAGGCTTTTGGATCATGTCATACATGAAGGTTCGTTTAATTGCTTGGCAAAAATTTTGCAATCTTTCTATAAAAATTTAAAAAAAAAATTTTTTTCTTTTCAAACTTTATTTGAAAGTTTAATTTTTAGATTTATTACAAACTAAAGGTGATTTGTAGAAAATTTCATTAAAATCGTTTTAAATTTCTTGAACAAAAGAGAGCGAGATGTGTTAGTTTAAGGTGAAATTTAACCAAACTTTTTTACTTAGAAAATTTAGAAAATCTCAATTTAAAGCAAAATTTTATAAGAAAGCTTTAGTTTCATGTGTTAGAGTTGGAATCTAAGCTCTGTAAGGCTTTATTTGACATTTATTTTGTTTAAATTTTTCGAAATTAAGGCGGTTCAAATATACAAATTTATTTAACTGTTTGGTATTTATGAAATTTTTTTTTTTTTTTGGCAAAAATGTTAAATTTATTAAAAGTTTGCTTAAGGAAACTTTTATTTATGAATTATAATTGGATTTAAAACTTATTAGACAATATTTCTAGAATATTTCAGAGACATTGAACAAATCTTAGCGTGTATCAGAGAGCTTAAAGTGTGGCAGTTAAAATGTTGAGATGTGTTAAGAAAATCTTTATTTAAATATAAAACTTGTTAGAAATTGTGACAATTTTACAAAGGTTTTGTTAACTCCTTTTATTAAACTAACTTTTCATAAAATTTTTATTTGAAATTATTGTAAATTGACTTTTCAAACTGCCTTCATACAAGCATGACTCAATAACGCAAGAAAAGAGAAGCATACTGAGCAGAGCACCTAGTGTCAGTGGAGTTGTATACGAGTACGTGCATGAGTAAACATAATTGTGTGTGTGTGTGTTCTTGAGATTTTTCAGTTATTTTTGAAATAAAAAAAGAAGACAAAATACGTCAAAAAGAAGAAATACACAGGTAATATAAACCTTTAGCCTTTGTATCTTAAAGAATAAAAACATTTTGTTCTTGTTACTACGTACAATGTTGCCGCTGTTTGTAGTTGTTGTTGTAGTCAAGATATGGGAAGAGCTATATTCTTTACTTAGTACTTTACATTTGTGGAATACAAGGGTTTCTTTTTTCATTTGCTTCAAAGCAAAGCCATTATCATCATCAGCAACTTTTGGGTTTAAGGATAGATTTCATAAAGTAGAATTGTTTTTCTTCTTTACTTTTTGTTTGAACTAAAAAAAAAAAATCATCTCAAAACCGTTGAACCGTTGTTGTAAACAAAAACAACAACAACAGGTAAATATAGAAATGCAAATAAAAATGTAAAGCAAAATTTTTCAAAGTTAAAACGAATAAAACTTAACATCGGAAAAGCTTATAAAGAAAATTGT
Organism: Bellardia bayeri; assembly: GCA_950370525.1. NCBI lineage: Eukaryota > Metazoa > Arthropoda > Insecta > Diptera > Calliphoridae > Bellardia > Bellardia bayeri. Next base: position 7,570,576 of record OX493266.1, on the reverse strand, counting down.
TAGTAATTAAGAATAACAAGACTATTTAGAATATTTACTAGAAATTTGCTTTAAATATGAAAGAAAGAAAGGCTTAAAAAATCAAATTTTTTTTTTGAAAAAAAAAAAAAAAAAATAGTGGAAAAATATTGAATTTTTCAAAAATTTTGTTTAAAAACTTAGCTTGAATATATAATTTTTGGTTTTATTATTATGTTAAGCATATTCAAAACAAATTTCTTTAAAATCCTTAAAATATTAACACCACTTGAGCTTAAAATAGCCTTGAGCTTGCTTAAAATCACTCTAACATTTTCCACAAAATCTTAAATTTTGTCTAAATTTTGTTAGAAGTCTTTAAAAAAAATTATTAGTTCTTGAAATCCTCAGACTCTAATACATCTTTACCAAAAATTTCATTTCCCTTACTTAAAAATTGCTGTTAAACCAGCAAACTCAAACTTAAAGTTTGACTTTTAAAAACAAAGAAAATTTTGACAAAATGTGCTTAAAATTCAAAATTAAGAAAAATTTTCTGAAAAAACTTTATTTGTAAATACTTTTAATAAATAGCCTATAGTTTAAAGAATATTTAGGCAAATTTTCACAACAATAGCTTAACAATTGCTCTCACAACAGCAATTTAAACTCAAAGATTTGGTTTTTAGGTTAAGCAAAATTTGATAAAATCTTAACAAAATTTGGAATTTAAGAAAAATTTGTTAAGAAAACTTTATTTGTAAATTAAATAGTCTATAGTTTGAAGTATATTTAGGCAAATTTTCACAACAATAGCTTAACAATTGCTCTCAAAACAGCAATTCAAACTCACTAGTATGGTGGAAATTATGTGCGTGTCAAGTTAGAAGGTTTACCAGGAATTTTTAAAAAATTTCCATTTTAAGCGTAAACTTGTAAGAAAGCTTAGGCAAATTTTTGTGGTTTTGAAATCCTAACATTATATGGAATCTCTGCTATGAATTTCATTCAAATCGATTAAAAATTAAGTTTGTTAGAGCAAGTCAAACAAATAAGATTTTTGTAATTACTTTCATAAAATGAAATAGTTTTTTTGTAAATATTTTTACTTAAAAACACTTTTTCTTAAAAAACTTTGTTTAAAATTTCGATTTTTAGATTTATTATAGATTAAGAAATGTTTGTAGAAAATTTCATAGAAATCGGTTAAAATTGTTTGAACAAAAGACAGCGAGTTATGTTGATATTAGGGTGGAAATTAACCAAAAATTTTTTACAGCTCTTTGTAGATAAACTCAATTTAAAGCAAAATTTTATAAGAAAGCTTTAATTTTAAATACTAGATATGGAATAGAAAGGCCTTAGGGAAGTTTAAAACATTTAATTTATTTAAACATTTTGAAAATGACTGCTGCTGTGTCACTTCAAACAAAAAAATTTGTTTTAAATTTTGCAAAAATTTAAAATTTTTTTGGCAAAAATGTTCAATTTATTAAAAATTTTCTTAGAAAACTTTATTAGAAAGTTCAATTTTTAGATTTATTATAGACTAAGGAATGTTTGTAGAATGTTTTGTTCATAGAAATCGGTTAAAATTTGTTGAACAAAAGACAGCGAGTTATGTTGATATTAGGCAGGGAATTAACCAAAAATTTGTTACAGCTCTTTGTAGATAAACTTAATTTAAAGCAAAATTTTATAAAAAAAAAGCTTTAGTTTCTTTGTAAGAGATTTTTCAACTAAACACTTTAAGGAATTTTGTGCTAAAAATTTCATTAAAATTGTTTAAAAATTAAGACCTACAGAGCAAAAACGTCCAGCCTAATGGAGCCATAAAAACGTTTTTCGTTTCTTGAATATTTCTATTAGATTTTTAAGATTTTTATATGTATGTTTAAGTATGTTTTATTATCTATGTTTTAGTTATTGTTACATAATTACTTCTTTAAAAAAAATCTCAAAAATTATGTTTAAAATTGAAAACAATTAACCTTTAAACCATTAGTTTACAAATTCATGGTTTAAGTCTTATTTAACTGCTGTGTTTTGCTGTTTATTTTGTTATACTCTCCTTTACTCTCTTTTCTTTCCTTTTACCTCAATTCTTATTGATTTATCTTTGCTCATTTGAATTCTTGACATAGGCTTAACTCACGTCTCCATTCAAGCCGTGTTGAATGTTTAAGTGACGCGCCGCTAACAAAGTCCGATACAATGTAGCGTAAGAATTGTAAGGTAATTTAAAATGTTATTTTTGTGGGAGAATTTATATAGAATTTAAAAAGAATGTGTCTGAGTCTGGCTTAATGTTTTCGCTTTGTAAATTCAAACAATAATTTTGAGCGGGTTTTACAGATTACAAAAAAAATTTTTTTTTGTTGTCGTTATTTTTATGACAGCTGAAATCAAAATCAAGACAATTACAGATGAAGGCTAAAATTCAATACAAATGATTTTGAGGGTAAAAATTTGATTGAGACTTATGAGTCTCAGTTTAGAAAAATCAGGGATTAGTTAAAAGAAAATTGTAAAAAAGAATAAAGAAAATGGAAAATTAACAAACATAATGGAAATTTCCATAAACACTGAAAAGACTTTCAAAACTGTACAAAATTTTAAATAGAATTTAAAAGTTTTTTAAATCCTTTACATTAGTTTTTTTTTTTAATGTTTACATTATGTAAACAATTGAAAATTGTACAATTTTGCATAAATTTTAACAAAAATTTGTAAATTTATAAATGAATATGTAATTCCCTATTAATTTAATACTTTTTAACTTAATTTATCCATTGTTTATACGACTTTTACAATTGTACATAATGTCAACAATTGAATTTATAGTATTTTGCTCAACAAAATAAACTTATAGTTAAAATTTGAAAAGAAAAATTAATTTTTAAAAAAATTTACATGCGTTTTTCGAGAAAATAAGCAAAATCTGTGATCACTCATATTTTTGACCAAAAATCAATTTTTCATGGAAATTTTCACAAAAAAACTTTAAACATTAATATCTCGGTAAATAATGCGTTTTTCGAGAAAATAAGCAAAATCTATGATCACTTGTATTTTTTGCCAAAAATCAATTTTTCATTGACATTTTCACAAAAAAACTTTAAACATTAATATCTCGGTAAATAATGCGTTTTTCGAGAAAATAAGCAAAATCTGTGATCACTCATATTTTGACCAAAAATCAATTTTTCGTGGAAATTTTCACAAAAATTATTTAAACAATTGAAAAATTTTACGAATTTTTTTAAAACTTCACAATAAATAAATCAATTTCTAAAAGAATATTTAAGACCTTAACGAATTTTTAATTTTGATCTTATTTTATCTATTGTTTACACTATTTTTTTAATTGTTGACATTGTTTACACTATTTATTTATTATTTTTAATCTTCATAAATTATTGTCAATTTTTTTACAAATATTTCAATTGTAAAATATTTTATAAAATTTTCACCGTTTTTCTTATTATTTACCCAAATTTTTTAATTGTTTACAGTGTTTACACCATGTAAACAATTAAAATGTTTGCTTTTGTTTTTGTTTTTTTAACTATAAAAGTAATTATAATTTCTGATTTTTTTAATTATTTACTTTGTTTACATAATGTAAACAATTCAATAACTCTTAAAATTTACACAAATTTCCAGAAAAAAAATATGGATTTATTAAGATAAATTAAAACTATATAAAATTTTAAAATTTAAACAGTATTTTTCCGGTTATTTAGCCGACTTTTTAAATTATTTACATTGTTTACCTTATGTAAACAATTGCCAAACTTGCAAATTTGACACAATTAATAAGAAAAAATTACAAAATCCTAAACCATGTTTTAGATTTCATAAGAATTAAAGTTTAATGTGTTCTTTGCATTAATGACAACAAAATGTTAATTTACGAAATATTTCCTGTAATTTAATACTTTTACAGCCCATCCCTGCTCTTGGCTTACTCTCGTTTTTTTTTTTTTTTTTTGTTTATTTGTGTAGTTCATACTTTTTCTCTTACATTTTGGTGTGCATAATTTTTAGTGTTGCATTAATCTGCATATTTTTAGTTGTGAAATATACTTGAAATATGCTGTGCCGCATAAGAAGGGTGTAAGATGATAATCTGTCATTTGCATAGAAGAAAAATAAGTATGTATTTCCAAATGACTACAACAATAATAACAACAACGGCAGCAACAGCAATGAGAATAACAAAAACGCCAAGCATAAAAACGAAGTTTATTTACAAAGAAACTGTCAAACTAAAAGTCATGCGTAAAAGAAGGTGTGGCGCTAATAAAAAAAGCAAAAATGATGTGCACATTGACAACAAGATAGAAGGAATTAACAGACACACACACAAAACATAATGGCAACAGAGTCAATTTCAATTTCAGCAAAAACTAAAACTTTATGCAAGACAACTTAAGAATTTCAGTGACACTTTTAGACAATAAAGGAAAATAATTTTCATAATTATAAGGAATTTATAAAAGAGAACAGAAGAGGAGGGTTATAAAATTTGTAAAACATAAAAAATTCCATTAACAGTTGTGAAATCAAGCCCACAACAAAGTTATATTCAGTTTTATATGATTTTTTTCTTTAGCAATTTGAATTGTTTACCTGAAGTAAACTATACCAACAGTTAAAATAAATACTGATATTTATAAAGTTTGAAGTTTCTTAAGTATATTATAATTGTAAAAGGAAATTTGCATAAATTCAGATAGTTATTGAATTGCTTACATTATGCCAACCATGTAAACAATTAAAAAAGTCGCTTAATAGTTCAGTCTTATATAGTTTTAATTTCTCTTTCGAAATCTATAACTTTTTTTTTTGGAAATTTAAGTAAATTTTGAGAGTTGCTGAATTGTTGACATTATGTAAACAAAGTAAATAATTTAAAAAGTTTAGAAATAATTATTATTTCTTACAACATTGTTTATAGTTTTAAAAAAGTAGAAAAATTAAATTCTTTACATGGTGTAAACAATGTAAACAATTAAAAAAGTTAGGTAAATAACTAGGAAAAAAAGGAAAATGTTTATAAAATCTTTTACAATTTAAATATTTGTAAAGGAATTTACAAGAATTTATGAAATTTAGAAATTTGTCAACTGTTTACATTATGTCAATTACGTAAACAATTGAAAAAGTCAGGTAAATACCACAAAAACTATGCAAAATAACATTCAATCTTATATAGTTTTAATTTCTCATTAAAAATTCATAACTTTTTTTTTTAATTTTAGTAAATTTTGAAAGTTATTGATTTATTTACATTATGTAAACAAAGTAAATAATTTAAAAAGTTTAGAAATAATTATTATTTCTTACAACATTGTTTATAGTTTAAAAAAAGTAGAAAAATTTAATTCTTTACATGGTGTAAACAATGTAAACAATTAAAAAAGTTGGGTAAATAACTAGAAGCAAGGGAAAATGTTTATAAAATCTTTTATAATTTAAATATTAGTAAAGAAACTTACAAGAATTTATGAAAATTTTTCAAAAATTGTAAAATTTTGCAATTGTTTACATTAGGTAAAAAAAAATGTAAACAATTAAAAAAGTTTGTTAAATAATAAGAAAAATAGGGTTCTAAGCATTAAATCTGATGTAAATTGAAATGTTGTTAACAAATCCTTTAATAATTTTAAAAATTCTAAAGTTTGCATCATTTCGTATAATATTGCTTACAGCTTTAAAAAAAATTGAGAAAATTTTTTATTGTTTAGCTGGTGCAAACAATGTAAACAATTCTTAAAATCGGGTAAATATTAGAAAAGTTAAGGAAAAAATCAAGAAATCTGATATATAATATAAATAAGACTTAAAAGATGTGTTAAATTTTCTGAAAATTTGTGTAAGTTTTAAAAGTTTTGGAATTATTTACATTATGTAAATTATGTAAACAATCGGAAAAGTGGGAAATTTTCAGTATTCTTTTATACCTATTTATTATTACAGTATTAAAAATATTTACAAATTTTAATTGTTTACCAGGTGTAAACAATGTAAATTATGAAAATTTTGATTTTTTTTTCCAAAATTGCAAACATTTCTTTGAAATTTTTTGTTTAATATAAACAAATCTTTTAAGATTTCTTTATAAAAACATTGTACACCTTTTACAGTTTTTAAGCATTCTTATTTTAATTTAATAAAAATAACTGATAAAAATAACTGTCTTACTAACAATTTTACTACATAAAACCACATCATTGTTTAGTCATACAATTGTTACAAGTCTAAAAGAGATGTGAGTTAATAATAAAAAATAATACTACTGCTACTTGTTGTGTTGTAGTGGCAGTGTTAGTTGTAATAATAGTGGCAGTAATAAAGATTTGTTGTTAACACATCTTGAAAACGAACTGTGCATTTGGATTTATAAAATTTGTTGGAATACAGAAGGAGAATAATAATGAAGGAAAGGGGTACAACAAAAAGGTTCAGCAGGCTGTTGTAGCAATGGTAAGAAAACTATAATAAGAAATAATAGGTGTACACAACAACAATAACAGCTAAATAAACAAACAAATAAACACAAAAAATAACGCGTATTGTTTTAATAATTTTTTTTATTAAGAAAACATTTAGGCAGCTAACAGTCTCTTAAAATTTGGAAGCTTTAATTTTTGTTTCAATTAACTTTTGAAAATGAATTTTCTAACCAACTGTGACTAGCCTTAATGCCTGTTGTTTCCACTATAATATTATTTTTCAAAGGTTTTTGTTTGTGTGCGTATATGAATAACACATACGAGTTATAAATATAATTTTTGTGTTTTTAAAACTTTATTCCGTAAGAGTAGAACGTTATTATACTCGTATATACATACATATGTATGTATTTACATATGTATGTGTCGTAGCAGAAGAAGTTCAGTTAAGTTGAGGCAGGTTCAACTACTCTTTTTACGTTGAGCCAGCACGTACAAAGTTTATAAATTTATATATAATTTTTTTTTTTATTTTTAGATTTTGTTTGTTTTCTTTGATTTTTGTTTTTCTACTGCTTTTTCTCTACTGATTCTTTATAAAAAGTTTAAATTAATAAAAATAAATTTGAAACAAACACTTGGCTACAAGACACCCAATGAAGACACACAAAAAGTAAAGAAAAGTTTTTCGTTTTTCAACAGAACTTCAGCATAAATTTCAAGCTTTGATCGTAAGGAAAAAATATTAAATCAACTAAAATAGCTGATATATGTATGTATAAAATAATAAGCAACAAGGGTCATTGATTATTGTAAACAAACGTTAAAAAAACACTTATGGCTAAATTTACACCTCCTTATTCAAAAACGATTATTAAATTTAACAAACGTTTATTAAGACATTAATATTAAGGCATATAAAAATTTGCTTAATAAACGTTTGTTAAATTTAATAATCGTTTTTGAATAAGGGGGACAGTCTAATGGCAAAGGCTTAACTAATGATTCTTTATTCGAAATGCTTAGTTTGCCATAAGAAAAACAAGTAATAGTTAAACAATAGTTAGTATTTTAGTTTATTAATGGTTAACTAATGTGCCGAGAATTCGGCCATTAATATCACAAAAACACTTGAAATAAAATAAAAAATTAACTAGTTCATCTAGAAATGAATCCGAAACAAAACAGGTCATAATAAAATCACTAAATCTGAATTGGATCATAAAGAAACGTATACAAATTAACCGTTTTATTTAAAATTCAATGAAATATAAAACGATTCATAAAGAAATTAATAAAAAAAAAATAACGGTTCTTAAAGAACCTTCTTTTCTTAAAGAAAAGAACCGGTTCTTCAGTAAACGAATAAAGATGAATCATTTTATATTAATAAAATTAAATAAAAATATAAAGCAATTCACAAAGAAATGAATAAAAAATAAACGGTTCTTAAATAACCGAACAGAAAATTAACCGGTTCCTAAGTATTCGAATAAATGTTAATAATTTTATATAAAATCGAATGAAATATAAAAATATTCTTACATAAATGAATAAAAAAAAATAAACGGTTCTTAAATAACCGAATAGAAAATTAACCGGTTCCTTAGTATTCGAATAAAGATGAATCATTTTATATAAAATCGAATGAAATATAAAAATATTCTTAAAGAAATTAATAAAAAAAATAAACGGTTCTTAAATAACCGAATAGAAAATTAACCGGTTCCTAAGTAACCGAATAAAAATTAACTATTTCATATAAAATCGAATGAAATATAAAACAATACACAAATAAATAAATACAAAAATAGACGATTCTTAAGTAACCGAATAAAGATTAATCATTTATATAAAATCGAATGAAATATAAAGCGATTTTTAAAGAACCGAATAAAAAGTAACCCATATCCTAAGTAACCGCATACAAATTAAAAATTTTATATAAAATCGTATATATTTCATACGATTCATACTAAACGAATAAAAAATAACTGGTTCTTAAAGAAACGAATTTAAAACTAACCGGTTCCTAAGTAACCCAATAAAAGTTAATAAATTTATAAAAAATCGAATGAAATATAACACGATTCATAAAAAAGCGAATAAAAAATAAACGGTTCGTAAAAAACCGAATAAAAAAATTAACCGGTACCTAAGTAATCGAATAAAAGTAAATCATTTCATAAAAAATCTAATGAAATATAAAACGATTCAGAAAAAAGCACATAAAAATTCGATGATTCTTAAAACCGAATAAAAAAATTAACCGGTTCTTAAGTAACCGCATAAAAATTAAACATTTTATATAAAATCCAATAAAATATAACAGGATTCATTAAGAAACGAATTAAAAATAACATGTTCTTAAAAAATCGAATAAAAAAATTAACCGGTTCCCAAGTAACCCAATAAAAATGAATAATTTTATATAAAATCGATTGATAAATTAAACGATTCATAAAGAACCGAGTAAACAATATACTGCTAGAAATTTGATACAATCGTGGAATTTTGATAAATTATTATTCTTTTAGCTTTATTTTCAGTAAAAACACAATAATTTTAGGAAATAAAAGTGATCACCCATATTTGTCCTTTCGGCTCTAGGGCCTCTATTTACGCAGAAAAATAAACTTTTATATTTTCACTAGAAATGGAGCAATTGAAACAAAAATTTTAAAATTTATCATTTAAAAAACAATTTATTCGGTTTAAAACCTTTTTAATTGACTTTCCTTAGAACTGATTGCACTTGGCTCTTTGTAGATTTAGTCAAAAATCAAACCTCATGATATGAGTTGATTGGTTGTTAATGTCAGGAAAGTTAATTTCAATCTAATTACTTTTTACAAGTGACAAAATTGTTAGTCAGACTTCTTAAAAAAAAAAACTACAACATAGTAAGACAAACAGGTATGTACTTACTTGCTTGAGCCAGTACACACATGACTAAGACACATAATTAGTGGCGGAACATACAAAAAAAAGTAAGAGTGCTTCAATGTTATAAAGGATATGAAAAAAGAGATTAAGGATACAATAGCAACAATACAGCAAACAAAATTAAGCTACACTTATACAAACTAGTTTCATTTGTTTCATTGAAAATCTGCTTAAAACAATTTTAAACACAACTTTACAAAATTCTTTATTTTATAATAATATAAAACAATATTTAGTTCGTTTATTTGACCTTTTCTAATATTTAATAGTTTCTTCTTTTTTCAAGCAATAAGGTCAATTGCATTTTATATACAAATATTTTATTTTATTTATATATATTAATTTCCTGATATTTCGCTATCACAATGGATAGCTTCTTCAGGGATAATATAAGTTTTGAATTATAATAAAATAATAATTGAAGTATTTACAAAAATGAAAAAAATTTTTTAACAGAAAATGAAAAGTTTATAATTATGATATACAGTTATGATATATATATGTATATAAAACTTGTTTGGAATAGTAAATGAAAAATTATATATGTAATATTTTTAGTTTCTAAACTTATTTTTATAAATTAAATGTCTGTAATTTTGAGCTACATTGTCTGTATCTGTTTTAAAATTAATTCTCTTTTTTATCGGTACATTAATAATCTGTAACATTTCTAACATAAATCGTCTTTTATAATTTGTTTCTGTATTTAATATGGTGGTATTTTCAAAATCTGGATAATGATCTAAATTGTAACAATGTGATGTTAATGCAGTTTTTTGAGAAGAAGTGTGTTTGTGTTTTTGGTCAGATTTATGTCCAGCTAATCTAGTTTTCAATTTGTTCTTAGTTGTACCTACATATATTTTATTACATTTTTCATTATTTTTACCCTTACACGGTATTTTATAAACAATATTGGATTTATCTAATTTTACTGTTTTATCTTTTATTTTACTATATAGTCTATTTAATGTGTTATAAGCCTTATGGGCTATTTTATAATTATTCTTGTCATAAAATTTTGAATTTTCTAGTCGTTCAGAAATTAATATATATAAATAAAATAAAATATTTGTATATAAAATACAATCGACCTTATTGCTTGAAAAAAGAAGAAACTATTAAATATAAAACAATTTTACTTTTATATACTTAGTTTAATTTTGTGCTTTTTTGTTTCAAAATTTCCACATTTAACACTATTTAACCTCACCACTTATTTTGTATTAGTTAAACTTTTTACAATATTTATGGCATACCTTAAGGCGCTAAAAAAGGTGACATTTTTTATACAAAAACCATTGTGAATTATAATTTTTACTTTAATAAATTAAAAATGTAACTAAAAAAAGTAACTTTTTTGTTAATAAAAAAGGTTAAAGAAAAGAAAAACTGCCACAAAAGAATTTGTCATAAATATTGTAAATGACAATTATGGAAAGCAGCATTAACAACAGCAACAACAATTTGTCATAAATTAAAAGTTGTAAAAACACAGTTAAAAAAGAAAAAACTAGGTGGGGAAAAAAAGAATGACGCGAATGGAGAGTGAAGATAAGCAATAAACAATCTAAAATTAAACATAACATTTAGAATCGAATGAAAAATTAAACGGTTATTTTGGGAAACGAATGAAAATGAACTGGTTTTTATGAGAATTGAATAAAAAATGAACCCGATCTTTATGAATCGCATTAAAAATTAAGTTCTTTAAGAACTTAATTAAAAATTAAGTTCTTTAAGAACTTAATTAAAAATTAACCGGTTTCTTTAAGAATATAAAAAAATAACCGGTTCTTTAAGAATTTAAAGAAAAATTCACCGGCTCTCTAGCAACTTAATTAAAAATTAACCGGTTCTTATAAAATATAATGAAAATTTAACCGGTTCTTCCAGAATCTAAAGAAAAATTAACCGGTTCTCTACGAATTCAATTAAAAATTTACCGGTTCTTTAAGAATTTAATTAAAAATTAACCGGTTCTTTTGGAATATAAAGAAAAATTAACCAGTTCTTGAACAATTTAATGAAAAATTAAGCGTTTTTTTAATCTAAAAAGAATTGACCGGTTCTTTAAGCATCATATGGAAAATTAACCGGTTCTTTAAGAATTTAATTAAAAATTAACCGGCTCTTTAAGAATTTAAAGAAAAATTAACCGGCTCTTTAGCAACTTAATTAAAAATTAACCGGTTCTTATAAAATATAATGAAAATTTAACCGGTTCTTCCAGAATCTAAAGAAAAATTAACCGGTTCTCTACGAATTCAATTAAAATTTTACCGGTTCTTTAAGAATTTAATTAAAAATTAACCGGTTCTTTTGGAATATAAAGAAAAATTAACCAGTTCTTGAACAATTTAATGAAAAATTAAGCGTTTTTTTTAATCTAAAAAGAATTGACCGGTTCTTTAAGCATCATATGGAAAATTAACCGGTTCTTTAAGAATTTAATTAAAAATTAACCGGCTCTTTAAGAATTTAAAGAAAAATTAACCGGTTCTTTCAGAATCTGAAGAAAAAATTAACCGGTTCTTATAAAATATAATGAGTAATTAACCGGTTCTTTCAGAATATAAAGAAAAATTAACCGGTTCTCTAAGAATTTAATTAAAAATTAACCGGTTCTTTTGGAATATAAAGAAAAATTAACCAGTTCTTGAACAATTTAATGAAAAATTAAGCGTTTTTTTTTAATCTAAAAAGAATTGACCGGTTCTTTAAGCATCATATGGAAAATTAACCGGTTCTTTGAGAATTTAATTAAAAATTAACCGGCTCTTTAAGAATTTAAAGAAAAATTAACCGGTTCTTTCAGAATCTGAAGAAAAAATTAACCGGTTCTTATAAAATATAATGAGAAATTAACCGGTTTAATTAAAAATTAACCGGTTTTTTAAGAATTGAAAGTAAATCTAACCTATTCTTTAAGAATCTAAAGAGAAAATAATCGGTTCTGTATGAATCTAAAGAAAAAATAAACGTTTCTTTAAGAATTTAATTAAAAATTAATCGCTTCTTTAAGAATTTAATTAATAATTTACCGGTTATTTTGGAACATAATAAAACATTACGCGATTCTTTCAGAATCTAAAGAAAAAATAAACGCTTCTTTAAGAATTAAAATAAAAATCAATTGGTTCTTAAAGAATTTTAAAGAAAAATGAACCACTTCTTTAAGAAACTAAAGGAAAATTAACGGATTCTTGAGAATCTAACAAAAAATTATTCAGTTCTGTTTTTTTTCTACGAATTTTAAAATTCTGTGAATAAACACACCTTTTGCCATGAAGTTGTTATTTATTATTCATTGTTAAAAGTTTTTATTAAATTACATACATATTTAGAACAACATTTGTTTGTTTTTGTTTGCCACAAAAACATATTTGTTTGTGTGTAAATAAATCTTTTTAGTTTAATCCTTTATTTATGTACCTACCCGGTTTTCACAGTGGGGGTTTCCCTTCATTAAACAAGTTGTGTTGAATGGTATGTATGCATATGGCAATAAATTTCATTTAATTTTATTTGTTTTTCTAATAAATACATTTATGAGGGCACAAGCAAATATCTAGACTCTGAAATAAATGACCTAAATGAAGAAATATGTGTAAGATATTAATACATACTTATAATTGATATTTAAATTGAAAGTAATAACGTATTGTACAATTATTTTAATTTGAACAGATATCTGTTGTGAAATATTTAATAGACGGCATCTTAATAAAAAATTTAGAAAAAATTTTGTGTCGAGAAATTTGTACGATTTACAATACATGTGGGAAGAAGAGTTTAAAAAATCACACAAAAATATAAAATGTTTTTATAGGTAAGAATTTTGATTAATTAATCTTACATCATTTAGTAAAGAAATCTACTTTAGCCTCAACATCAAATTACTCCTCAAACGCTGAGAAGGAATTTCGATCTGCACTTCAAGTGGTAAAGAAGCGGCACTTTCGTCTTATCAGTTCGAAGAAGAAATAAAATATGTAATTAACATGCAGTTTTTTTTATGTTTCTTGATATGTTCTTTTTTTAATAATCAATTAATTTATATTTTAAAGTTACCTGAAATGAAAATCTATTTTTAATAATTAATTTAATTAAATTATTAATTTTGTTCCAAACATGAATAAGTTCTCTTATTTTGTTTTTAATATAAAACATTTTTAATATGCATACTTACATTCAAAAAACAAAATTATTTTTTATGAATAAGTATCATTAACAATATACAGTGAAGGACTTAAGTCTACATGTAGTCCCATTTATGGTATCATATGTCGTATTCAGCCTTATTATTAGTGTCGTTTTCTTTGTACGACAACGACTCTTTCGTAATAGATAAAAGATAAAATTAAGTTTGTTTCTTTAATCTATTACGAAACAGGGCTGATTATGTTTTTGTTATTTTGTGTTTTTTTTTTAAGAGAATTTAATTAATTTAACTTAAGTTTTTTTAAGCATGATTTTCAAAAATTTTATTATTTTAATTATCATCAAATCAATCATTAATTTTTTTTTATTAAATAAGCATTTTCTTCACAATAACACTAAATGACACTACATGTACATATATGTATGTACTTAAATCCTTCACTGTATATATAAATATATTATATATCTATGTACATAAGTATGTATGTATGAAGTGAATTGTTTTGTTTTTATTTTTAATGAAGAAAAAAAGCTTAAACGTAAAGTTATTTTTAGTGTTAAAAAGTAGGGAAAATAGAGTAGTTTTGAAACTACCCCTTTTGTGCACTCCATAAACTAGTGACTTGGAGTAGTTTTGGGACTATCTCTATTGATTAATCCATGGAGTAGTTATGTGAAGTAGTTTTAAAACTAACCCTCTTGAGGACTCCATGGAGTAGAAGCATGGAGTAGTTTTGGGACTCTCTCTATTGATTAATCCATGGAGTAGTTATGTGGAGTAGTTTTAAAACTAACCCTCTCGAGTACTCCATGGAGTAGAAGCATGAAGTAGTTTTGGGACTATCTCTATTGATTAATCCATGGAGTAGTTATGTGGAGTAGTTTTAAAACTAACCCTCTTGAGTACTCCATGGAGTAGAAGCATGGAGTAGTTTTGGGACTATCTCTATTGATTAATCCATGGAGTAGTTATGTGGAGTAGTTTTAAAACTAACCCTCTTGAGGACTCCATGGAGTAGAAGCATGGAGTAGTTTTGGGACTCTCTCTATTGATTAATCCATGGAGTAGTTATGTGGAGTAGTTTTAAAACTAACCCTCTCGAGTACTCCATGGAGTAGAAGCATGGAGTAGTTTTGGGACTATCTCTATTGATTAATCCATGGAGTAGTTATGTGGAGTAGTTTTAAAACTAACCCTCTCGAGTACTCCATGGAGTAGAAGCATGAAGTAGTTTTGGGACTATCTCTATTGATTAATCCATGGAGTAGTTATGTGGAGTAGTTTTAAAACTAACCCTCTTGAGTACTCCATGGAGTAGAAGCATGGAGTAGTTTTGGGACTATCTCTATTGATTAATCCATGGAGTAGTTATGTGGAGTAGTTTTAAAACTAACCCTCTTGAGGACTCCATGGAGTAGAAGCATGGAGTAGTTTTGGGACTCTCTCTATTGATTAATCCATGGAGTAGTTATGTGGAGTAGTTTTAAAACTAACCCTCTCGAGTACTCCATGGAGTAGAAGCATGGAGTAGTTTTGGGACTATCTCTATTGATTAATCCATGGAGTAGTTATGTGGAGTAGTTTTAAAACTAACCCTCTCGAGTACTCCATGGAGTAGTTTTGGGACTATCTCTATTGATTAATCCATGGAGTAGTTATGTGGAGTAGTTTTAAAACTAACCCTCTTGAGTACTCCATAGAGTAGTTTTGGGACTACTCCGATGGTTTATATGCATAGCTGCCAGATTTGACGATTTGTCGTCATTTTGGCGATTTTTTGTTTCAAAAATAGCAAAGTGACGATTTGACGATTTTTTCATTGAAAATGATGATTTTCTGAATTATTAAAATTTTTTTTTATCATTTGTTTATTTTATTAGTGTTTTTGTTACCAAACTCTCTCTTTTTTCGAGACAAGACTACTTTTCTCATTTAATATCAGAAATATTAGAAAGAACATGACATATATCAAAAACAAAACTAATTAATAGTAGTGTTTAATTAATTATTGACAATTGTTAAGTTTAAGTACTTCCAAATAATATTGAGTTTGGATAGTAGAAATTACTTATTTATCTGTAAACTGTAAAATTTTAAGAGGAAACAATTTCTGAATTTCAACGGCAAATTCTACAAAAACTTCTCCAATTTTAACAAAACGTCGAAGAAATTTAAATAACAAAAATTCAGAATTCTTTGAAAATAACTATATGAACTCGTATATGATGGATGAATTGGATTCTGTACTCAAAAAGTTATTTAAAACTTAATAAACTGAATTGTTTTGATAATGTAATTTAACCTGAATTAATAAAATATGATAAATTCAGATATTTATTTATAAAATACTGTAAGTCTTGTTTCACAATCTTCAGTTTTAGCTGACCAGTTTTTGTTAAACTTGCCTTTTATTTACACACGTCAGTTCAATTTTCGTACTTTTTAATGCAAATTAACATGCATAAAAAAGAAACAAAATGAAATAAGAAAATTGACTAGTACCATCAAGTTGTACCCCTTTTGTTCTCTTTTCCCATCTCATCAAAAAATACTTGCCTTGAAGAGTGTGAAAACGGACCAAGATATTATAAAAATATTACACAAGTTGTGTTTAACATTATATTTTTTGTGATTTCTTATTTAAAAAGTTAAAATTTATGTATTTTGATATGTATTGTACAAGAGACTTTGAATTTTTATGTTTTCATTTAAATAAAAATTTCGAAATGACGATTTTTTTTTCTTTTTTATCGGGATTTTGACGATTTTTTCCGAAATTCATCTGGCAGCCCTGGTTATATGGTTCAATCCTAGGACAACGCAATGTTAAATCGACCATCTTTTTTTCATATATTTGGAGTAGTTTTGGAGTACTCCTACTCCTCTTTGGACTAGTCTTTACTTGCATGTATGGACTAGTCGCGTTATTTGCAGGGTAGTAAAACCACACAATACAAATACAAACACACACTTGCACTCAGGCACCGCTACTCATAATTGCTGTTTTAATATTTTATTAAATTGCAAACAAACACATGAGCTCTTTTAAACCTTTTTTTCTCTCTTGTTTATGTGTGTGTTGTTGTTATTGCTTTGTAGCTGCTACTCTCGCAACAACTAGTAGTGGTTGGAGCGAATGAAAGGATTTTGCCGAACAACGAACGAGCAACAACAAAGCTATTTTGTATACGATAATAAACAATAATAACAATAACAATAATTTCAACACTGTCATAAACCCACCTTCAATATAATATGTGTTGTGTGTGTTTTTGTTGTTGTTGGTTTTTTTTCATGGGTCAGGTTACTTTTTTATTTGTTGGGAATTCCTGTGCGCTGTAAAGAGTGATTTCCTCTTGTTTTTATTGCAATTCAAGTGTGAAATTGGGAAATTTTTCAAACACCAGCCAGTAAATGAGCAAAAATAATAATGTTCATATAAATTGTAGACAACAAATTTGTACCGTGAAATTGCACAAATTCACATGTTTTGAGCATGTGTTAAATGTTGAATGGCAAATGTTTGAGACATGTGAACCGTTTTAATTGTTACAGTAGGAAGTTAGAGGAACATTTCTACGATAACTTGTTAAACCTTAGAGGCTAAGTAACATACGGGAGGGGCAAGTGATTGGAAATATGGAAAATTCTCTGAATTTGTTTCAATGGAAAATTCAAAGACGTGTTTTTTAGATGATTGTAAAAGAACGTATTATTCATTAAATTTTCCAAGAACCGGTTAAATTTAGTTTTCTTTGGATTTTCAAAGAACCGTTTAATTTTTCATTAAATTTTTAAAGAAGCGGTAAATTTCTCTTTAAATTTTTAAAGAACCATTAAACTTTTTAATATATTCTTAAAAAATCGGTTAATTTTTCATTAAATTCTTGAAGAACCGGTTAAGTTTTCATTAAATTCATAAAGAACCGGTTATTTTTTAAGGTTTAAAAAAACCGGCTAATTTTTCATTAAATTCTTATAGAATCGGTCAATTTTTCATTTGATTCTTAAAGATCCGGTTAATTTTAACCGTTTCGTTTTTCTTTATATCCCAGAAGAACCGGTTAGTTTTTCTTTAAATTCTTAGAGAACCGTTTAATTTTTCATTCGATTATTGCAGAACCGGTTAAGTTTTCTTTAGATTCTCAAAGAACCGATTATTTTTTCATTAACATCGGTTAATTTTTAATTCAATTATTAAAGAACCGGTTAATTTTTTATAATTTTCACCGATTAATTTGTCATTCGATCCACAAAGAACCTTTCAATTTTTCTTTAGATTCCTAAAAACGCTTATTTTTTCATTATATTGTTCAAGAACCGGTTAATTTTTCTTTATATTCCAAAATAACCGGATAATTTTTCTTTAAATTCTTAAAGAACCGGTTAATTTTTCACTAACATCAGCCAATTTTTAATTGATTTCTTAAAGAACCGATTAATTTTTCATTCGATTCTTAAAGAACCTGTCAATTTTTCTTTAGATTCCAAAAAACGCTTATTTTTTTATTATATTGTTCAAGAACCGGCTAATTTTTCTTTATATTCCAAAAGAACCGGATAATTTTTCTTTAAATTCTTAAAGAACTGGTTTCTTAGTATTCGTCATTAAACCCATAAATATCGCTCTTGATTCTTTCAGAATCCGTTCATATCCTGAACGATTCTTAAAGAATCGCAACATTTGATACCACATTCTTTATTAGATCTATTTTCTGTGCATTTGTACTTTAACAATTTCCCTTTTCTTTCATCTTGTAGTTATATTAAAAAATTTTTATGAAAGTTTAATAAATTTACAACATTTTCGCATTAATTTTCTTTAAGTGACACCTGAGTTTCATTATCAATTGTAGGAAATAAATTAGAAATACATGTTGCCAACAACATGCCATAAATCCCCAACGAACAATGCAATTTTACACTTGATATTTTTCTCCCCATTTCTCTCGTATTTTTAACAATAATTATTTATTTTTGTTTGCAGCAAAAAAAATGAAAATAGAAAAAAATACAAAAAAAAAAAATAAAATAACACCGACAAAAAGTGACAAGTTGCATCCCGTTGTAAACTCTCAACATCATCATCACTGACACTATTAAGCCAGGTTATTTACAACAGAAAGCTGCATTTGTCATTGTGTTTCCCCACTCGCCCTGTGTATGGCGATTTTGTTTTTTTTTTTTTGTACCACAGTATGTTTTTGCTGTTAAAGTCAATATTATGCAGGGAAGCCAAAAGCAAGATTTCAATATGTGCAACGTCAATTTTGCTATGTTTCAGATAAAAACGCATTTGAAACGCATTACGTTTCTGTAATGAAATTCATATTGATGCATGAATGGGTTTTTATAGGATTTTCTATCCGCACTTTTGTTTTTTTTTTGGTGCTGAACAACATTTATTGATAGTGTCAGCAGCATGATTAGGAATTGTAGATGGAAATTTTTAAAAGAGATGTTGAGAATATTAAGCTTAAATATACAATGAGAGAAATCTTTAAGGAATATTTTCTCAAAACTTTCATTAACCTTAAGTTGTATTTAAGTATTTATGTATATCTTTAATTCTAGTCACTTACCTAATGTCTTGTCTTAACGATTGATCTCCTAATAATACTTCAAATCCTCCTTTTGATATGCTACTATTTGGACTATAACTTAATTGTGTTAAATTATTTGTTAAACTATTGGTATTTAATTGTAAAACATCATCAGTTTCATCTTCATCATCGTCGGTTAGTAACTGGAATAAGAAGCAAACAGAAAAATTAAACCGATATCAATTATGGCCAAGACTAGAGACAGGACTAGAGACAGACTCTATTCAGGACTACTTTTTTTATTGGGTGGGTGAGCAGATGGGGGTGTGTGTGGGTTAGTAATAATCGTGCATGTTTGATTATGCTTGTCAAATTTCCACTTGATAGACATTTTGATAAAAGATTTATGCAAATTTGAGTGATTTTCGGAGGTGGACTTTATATTGGGGCTCTAGTAAAACCATTGAAATTAATATACGGATTACTTGTGTACAATTTCAACTTTTTAGTGGTTTCTTTAAGAGATTTATGCGTATTTAAGTGATTTCCGGAAGTAGGCTTAATATGGAGGCTACGGTAAAATATGGACCGATCATCATCATATTGAGATGAACGATTTTTATATATATATATATATATATATTTGTATTGAATTTCAACTTAATAGTGGGTTTTGTAAAGGATTTATGCGCATTTAAGTGATTTTCGGAATTGGACTTTGTATGGGTACTACGGTCAAATATGGACCGATCATCATTAAATTTGTTACGACAATTTAAATGTATATTTTGATTATGCTTGTCGAATTTCAACTTGATAGTAATTTTTAAAAAAGGATTTATGTTCATTTAAATGATTTTCGGAAGTGGTCTTTGTATGAAGCTTTGTCAAAATTGTGCACCGGTGCAAACAAAATATTGTTTTAAGATTTCACTTTGCATGAAACTTATTATTGCTTTTCTATAGGGGCTATGGAAAACCGTGGACCGATTCCTAAGATTTTCAACAGGACTTGTCCTTCTATAATAAAAATTAAGTGTGCAAAATATTATGGTATTATCTGCATTATATTTGAAGAAAACAGCAAAAAATATCTGAAAAATATCGAGGTAGTCTGAAAGTTTGATCTATAACTCAGATCCTGCTGGACCGATTTTGCTCATTTGCAATTTCGGTGGATCAAAGAATGTTTGGTAAAAATTTCATTGTTCTATGTCTTTTTTTCGAAGCTCTATAGTGCCAACAACAGACGGACAGAGACGGGCATGGCTAAATCGGCTTAGAATCTTATAAGGGCCCAGAATATATAAACTTTTTAGTTCTACGACCATTATTTTGATGTGTTACAAACGGAATGACAAACGCAATATACCATAGTCTATAGTGGGAACTGTAGCCTGTCTATAGTGGGGACCAGAGCCAGTATGTAGTCTAAAGTGGGAACTTTAACTAGTCTATAGTGGAGACTGTAGTCTGTCTATACTGGGAACTTTAACCAGTCTATAGTGGGGACAACAGCCAGTCAATCCCCACTATTTTGACCGTAGCCAGTCTATAGTGAGGCCTATAACCAGTCTATAGTGGGGACTTTAGCCAGTGTGTCTAAAGGGGGAACTTAAACCAGTCTATAGTGGGGACTGTATAGTATAGTGAGGACCACAGCCAGTCTATAATAATTTTCCACTTTACTTACCTCTCTTCTCGGTGGTTGTTGCTGTTGCTGCTGCTGTATATGTATCTGCTGCTGTTGTTGTTGTTGTTGAAGATTATTAGTTGTTAAATATAAATCACAATTATTGCTACTAATAAGATTTGTTGCTGATATTATTTGTTGGCTGTTATACGTAAGGCCAGCTATGTGTGGTGATGTTCCTAATAATGATGATGATAATGAGAATGTGGGAGCTGTAATAGTTTGTGTTATTGTTGTTGTTGTTGTGGCTACTGTTGCTGTTGATGTTAACTGGGTATTTGAAGCAATTGAATTTGATAGATCACTACTACAAATCGATGATAATTTTTGTTGTATGTTATTATTTGTATTATTATTGGAATGAAGTAAAGCTGTGGCTGTAGCTGATGTCGTAGCTGATGCTGATGTTTGTAACGATGATGATTTTAAATTATTGTTATTATTGTTAAGTAGTAAAGGTTGCTGTACAATGGGCTGTGGCAGCTGTTGTAGTGTGGTGGCTGTGTTTGCCGCTTCCTTGGCCAAACGGGGCGAGGTTAAGGTCTGGGCATCCACATAGATTTTATTGGGCGGGGGTAGTTGTAAAGGCGGTGGTATATGATCGTGATACGTGGAAGCTGTTGCTGCGGTTGCTGCTGTTGTAGAGTTTGAATGATGAACATCCACTGTGGCACTTATGGTATTGGTTTGTGATTTTCTTCTACCTAAAGTGGAACTATTACCAGCTAACAAAGGCGCTGCGTAGTTGTGTGTTGTGTTGCTGAATGGTGTGGCTACAACTGTGACTGCTGTGGGCGTGGGTATTTCAGCATGTTTATTTTTATAGTTAATGAAATTAATATTACACAGATTAGCACCTAAGGCCGCCAAATCGTCGTCATCGTCGTCCTCTTCCTTCACTTCCAAATGCTGTAAGCTACGTGCTATGGTCAGTTTTTTATGCTGCAAACCAGTAGGCAATTTTGATAAGGGAGTTGCTTGAAATACACTATTATGATTTGTCAATATTGCAGATGTAGCAGGAGCGGCTGCTGCTGCTCCAGTTTCAGTTACAGTAACTTGCGAGTAATTAGTATTGGCATTCCTATCGGCTGCTGCTGTTGTGTTGCTGCTAATTGTCGTTGGCTGCTTGCTACCAGCTGTGGCTGCTGCTACAGTGGCTGTTGCCAATAAGGCTATGCCACCACTGGCTATTGGCTGCTGTTGAGTTAGTTGGGATTTAATCGAACTTGCATTAGTCGTTGTTGAGGCTATTGCTGTTGGTGTTATTGTTGTTGCACTTATTAGACCAGCCGTTGCCGAGGTCGATGCTGTTGTTAAGGTCGTACTATTGCAGGCCGTATGATTGCTATTGAATGAGGTCACATAGATGGGGGAGGCTTCGTTTAGGAAACTTAAATCTTGTTTCTGTGTAGACGCAGCACCGCTTTTGGTTTGTTGTAGCTAAAATTAGAGAATAAAATAATAAAATTAAATGAAAATGTTGTAGAAATTTCATAAAATAAAATATATTTGCTATTATTATTAAATTCTTTAATGTAATTCATTTTCTGTGGCCTTGTTTTTTTTTTTTTTGTTTAAATTAATTGCAGTGTGTGAATTTCGCTCTACCTAAACTAAATACGCTTGCTGCTTTTAAAAGGGAAAAACACACACAAAAACCTCTAAACAAATAACAACAGCAGGATATGGTAAAACAAAACAATTGATTATTTCCCTGTTAAATTAAGTGTTAGAGGAAAACCTCAAACAATTAAATGAAAGGAAATAAATAAAATAAAAACACATTAAAAAACTGAGAACAAAAACCATACAAAAGGGTTACAGCTAAAAACAATTTAATTAAGATTACAAATCCTTTAAAATTCCAAAAAAATTCTTAATTTTCTTAAGATTTAAGCAATATTCGAAATTCGAACATGGAAATTTCGAAAATATTCAAAAAATATTGATCTTTTTTAAATAATTTTATTGCAGTATTAAAAATATCAAGTTTCTGGTGGTTTTCGAAAATTCGAAATTTATTTCGAAAATTCTAACTTTAGTTCGAAAATTATTTTTCAAGTACTAAAATGTTATTTAGAGACAACAGATTATAAATCCAAGAACAGTTCTTGCATTTTCTTAATATTTCTTGGATTTTGAAATTTCGAACATAGAAATTTTGAAAATATTAAAAAAATATTGATGTTTTTTTAAATAGTTTTATAGCAGGTTTAAAAATATCAAGTTTTTGAACTAAAATTCAAAAATTTTTTGGGAACGCCAAAATATTATTTAGAGCCTTCAGATTATTATCTAAGAAAATTTTTTGGATTTTCTTAGTATTTCCGGGATTTTCGAATTTTGAAAATATTAAAAAAATATTGATTTTTTCAAATAGTTTTATAGCGGGACTAAAAAATACACAGCTTTTTTAAAAATTAAAAAATCGCAATTAATTTCGAAAATTCGAAGTTTTAAGCGTTAAAATATTATTTAGAGCCAAAAGATTATGAATCTAAGAAAAATTTTTAGATTTTCTTAATCTATGCTAGGATTTTCGAATTTCGAACATAGAAATTTTTAACAAATTTCAAAATTATTGCTGTTTTGTTAAATAGTTTTATTACAGGATTAAAAATATCAAGTTTTTGATGATGTTCGAAAATTCGAAGGTAATTTCGAAAATTCGAACTTATGTTCTTTAAAATGCCAAAATGTTATTTAGAGCCTAAAGATTATGAATTCATGAAAACTTTTTGATTTTTCTCAAAAATATCAAGATTTTTTAAAGTTCGAAAATTCGATCTTAACCTCAAAAATTTTTTTTTTTTGCCAAAATCTTATTTTGAGCATAAATAATAAGAATAAAAGGAAAATTTTCAGATTCAAAGAAATTTTCAATAAAATTTAAAAATTTTAAGTTTTTTTATAGATTCTTTTTTAAATTGCTTAAATTGCAGAATATTTTTCTGCATAATTTTATTTTCAAGACATGTATAATTTATTTTTCTAAATCTGTATCTATAATTTCAATTGATTTTTGTTTAAGTCTAAAATAACTTTAAAAATTTACATTTACACACAAAACCACACCCAAACTTTAAGCCAATTTTTTTATGCATAATTTCAATGCAAATATTTTAATCTCGAAATACGAGAGAATAACAGCAACAATGACAACGACAACAGCATTAATAATAACAAAAGCTGAAACAAAAATATGCATTATTAAATTATGCAAATTATTCAGTGCTGCAACAGAAACAACAAACTTCTCCGTACTACCTGATGCAAAAAACCAGGGAGAGTCAAAAGGAGTAATCGAAAACAAAAGACACCAGAAATCAAAAGACAAACGTGGAGATAAATCACCGTCATAAAGATTTTGTTTATGAAAAAAAAAAACAAAACGCTAACTAATTGGGAGGAATGAAAAACAAATTTATGCAGAAAAGTCATTGTTTTTTTAATGTAAATAAAAACAACAACAGATGTTTAAATCCGGAACAGTAACAGAGTTTTGGAGAGAAATAAAATTAAAGTTTAACAAAATGTAATAAAGAAAACTTAAATTGAGTAGGAAGAAAAAAATCATTAGAAAACTAAAAAAAAATTAAATTAATAAAAAAATATTTCAGATTTGTTTAAAAATTACGCCAAAAACTATTAAAAGACATCAATACTTTGTATTTGTATTCAAAATTTCTATGTTCGAAATTCGAAAATTTTGGTAATTTTAAAAAAATCCAAAAAAAATTTGTGTATTCATATTCCTTGAACTCTAAACTTCCACTTTCAAAAAATTTCCGAATTTTCGAACATTAAAATAAACTTGATATTTTCAAAATTTGTATGTTCAAAATTCAGAAATCCTAGGAAACTTCAAGAAATCCCAAAAAATTCTAGTGGATTTTTAATCCTTAGATCTAAATATTATTTAAGCACTTTCAAAAAATGTTCAAAAAAAGTTTGAATTTTTGAAATTAATTTCGAATTTTAGATTTTTCCAAAAACGTGATATTTTTTATGCTAAACTAAAACTGTTTAAGAAAACAGCAATATTTTTTGAATATCTTCAAAATTTCTATGTTCAAAATTCAGAAAGCCTAGGAAATTTTAAGAAATCCCAAAAATTCTAGTTGATTTTAAATCATCATTTTTGGAACTTAAGTTCAAATTTCAGATTTATGCCAAAAACTTGATATTTTTTAATCTTTTATTAAAATTCCTTGAAAAAATTTAAATATTATTGATTTTTTTTTTACATTTTCTTGATCAAAATTCGAAAATCTGGAAATTTTCTTTCTATTTAATAGATTTAACAGTTTTCATTTACATACTTAAGCTTTCATTTCATGGTTTGTATTTGTCTGCCATTAACAGGCAAAATATAAATTCCTTTTATGATTATCCATTAAATTTGTTTTAATTAAAAAAAAAAATACCTTTTAACAGCAAAAATATTTAATAATAAAATTGTAAAATATTAACTGAATAAGCAACAGCAGAGAAAAGAAAAACACACAAAACGAAATATTAATTTATTATTTAAGCACATGCTATTGTTTAAACTCATTAATTATCGGCATCTACTTTAAATTGCAAATAATTAATCCAACATAAAAAAATTAAATAGTTACAGACAGAAATTGCACTAACGCGTACATGGTTTATACGTTCACTCAGTCAGTCATTCATTCATTCACTTTAATGTTCATTGATTCAGCCAGCAAAAAAAAAAAACTGGCAAAAAAAACCAAGTATGGATTTAAATAAAAGCTGCTTGTTTTCGGAACACAAACATTAAAAGTAAAGTAATTTAAATTGTACTGAGAGAAACTAAGTTTACTTGTTACAGAAGAGATTTTTAAATTTCAAAAAATTAAAAAAAAATACTGATTAATTAACTTTCAATATAAAGATTTCTTTAATTTTCTTGGCTTTTTCTCTTTACAATTTTCAAATTTGAAGCAAAATTAAGAAAATAAAGTTTTTAGTTTATTTTTTTTAATAACCTTTAAAACAACCTAGAATATTTCCTAGAATACTTCAATATTTAAAAATTTGCATTAATTTGACCACAATTTCTCTAACTGTAGTTATAATTAAATAAAAACCCCCCTTTCCAACTGTTTATTAATAACAACTCTTTACACCAACAAATATTCAGATAATTACTTGAATAAGAGAATACTAACTGCACTTATTCTGACGAACACACAAATGCATATGTATGTGTGTTATTAACGCTATGAATTTACATTAACCGAATGTTTAAAACTAACGATTCTCAATCGTAAACATTTTACATCCATACATATAACAACAACAACATTACAACCATGGTGAAATTATACCAGGTGACAGCATAGCGCCAGCTGATTATTTTTTGCTCTATTCATGGTGAGTTCGTGAAAATGTCAAAAACTTGTTTACAAATAGTCAAAGTTTATCTAAAAACGTTAAAAAATTATTTTGTATTTGAAAAAGTGAGTTTTTGTCGCCGTTTTATTTGTTAAAAAAAAGTGTTAAAGAACTATTTTATATTAAATAGTGTATTGTTGTTTTACTAAAAGTGTTACTTTTTTTTAAATCTTATGCCGTATATACATACAACATATAGATACAACACTTCGTTGGACTCTGCTAAAGAGTTTTACACTTAATGGCAACTTGCAAGAACAATATCGTTTGCTGGTGGCCAAATTAATGTGTAAACGGTTTAAAGATATGTGGCTGAAGGAAAACGAGATGATTAATGTTTGAGACACCAGCATTTTTTTTGAACCATATTACAATGTTTTCAACTACTTAAAAAACTGCACTATAAACAATTTTTCCATGAAGAAGTACATTGTGGATGTAGATAATCCCATTTACAAGATACTGTCATATTTAAATGAGAACACAGTTTATCAATGTTATGGACAAACATTCAAACCACCACTAAATGTTATCGGTTTAAATGACACACAATTACAGGCTTTTGGAAAAACTGTAAGGCAAGAATTTATCCTCATACCAGGTACTGGAAAAACTATCTGGTGTTAATAACTTACACCAACGAATCATTGGATAAGCATAAAGCTCTCCGAATATACCGATAAAAAAGTGCGATTTGGTAGCCAGTCTAGAGATCCTGCCATAGCCAAACACATATAACATAAAAGATGTGGTGGAACATTCTCAGATTAATCCCAAATGAAGAGACTGTATTATTTAATTAACATAGAATTTAAAAATAAATTTCAAAATTTACAATTAAAACACAATTTATTCAATATTGTTTTCTGTTTTATTCATGTTTGTATGTTTGTTTTCTTTATTTTATGCCAGATGTTTTTGACAGTAACGAAAGTATTACACACGCAAAATTGCCTGTTGTTCTTGCCGTGTTGTAATTGTTGTCACCATGTAAATTAATTTCACCATGATTACAATCAAACATTTCCACGGACTCTTCTTATTGTTTTGATATTGAGCACCTACGCAAATTACACTCCGTTACAGCGCTGCCAGAAGTAAGATTTTACCTTATTTTTTTCCGATTTTAAGATTTTTTCCCCCCCAAAAAAAAAGATTTTTTGTTTTGTCTAGACGAAGGATAAGTTCAATTAAAAACAACCTGTTTTGTCCAAAAATAAGATTTTTTCTTCAAAAATAAGACTTTTTTTTTGGTGAAATTTAGATTTAGCTGAAAACTTCTGGCAGCCCTGCTCCGTTACTTTATTATATTTGTTTTGTTATGCTCTCGCTCTTATTCACTGTCCACCATATTTACTAATAGCGTTGTCAACTTTGAAATTTCAAAACGCCATTTAAAAAAAAACGCACCAAGTTTAGAATTTCGTTTTTGTTTCAAATATTTATTGAATTAATTTGAAATTTTTTAATATCATAAATTCTATAAACAACTTTTTACCAAGGATTATTAGTAAAAGTAATATGTAATAGTAAAAAGCCTTTTTTAATAAATAAGCTAATAAAGATAAAATAAGCATTTAAACCACTTAAAATTTAACTCACAATATGATATTCGGAACTAAAGTACTAATTGGTAAAAACGTTAATTTCTGTACATATTTGGTACTTTTTTTTTATATATTTTTGTTTTCTAGTGATATTTTCCAATAAAATTTGTTAGGATTCCACTGGTACTCTAACCCTGGTTGTTCGTCTACAGTTCAGTAGACCAAACCATCAGGCTATGCAAGAATGTTTTTTACATGTTTAAAATTTTAATTCGATTTTCAAACAAAGATTTTTGAAGAATTTGATTTAATTTATCATACATTCGTATTTAAAATACATTTTTTCATCGTATAGATTTCATGAGTTGTGAATTATTAAAAAACTGCAATTAAAAATTAGTAAAAATAAAGATTTATTTAAAAATAAAGATTTTTCGAAAAAATTAAAAAACGCACCGAACTACACAAAAAAAATTGCAGTGTTGAATGAAATGGTACTCAAACAGGTGTATTTTATGGTAGAAATATTTTTTCTTACGCTGCAACAAAAAGTTGTGTTGAATTTGCTTTGGTGCCATCAAAAATTAAAAAGCGCACCGCGCACCAACTAAAGAATTTTTCGCACTAAAAATTTAAAAAAGCACCAAAAATGGTGCAAAACGCACCAAGTTGACAACGCTGTTTGCTATGTTTTCATTAATGTGTGTGTGTGGGCTGTTTGGTTGTTGGGAGGTGATTATGTTTATTATACAAGTTTTGTGTTGTTCTTGTTGTTATTTTTGTTAATACTGCTGTATTGATGATGATAATTTGCAGGCATGTAAATTCATGTTCACAGTTAATAACTGTATACGACAAATGTGTAATAGTGGTCAAATTGGTTTATGGTTTAGACCAATTCAGCAATTAGAAGCCAACAGTGGTTAAAATGCTCAAGATTTCCAACAAATATCAATGAAGCTATAGAAAACTTACTGTCGTATTCATAAAAAATAAAGTAGGTTTGAAGTGTGCTTTTAGACATAATTTTCATACAAAATTTTCTTAAAGTAAATTTGAAGTATACTTTAATTTTTTATGAATAAAGGCATTAATGTTTAACAATATTTCTACATAATTTTATGAGAAAAAAAGTGTTAAATTGAGACTAAAATTTAATTTTCTTTATTATTTTTTTCAAAATTTAAGTCTGCATTATTGTTTTATTTTTTTTTTACATTTGGCAAATATGTATTTGTTTTATACATACATATGTACATGTATAGTATGTATGTACATACATACATATATTTATTTAGCACAAATTTATTTGAATTTTTGCAAGATCAAACAGCATCAAATAAATAAAAATTGAATATTTATTGTGATTTGGCCTAAATAAGAAAAGGGTTTTTAAATAAATAAACGAGTTTAAATATATGTATGTTATTTAGTGGTTACATGTTTTTCAGCAAATATATGCCAAGTGTGATTGTACCTTAAGAATATATTTTCGTGATTTTCTTACCTTTTTTGATAGTTGTGTTATGTCCACCGGTGTAACACGATTTAAGGCCGCTAAACGTTGCAAACGTTCTCTGGCATGCTCCTCAACTGCTATAACAAAGGCGTCTTGCACTGAATTGCCAATGTCCCAAGCTGGAAATACAAAAGGAGAAATATGTTTTAGAAAATTTGTTTAAAAAAATTTTCAATAAAATTTCCGGTCAAAAATTTTTAATTTTATTTATTTATTTTTCAAACAAACACAAATTTTGTAATATTCAATTAAATTTGTAAAAGGTTTAAAAGGCAGAAGTGGTATTTCCTGGTAACAACGGACTATTTCAGCCTTTTATGAGAGGGTCTTAAATATGCAAATTTAAGGTGGCCTTTAGAGACAATTGTTCAATTACATGGTTAAGAAATTTTAATTATTTATTTGAGACGTATTTTGCATTACTAAAGGTACGCTCACACTTGGAAAGTATTTACTGAAAAAAGAGTGACAACTTGTTTAAGCATAAATCTGTTTGACGTTGTGTACTCTTGCAAGAGTTTTGCAATATCAAACAGCATCAAATAAAATACATCTAAATATTTGTTGTGTATTTTCCGAAATAAACGAATTTTTTTTAAATAAATAAACGATTTCAAATATATATTATTTAGTGGTTACGTCTTTTTTTGGCAAATATTTGCCAAGTGTGACTTTAATTGAGTTAAACTAAATAAGCTTGTTTGTTCATGTTTATTTTTCTCTTAACCTCAATTTTACTCTTTTAAATATCCAACCAAAGTCCCTTAAATTGTACTTTAAACTTTAACACTTTCGTTTTCCCACTTCATTTGCTTAAAAATTCATAGAAGTCACTTAATTTTATACTACAATTTTTTAAACGTTTTATTTGTATAATAAAAATATTTATGACTCAAAACTAATTCTCCAAAAAAAAACTCCAGCTAAAGTATTTGTTAATAACAAAATATAAAAACCATAATTGTTTCAAACAATAGAAATAAAACAAACAAAATAAAACGAAAGCAAAACAATGATAAATAAATAAAACATTTTCACACAAATTTCTATGAATTTCCACAGAAAACACCAAAGAATAAATTAAAACAAAATTCACAACAAATCATACAGAAATAGACTTTAATTAAATGTTTTTAAAATTAACAAAAATTCCTAAAAAAAATTTTTTTTTTAAATTTCTATTTTTATACTTTTTTTAAAAACTGCCTAAATTTGGTAGTTTTCAAAGCATGATTATGATATTTCATATAAAGACCTTAAGCTACTAAAATATAACCAAATATTTCTTAAAAATCATTTAAAACAAGCAAAAGTTTTATGTTAAACTTTAGTAAGACTTTCGGGTTTCCTATGACTTTTAATATAGCAAATTTGCAGACCTTAAGCTATCAACCCATAATAAAATATGTATTATTAAAATTTTTTAAAATAAGTAAAAATTTTTATTGAAATTGTGGCAAGTGGAGAATAGTTTTTTTCTTTATTTTATATATATTTTTTTTAAACCTGCATAACTTTTCAGAATTAACATGATTTTTAATATACAAAATCTGGAATCTAAAACTTTTAAAATATAACAAAATATTTTAAATTTTTTACGAAATTTGTGCAAAACTTTTTTGCTCTAAATGTTATACTTTTTTTAAAAGCTGTATAGAACGAATTCAAAGATTATAATAATTTTTAATACAGCAAATCTAAAGACCTTAAGTCACTAAGATATATTAAAACTTATAAATAAAAATCACAATAAAAAAGTAAATCATAATTTTCAGATTTATTTTTTTATTATAATTTTATACTTTTTTTTTTAAAGTTGCATAACTTTAAAAAGAATAGTGAGATTATTAAAAAAAAGATTATAAAAATATATAAAAAAATGAAGAATTTTAAATGAAAAATTAAACAAAAAGTTTCAGATTTATATTTTTTTGTTATAATTTTTTATATTTTTTAGAACATGTATAACTTTGGCAAGCTTTCCCTAATTAAAATAATTTTTAGTATACAAAATCTAGAGACCTTAAGCTATTAAAATACATAAAAATATAAATTAAAACAAACAAATTTGAAATGAAACCTTAAAAAAAGTTTCCGATTTTTGTTTTTATTATATTTTTATACTTTTTTTTAAAGTTGCATAAATTTAAAAATAATTGTGGAATTATTATGATTTTTAACATAGAAACTTCAGAGACCTTAGGCCGTAAAAAATTCAATTTAAACCTTTAAATTATGCAAAAAATTTTAAGTGAAACTTTAAACACTTTTCTATTAGTAATTTTATACTTTTTTAGAATATTTCTAATTTTAGCAAAGTTGACGGAATTAAAATGATTATAATAGCAAATCTAGATACATTAAGCTATTAAAATATATTCAAATAATTTATTAAAAGTTTTTAACCTGTAAAATTTTTAAGGAAAAAAGTAAAAATATTTTCGATTTTTTTTTTATCTTTTCACATTTTATATAATTTTGCAAAATCTCTAGATTGTCATTTATCTCGATATTAATACTTTTATAAGATTTATGGAGGTCAAAGTGAATTATGGGAGTTTTGAATAATTATGGACCGGCCATTATAAAATTCCGTGTCATCATTTATGTAGATATGAAACTTATTTGTGTTGAATTTTATTTGAAAACCAAAATTTTTAAGAATGTTAAAGTAATTTTCGGAATTGGCGCTACGACTAATTATGGACCGATCATAATATAAAATTCTACCATATTATTTTTATATATGTATATGAAAAAAGGTCGAATAAAAGAACTAAATAATTTTTATATATATGAAACATATTTGTGTTTAATATTATTTGGATACCAAGATTTTTGAGAGAGTTATGCTCTTTAAAATAAGATTCGGGAGTGGGCCTTATGGGAGCTATGATAAATTATGGACCGATCTGCATAAAATTTATAGATGTGATTTGGCTTCATTTAACACTCATTGGTGGTGAAATTTGTGTAATTCTTGCATAATTCAAACATTTATGATCGTTAAACTCCTATTTCGGGAGGACATTTGTATGGGCGGCAGGTGAAATAATGAACCAATTTCCACCAGTTTCAATCCCATCCGTCCTTGAGCCGGTGGTGGTGTAGCATATAACTATGATACTGAAAATTATTCATACCTTTTCATATTCTATCTAACCTTCATTTCTATTTAACTATTTGTAGTATTTTAACACTTTCGTGCTAAAATCATTTTACTGTCAGTAATCACGTTTTAATATTGACATAAAATTTGATTTTGAAACCATCACACAGTTTAAGGTTGCTAAGAGACCGACATCAATCAACAAGAAATATTTATACCCTACACCACCATAGTGGGGAGGGTATATTGGATTTGTGCATATGTTTGTAACACCCAGAAATATTGGTCCAACACCCACCTTAAAGTATACCGATCGACTTAGAATCACTTTCTGAGTCGATTTAACGATGTCCGCCCGTCCGTCCGTCTGGCTGGCTGTCCATGTAAAGCTTGTGCGCAGAGTACAGGTCGCAATTTTGAAGACATTTTGATAAAATTTGGTAAGTGATATTTTTTCGGCCCAAGGACGGATGGGATTGAAATTGGTAAAAATCGGTCCATTATTTCACCTGGCCCCCATACAAATGTCCTCCCAAAATTGGGGTTTACCGATCATAAATGTTTGAATTGCATACTATCCAAACAAATTTCATCACAAATAAGTGCTAAATGAAGCCAAATCACATGTACACATCTATTTTGTGCAGATCGGTCCATAATTACTCGTAGCTCCCATATAAGGCCCACTTCTGAAAATCACTTTAAAGAGCATAACTCTCTCAAAAATGTTGCTATCCAAATAATGTTGAACCTAAATATATTTCATATGTTTAAAAATAATACGGTACAGTTTTATTGTGATCGGTCGATAATTAGTCGAAAGTCGCATATAAGACCCTCTCAGTAATTCACTTTAAGCTCCATAATTTGTTTAAAACTGTTTATATCGTGATAAAGTTTAAAACATTAAATATTTATATTCACAGACATCATGACACTAAATTTTTGGATGATCGGTCCACAATATCTCCCATATAACGCCCATTTCTGAATAACTGTTTCATACATATACTGGGTGTAGGGTATTATATGGTCGGGCTTGACCAACTATAGTTTCTTACTTGTATACAGTTAAAGAAGTGTTAACAAACAGCAGGGTTTCGGAAAACACTCTGTGTCTGTGTTTAGACCTAATTATTGAGTGAGTATGTGTGTGGACATCACTGGTTCAGACCTAATTATTGTAACATTTTGTTTAAATTTAAATAAATAAAAGTTTAACGCAAGTTTCTTTATAATATTTATGTTTTTCCATATAATGAATCGAACTTCTTTATAGAGAATATCTACATAAACGTACATATATGACCATGACTAGAACTAAGTATTGTTTCTAAATCCCTAAAGAACAATCCTTAACAATCTGTTTTATATTTTCAGCATATCTCAAATCCAATAATTTTGGTATTTATGCTGGTGTGTGCTTCAGTCTTTGAGAAAGCTCGTTTTGTCATCTTCTTTGTGGGCTAAAAATTTTCGCTAACAAAATATTTGTATGTAAGTGTTTGTACATTTGACAAATACCAAGGGGACCTATTTAAAGTTGACTGGTTTTTCGGTTTTTTTTTTGCTTTGTCTTAATGAGACCAACTAAAATGGTGAAGAGACCAAATTAAATGCTCAGTAAAGGGTGGCAACGAAAAAAATTTTACATTTAATTTTATTCATAACATAAAAACTAATAATAAGAGAAATTAAGTTATTGTAACAAATTAACATAGTAACTTCATAGATACATAAAATAAAATAAAAACAAAGAAAGTATAGTCGGCCTGAACATATAATACCCTACACCCAGAAATGGGCGTTATATGGGAGCTACCACGAATTATGGACCGATCATCATAAAATTCTCAAATATTATTAGTATGTATTCGAAGCATATTTGTGTGCTCTATAAAGTAATTTTCGGAAGTGGGCCTTATATGGGAGCTACGAGTAATTATGAACCGATCTGCACAAAATTTGTAAATGTGATTTGGCTTATTTGTTGTGAAATTTGTTTGGATTCTTGCATAACGCAAACATTTATGATCATTAAACTCTTATTTCGTGAGGACATTTGTATGGGGGCTAGGTGAAATAATGGAACGATATTAACCACTTTCAATCCCATCCGTCCTTTTTTTTTTTTTTTTTTTTTTAAGAGAAGTAACACTCAGGCAATTAATATGCCTGTGTATAATTGCGTTACTTTCCTTGGCAAGGGGATATATTGAAGAAGTAAAGGTGGTGAAAGTAGAAGAAAACTTTATATCACAACTATGCAATTGCGCATTATGTTTGTTTTAGTGCAGCATTGCAGCGCCTCTGGTGGTGAGTAGGCGCATTATTTTTAAAGCTTGATTTTATAGCCTTTATTTAATTATTTTACTTCGGTGGCGTTTCAATGTTATACCACCAAAGGAGGGCGCTCTGATAAATATTAGTTATGATGGATAGAACGAAAACTAATAATTATCACAAACTGGGGGGGGGTTACTCTCTATTGCGATGCGACAGCAAATTCGATGCGATAAGCGTACAAATTGATACTCTTACGCATCGAATTTGCTTTCGCATCGCAATAGAGAGTAACCCCCCTGATGTTGTTTGAGTAGCAGCGGCTGGGAATCGAACCCGGGCTACAAATACCAACTCATGCTTGATGATCAAATGCGCTAACCAAAGCCAGCCAGGCGGACGGTCGGACATCGTTAAATCGACTCTGAGAGTGATGCTTAATCGATCAGTATACTTTAAGGTGGCTGTTGGACCAATATTTCTGGGCGTTACAAACATCAACACAAATCCAATATACCCTCCCCACTATTGTAGTGTAGGTTATAATTATTCTTCACTTGTAGATAAAAATTTACGGATTTACGGATCTTAAGCCCAACATTAGTCTTTGGACACCTACTCTAGCAACTTTTTGTACAGCCTTCCCTCAATACACATATATAGAATTTTTTCACATCTTTAGCCATTTTTTTGAGGTTTTTCTTGAAATTTGCTTCACAATTGCCCAAAATGTTTCAAACGGGTTTTGGCACAATATTTATTCTATCATTTTTTAAACCTATTGTAACGGTAGCAAAGTGTCGTACCATTTTAGATTGAGTCATAAAATGATTTAAATTAAGGAAGCTGAATTATATATGTAGTAGTGTCAATTAATAATATTAAAGAAATCAAATTAAAACTGAAAAGACAACAGGTGAAGAAGAGCACGACAAGGATTTCGATGTAATTATCCTTTATCTTTACCCGCCCTAACCATGCCATCTACGTTTATTCCACCGGATAGTTTTTGGTTCCGGAAATTCACGAATAGCCTGCACCTTTTCATCGTCTACTTCCTGTGGGGATATGTAAGGTCTACAGTTTATGCGGACAAATCCGCTGCGATTCAGGCGTGTCATACTCCAGTTACCAGTCGAAATGCTCGACCGAGTCATCGAAAATAGGACTCAACGGATAGAACATCTGCGAAGTAGCAACGGCCAAAGAATGTTCTTTGAAATGATAATAAACATTCCGCATTAAATTTGAATTTTGCTTTTTTTTTTCTTTAAAAAAATTAGGGAACCTCGAATAGACGGCGCTTTACAATAGTTGTGTGATGGTGGTTTAGTATTAAGCTGAATCGTACATGCTTTTCAGTAGGGGCTAACTACAACTACATATAGCCTGTCTATAGTTCTGACTATAGTCTTTTATCTGTCTATAAAAAAAAGTTCATCCCTAGCATGTCTATAGTCCGGAATATAGCCTGTCTCTAGACCTAATTTGAGTATGTCTCTAGTCCTGACTCTAGCCCTTCTATTGTCCTTACTATAGCCCATCTATAGTCTTGACTCGTCTTTCCTAAAATTAACATTTCCCAAATAGAGGGGATATTTGGTTAGTTGGTCCCCTTTTGGTGTATGTATTATTATTTTTTTTTTCTCCTCTCTCTATATGTTTCCGACTTGTTTATAAATCTAATACTGGACTTTCTTTTTGAAAACCAGCAAAACACAACAAACCATAAAAAAAAACGAAAAATCGTTCACAGCATTTTTTTTTATTGCTCTTAACATGGCCATGTGTTGTGACTGACCACTTCACTACAATTTCTATGAGTTTGTTGGCTGGACAAGTAGGTACTCACAGCACATGTCGTTGCTATTAAAGGTGTTTGAAGAGATGACTGACTGTGGCACCTCCACCTCTAACACTGGAACACTTTGCCCGGTAATACATAGTTGTGGTCTAAATGAATGTATCACAAGCACATGTTACAAATAAAAAAATAAAGCAAAGAAACTATGATGCCAAGTAGATTAGCTAAAAACAAAGAGAGTTAGTTGGCTAAACAGATGCCTTGTTTAACATATTCTAGGCAAAGTAAAAGCTGTGTTTTATATTTAAGTAAGATTATTTGAAAAGCCATTTATGGCCATGAAATCATAAAATGTTCAATTTAATTGGTTTACTTTTGTTGGCTGTTTTTTTACAATGTGTCATATTAAATGGTTTCTATATTAAAGAAAATAGAGTTTTAGTTGGAAGAAATTAAAGCATACTTAAATAAAAACATGTTTAGGAAATGCTTATAATGGTTGGTATTATTGCTACCGCACGAAATGGAAAACTAAGCGGAATGAAATATCGATCGATATGTAAAATGTATGTAATACTATCTGATAGAGATGGATACTTCAAAAAGGAAAAATATCGCAGCAACGGATTGAATAGTTACAAATTTCTTTCCGCAAACGCACAATGGAATGAAGAATTCGAACCAATATTAAAGTAAATCTTTGTTCTTGTATTTCTTTATCCTAATTTCTTTCTTTAAATTTTAATACAATTTTTTTAAAGATCATTCAACTTACATATTTTTTCACAACCCTAAAATCAACGACTTTCTAAATATTTTCAGCAAATCATGTTGCTTATTAAAGGGGGGGCTGGTGGGTGGCGAAATTTACAGGAATGCAATTTATATTTACCACAGCTCATTTGTTATATAAAACATATTGAATCCCTTTCATTAGTACAAAAACTGTCAATATTAAGCAATATGAGCAAAGTAATTTTATAGATTTTCCCCTTTTACATACGAGGTCTGATCAAAAAAAAATAGCCGTCATTTTCAAATTTCGTGAGTTACGTATGTTCGATTTTCGAATTTTTTTTTTCGTTATGTTGGTACACATTTCTGTTATATATGTTGATAATATCAGCCATTATGGATTGTCAGTTTGTTTTTGACAGATAATCGTGTTTTGGGATGCTTCTCGATTTTTTTACTATTCAAAAAAATGGCTCAAAGAAATTGTATTAAGTTTTGTATAAAAATGAAATTCAATGCGCAAGGACATTTGAAATGTTGAATGTGGCGTTTGGCAAGTCTACTATGAGCAGAACACTAGTTCAATTGTGGTATAACCGGTTTAAGAAAGGCCGAGAAGGTGTCAATGACGATGCTCGTCCTCAACAACCGATGAAAACATTGAAGCAGTGAAGAAAATGATTTTGGATAATCGTCGAATCATTAACAGAGAGATTACGGATGTTTTAGGCATGAAACGTGCGACAGCGAAGATTGTTGCAAAATTGTTAAATTTTGAGCAAAAACAACGTCGCATGGACATCGCTCAGGAGCTGTTGAACATTGTCAACGACGATCCAGATTTCTACAAAAAGATCATAACTGGTGACGAATCATGGGTGTATGTCTATGACATTAAAACCAAAGCCTAATCATCTCAATGGAAACGTCCAGAAGAGACCGAAAAAAGCACGTCAAGTTCTGTCAAATGTGAAGGTTTTGCTCACTGTTTTCTTCGACTGCAATGGCGTGGTGCATCATAAATTCTTGCCACAAGGTCGTACGGTCGAATAAGGAATACTACCTTGAATTTATGCGCACAGAATTGTGGAAAAACCAATCATGGATTTTCGTTCACACATCAATGCTTGTGCGTGAGTTTTAGACCAAAAACAAAACCGTTATCATGCCTCAACCACCGTATTCACCGGCCTTGGGCCCCGCTGATTTTTTTCTCTTCCCAAAACTGAAGACATCGATGAAAGGAAAGCGTTTTGCTACGATTGAGGAGATAAAAGAAAAATCAAAACAGGAGCTGTGTTGGCGATACCAAAAAGCGCGTTTCAAAAGTATTTCGAAGATGGGAAAAAATGCTGGCATAAGTGTATTATCTGAGGGGAATTACTTTACTTTTAAGTGGATTACTTTTAAGTTATTGATGAATAAATAAATACTTTTTAAAAAAAATTGAAAATAACAGTTATTTTTTGATCAGACCTCGTAGTTTTTGTTTAAGTTATAAAATGTCAGTGGTTAAATTGAAAGTTGTTGTTTGTAAATGAATTTGGTGTGATTTTTTTAAAGATACAACATTTTTTGATAACTTTTTACTAGTTTTAGTTTTTAAAGAGGTGCTTTACTAAAGTCGGCCCTAGTTGGAGCTGGAGTGGAGTGCAGGACTATGGATATAATTTAGTCACATTTATAGACAGACTGCAGTCACAACTAAAGAAGGGCTAGAGCTAGGACGGTGCGGAAACCTCATGGATATGAATCGGAAGTGATTTTGTTAGTTTTAACTTCCAAAAATGGTTAGGACTAGAGACAGGCTAAACACAGACTATAGTACGGACTAGAGGCTGGCCAGAGGGGTGCGGAATCTTCGTAGGTATGAATCGATATTAATTATATAAGATTGAACTACCAAATCATCTAACTTACTAAACTGCCTTCAGAAAAAAAAAATATTATAGTCAGGATTAGAGACAAAAGAGAGACTTATAATCAGAAGTAGAGATAATCAGGACTAGACAGATTTTTTTTTTTTGATAATGGGAATCTTCATATGTGGATGTGAATCGGTATTAATTATGTGATATTCAACTAAACAAAAAAAATGTCAGGGCTAGACACAAACTGTAGGGGAGAGGGGGGCACGTTTGAACACGGGGCACCTTTGAACAATGTTGAGAAAATTTCAGTTTAACATTTTTTCCCGACCCTTAACCAAGTTTTTCACATGACAACCTTGTTTTCTAGCAACGTCAACAACTTTTGCTGGTTTTTTCAGTCGTCGACCGAATGTAGTTGGGTGAACAAGTTTTCGCAGTGCCATTGTAAATTTTTTATTTTTTTTTGTAAGAGTGTAAGAAGTATTCAGTGATCATATTCTTTCGTGAAAGAAATTTATTGCAGTTCAAAATTCATTTCAAACAAAATTATGGTAAGTTATTTGATATTTATGAAAAAAAAAAAAATATTTAATATAAATTTCAGTGAAATGGCAAGCCAGTTCAGGTTTGAACAAAGAAAAAGGGGCACCTTTGAACATGTTAATTTATCAACCGAAGTACCAAACATTGATGATTCTCTCTTATTTTCTGAAAATGACGAATCCAATTCGGATCATGGTGCTTTAAAGGAAAATTATTAAATTATGTAAAAAGTCAATAATTCAGAAATATAAATTTTTATGTGGCTTTGAAAGCAAAAAGTGTTCAAAGGTGTCCCCCTCTCTCCTACTCAGGACTATAGTCAAGGCTACAGATTAGACTATAGCGTTATCTAGAGTCTTGCACGTAATCCTGACCACATTATCTAATCAAATTATTGCTTAACCACATGTTAATACTCATTTCCTCATTACATTAATCACACATACTTTCAAGCATATATACAGTCATACATACATACATACATATGTACATAACTCTAAGGCATATGTATTTGCATTTTAAATCTACAAACAAAACAAATGTCATAAAATATTGCCAATAATAAATAAAAATTGTGTAACAATAATCACACAAATAACAATAATACTCTTCTGTATGACTTCAACACAAATATATAAACAACCTTATAAAGGACAAACAAACAAACACATCATTCATTGTGCAACGTTCACATGAATGTTTTATAAAATTTCGCATACATAATTAAAATTGATAGATGGCTTGGAGATGAAATATAAAGGACATGGATATACACAAACTGCTTTATACTGGTTGAGAGAAGGTAGAAGCAGGAGTAAATGTAGAACAGTCATCAGGGAGTTGTTTGTGGCAGTAGTCTATAACATAAACAATACTACCTATAAAATTGTAATTTACATAACAATACATAATTTTTACATAATGCTTTCACTTTCCTTTACGCTCACTCTCTCTCGCTCTCCCTCTGCCACTCCTTAACATTTATGTTAACATATGAATTTTCACATATGTATGTATGTATGTATGTATATTTGCAGCAGGAAGATTGTGAAGAAAAAAGTTACAAAAGCTTTACACAGGCAATGAAAACAAATTTAAACTTTGTTGAAAATTTTTCTTTATTGCTAAAATAATAAATGATGTTTTAAAAATGTTGTACATATATTAAAAAAATAGGTTTCGTATTAAATTGAAAAAAAAGAGAATACAACTGAATATTTATGCAAACAGTTTAAGTTTATTTTCTTCTCTTCAACATGGTTTCCTTTTCCTTATTTAAACTAAATAATTTAGTTTAACAATTTAAACAGTTTGAAATTTCCAAAACTCTAAATTTCTAATAGATACATACAAATCAACCCAAATATTAACATTTATATCAACTTATAAATACCTCAAATAAATAATAGACTATTAAGTAAATAAAGGAATCTTGTAAATACCACATACAAATTACTTATATGTAGTAAACAAACTACTGTCAACAAAATTACTACAAAACATGTCACAACTACTTAAATTTGTATGCCCTCCCTCCCCCACCACCCCCCTTCCTTTTGCAAAACCTTTTGCCTTACATTCTCTCCAGCTCATTTGTATTTTATCTAGCAGTAGCTGCAGTTATTTAGCAATGTATGTGCAATTTTGTCTGTTTAGTTGTATGCTTACAAAGCAGTGATCGGCTGTATATGCCAACCACAGACGATTACGAATCTTAACAAAGTTTATAAAACTTAATAAGCTACAAAAATTACTTTCAAAAGTTGCTTATAGATCACAACAGAGAAGGAACGTTTTGTAACTTGTTATTGTCATTCACTCTTGTTTGAACTCTTTACGCCGAACACTGAAATTAAAGTACAATACAGACGAGGTCTGATCAAAAAAATAACCAATTTTTTAAATTTATTCAAAAAGTATTTATTTATTCATCAAAGTAATCCCCCTCATATAGAATACACTTATGCCAGCGTTTTTTCCAATCCTTGAAACACTTTTAAAATGCGCTTTTTGGCATCACCAACACAGCTCCTGTTTCGATTTTTCTTTTATCTCCTCAATCGTAGCAAAACGCTTTCCTTTCATCGGTGTCTTCAGTTTTGGAAAGAGGAAAAAGTCAGCGGGGGCCAAGTACGGTGGTTAAGGCATGATAACGGTTTTGTTTTTGGCCAAAAACTCACGCACAAGCATCGATGTGTGAGCGAACTGGTGCGTTATCATGGTGCAAAATCCATGATTGGTTTTTCCACAATTCTGTGCGCATAACTTCAATGTAGTATTCCTTATTCGACCGTACGACCTTGTGGCAAGAATTCATGATGCACCACGCCATTGCAGTCGAAGAAAACAGTGAGCAAAACCTTCACATTTGACAGAACTTGACGTGCTTTTTTCGGTCTCTTCTGGACGTTTCCATTGAGATGATTGGGCTTTGGTTTCAATGTCATATCCATGCACCCATGATTCGTCACCAGTTATGATCTTTTTGTAGAAATCTGGATCGTCGTTGACAATGTTCAACAGCTCCTGAGCGATGTCCATGCGACGTTGTTTTTGCTCAAAATTAAGCAATTTTGAAACAATCAAATGTCCGTGCGCATTTAATTTCATTTTTAAACAAAACTTAATACAGTTTTTTTGAGCCATTTTTTCGAATAGTAAAAAATCGAGAAGCACCCCAAAACACGAATATCTATCAAAAATAAACTGACAATCCAAAATGGCTGATATTATCAAAATATATAACAGAAATGTGTACCAACATAACGGAAATAAAATGCGAAAATCGAACATACGTAACTCACGAAATTTGAAAATAACGGTTATATTTTGATCAGACCTAGTATAATATATAAATGTATCTGTATGTGTTTTTAAGTGTTTGTATAAGACTTGTCAATAACCTGACAAATAACAGTAATAAAATATGGAATGATGGACTACTCAATAGACCAGACTATAGACTACTCTACAGTCCAGACTATAGACTACTCTACAGTCCAGACTATAGACTACTCTACAGTCCAGACTACAGACTGCTCTACACTCCAGACTATAGAGTACTATACAGTTATAAACGCTATAATCCAGACTATAGACTACGACGACAAGCGTAGAGATCGAAAACGCAATGCTTGTTGTCTTTAAATGCCCTAGATTTGAGAACAGCAGTTACTATGTCAACTGTTTTCCTGCAAATTGTATAAAGGACGTGCAAAGAGCAACGAGAACCGAGATGAAATTTGGATAAATGCTAACCAAAATCACGATGTAATGCTTATAGGCAGTTACGCAGTGAGAGCGGTTGATAATTGCGAAGCCGTTTTAGAGAGCAGGTGACGCGGAAGCTAAATCTCAGATAATGAATACCGATTCATATATATGAAGACATCAGTTTTTTGAAAAAAAAAAAAAAAATAAAAAACTACGCTATAGTCAAGACTCTAAGATAGATCTACAGTAAAGACTCTAGAATATTCGATAGTCAAGACCACATCATCACAGAAAAGAAAAACAAAAAAACTACGCTATAGTCGACACTATAGATAAGGCTACAGTTAAGACTCTAGAATATTCTATAGTCAAAAAATAGACTACTCAACAGTAAAGACTCTAGACTATTTACAGTCGAGACTTTAGACTATAGACCACAAGTTGCTATTTTTTGTTATTTAATCTTTAAGAAATATTCATTATGAAAATGGCCTACTTCTTATAAATATAGAAATTTTGGACATAAGTACTAATATTTTTTTTTTTAATAAAAAATAAAGAAAACCCAGACAAAATCTGGAAACTTTATCCCAAACTACACAAAGCAACTCTTTAAGCTAAATTGCCTTTTAGACAGCGGGGTACACTTGATTGCACTAGCATACATATGTGTCTACAAATGTGTTAATACTCTCAATACAAATACAAGCGATGAATGCAATAATAATTGTGCTGTGAGAACACCCAATAAATTTTAAGAAAAATATTGCATCAATCTTTCAATAAAAATTGCTTCGTGTAATTTGGGAATTATCTAAAATTTTTTAGTTTGCAGTTTCTTCAGATTGAAATCTTGTGTGAATTTTCTTACAGCCTTTAGAAGTTTGTTAATCTCTTCTAAAATTGCTATCATTT
Organism: Bellardia bayeri; assembly: GCA_950370525.1. Taxonomy (NCBI): domain Eukaryota; kingdom Metazoa; phylum Arthropoda; class Insecta; order Diptera; family Calliphoridae; genus Bellardia; species Bellardia bayeri. Next base: position 7,526,862 of record OX493266.1, on the reverse strand, counting down.
TATTTTAATATTCTGGTAATTTATATTTAAGCAACACAATATCTAAGCTCAAGTCTGTTTGTAGGTTAGTGTAAATCATATTTCCACAAGCACTGGTTAGGTTACAGACTCCTTATATGAAACAATATATCTGTTATACTAATAGTTATTTTGGTATTAAAAATCAGCAAAATCGTTTGTTAAATAACTGAGTTATAAGTGAAAATCTAGCTTAACCTCGTTTTAAGAAAACATTTTATTTTATTGCTTATATCTCCTATACCAAGTTAGCTATACCTACAATATGTATATTAAATAAAAGGTATTTCAAAGGCCTTTGCCTTTACTATTAGTTTTTAAAATAAAAATTGTTTGTACTTTAAAAAAAATTAAGCTTTTAAAGTAAACTAAGTACTAAACAGCGTTCTCATTTGTTTATATTGATTTATAAATAACTGATAAATCCCGCTACCATTTATTTCGCTTTGCTTTTAACCATTACGAGTTGTGTTTTTATCTTTTATTGTTTTAATCTTGTCTTAGTCTTTTTAATTTAGTTATTATGACCTGTTTTTTTAGAGTCTTTTATGATTGCTAAAAAGGAATTCTTAAAAAAATTCAATTTTACTTTGTTATAAAAGCAGCCAAAGCAATTTCTTATTTATAGTGGCTGTAATTGATTTGCCACAATTTTAAAACAATTTCCTAAAAACATTTATTAAACTTTCATTATTTCTTACTCATTGTAGTTTAGGCTTAGTGCACATACTTTCAGTTCCTTTTTAAATAATAATTTTAAGCATAAAAGATAAGATAAGATAATAAAGGAGATTATATAGTTATTTTTAAGGGTTTTCTTAAAAGAAAATGTTAAATATTGATAAAATAATAAGTTTGATAATTCAGTTGAAAAAAAATGTATTGCAAATCAAATGTTTAAAATTGCTATTAGAAAGGCCTTTCAAATAGCTTTCATTTGCTATATGCAACGTTTATGTAACTAACTTAAGTTTAAGAGTTATGTGTTTTACAACAAAATAGTCACTACAATACAGATTGTGCTAGATTTTGGCTCATATCTTTGTTATTTATAAAGCGATTTTGTTGATATTTAATAGCAAATTACTTAAAAGTATATGAGATATATTGCTTCAGATAAGTGGTCTGTAACATAACTGGTGTTATCGGAAATACGATTTCAACTAACATTTATAAAACAAATTTTACAATATTTTTTTTAAAATTTCTTTAATTTAGCTAAGTTTTAAATTTAATTAGCTAAGACATTTATTACAATGCTTATTAAATTTAATGTGTAATTTCTTACTGGAAAATTCCGTTTAATTAAATACTTTACTTGACAAATATTTAATTTAATTAACATAAATTGTATGCTAAATAGAAAACCTTAACAACTCACATGGTTTAATCTAACGAAAATATCTCTGCTTGTGTCACAGCTTTAAAGTTATTAAACAGGTAGAGAAAACAGTGATAGTTTTCTAACAAATTTAAACAATAGATTGAAGTGCTGGACACAAACTGGCATGATAATGTTATAAATAAATGATTAAATAACTATAAAAAAAAACTAATTGTTTAAAGTGAAGGGAGAATAGTTTTAAAAATTATATTTTAATACCTCAAGTTAATTTGTATTATTTAGCAATTGTTATTTTATACAATCAATATTTATATATTTTTTATCTCTTTTTTTATAACTAAAAAAAGTCTCGTGTCAATCAAAAACAATACTGTCTAGTTAACCGCTTGATTATTAATAGCTAAAGAATTGTTGTTACACAGCAAAAATATTTCAGTTTTTATCTAAAAAAAACATAAACATTGATAACACTAAGTATGAGTAGCTCAAAAACAATGCAACGTTTTAAACAGAATAAATTATAGATTAAACAAACAAACAAATGCGTCAAATTAAAGATAATAAATAAGGCCATAAACCAAAGGGAAGGCATAAAGAAAACATGTTTTATAATACAAACAATTAGTGCAATTTACAATTAAGTTGTTTGACTAATAAGCTGTAAAACTGTTTGGCAATAAAATTTTCCCATATACAAATTAGTTATAATTGTTAATCCCTGTAAAAAATTTCCATAATTTCCGTTTGGTTTCTATAAATTCCTAGAATTCACAACAAGTAAATTTCTGTCTTAATAATCCTTAATTATGTTAGTGGAAATCATATTTCTGAAAACAAAACTTGTGTTACAGACCCCTTATACCCAGCCATATATCATGTATACTTTTAAGTAACTTGGTATTAAATAACAGCATAACCGCTTTTTAAATAACAAAGATATAAACAAAAATCTAGCACAATTTAGATTTTAGCGACTATTTTGTTGTAAAGCACATAACTCTTAAAGTAAGATAGTTACATAAACGTTTTATATAGCAAATGAAAGCTATTTGAAAGATCTTTTCCATGACTAAGATATTTTTTTTATTAAAAATAATCTTTGCTTCCAAAAATTGTGTTTTTAAGTTAAACATTTTTTCACCTAAAATAATTTTTTTCTTTAATTTAGATTTTGTTAATAACATTTTTATATCATTTTATATGAATTAGAGTTGTTCAAACATTTCATAGTTACCACAATTTTCATTTACTGCACTATAAACCACAAAATTCAAAACAAAAGAATTTCTATGTTATTAAGTCAGTCTAAATGTAAGTGTAAATCAGATTTCCGAAATTACCACTTATGTTACACACCCCTTATACCCAGCCCTATATCTTATATACTTCTAAGTAACTTGGTATTAAATATCAGCAAAATCGTTTTATAAACAAAGATATAAACAAAAATCTAGCACAATTTGGATTTTAGCGACTATTTTGTTGTAAAGCACATAACTATTAAAGTAAGATAGTTACATAAACGTTTTATATAGCAAATGCAATAACAATTTTTGGTTTTAAAGTAAATTTTTTTTCAACTGAATTATCAAACTTCTTATTTTATCAATATTTAAGATTTCTTTAACAAACCCCTTAAAAATAACTAAATAATCTTCTTTATGATCTTATCTTACCTTTTATGCTTAAAATTATTATTTAAAAAGGAACTGAAAGTATGTGCACTAAGCCTAAACTACAATGAGTAAGAAATAATGAAAGTTTAATAAATGTTTTTAGGAAATTGTTTTAAAATTGTGGCAAATCAATTACAGCCACTATAAATAAGAAATTGCTTTGGCTGCTTTTATAACAAAGTAAAATTGAATTTTTTTAAGAATTCCTTTTTAGCAATCATAAAAGACTCTAAAAAAACAGGTCATAATAACTAAATTAAAAAGACTAAGACAAGATTAAAACAATAAAAGATAAAAACACAACTCGTAATGGTTAAAAGCAAAGCGAAATAAATGGTAGCGGGATTTATCAGTTATTTATAAATCAATATAAACAAATGAGAACGCTGTTTAGTACTTAGTTTACTTTAAAAGCTTAATTTTTTTTAAAGTACAAACAATTTTTATTTTAAAAACTAATAGTAAAGGCAAAGGCCTTTGAAATACCTTTTATTTAATATACATATTGTAGGTATAGCTAACTTGGTATAGGAGATATAAGCAATAAAATAAAATGTTTTCTTAAAACGAGGTTAAGCTAGATTTTCACTTATAACTCAGTTATTTAACAAACGATTTTGCTGATTTTTAATACCAAAATAACTATTAGTATAACAGATATATTGTTTCATATAAGGAGTCTGTAACCTAACCAGTGCTTGTGGAAATATGATTTACACTAACCTACAAACAGACTTGAGCTTAGAAATTGTGTTGCTTAAATATAAATTAGCAAAATATTAAAAGTAAATTATAGCAATTTTAGAAGAGATTAACTAACTTCTAAAGGCTGTAAGAAAATTCACACAAGATTTGAATTTTTAGAAACTAAATAAAACTGAAAAATTCTGGTTAGATTTTAAGATTTTGTCTCACATTGCTGTAATTCAGTTAAAGAATTGCATACATGCATACTCGCACATATTATCTTAAGTCTGTATATTTATAAAAAGTTTAGAATTTTCTTTTTGAATTTTTTTTTATATTTGCTTTTCCATCTTCTTAATTTTCTATATTTCCTCAAAGATTGTTCAACTCTTTATTTTCTCTGGTTTAGCGTTATTAAACAGCCAACAACCAACCAAATTATCATATGCCTTACATACCTTTCTTTACATTATTTCTAGTTGTAAATAATTGTGTTTAAACATGTCTTTATATATGTTTGTATGTTTTGTTTTTTTCTTTCTTGCTTTTTTCTTGGCTTTACATGAACATCTAACAAAATCATCAAAACTATTGCAGCATGCAATAGAAAATGTAATGTAATAAGTAATAAATGTACAGACAGACATACAGACTTTTACAATAAAGACAAACAAATATGTTTTCAAACCAAATGTTCAAGTTAGAAGAGAGAGCATCAAATTTTCTACAAATGCTGTTTAGATACGATTTTTCTACTGCAACCTGGCTGGTGAAAAATATAAAAAAAAAACTGTAATAGAATTTATTTGAAATATAGAAAAAAAAACAATGTTTAACAATTTAATCATTTCAATAGAAAGGAAACAGAAAAAAATAGACAATAACTAAATTTATGAAAGAAAAGTATCAGAAATCATGACTTAATTTAATAGAAAACCAAAGGAATTTAATAAAACTAACTGGGAATTGTTAGAAAAACAAATAAGCTTCAATAAAGGTATTTTTTTTTTGTTTGACTTTTAGAAGCTTGAATTGCAGGATTTTTAAATCCTTTAAACGCTAAATCGTTTGAAAAAATTTTGATTTTTAATTAATCTTTTAATTTTTTTCTTTTTATTTGCATAAAATTTTATTCGTTACAAATATATTCTATAATTTAATATTTCTCATTATAATATCATTATTTAGTTTAAGTTTTAAGATTTTAAAGGTAAAATTTTAACGATTATTCGTTCATAATTAAACGAATAATTTTTTATTCGTTACAAAAATCAAAAAATTCACCAAAATTTCCTTATTTAACTGTTTATATAAAGTTTTTGTTATAAATTCGTAAATTTCCTAACAATTATTCATTAAAAATTATTCGAATAATTTTTTATTCGTTAAAAAAAATCTTAGATTGTTTAATATTTCTCATTGTGACCTGTATTAATGTCATTATTATACTAATTTGAAGAATCATTAGAGTTTCTATAGACACATTATTAATAATAATTCGTTAAAAATTATTCAAATAATTTTTTATTCGTTCCGAAAATTCTTAATTATTTAATATTTTTCATTGTGTTATTAATTAGTTAAATTATTATACTAATTTGAAGCAGTTTTAGAGAACCTTGTGTAAAAAATTAACGATTATTCGTTTAAAATTATTCGATTCATTTTTTTATTAGTTTCAAAAATCAAAAATTTTACAAACATTTCCTTATCTAACAGTTTATATAAAGTTTTTACTATAAATTATTTTTTTCTTAACGATTATTCGTTAAAAATTGTTCGAATAATTTTTTATTCGTTACAAAATTTTTAGATTATTTAATATTTTTCAATTTTCTTTTTTTTTTTTTAACGATTATTCGTTAAAAATTGTTCGAATAATTTTTTATTCGTTACAAAATTTTTAGATTATTTAATATTTTTCATTGGAAATAGTGAAATTATTATAGTAATTTGTAGCATTTTGAGTGATTATAATGGCAAATTTGAACGATTATTCGTTAAAAATTATTCGATTAATTTTTTATTCGTTCGGAAAATTAAAAATTTTACCAAAATTTTCTGATTTAACTGCTTATATGAAGTATCTGCTATAAATTTGTTACTTTCCTAGCGACTATTCGTATGAATTTGAACGAATAATATTTTATGCGCTGCATAAATTTAAAATTTTGTTAAACTGGCCTTAAATTGTTTTTATCTAATTAAAATATTTGTTAAAAATGTTAACAGAAAAAACCTTTAATTTCAAACGAGGTTATTTAACACTTAAAATATGCAGCAAGGTTTAACAAACAAATTATAAAATATAATTTATGAAAAGGAGTGCCTTTTCAATGCTACTTAAATATAAATTATTTATATTTAAAAAAACTCTAAAAAAAATTTAATTTATTAACAAATTTTTATCAGTTTTTTACAATTAAAACTATAAATTTCAGCTCATAAATGCGGCTTAATTATTAAAAAAAACCAGCTAGAAATTAACTTTCAAATAACACAATTTATCTTTAATACAATTTATAACAAAATATTTACAAAGTTTATGCACATGTTTAAACGCAAACTTTATTATTAAAAAGCTTAAAACTAGTTGCTTAACATTACACAAACATGTAGCTGGCAACTGGGACGCGCCTGTATGTAAGTAGTACTGCTGGTGATTTCAAAGGAAGGTATTTGGGTCAACGACAGAGTAAACTAAAGATCATACCAACATGCTTAAGCAAAATATACACATTCCTTTAAGAAATACTTGTTCTTGACTTGTAATATTAAACAATATTCAAACAAACAAAACAGCAAAAGCTATAATTTGTTTAGAAATATGACAAACTAGGAAAATGTGTACAAGCTGAAGCAAAAAAAAAACTTTAGCTGGAGATATTTAATTTCAAGATTAAAACCTCCAAAAACACCCAACAACAAACAAACATCTCAAGTTAAAAGACAGAAAAAAAGCAGAAAAAATGGCAAAAAATTACAAACTCAAGCAACAACGACAAAAGGAATACCCTAATAAAAGATTTTTTTTACGAAATTTAAAACACAAAATTTAAACTAAAGCGGTTTAATAATCAATAACCTTAAATAATATAATTTTTTTTTAACGAATAAAATATTATTCGAATAAATTTAAACGAATAATTTTTAAAACATAACTAAATTATAGACAAAATTTGATGAAAACACATAAATAGGAAAATTTGGGTAAAATATTTGATTTATAAAACGAATAAAAAAATAATCGAATAATTTTTTAACGAATAATCGTTAAAAATCGGCATTAGAATCATAAAAACTGCTACAAATTACTAAAATAATGAAATTAATTGTAAACAAAATGGAAAATATTAAATAATATGAGACTTTTGTAGCGAATAAAACATTATTCGAATAATTTTTAACGAATAATCGTTAGGAAAATAACTAATTTATAACAAAAACTTTATCTTAACTGTACGATAATGAAATTATGTTAAATTTTGAATTTTAAAAACGAATAAAAAAAATTAATCGAATAATTTTTAACGAATAGTCGTAAAAATTTTACCTAGAATCTCTAAAAATGCTTCAAATTACTATTATAATTTAACTAATTAATATTGCAATGAAAATTATTAAATAATAAAGGATTTTCGTAACAAATAAAATATTATTCGAATAATTTTTAACGAATAATCGGTAACAAAAGTTCAAATTTAAAACAAAGCCTTTTTCTAAATAGATATAAAAAAGTATATTTTGGTATAATTTTAAATTTTGAAAACGATTAAAATAAAATTAATCGAATAATTTTTAACGAATAATCGTTAAAATTCATAATGAAACTAATTAATGCTACAATAAAAAATATGAAATAAAATAAGAATTTTGTAGTGAATAAAAAATTAATCGAATAATTTTTAACGAATCGGTAGGAAAATAACTATTTTATAATAAAAACTTTATACCTATTAACTGTTAAATAAGAATATTTTGGTAAAATTTTAAATTTTTACCACGAATAAAAATTTCCTCGAATAATTGTTAGCAAATAATCGTTAAAATTTTGTGCCTAGAATCACTAAAAATGTTTTTTAGCTTAAAAGCCACAAAACTTAAACTGCCTAATATAGTGTGCTTTTTCCTTTATACTTTTTATGATTGACACCCAACAAATGTTAAAGAAAGAGAGGGAGGCAGCAGCACTAAGGAAGTATGTGGGAAACAACCAAAAAAAAAAGATATGAATAAACAAAAACTTTTTTCTCTCTCGTTTAGGTTTAGTTGAATCATGTTTCTTTTGTATTCATTGACAATGTTTATAGTGAGGTAAACAAAAGCAACAAAAAAAAAAACAAAAACTAAATCCACAATATCTTTGAAATGAACATGGTTGCAAACACAAACGAACTGAAAAATAATATACTCGTACAGCATCAAATCCGGTATGGCAAGTTTTATATACTCTTTTTACTTCAGTATAGGTACCTATGTATACAACTATAACACACATAACATACTTAAGTACACATGTTATTTTTTTTTATCATATTTTTTTTTAGTAAGTGCCAGTAGTAGTGGTAGTAAATTCTTATGCTAGATAATAATGTTTCTAAGAAGGAATTCACCTTTTTTGTTGTCATAAGCAACAAAAAGAAAAGTTATTTTTTGTTTCGACTCTTCTTTTCGAAGTTAATCTTAAACATTTTAAAAGTAATAACTTTTAGCACATGTTTAACACAAAAACAAAACTCTCAATACTCTTACTATTTTACTACATTATGAGGTCTGTTCGCTGTTTTCAAAGAATTCTAGCTTTAAACCGGTGGAGGGCTTAAAGCGACACTATTCTTTAAAGAAAATCTATGGCAATGTTTTTCTTACAAAATTCTTCTTATTTCAACGATTATTCGTTAATAATTATTCAAATAATATTTTATACGTTACAATATTAATGAATTATTGAATTTGTTACAATATTTTATAAATTTAAATTAAGTTTTGTAATTTTCAGCCAAAAATCTAACGTTTATTCGTTCATAATTAATCGATTAATTTTTTATTCGTTGCAAAAAATTTAAAATTATAGCGGCATGTTCTTATAAAACGTGTAAATAAAAGGTTTTGTCATAAATCAGCTATTTTCCTACCGATTATTCGTTAAGAATTATTCGAATAAAATTTTATTCGCCACAAAAATCGTATATTATTTCATATTTTTTATTATAACTATAACTAGTTTTATTTTTATACATATTTAGAGCATTTTTAGTGATTCTAATGCCAAATTTCAATAATTATTCGTTTAAAATTATTCGAATAAAATTTTATTCGCTTTAAAATTGTTATTTTTTTCATATTTTTAATTATGACTTTAACTAGTTTTATTATTACACATATTTAGAGCATATTAAGTGATTCTAATGCCAAATTTTAACGATTATTCGTTCATAATTAATCGATTAATTTTTTAATCATTGCCAAGATCGACAATTACACCTGCTTGTTCTTACTCAACATTTAAGCAGGAGTTTTTGTTAACAATTATTTAATTTCCTACCGATTATTCGTTAAAACTTATTCGATTAATTTTTTATTCGCTACAAAAATTTTTTAATATTAAATATTTTTCAATATAATGTTACTTAGCTTAATATTTTACAAATTTTAAGCAGTTTTTATAATTATAATGCCCAAATGTTAACGATTATTCGTTCAAAATTAACCGATTATTTTTTTATTCGCTGCAAAATTCAAAAATTTTACCAAAATATTCTTTTTATCATTTTATATAAAGTTTTTCTTACATATTTTAATTTTTTCTACCGCTTATTCGTTAATAATTATTTGAATAAAATTGTATTCACTATAAAATTTTTATTTTATTTCATATTTTTCATTATGACTGTAACTTGCTTCATTATTACACATATTTAAAGCATTTTGAGTAATTCTAATGCCGAATTTTAACGATTATTCGTTCAACAATTATTTGATTAATTTTTTATTCGTTGTAAAAATCAAAAATTTTGCCAAAATTTCCTTTTTTATGTGTTTCGCAAAAGTTTTTTGTATAATTTAGTTATTTTTTATACCGATTATTCGTTCAAAATTATTCGAATAATTATTTAAACGCTAAAAAAGCTGTATACCTATTATTTCATATTTTTCAGTATGAAATTGATTTATTTTAAGTTTGTAGATTTTTTAAGTTAATATTTTAACGGTTATTTGTTAGCAATTATTCGAGTAATTTCTTTTATTCGTGGAAGCAAAGCTCTTGTTATACAAAATATGCCTTATTTAATAGTTTAAACCAGGTGTTTATTACCAAATAGTTAAATTTGTTGGTATGCTAAATGAATTCTGATTGTTTTAACTATTTTAAAGTTTAAATTTGTATGTAATGCAGCTGCTTAAGGTTTTCATGAGCTGAATTTTTTTAGGTTTTTAAGCATTCATTGTAAAAGTATTTATTATTTTTGAAATTTTAGTCTGTAATTATATTAAACAGACGATTTTTTTATTTTGTTTTAGTGATAAGCTTAATTATGCTGTATTTACCTTAATTATTTATAAACTTTTATTAAACAAATACAAAATTTCTCTCTCAGAAATCACAAAAAAAAGAAACATTAAAACACTTTTACTGCTTTAACAATTTATTATTATTTATTAAAACTCTACACCGTTTCGTTGCGTTTTAACATTTTAATCGAATTTCATTTTCTAAAGTCACGTGTTGTGAATTTTTTATTAAAAATCATGTTTATTTTTGTTTGTTTTGTTTTTGTTTATCTTTAAAATTCATTTAGTGTCATTAAGTGACATTACTACTATTTTGTAATAATTATTTAACGTTTTTTTTTTCGTATGTGCGCTGAGATTTGATTTGATTTGGTTTGGTTTCTTTTGATTTTAATTACATTTCAAACTTTTAATTTTTATTGATTGCTTTCAAATTGTACAACATACACAGGAGTGACTGAGTAATAGGGTTTTAAACTTTTTTTTTTATTTTTTTTGTTTATGGTTTCGCAAGTGTGTATAGTCATTATTATGCCGAATACTATTCGGTATTACTACCATATGATATCGATTATAGACCCAGTTGTTGTATGACTGTTTTTTCTACTGTTGTTGTCGTTATTGCTGTTATTGTTATTATTATAATTGTAGTTGTTGTTTGTTATTTTATTATTAATAATTTGTTTGTTGTCTTTTTTAACAGTCCTGCTCATACAGACTTGTCAAAGAGTAATAATTTTTGGTAAAAATAAATATTAACGAATAATCGATAAAATAAAATACTAATTTTTTAAATTTTATATAAAAAAAAAATTTATATAAAAAAAAATGTTTAATTTTGTAGCGAATAAAATATTAATCGAATAATTTTTAACGAATAATTGTTAAAATTTGGCATTATAATCACTAAAAACCGCTCAAAATTAATATAATCATGAAACTAATAAATGCCATAGAGAGATATGCAAGAAAATAAGAAAAAATTTTTATTCAAATAATTTTTAACGAATAATCGTTAGGAAAATAAGTAAACAACTTTATATTAACCATTAAATAAGATGGTAATTTTAAATTTTTGCAACGAATAAAAAACTAATCGATTAATTATTAACGAATAATCGTTATAATTTGGCATTAGAATTAACAAAAATCTGATATAAAGTGAGATTTTTCTAACGAATAAAAAAATTATTCGAATAATTTTAAACGAATACGGTAGGAAATTAACTGTTTTGTAACAAAAACTCTACTTAAAATTTTGAACGAATAATCGTTAAAATTTGGCATTAGAATTAACAAAAATACCCCAAATTAGTATAATAATAAAACTTATGAATGTCATAATGAAAAATATGACATAAAATAAAATTTTGGTAGCGAATAAAAAATTATTCGAATAATTTTTAACGAATTGTCGGTAGGAAAATAACTAATTTATAACAGAAACTTTATTTTTACTGTTAGATAGTATAATAATAAAACTTATGAATGTCATAATGAGAAATATAAAATAAAAATTTTGTAGCGAATAAAAAATTATTCGAATAATTTTGAACGAATAATCGTTATAAAAACTAACTAATTTGTGACAAAAACTATATTTTAACTGTTAGGTAAGAAGATTCTGGTAAAATTTAAATTTTTTGGAACGAATAAAAAATTAATCGAATAATTATTAATGAATAATCATTAAAATTTGGCACTAGAATTAACAAGAATTTCCCAACTTAGTATAATAATTAAACTAATGAATGTTATAATGAAAAATATGACATAAAATAAAATTTTGGTAGCGAATAAAAAATTATTCGAATAATTTTTAACGAATTGTAACAGAAACTTTATTTTTACTGTTAGATAAGGAAATTTTGGTAAAATTTTTGACTTTTGCAACGACTTAAAAATTATTCGAATAATTTTGAACAAATAATCGTTGAAATTTGGCATTCGTATCACTAAAAATGCTGTAAATATGTATAATAATAAAACTAGTTAGAGTCATAATGAGAAATAAGTAATTAAATAAGAATTTTGGAGCGAACCAAATTTTATTCGAATAATTTTTAACGAATAACTAATTTATAAAAAAAAACTTCATTTTAAGTATTAGATAAAAATAGTCTGGTATAATTTTTGAATTTTGCAGCGAATATAATAATATTCGAATAATTTTTAACGGATAATCGTTAAAATTCCAAATTGCTTTATTGCTTTTTTAAACCTTTTTGTGAAATAATAACTTTAAATTACTGGGTTTTTCTTTAAACATATGGATTTTTGTCGGTCCGTTTGTCCGTCTGTCTTTTTTGCTCGCTGTTTCTGTTATGAAATTTTAAACACATGTGTGCAAAAAATACAATATTGTTACCATTGTTATTATAAGCTATTTATTGTTAAATGTACAATTTAAACAAATAAACCAACCAACCAAGCCAAAACATAAATGTAGTTCACAAAAAAATTAACCAGAGTAAAAGCAAAATAATTTTGAAATTTGTCAATTACAAACACAATTAAGGTGAATAAAAAAATTTCGCAATTAAAAGATAATCAAATCAAAATTTTAAATAAACAGAAAAGAGTTGAGAAAATGCAATCATAAAAATTACTAAAATTACACAAAAATTAAATTATAATAACAAACACAACTTTTAAAGGAAATACCCATCACTCTAATAACATCCGTTTGAATAGCACTAGACTTTCTCTCACAAAACCCCCACAAATTTGAACTAATTGAACTAAAAGTTCATACAACCATCTTCAATTAACCTAGACTCTTATAAACAAAATTTCCAAAAAATTTGTATTATAAACTGATTTAGTTTAGTTTTGTTGTTCTTCCACACCCAGTCTAGCTGTTCTTTGCTGGCCAAATGTTGCAACACTCATACAAATTTGTCTAAAAATTACACAAATTTTAATTGGATTTTAAATAGCATTTGCAACAAACATAGACATATAGAATTTGTGGACATTAGAGAATATCTATTGGCGTTTTCTTTTCTGGCAAAAGTGTTACATATATGTTACACATTTCCCATATAAAAAAGGAAAAAAGTGTAACATTTTTGCCAGAAAAGAAAACGCCATATAACAAACAAATTGAAAAAACTTTTTTGTTAAATAAAGTATTGAAAATTTTGAAACGAATAAATTGTTATTCGAATAATTATTAACGAATAATCGTTGAAATTTTAGCTTAAGAAACACAAAACTTGAACCAAAACAGTTGAACAATGAAAAAAAATTAATAATTTAAGATTTTTGTAACGAATAAAATTTGATTCAAATAATAATCAATGAATAATCGTTAAAATTTTTCATTAGAATCAGTAAAAATGTTCTAAATTTGTGTCATAATAAAACTAGTTAAATTCATAATAAAAAATATGAAATAAAATAAAAATTTTGTAGCGAACAAAATTTTATTCGAATAATTTTGAACGAATAATCGGTGTGAAAATATTTATTTTGTAATAAAAAATTCATGATAAGTGAAAGGTAAGAATATTCTGGTATAATTTTTGATTTTTTCAGCGAATAAAAAAAATTAATCGAATAATTTTTAACGAATAATTGTTAAAATTTGGCATTGGAGTCACTAAAAATGCTCTAAATATAGGTATGCAGTAATAAAACTAATTAATGTCATAATAAAAAATAGGAAAAAAAATAAAAATTTTGTAGCGAATAAAATTTTATTCGAATAATTTTTAACGAATAATCGGTAGCAAAATAACAAATTTATGGCAAAAACTTCTTCCTAAAAGTTAAATAAGCAGATACTGTTATAATTTTCGGTTTTGGTAACGAATAAAAATATTAATCGATTAATTTTGAAAGAATAATCGTTGAAATTTTGTTATTATAACAATAAATTTGCTCGAAATTGGGATGTTCTTTAAAGTAATAAAAGTTATAATGAAAAATATGAAAAAATAAGAATTTTGTAGCGAATAAAATTTTATTCGAATAATTTTTAACGATTAATCGTTAAAATTTGACCAATAAAACTATAAAAGCTGCTCGAAATTAGTAAAATAATAAGCTGATTAATAATATAATGAAAAATATTTAATAGTAAAAGATTTTTGTAGCATATATAATTGAGATTATTGATTCCATTGGGAATCTGTACCACATGTTATTTTTAAAATTTAGAATATTTGCTTATTATTGTAAAATAGATTGCAAATAAAAATATATATACAAAAAAATAAAAAATTATTCGAATAATTTTGAACGAATAATCGTTAAAACTTGGTGTTTAGAATTATGCAAACTGCTTAAAATTAGTAAAATATTAAGCTGGTTAACATTATAATGAAAGATATTTAATAATAAAAGATATTTGTAGCGAATAAAAATTATTCGAATAATTTAAAATGAATAATGGTTAAAATTTGGTAATTGGAATTATGAAAACTGCTTAAAATTACTAAAATATTAAGCTGGTTAGCATTATAATGAAAAATATTTAATAGTAAAAGATTTATCGAATAATTTTGAACGAATAATCGTTAAAATTTGGTGATTAGAACTATAAAAAACGATTAAAATTAGTAAAATATTAAGTTAATTAACATTATAATGAAAAATATTTAATAGTAAAAGATTTTTGTAGCGAATAAAAAATTAATCGAATAATTTTTAACGAATAATGGTTAAAAATTAGCCTTGAAAATCAAAAAATTTTTAAGAAATTTAAGATTTTGAAGCGTTTAAATATATTAAACGTTAATTATTTCTAGATCATTCGCTCTTAACTTTTAAATCATTTGTCATTTAATAAATTAGTTCACAATTTTGTTTGGTTGTTCTTGTGTTTTGTTGCTATTTTTATATATTTTATTATATGCAAAAGTGTGTTAACAAGCGGAAACTATAAACAAGTTAAATGGGAATTTATCATTTTAAGTAGCAGCTATTTTGCTGTTTCTGCAAAAAAAAAACTACTACTAGTCACACACAGCCGTGTAAGACAGGCTTTAAACATAAACATTTAACTAACATTAGTAACATATTTGCAAACAAGAAAACAACATCTAGAAAACAATGTTAATTAAAAAGAAAAATAAGAAAACAACAGAATATTTTTAAAAGTAGTGTTATGCAAAAAACAAAAACAATATGAAGAAAAAATTAATAAGTTCAGCCACATACCAAAGACATGTGAAACAATGCTGCCATAAACATTTAGCAGCATTTAACCTCTTTTCTTTGCTTAACGTTTTTCTGGGCTGCAAACTTGCATAGACGCTTTTATATGGATCTAGTTTATTTTCCATTTAAACGTTTTACATATGCTGTTGTTGTTTTTTTTTTTCTTTCATTTAAAAATCTACTACTACTTGTTGTTATATGTTAATTTTACTACTGATTCTTTTAACTAAAGAATGTCTTTCTTTCTTTCTTGCTTTACTCTTGGCTTTTACAATATATAGTTCCTGTTTGTATTTTAAATATTAAACATGTACAAAAGAAATGCAGTTTTATAACGTTTAATTTAAGTCCTCAAACTACAAGTGAAAAAAAAATCTTACCACAGTTACTAAATTTGCAATATGTGTGTTGGCTGTACCACCAACCTTATTGTGTTACAAATGTTTAACAAAGCCTATGATAAGCTTAACAGCTTTAATACATATAATGTTAACAATTCTTAATAGAAAATTTGCAAAAACAAAATAAATGAAATGGTCCAAAATACACACTTATTAGCTGAGGTCAGGAAAGTTCCTACAATTTACTGATTTACTGAGCATTCAAAAGGAAGCCATAGTTTAAAGAAAAAAAAATAAAGCTATATAAACTTTATTTTTAAATTACTTTAAGAAAGTCTTAAAATTTGGTTTAAATTTAACAATTTTCACATTAAAACCTTTTATCATTTAATTTAGCTTATCATTATACTTAAAAATATTAAAGAAATTAAGATTTTTAAAGCGAATAAAATATTAATCGAATAATTTTTAACGAATATTCATTTTATTTATAACATAATTTTTATAACAAGAATAATTTGGTAAAATTTTCAATTTCTAAAACGAATAAAAAATTAATCGCATAATTACTAACGAATAATCGTTAAAATTTGACACTAGAATCTCTAGAAATGCTTTAAATATGTTGAATAATTAAACAAGTTAATTTCATAAGGAAAGATATGATATAAAATAACATTTTCGTAACGAATAAAAAATTAATCGAATAATTTTTAACGAATAATCGGTAGTAAAATAACGAATTTATTAGAAACACTTCATACATACAGATAAATAAGAATATTTTGCTAAGATTTTCGATTTCTGCAGCGTATAAAAAATTAATCGAATAATCACTAAAGAATAATCGTTAAAATTGTGTCACTACAATCTTTAAAAATGTTTGAAATTATTAAAATTATTTAACTAATTAATCTCACAATGAAAACTATGAAATAATAAAGTATTTTCGTAACGAATAAAAAATTAATCGAATAATTTTTAACGAATAATCGGTAGTAAAATAACGAATTTATTAGAAACACTTCATACATACAGATAAATAAGAATATTTTGCTAAAATTTTCGATTTCTGCAGCGAATAAAAAATTAATCGAATTATTTTGAACGAATAATCGTTAAAATTTTGTCACTACAATCTTTAAAAATGTTTCAAATTATTAAAATTATTTAACTAATTAATCTCACAATGAAAACTATGAAATAATAAAGGATTTTCGTAACGAATAAAAAATTATTCGTATAATTTTAAACGAATACTCGGTAGTAAAATAACGAATTTATTAGACACACTTCATACATACAGATAAATAAGAATATTTTGCTAAGATTTTCGATTTCTGCAGCGTATAAAAAATTAATCGAATAATCGCTAACGAATAATCGTTAAAATTTTGTCACTACAATCTTTAAAAATGTTTAAAATTAGTAAAATTATTTAACTAATTAATCTCACAATGAAAACTATGAAATAATAACGTATTTTCGTGAGGAATAAAAAATTAAGCGAATAATTTTTAACGAATAATCGGTAGTAAAAGTTGAAATTTATAACAAAAACTTTATCTTAACAGATAAATAAGAATATTTTGGTATAATTTGCGAATAAAAAATTAAACGAATAATTGTAACGATTAATCGCCAATTTGGTGGCTTAAGAATATTAATACAAAAAAGTTACAAAAAAGTAAAATTATTTAACATTTCTGTTTCATATTTATTTTTTGTTTGCTCAAACTCCCCCTTTAATTATATTATCAATTACTTTGTTATTTTATTTTTCCCACATTGAAGGTTGTAAACTTTTCCGCCTTTGGAATTTATTTTTATTTAATTGCACAATTTAATTAAAGTTAATAACAGTACAACAAAACAATAACAACGTACAAACAATTAAAAATAATTTTTTACAATTTTTTTGTTTGTTTTGTAAGTAAAACTAAAAATAAATAAATTCTCATCAAATGCAAAAAACCAAACAAAAAAAAAGTTTTTAAAACGAAATTTCAAAAAAAAAAAAATTCTGAAATCACAAATTTTAAATATACGAACAAAAATCCAAATGAAATTACAGAGAATTTATTGAAAAACTTTGCTGGGTTATAATATTGTTTTGTATTTAATGCAATTTCTTTATTGCAATAAATGTATTTTTCGTTTATTGTGCACTTTGTACCCCAGGTGGGGTTTCATAGGTTTTTATTTATGAATCATACAACAACAATAATAATTACAAAGTGCTGCATAATTCAATTTTAACCTTTTTGTTTTAATGTTTTTACACAAATTTTAATTCAGCTGAACATTTATCTAAAGGGAACAAACACCACACTAATAGAGTTTTGTTAAACAAAAACAAAATCTTACAAAAACTTGCAAACAAGTTAGTTTTTCATAAATAACTAAAAATTACATTTTTTTTAGAAATTTTCCAAAGGGGTACAAAAGCCACTTATATAAAAATTATCTTAACAAAGAAAATCTTTCAAAAAGAATCATAATTTGCGCTATATTAAACATCTTTAATTGAAAACCAGACAAAAATTTCATATTTTTCTTAAATTTTGGAAATTTTCCAAGGGGGTAGGAAAGCCACTTAAACAAAAATTTATAAAATAATAAAAATCCTATCAGAGATGCTGAAATATCACACAAACTGTCTTTAAATTGTTTGAAATCTAAAAAAATTTCAGCCAATTTCGAAGGGGGTTAAAAGACCACTCTCTTAAAATGTGCTTTAGAAAGAAAATATTCTAAAAAAAATCATATAAAATTATATATTAATTATATGTTATTTAAAATAACAAGAATTTTCTTAAATTTTTTGATGCGCCACTTCAATATAAATGGCTGAAAGAATGAAAATTCCATAAAAATTGTTAGAATAACGAATTTCAAGTATGTAAATATTTAATGGAAACCAAGTAAATGTACTTAATTTTCATACATTTTTACAAGGGGGACCAAAAGCCACTCAAATAAAAATGTTCTTTAAGAAGAAATTCTTCCAAAATTAAACCTAATTTATAATATATTAATCACATTTTATTTCAACCCAGTGAAAAATTCCATACTTTTTCTCTAATATTGGAAATTTTCCAAGGGGGTAGAAAATCCACTTAAAGAAACATTTATAAAATAATAAAAATTCTATCAGAAATGCAACAATATTTAATATACTTAATAATACTTAAAAATTTATTGAAATCTGAAAATGTTCCTTAAACTCTCATAAAATATGCTTCAGAAAGAAAATGTTCCATATAAAATGATATAAAGGCAATGCAATAGAATTTTTCCTAAGATTTTTGTAATATGTATTCTTATAAATTTTTATCCAAAATTACAGCTAGATTTTTTCTTATAAATAACACTTGCAGTGAATAACCAAAATCTGTCATTGTTTTTTCTGAATCATCAAAAATCACCAGCATTATTTTTTTTAAACATATCATCACTTTGTAAAAGATTTGCTTCCCAACACACAGTCATTTACACACGTCAGTTAACACTCTTTCATAAAATCCAATTCATTCAAAAATAGAAATTGTATTAAGTGGATTTTTTACAGAGAAAACAGTATAACTTGCTGTACAACATTGTTTAAATGAAATGCATAAAATATTTAACAAAAAGAAAAAAAAAAACAGCATGAAATAAACTGTACGAGTAACATGATCTGTTAAGGTTACTTTTCGTGATTTAGATTTTATTTGTGTTTTTTCTGATATTCTTCTATTTGCAACATGAAACACTCCATACAACATTCCACAGATTAAGGAACACAAAAAAATACAACAACTTAAATACAAATACTAAACAAATGGCGTAAAAAAAATCGTGTAATATCCAGCCATTGAATCGGAACTTTTGGAATGAAAAATGAATAAAAAAGTACTTTGAAAACAACACCAATCTCTATAAACAATTTATGGGAGGGAAAAAAATTATTGCGTGCCAAACTTAAAAAAAAATACAGAATAGTGAACATAACAAAAATGCAACAATAACAACAAAAAGATATGTACATAAAACTCTGGCGTACTTGAAATAAAAAAAAACTATATACAAGAAAGTAAAGTAAATCGAATAAAAATAGTGGACAAAAACATACACTTAGCAAAGGAAAAGATCTTAAACATTATAATAATTTTTACAAATAATATCATATTTTGTAAGAAAATAGAAAAATTTTTCTAATTTTCAAGTATTTTACAAAGGGGTACAAAAGCCCCTCAAATAAAAATGTTTGTTAAAGAAAAAACTCTTCCAAAATAAATCTGAATTTGTGATATATTAAAGCATTTTACTTAAAACCACAAAAAAAAAACATTTTTCCCCAAATTTTAGAAATTTTCCAAGGGGGTCGAAAAGCCACTTAGATAAAATTAATTAAAATAAATAAAATAACATAAAAAATACAACAATAGCAAACATTAACAAAAACAACAAATTAACTGAAACTGGCAATATAACTTTAACTTTCAGCTAATTTCGAAGGGGGTAAAAAGACCACTTTCATGAAATTAGCTTTAGAAAAGAAAATGTACCAAAAAATTATATAAAATGTTCAACTAATTATAACTTACTTAAAACACCAAGAATTTGTTTGATGTTGCAGAGATTTTTCAAAGGGGTACACAAGCCTCTTAGATATAAATCCTTAAAATAATAAAAATTCCTTAAAAATTGATAGAATATCAAACATAAAAACATATATTTAATATAAATCAAAAACATTTTCTTAATTTTCAAGTATTTTAAAAAGCCACTTAAATAAAAAATTTTATTAAAGAAGAAAATCTTTCAAAGTTAAACATAAATTGTAATATGTTTAACATATATTAAAACATATCTAAAACCCGAAAAAATTCCATATTCTTCCTAAATTTTACAAATTTTTCAAGGGGGTACAAAGCTCACTTAAGCAAAAAAAATTAAAATAAATAAAACTCATATTATAGTTTCAACAATATCTATAATGTTAATAAGCCGTTTGAAAACTGAAAATTTAGCTTAATTTTCAGCAAATTTCGAAGGGGGTCTTATAAAAATTATTTAAAATGATTTATCAATCATATCTAATTTAAAACAAGAAGAATTACTTTAAATTTTTAGTTCTTTTTCAAAGGGGTACAAAAGCCACTTCACTATCAACGATTAAAATAATGAAAATTGCATAAAAATTTTAGCAGTATTGAACATAAAGTATACATTTAATAGAAACCAGAAATATTTTCAGCATTTTCCAAAGGGTTACAAAAGCCACTCTAATGTAAATTCAACAATTTTCCTTAAATTCTTATAAAAATGTGTAAAAATTTATTTGTACTTGGAAATAGTAAATCAACATTTTAAATTTTTTCTTTCGGTTTAATACGAAAACATCATCACAAACACTTTGTAACTTTTTTTGTTTTTTTCTAGTTGAAATTGCATCTCGAAAATTCAAGCAATAATTTTATGTTGCACTCGTATTAAATGTACTCGTATATATCTGAATGTTTTTTTTTTTTTTTGTTGTTTAGAGAGTCAGACTGCATACCTAAGAGTAGCCAGCCAGCCAAAATAGTTGAAGAACAACAGCCACCAAATAGATCTTATGGTCTGGGCTTGCAGCTATGTTATCCAAAACAAAACTGAACATTTGTTACAACCAGTTACATTCCATTATAATTTTGTGTGGCACGTACAACGAAATATTTCTATTTGCTAAAGTTTTTTTCTAACATAAAGTTGACTATTTTTGGGTGCACGTACGAGAATGTATGTATGTAGTTACGAGGAGTGTATTTTTGGGTTTTTTTCCAAAGCTCTTACTGTAATTGTGTGCCATATAAAGTATTACACAAATAATAAATGAAAATGTTGGTAAATAGATTTTGACAATAGTTTTAAGGAAGTAAAAACTTGAAAGAAATTTTCAAAACACAAAAAAAAATTTTTTTTTATATATTTTTTAAAGGGGGTACCAAACGCCACTTAAATTTAAATGCTTAAAATAATAAAAATCCGCTACAAATTTTAACAATATTGATTATAAAATATATATTTAATAGAAACCAACAAAATTTTCTTAATTTTCAAACATTTACCAAAGGGGTAAAAAATCCAATCAAATAAAAATGTTTGTAACCAAGAAAATCTTCCAAAATAAGACATAATTTGTGTTATATTAGACACATTTTATTTAAAACCAGACAAAAATTTAAAATTTTTCAAGGGGTTAAAAAGCCACTTACACAAAATTGTTTAAAATAATGAAAATCATATCAAAACTTGCAACATTTTCTTAATTTTCAGCAAATTTCGAAGGGGGTAAAAAGACCACTGTAATAAAATAAGTTGTAGGAGAGCAAATATTCAAAAAAAAAAAATCATATAATATGATATAGTAATTATAACTTATTTAAAACAACAAGAATTTTCCTCAAACTTTTAGTTATTTTCAAAGGTGTACAAACCCCATTACAATATAAATGCTTTAAATTATCAAAATCCCATAAAAGAATTAACAACATTGATTATAAATTATATATTTAATATAAACCAGGAGACATTCCTTAAAATTTCAAATATTTTTCAAAGGGGTACAAACGCCACTTCCATATAAAACTTGCGAATAATTCAAATTCCATAAAATTTTTATTAATATCGAACCTCAAGTATATATTTAATATAACATAAGAAAATAAGCTTAATTTTCAAGAATTTTCTAAAGGGGTACAAAAGCCACTCCAATGAAATTGTTTGTTAAAAAAGAAAATCTTTCGCAATGTAACATAATTAATGATATATTATATATATTTTATTGAAAACAAGAGAAAACTCTATATTTTTCCTAAATTCTTAAACTAAATTGTAATAAATATTATTAAGAAATTGAACTTACTTTTCAATTATAATGAATTTGGTAATTACAGTAAAAATCATTCAATTAAGTTGGTTTTGTTTTAAATTTCTTTTACTTAATAAAATTTCTTTTAAATTTTGTGGCTTTCACTTTCACTTCTTTTTTTAATTTTTTTTTAAATTCATAAAAATTTTAATATTATCTTAATATATGTTAAAATTTTCTTGCTTTTTCTTTTAATTTTATGTGTTTAAAACTTTTCAGTTATTTGTTAAAATTTTCTTGAAATTTGTACAAAATTTTTATATTTTTGAAGCAGTTGTTCACATTTTCGTTTATTTTTCTTTTAATTTTTTTTTTTAGTTATTTGTAGGAATTTTTTAAAAATTCTTAAAAATTTTATTCATTCTTTGAATATTTGTTTAAATTTTCTTGTAATTATTTTATTTTTTAGATATTTGTTTATATTTGCTAAAAATTCATAAAACTAATCTTTTTGATATTATTAAAATTTTTTTAAAATTAATTTTTTTTTTTAATTTATAATTTTTCGTTTTTTTAGATTTTTGTTAAAATTTTCTTAAAATTCATAAAATTTTTTATTTTTTGAATATTTGTAAAAAAAAAATTTTAAATTCTTAAAATTTTAAAAATTTTCTATTCTTAAAATTCTTAAAATTTTTCTTTGAATTGTTATGATTTTATTTGTTTAAAATTTAATAGTTTTTAATTTTATAAATTTTTTATAATGTTCTTAAAATACAAAATTTTTTTTTTTAAATTAAGATTTTTTAAATTTAAAGTTCAAAAATATTGATACAATTTTATTTTTTTTAAATATTTGTTAAAATTTATAATTGGAAATTTAATAATTTTTGAAATTTAAAAACTTTTCATTAAATTTTTCGTTTTTTTTAGATATTTGTTAAAATTTAAAAAAAGTTTTGATTATTTTTTGAGTATTTGCTAAAATTCTTAAATTTTTCTTTTTATATTTTTTTTTATAATTTTCATTAAATAATTTGTAAGCTTGAGGTCACTGTTTTTTATAAAAGATTTATATATTTTTATAATAAACTCGATAATTTTCTTGAAATTCAGAATTTTTTTTGAAATTTCAAAACAAATTTTAATTTCAAAAATTTAAATTAATTTTTTTGTAATAGTTGTTAAAATTTTCTTAAAGTTTTTAAAAATCTGGAATATTTTTTGAGTATTTGTTAAAAATTTCTTTAAAATTCTTAAATTTTTCTTTTAATTGTTATGATTGTTTAGATGTTTCTTTAAATTTGAATATTCTGCTTAATTTTAATTTTTAAAAATTTTCTTCAAATTCAGAATTTTTTTTCTTAAATTTTGATTTTTTTTTTTTTTTAATTTTGAAATTTCAAAAAATTTGTTAAATTCTTGTTGCAATTTCTTTGATTTTATTTAAATGGAATTCATTTTTTATAATTTGTCTTTTTTATATTTTTAAGAACTTGTTTAGTTGAACATATTTTGTGGCTTTATTGGTTGAAATGCCTTAAAAATTTGTTTTTTTTTATATTTTTTTAATTTATTTATTACACAAACTTGTGTTAAATTTTGTTTAAAATCTGCATAAATACTTTCTTAGAAAATCAATGATAATTAATGATTTTTTTTAATTTGAATTTGTTTAACAAATTTGTTTTGTATAGGTATTTCTGTATTTGTTTTTATGTTAGGCTCACACACACACACACATACATATGTTGTGACTGACTGACTTCCTCTTAAGCCAGCAAACAGCAAGAAAGAATGAATTGAACAACAACAAAAGAATAGTAATAAAACAGGTCGCGCATACGCACACATTGACGCACTTTAAAACTTAATACAATTATAAATGTATGAGTATATAAACCTGTCTAAAACCAGGTATAGATTGCAATAACACACACACACACAGACACAGAGAAAAAAAACTTGGTTGAAACGCCACAAAGCAGAAGAGCTAAAACAAGAACCAGAGACTTAAGCGAAACGAAAAAACACACAAGACCCACCGACAGACATTTTATTGATTTCTAATGAAAAAACTTTTTCAATTAGTTTTCAAAATTCATTTAATAGAAATCTTACTTTTTTTTAGCTAAATTTTCATATTAAGTAATTTTCTTTTGTGATTTTAAACTTTTACTTAACGTGCGCGTTTAGTTCAAATTATTATTACCAAAAAAAAATTTATTAAAAATCCAGCGTTTTTCTTTTTTGTATAAAAAAAAAACCGACAAATTTCGATCGCTTAAAACGCGTTCAGGGTCTGAGCTGCTGTAACCAAAGACTGACTGAACAAAACGTCAGCAACAAATGAGTGTGTTAGCTAGTGCGGTTAATTGCTTGCTTCAGTAGAGAACAAACCTGTATGGTTTTTGTTATTTTCTCAGGTTTCTTTTATTTGTTCATTCTGCCTGTCTGTCTGTCTTTTCTAACTTATCTTTCAAAAGATCCCCACCAGCCTCTTTTTAAAAAATAGCCCCCCTTTTCCTAAATACAAAACGAAATAAACAAATAATAAACAATTAGCTTTAGCTTGTTTATACACAGAGCAAAGCATTTACTCTCTCACACTCTCACATTCTCACACTCTTAAAGAGTAAAATAATATTACAAATAACCATAGTTGCCAGATAAATAAGGGTTCAAATCGTCAAATCTTGAATAAAAAAATCGTCAAAATGCATTTTTCAAAATCGTCAACTAAAATAAAACTTGTTTATTTATTTTTTTAAATTAATTTTTTTAATACATAAACAAAAAGAAAAAAAAAACAAAAAAAATTAAATATGTTTAAGGGATCGAGAAAAGCTTAAAAAATAGTTTTAAATATCAACATTTAAATAAAAAAAGTAACAAATAACAAATCAAAACAAAAAAATTAATGTAAAAGGAACACAAAAATAAGTAATAAATTACTTTTCAAAATATAGTTTTTAAAATCAATTTTTTAAGAATTTTTTATCAATGTTTCTTGAAAAATTTTTATAATTTTTAATATAAAATAAACAAAACAATGTAAAACATAAAAAATTCTACATCTAAATACCAAATATCACCTTTTTACAACACTATGTGTTTTAGAATTTTTCAATTATATTTCAGAATTTTCTATTTAATTTTATATTTAAAAAAATTTCAATTGCTTTTCTGTAGTTTCTAGTTGGTTTTCAGAATATTCTTATCGTATTTCATAAAAGTTAAGTTAAAAATATGTTTGGATTCTGAAATACAATTAAAAATTTCTCAAATGCATTTGAAAATTTCTGAAATACAATTTGAAAATTCCATAATATTATTAAAAATTTCTAAAATATAATTGAAAATTTTTAAAATATAATTGGAAATTGTGAAGTTTAGTACATTTAATTTTGTAGGTACATTTCCCTATTAAACTTTTTAATAAGCTCAGGTACAACAACAATTAAAACAACAACATTTGTTTAGTTTTAAAAAATCTTTAGTGAATAAAATCCCTTCGAAAGAAGACGTTCCTAACCTATTCCTAATTTTTGTTTTGTTTAAATTTACCTGACTAAATACTCGTTTGACATTTGCCAAAGAATGAGGTGAAACTAAATTTTTTTTGTATAAATTTGGTTAGGATGGGAAACAAGAGATTTGAATATTTTCTTTGAATTTCAGAAATGTGTTTCCAAAATTCGAATAAATCTTTTCTTTTTCCGAAACCAAATTATAAATTTTATATGATAAAAAAGTGTTGCAAATCATTTATACTGAAAAATCGTCAAAATAGGGGCAAAGATCGTCAAATCGTCAAAGGGTCATTTTTGACACCAAAAATCGTCAAAATGACGATAAATCGTCAAATATGGCAACAGTGCAAATAACATTGACTTCGACGTAAACGTTTACGTTAATAATTATAAATGTTTTTAACCATGCAGTGGATCCCATTTAAGGTTTTTTTAGACAAATCTTGTTTTCTATTCTATATCTTTTCGTTAAAATTCAATCCCTCTCTTTGTCTATCTCTCTCTCTCTTCACCTGTTTTTCTTGGTATAAAACAAAATTGACTCAAATTAAAACTCTTAACCTTTGTTTAATTTATTATTTACTTGCTAACCATATTTTTTAACAATTTATTAAATAATTTTTTTTTATATTCAATGTTTATTTATGTGTTAAACTAAAAATAAACACAAATAAACATGTTTTATCTTGACATCAACAAAACAACAAATAAGGCTAAAGTTATCTAAAGAATAAAAAGAGACTGCAAGAAGAACCCACTCTGTTTTGTTTTTTTGTTAAAACACAGTGTAACAACTAATAAGAAAATAAAGCCAAGAATTTACAATATAAACTATAAATTACAAGAGAATTGTTTAATAAATTTCGAAGGGGGTAAAAAGACCACTCCAATAAAAAATCTTTTAGAATAGAAAATCTTGACATGTCATATGAAATGAAATTAGTTAAGATATAACAATTTCCTTATAATTAACTTATATTTCTGAAGGGGTACAAAGACCACTTTAATATAAATGCTTAAAATAAAAAAAAACCCCCTAAATATGTTAAGAATATTGAACATAAAGTATACGTTTAATAAAAAGCACAAAAACCTACTTAATTTATAAACATTTTCCAAGGGGGTACAAACACCACTTCAATATAAATGCTTAAAATAATGAAAATACCCTTAAAATGTTAAAAATATTGAACATAAAGTATATGTTTAATTAAAAAAACAATAATTGCCTTCAAATTGTCTGTTATTTTTCAAAGGGGTACAAACGCCACTTTAATGTAAATGTGTAAAAGAATAAAAATATCCAAAAACTGTTAACAATATTTAAGATAAAGTATATGTTTAATATTAAGCACAAAAATTTACTTAATTTCCAACTAATTTCCCAGGGGGTACAAACATAACTTTAATATTAATGCTTAAAATAATGAAAATCCCCTAAAAGTGTAAACAATATTGAACATAAAGTGCATATATATTTAATATAAAAACCAAAAATTTACTTAATTTCCAATTATTTACCAAGGGGGTTCAAACACCACTTAGATAAAAAAAGCTTAAAATAATAAAAAAAAATAACAAACATTTTGCCAATATCATATATAAAGCACATATTTAATATAAAACAAGAAAGCTTTCATAATTTTCCACTTTAATAATAATGAAAATCTTATAGAAATTTCAACAATATCAAACACAAACTGTATATTAAATATACACTAAGAAAATATTCTTAACTTTCGGGCATTTTTTTAAAGGGGCACAAACGCCACCCAAATAAAAACTTTCATAAAAAAGAACATCTTCTAAAATAAATCATAATTTGCAATAAATAACTTTAAATCAAAACCAGAAAAAAGTCCACATTTCTCCTAATTTTCAGATACTTCCCAATTGGGTAAAAATTCCACTTAAACCAAAATGGTTAAAATAATAAAAAATCCCCTAAAACGAAATGTTAAAAAATTAATTGAAACCTTAAAAATTTGCTTTATTTTCAGTAAATTACGAAGAGGGCAAAAAGGCCACTGTAATAAAATACGTTTTAGAAAAGAAAATTCTTTAAAAAATCATATAAAATGATATTTTATTTATAAATTATTTAAAACGAGAATAATTTACTTAAATTTCCAGTTATTTTTCAAAGGGGTACAAACACCACCTAAATATTAATGCTCAAAACTAAGAAAAATGCATAGAAATTTTAAAAATATCAAACATAAACTATATATTTAATATAAACCAAGAAAATGTATTTTATTTTAAGGCATTTTATGAAAGGGGCACAAACGCCACTCAAATAAAAACTCTATTAAAGAAGAAAATCTACCAAAATAAATTATTATTTGCGATACACTCAAACATATTTTATTTAAAACCTCAAAAAATACCATATTTTTGCTAAATTTTAGAAAATTTATTGGGGGTAAAAAAAAAAACACTTAAACCAAATAATATCAAACAATGTGTTAACAAATTAATTGAAACCTGAAAATTTTTCCTAACTTTCGAGAAATATCGAGAGGGTTAAAGAATAATATTAAAAAAATTCGAAACCAGAAAAAGTACTTTTTCTACTACTATTTCCAATAATTGAATTTTTGTTGATTTGATGTTCTATTCTGTTAAAATTATGTAAAAAAAAGAATGTTTTTATGCTAATTTAAGTTGTTATAATGTTAAATTTAATAAAATTACATAACAATTTTGTTATTAAAAGAATATTTTCAAAAAATAAATAAAGTACTTTTTCGACTACTATTGTAAATTATTTAAATTTCCATATAATTTGTTATCATTTATTTTAACTGCTTAAAATTAAATTTTCCTTGATTTTTTCGCAAAAATAAAAAAGTACTTTTTCGACTACTATTTTCAAAAAATAGTTTTTGTTACTGAATTCTCATACTTAACTGTTATGTGTTATTTAGTTAAAAATTTATAAAATCTATTTTATTATTCATTTATGGCAATATTTTTCTACTACTATTTTAAATTATTTAAATTTCCACACAATTTGTTTTCATTTAGTTTATTAATATATTGAACAGGTTAAAAATTAATTTTCCTTGATTTTTTTGCAAAAATAAAAAAGTACTTTTTCTACTACTATTTTTAAAAAATTGTTTTTTTCACAGAATTGTTTTACTTAACTGTTTTTTGTGTAAGTATTATGTGTTATTTAGTTAAAATTATTTATGAAAGCGATTTTTTATTTTTTTGCAAAATTAGAAAAGTACTTTTTCTACTACTATTTTAAAAATTTTGATTTTTGTGAAAATTTAGATTTTTTGGAGTAATTAATTATGTATTATCGGGAATTTTTTAATTTTGATAAAAATTGTAAAAAGTACTTTTTCTATTTAATTTTTTCTTTAACAAAAATTGGTTTCTATACTTAAATAGCCATAGCATGCTTAAAATAGAAACTTATATTATCTAATTACTGTTTTAAAAATAGTACTTTTTCTACTACTGTTTGAAATATTTCAGCCAGTGATTCAAACTGCCTAATTTTTGCTATACCGCCATTTAACTGGCTGGACAGCTGATTTATCTTAATATTTATTTTCATTATCTAACAAACAAATTGTAGTAAACTGACTTTTATTATCTAGTCAAGTTAATTTAATACAGAAATTTATTATACAAAACATAATAAATACTCTTATCTTTGGTTGAAAAATGACAGTTTAACTAGATAAAATGCTGAAATTTATAGGAATTTCCTTAACATCTCTGTTGTGGGTATTTCCTCTAACACATTTTTCAGGGGGCGTATTGTATGTTTATTATTGTTTTTTGTACTTGTATGTCCATCTCATATGATAAGCTTATTATCATATTTAGTATTCAACTTGTAATCAAATTTTAGCCATTAATCAATGTTTATTTGAGAAAACCTTTCCACCAATGCTTTTTTCCTATTATTTATAAACCCCCACCCCCACCCCTCCTACTAATCAGTTGTGGCTTTTTATTGTGTCATTTCAAGCGGAGACCACCCAGTGCTCTCCCCGTCCCTGCATGTCAATAGTTTAATATTGGTGTTTATTTGGAAATATGTAATGTGTATAAATATTGAAAATCAATTTAGTTAATTAAGACCTATAGAAATTTACATAGTTTAGTGATTAATTTATTTAAGGTTTAGTTTAGTTTATGCAGTAGCATTTATACTTAAACTTATAAGTTTGTATTAAAACTAAACTAAATTCTTAATTAATTAAGTGGAAGTAAACTAAATACATATAATTAAGCTAATTTCAGCTAAAGGCAGTCTTTTCAAACAATTTAATAAAAAAAAAGTTCCAGAAGTTGAGTGACGTTGTACCCGTTTTAAAAAATGTCTAAAAATTAAGAAAAATATAATGGTTTATATTAAATATATACTTTATGTTCAATGTTGTTAAAATTTGTATGACATTTTCATTATTTTAAGCATTTATTGGAAAGTGTTGGTTGTACCCCTTTGAAAAATACCCGAAAATTTAAATAAGTTGGAATTAATATATGATTTTTTAAAAGATTTTCCTTTCTAAAACATTTTTTACAAAAGTGGTCTTTTTACCCCCTTCGAAATATGCCGAAAATTGAGGAAATTTTTCAGGTTTTAAATAATTTTTTAATATTTAGTTTAATATTGTTATCAGTTTTAGGGGATTTTAATTATTTTAATAATTTTTGTTGAAGTGGCTTTTCTACCCCCTTGCAAATTTTCTAAAATTTAGAAAAAAAGTGCAATTTTTTCTGGTTTTTACTGAAATATATTAAATATACTCTAAATTATAATATATTTTGCAAGATTTTTTTCTTTAAGAAAATTTTTTTATGAGTGGTGTTTGTACCCCTTTTGGAAAATTTCGGAAAAGGCAGGGAATTTTCTTGACTTCCATTATATATATATATTCGACGTTCGATTTTGTGGAATTTTTATTATTTTAAGCATTTATATTGAAGTGGCATTTGTATCCCTTTGCAAAATACCTAAAATTTTAAGGAAATTCTTCTTGTTTTAAATCAGATATAATTACTATATCATTTAATATAATTTGTTGGAAGATTTTCGTTTCTAAAAATTTTTTTATTACAAAATTTAAAATTTAAGAAATTTTTCAGGTTTCAAATAATTTTTTAATATTTAGTTTAATATTACAAGTTTTAAGGAATTTTAAATACAGGTGTTTAAAAGCTTCAAACGCTATCTAGCATTTTTAAACACTTGTTTTTATGATTTGTCTGTGTTTTTACATCCCCACATTTACTAGCGTTGCTTTTAAACAATTCATAATCAATTGGCCTGGCCAGCCACACACATATTGTACTTGTTTTGTTATTTTTAACAAATTTCCATTTTACATAAATCATTGATGCATAAAATACAAAAACTTCAACACACCCGTAGCGAAGAAATGCATAAAAAAAAATAAATGAAAATTAATTGTATATTAAATTGAATAGCTCATGTGAACACACCCACTAAATAAAAACCACATGACCTAGAGACACTCTAACAAACAAGCAAAACAATAAACTACATAAAACTATTGATAAAATGAACTAAATTTTGTAAAAAAAAAACACACTTGTAAAACCACAATTTTCTTTGGGAAGAAAACTGAAACGTATTCCTCCCCCACCCCGCAAACAAGAAAAAAAATTCCTCTACAAAAACTACAAATGATTTGAATTCTAAAGCAAATTCATGATTAATGAGCACTATTCACTACAAAAAACAGAAGTGTATTTTTTGCCTGCTTTGCTAATTAGCTGACCTATGTGATACAGTGCTTAACAAATGTACCCCAAACACTTTTGTTACACAGTGTATGTTTGTACATATGTTGACAAATGAATTGAACCATAAAGCATCATAAGCACAGAAAGACACAAAACACACAGCAACAAGTCAACAAACGAAAGCTACTTTAAACTGATACGAATTTTTGCCGTTTAAAAGTACACTTCCGTTTCGTTTTGAGTTGGATTTGGAAAAAAACCGTGCACCAAAACCTGGCCAAGCATCAATAATATTTCCGTTTGGAGGGCAAATAAACAAACGTACACATCAGTCCAGAGATTTGTAAATTGAGTCACATAGATTGTAAATATGCACATTTGTAGAAAGAGGTAATGAGCAGACACATACATACACTAACTCCAACGCGCATAAAACAGTTGGGGGAAACTATTTAGCACAAAAAGTTAAATTTTATTGAGATTTTTGAGCAGTAGAGAAAATTAAAATTTTTAGAAACAAAGTACGTTTTTAAAATTTGCTAAAAACCAGGGAAATTTAAATTTTTATGTTCATTTCAGATTAAATAAAAATGATTTTGCAAAAAATTAATTTTTTAAAAATAGTAGTAGAAAAATACTTTTTTAAAAATTTGCTAAAATTCACTGAAATTTTAATTTTTATGCTCCTTTCAGTTTAAATAAAAATAATGTGGTATGTACTTTTGCATATAAAGAAACTTAAGGATGACTAATTAGGTGGAAAATTAAATTTTTTAAAATAGTATTAGAAAAGTACTTTTTAAAATTTGCTAAAATTCAGTAAAAAATTATTTAATATGTATTTTTGCATATAAAAAAAACTTAGAGATGACTAATTAGTCGAAAAATTTAATTTTTAAAAGTAGTAGTAAAATAAGTACCTACATTTTTAAATTTTGTTTAAATTCAGTAAAATTTGCATTTTTGTGCTCTTCTCATTATTAATAATTAGAAACTAGCTTATATGTATCTGTACAAAAACTCCAATTTTTAAAATAGTAGTAGAAAAAGTACTTTTAAAAATATTAGTAAAATTCACTAAAATTTGAATTATGTTTTTTCTCTAAATTACTGATTACTGAACAGAAAAAGGTAAATTTGTTTAAAAATTCGATTATTTAAAATAGTAGTAGAAAAGGTACTTTTTTTAAATTTTAGTAAAATCCACTAAGATTTAAATTTTTGCGTTCCCTTCTTTACTAATACACGGAAAAGTGTAAAATTTGGTTAAAACTCAGTTATTTGAAATAGTAGTAGAAAAAGTACTTTTTGAAATTTTAATAAAATTCAATAAATTTTAAATTTTTTTGTTTCTCTCATTCATTATAAACCGAAAAATGGAAATTTGTTTAAAAATTCGATTATTAAAAATAGTAGTAGAAAAAGTACTTTTTTAAAATTTGCTAAAATTCTCTGAAGTTTTAAAATTTCTGCTCTGCCGCTTAAATAAAATATTGAGGGATATATTAGATAAAAAATGAAATTTTCACAAAAAGTAGTAGAAAAGAACTTTTTCTTAAGATAAAAATATTGAAGTTTTAGTTGATTATTAAACTAATTTTACAAGACTTTATGCTTTCAATTTTAAGCAAGATTTTATTAGAAAACTCTTTCACTCGCCCTGTCTCTGTTTCATTCAGTGTTTTCTATGTTGTAATATGACAAATTACCTTAAGTAATTATAATTACAATTTGCATGGTTTTGAAAGAAATTGTGTTTCAAACATTAATTGCAAGATGAAAATAGTAAGAAGGAAAAAAGTATTTGAAAAATCTAAATTCGTACACCAAAGCAAGAAACCACAATCAAACCAAAACGACAAGGTCCTTTAAATTGCTGTCATTACTATAGTTATTGTTGTTGTTGTTGTTTGTACAGTTAATGCACACTCAAGTCCTTTTCGATAAATGACATTGTAGTAGCAACAAGAAATCCTTATTTATATACATATTTGCCAAACCAAAAGACAAAAGTATGAAACTTAAAATATTTTGGCATACTGGTGGGTTTTTGTGTGCAAGGAGGGAGCAAAGAAGGACAACAGGAATAAGGGAGCAGCCCACCTGTTACACATGGCAACACTTAGTTCATTGTACAAATACTGACACTCTCTCTTATGCTTTTACCCAAAACACACAAAGTAAATAAGTAAATAAATGAATGAATCGCACGTCATTCAGTCTCTTTCATTCATTCTCCTGCTAGACAGTAAGTCACAGTAATTTACCACATTCTTGTACGTTTTAAATACAGGCACTTGGGTGGTAAATACCCTAGTAAATATGTTTACAAGTACGCTATTGGCAGCTGGAGAGTAATATCAAAAAAGAGTCCATTAAATATTCAATGATATTGATGATATTGTTATTGATATTGTTGGCTGGTTGTGGCTGCGGTTTATTTGTCTTTATAAGTGCATAAAAATACCCACCGATGTTGAATGTAAGAAATGTAGAATGAATGGTAGAAATTTGTTGTACAAAATTACAGTCAAAGTTTAGAAATTTGTAAAGAAAATTGCTGGCAAAAAGCCAAATGAAAAATAGCATCAAACCCACATAAATTTACAATGCATTTAATAAATACTAAATTTAAAGCATATCTTTAGGAGCAAATAAATTGAATATAAAATATTTAAGTACTTTTTGAAATTAACATAAAAAAAACTCTAAAACATGAAATATTGCAATCTTCTTCTGTATTAATAAGCAGAAAGCAGCTAAATTTATTTAAATATTTAAAGTACTACATATTTTCAAATTAACCTGAATTCAATAAAATTGTGATTTTTAAACACATTTCCGCATAAATAAACTAAAGAAAGTTGAATTAGGTGAAACATTTATTTTTTTTAAATAGTAGTAAAAAAAGTACTTTTTTAAATTTTGCTAAAATTCTTTAAAACACAAATTTTTGTAATCCTACTTTATTAATAAACAAAAAAAGATATAATTTTTAAGGAGTTTCCTTCAGGCTAATTTGGTCAAATGTTTGTTTCCAAACGTAAATAAAAAACTTGTTCGATTTTTATTTTTTATTTTATTTACCCAACGTTTCGTTAGTTTTATTCAAACTTCTTCAGGGGTCTCGTTCTAAATAATAGCTTTAATGTTTTTTATCATTGGATATTAATTTTTATTATTAATTAGTTAATAAAATACTAAAAAACGGGACATCACGAACAGAATTTTGGTATAAATAATCAAATAATTAATAAAAATATAATATACAATAAACGACCACAAAACTTAAGTCAAGTTTAACTTAAAGCTAATATCACAGAACAGAGTTTTTGACGGCAATTATTTTTTACATTTTCTTTTCTTGCTTTTTATTACAAAATTTTAAACTAAAATTAAAATTTTTTTACTGCCGACAAAATTTAAAAAAGTACTTTTCTACTACTTTTTTTAAAATTTGAAATTTTAAAAATTTATATCTTTAAAAAACTTTCTATTTTTACATGATTTGCGAGGTAAGAACTCCTAAATTTTAAATTATTTTGAATTCCGACAAAATTGAAAAAAGTACTTTTCTACTACTTTTTTTAAAATTGAAAATTTTGAAAATTTTTTCTTTTTTTGCTTTATTTGCAAGTAATAAATCCAAAATTTGAAATTTCGACAAAATTTAAAACAAGTACTTTTCTACTACTTCTTTCAAAAATTTAATTTTTCATAAAAATTTTTAGAACAAATTGAAACTGCAGTTAATTCTCATAATATTTAGAAATTGTTCAATTTTATTAATAATTATTAAAGGCAAATATTTACTCAAAAAAGCGTAACCACTTGTTTAGCACAATTATGTTTGACGTTGTTTACTCTTACAAGAGTTTTGCAAGATCAAACAGCATCAAATAAAATAAAACTAAATATTTGTTGTGTCTTGTCCTATACACACAGATTCAAAAGTGTGTAAGCACCAGTGAATTTTTTGATTTTTTTAAGATTATGAAAAGCATTATAGTTTTTTTTTCATAACCGAATCTATTATTCAACCAAATATCCAACAAAACGAAACTTTTAAATTCCAATCGATGGATAGATTTTAGGATTTTCATTATCTTAAAAAAATCAAATAATTTGTTGTGTTTACTCACTTTTGAGGCTCATAGTATATACGCAGCTTTTTTTTTAGTGGTTACGTCTTTTTCGGCAAATATTTGCCAAGTGTTACCGTACCTTAAGTTTTGCGGACTTTTTTTAAAAAAGTAAATTAAATTTTCTACTCACCCAGTCTGGAATCATTTTTCTTGCGTACCCGCAAACATATGGTACAGGATTTGATGCACTGAAATAAATATTATTTCAGTTCAGTATATTTTTAGGGAAAAAAGGGACAGGTTTTGTAAAACTTACATCATGTATGTGACGTATAATTTCCGTGCGCGATATATTATCCAATGTTAAACCATTAACTTCGAGTATCTCATCGCCCACTTCCAAATTATCACGATCGGGTGGTGAGCCATATAATTTGATTTTGCCATCAACATTTTCCACTAAAATAATAACATAACCGGATAATTCCACAACTTGTTGCTGCAAAAGAAAGACAAAAAGAAATAGAAAAATATTTGAAGTATTGGATTGTTTTATTTTATTTAGCAGTATAAAAAGTTCCTAAAACTAAACCAAACAAATCCCTTCATTTTGTTTATGTCTCAACTTTTTTTTATTACTTTCATTTCCATTTGGCTGCCCTTCATACTTTTGGCCATTATATTTCCGGTTTTTTTTTTTTGTTTGTGTTTAATTTTACAGTTCATTGCTGTTGGGCAAAGCGTTAGTTATCTGCCATTAAATTAAACATTTTAACTATTAAACTTAATTAGTAACATAATGTGTCACTAAAAGCCAACACATATCCCCAGCCATTAATTTTTGAAGTTTGGTATTTTCTCTCAAATAAAATAAGCACATTTTTGTGCACAAACAAACAAGACGTGGTTAGAAGTTTTATGTTTAGAAATGAGTAAAATTGCTTTTATTACTGGGCATAAGTATGCAGGCATATGAGGGAGAATAGAGTGTCTATGTCCTACTCTGAGATCCTGACAAATTACATAAAAATTATAGGCTTTATTTGACACTAAAAAGAGCCTTTAAGAAAGGACATGCTAAATGATAATAAAAAATTACTTAAACTGTTTAAAATGGTTATTTAAAAAAAAATCACCAGAAAAGGTTTTTTTAAATGACATTAAATGGTTTTAATTACTTAATTGTAATATAATTTTATTTATAATGTTTAATACTAAAAAATCGCATAAGTTCTAAAGAAAATAAAAATAGTACTAGTTTACTACAAAAAAGGTAAATTTATGCTTATTGCTTAATAAATAAACTAAAAATAACAATTTTTTAAAAAATTACATTTTTTTAAATAATAGTAGTAAAGTTTTGGTAAAATATCACAAAAAATTAAAATTTTTAACTCTTGCTTCATAAATAAACTAAAATCATAAATTTTTTTAAAAAATTCAAATATTTCAAATAGTAGTAGAAAAAGTAGTAAAAAAAGTACATTCATATTTACATATTTGCTTAATAAAAATACTTAAAATTTAAAATTTTTATAAAAAACTCAATTTTTTAAAATAGTAGTAGAAAAGTACTTTTTTAAATTTTGGAAATTTACCACAAAAAATTTAAATTTTTAACTCTTGCCTCATAAATAAACTAAAATCATAATTTTTTTTAAAGAATTCATATATGTATTTCAAATAATAGTAGAAAAAGTAGTAAGGTACTTTTTTTAAATTTTAGACATTCACCACAAAACATACAAATAAACACATTTAATTAACAAAAAAAAACTTAAAATAAACATTTTTTATAAAAATTCAATTTTTTAAATATGTAGTAGTAGAAAAGTACTTTTTTAAATTTTAAAAATTTAACACAACAAATTAAAATTTGTAACTCTAGCTTCATAAATAAACTAAAATCATAAATTTAAAAAAAAAAGATTCAAATATTTCAAATAGTAGTAGAAAAATTAGTAAAAAAAAGTACTTTTTTAAATTTTAGAAATTTTACCACAAAAAAATATTATTTTAATTTTTTTCCTCATATATAAAATCATAATTTTTTTTAAACTAAATATAAGCTTTAAAAGCACAATTTTTTTATCCAAATATTTCAAATAGCAGTAGAAAAGTATTTTTTTAAAAATCAACAACAAAAAATTTAAAGTTATGCTTCTTGCTTAAAAAATAATCTAAAAATAAAATATTTTTGTAAAATTTCTAAGATTTAAAATAGTAGTAGAAAAGTAGTAAGAAATACTTTGTTGAATTTTTAAAAGTTTGTTGAAATTATAATAATTTGAGCTCAATAAGACTAAACTGACCCAAAATCTTGAAAAATTACGTCATTAAAAATAGTAGTAGAAGAATTTAAAATAGTAGTAGAACACCACTTTTGAATTTCGAAAATGTTCTTCAAATTAAACAACTTTGAGCTTGATATCAGCGAATAAGGCTAAATACTCCAAAATTTTTTGAATTAAAAATTTTAGCTATATAAATCAATAAAAAGATACATTTTTGAAAAAATTTAAATAGTAGTAAAAAATCAAAATAGTAGTAAAAAAGTAGTTTTTTAAATTTCGAAAATGTTCCATAAATTAAACAAATTGGGGTTATATAACAACAAATAAAGCTAAATATTCAAAAAATTATTGAACTAAAAATAGTATTAGAAAGAGTACTTTTTCCGAATCTGCTCAAAATCATTAAAAACACAAATATTCGCTTTGTTAGGCCAAATAAAATCATTTAATTATCAAATTTTTAAAAATTAAAAATAGTAGTAGAAGAGTACTTTTTTAAAATTTTAGAAAATTCATAAAAAAACACAAAACTTTAAGCAATTTTTTCTAAATAAACTATTAAAAAAAAAATTTTTTGGAAAAATTTAAATACATAGTAGTAAAAAAAGCAAAATAGTAGTAGAAAAGTACTTTCTTCCAACATGGAGGAAATGTTTAATAATTTATAAATTTTAAATTGACTTTTGTCAATTTAATATTTTCTTGATAAAAATATTCCTTATCTAGCCCAATTGCCTCTTTAACACCATTTTGTTGTTTTGTCAGTTCGCTATCCTTATGATTTGATACTAGTTGTCCTTGCAACGAGCTCAAACACCACTAAAATCAGGCTGTTGACATCAATAGATTTGTGAAAAAAAACAAACTATATAATGTTAAACATCAGAAATATTAAGCGGGCCAGTCAATGGCAAACAACAGAATTCCCCACTATTACTGCAGTGAAATGAAAAACAAGCACAAAGCCCCCAAAGATATGATACACAAACAAAAACCTGAACAGAAAAAGGAATCAACTTGAACAAACAATAGTTTGCAATGCAAAAATGTAATGAAAAAGTTGAAAAAATCATTTTTATATACATACATAAATTCTCATCAACAGAGACAACACATTTATATAGACAAAACCGCCAAAAGCAGCTGTGGAAACTGTGTAGCAACAGCAGCAGCAGCTGCTGCTACATAGCAACAATGTGAATATTTTAACAACAATTCCAGCCATTAGTATTCATCAGCACCTTCTTACTTTTTGTGTGATTTTTTTTGTTGTTGCTGTTGAAAAATGAACATTGAGGCAAAGACTAGGCATTAGACAGGACTTAAAAGGATTTAAAGGCGCCCAAGACTCTTTACCTTCTTTTTTTGTAGGTTTTGGCTTGGCTGTTGGCCACCTGTGTGCTCAAACATTTAACTGAGGTGCCAATTGTAAATGTTGCACTTTGGCATAATGCCAACATAAAAGTTTTTTTTTGCTGCTGCTGTAAAAAAGTTAGCATTTGTTTGTCCAGTTCTCTGTGCTGGTTTTTAGTTTGCTGCTAAACGATTTTTGTGATTTTATTTTAAGGATCATATTTTTTTGTCACATCGTTGTTATTGCTGGGCTTAAATGGGTGATTGTTCCCTTTACGGTTGGTTGTTGTTTTGTCGTTGTTGCTTTATAAACAATTTTAAGTTAAAGCTTTTTGCATTGTTAAAAGTTTCAAAAGTTTTTTATTGGGTTTATTTTGGCTGGCAACCATGGTTCTTTTTCAGGTCAAGAGCAATTAGTGTTTGAAAGGAAACACAATAGAGTTTAACATAGAAACAAAAATGATAAAACAAATTTAATAATTACCTCTCTAAATTTTCCCAGCTAAAAATTTAAGTTTTTCTTTAAAAAAGTCAAGATCAACCATTTTTTTTTGCAAATAAATTATAAAATTAAGTTTAAAGTTTTTAGAAATAGCTGGGAAAATAATTTTTTGCAATTACTAAAAAAAATTTCAA
The DNA here is from genome assembly GCA_950370525.1 of Bellardia bayeri. Classification (NCBI taxonomy): domain Eukaryota; kingdom Metazoa; phylum Arthropoda; class Insecta; order Diptera; family Calliphoridae; genus Bellardia; species Bellardia bayeri. The sequence continues at coordinate 7,486,638 of OX493266.1, read as the reverse complement.
AATCCCCAGAATTTCTCCACTTAAAATATTGAATTTTTTACATTTTTTTGTAAGTAAAGTATAAAATTAAGTTTAAAGTTTCTAGAAATAGCTGGAAAAAAATTCTTTGCAATTCCTAAAAAAAATTTTAAAATCCCCAGAATTTTCCCAGAATTTTTTTTTACAAAAAATATATGAGATTTATTTAGAATTTTAGAAAATACTATAAAATATTAAATTTTTTAAATACCAAAAAGTTAATAATAAAGTATTTCGATTAAAATTAATCATTAATTAAAAATTAAAAGAAATTTTAGAAACAATTAAAATTTTTAAATTCCCAAACATTTTTTAAAAAATTCCTAAAAGTTCCCCAGATAGAAATTAAGTATTGGCTAAATAAAACCATTACCAAAGCAAATTTTATGGACTCAGAAAAACCAAAAAAAAAAATTTAATTGAAAAACAAAATTTTTTTACATTCCCAAAATTTTTCAAAAAATCCCTAAGAGTTCGCCGGATAAAAATTAAGTATTACTTAAAAAATCAATACATTTAAATAATTTTATGAAATTCTAGAAAAAAAACAAAAAATTTCAAAAACAAAAATTTCCGAAACAAAAAAAATAATAAAAAAATTCTTTAATTGATATGATTCTTCAGATTTTTTTAAAAATGTTAAAGAAATTCTACGAAAACTACCATTAAGATTTGGTATTAAAACAAGATTGTGAAAAACAAAAATTTTTTTAATCCCAAAAAATTTTCCAAAAATCCCTAAAAGTTCCCCGGATAGAAATTAAGTATTTTTTCAAAGTTTTAATAAAAATTTAAAAAAAGTAATAAAAAAATATACTTCCCAGAAATTGTTTTAAAATACCCAAAATTTTCCCAAAAGTTCCCCGGATAAAAATTATGTATTTTTTATAAGAAATCATTACATTTAATGAAAATTGTATGAACTTTAACAAAAATTTAAAATTCCCAAAATTTTTAAATTCTTAAGAATTTAAAAAAAAAAAACTTAAAAGAAATTCTAAAAAAATTAAATTTATTTAGAATTAGAATTAAAACAAGATTGCCAAAATCAAAAAATTTTTAAATTCCCAAAAAAAATTCAAAAATCTTCACAAGCTACCCGGATAAAAAATAAAAAGATTTTAAATTCCCAAATTAATTTTTAAAAATATCAAAATTTTTCCATAAAAAAATTCTGCAGACTATACCTGATGAAGATATTCAAAGAATATCGAAATATTGGAAATATTTAAATAAATTATAAAAAACATTTAAAACTTATGACCTCGAGCTTGAGTATTTATCAATTTGAGGTTATAATTCTGCAAAATTTTAGAAATTCTAGAAAAATTTTATTAATGCTGATTTAAAATTAAAATAAATTGCAGAAAAAATAAACTTCTTTTAATTGCCAAACATTTTTAAAAAATTCTTAATAGTTTGCAATAAAGAAATAAAGTATTTTTTCAAAAATTCAGAAGTTTTAATTAAAATTTTAATAACTAATAAAATAATACAAAAACAAAATTTACTTTCCAGAACAAAACAAAAACAAAAAACATAAAAATTCGGTATATACTTAAAAAATGCTTTAAATTCATTTAAAATTTTATGAAAGTAAAGAATATATGTATTAAATTTGCTTAATTTCCTCAAAGTCTGTTTTTGAGTTTAACAATAAATTTGAAGATACATTAGAAATTTAAAGTTAATAATAAAAAAATAAATTTGTTGATATGAAATGTGCTGTAAAACATACACCGTGACAATAAAAAAGGCCAACATTAAATGATACAATTTAAAAATACAAAGGAAAACACAGCAGCATTAACAATAAAAAATTATATACAAACATACAAGAAAAAATCTTAACGTATGAATAAAAACACAACACAAACAACCAGAGAACGAAAAAAAAATAATACAAAAACCAAAACATTTAGGTTTAAGGAAAACAAGGAGAACGAGATAAAAATTCAAGCAAATTTACACTAAATTCATGCATATACATACATATGTATGTACATACATACAAATCCAATAACAACAATAAGCGAAAGTGTGCAAATCAAGTTTTACTGTAACAATCACACGAGCAAGTTACGAGTACTGCACTCACTTTTACACTCCCTTTTACTCCCACTCTAAACGCAGCTTTACTACTCTCACTCTCCCCCACTTGTATTTTCAAGAAACAATTCATTTAAAAAACCGTTATAATTATACAAATGTTGTTGTTATTGTTATTATGGTGTGTGTATATGAATTTAAAGTACTGTATGAGAGTAGGGAATGTTTGTTGTGTGTGTTTGAGAGTATGTCTGTATCACTTTTTTTCTGCTAATGCTCATGTGAGTTGTTGAAATAAAAAAGAATTCAGCCGAAATAGGGATTAAATGTTTTAGAAATATGTATGTACATATGTATATGGATAAATAAGGATTTTTACTTTTAGTATAAAAAAAGAGAAAGGACCCAGTAAAAAAAATCGTGTTTTTTGAAGCACTTAAGGGGAAAAGCGCATAATCGAGCGTTTCAATAACAGCGGTCTTTTGAAGCAGTAAATGCTTACGAATAAAATATACAAAAATATGCTTTTTTTAGTGCTGACAACAAAGAAGGTTTTAAAGCGAAAAACAAAAATGAAATTATAGCCAACAGATTTACGTATGACAACGAAAGTCAATTACAAAACGAATATCGCGCTTCTCAGTTACTATGAATTGTTCTTAAGCAAAAACATTCAGATAGAATTTGTTCCTTGATTGGTGTGCGCGAAGTGACATAAAACACTTTAGGAAAGTGCTTTATTTGCATGTTTGATTAGGTTAAAAGAAGCGCTTTATGTCAGCAGAAAGTAGTCCTCCAAACCGGAAACACCTCATACAAAAATCATGCATCCCATCAGCAGATTTGAAGCGATTTAAGGTACGAATTCAAACATAAAACCTGCTCCTTTTGGAGCACATTTTTTACTGGGAAAATACATACTATAAAATTTTAACAAATATGATTTGTTTAAATATATTTTTTAAGAAATGCTTAAAAAAGCTAAGCAAGGAAATATTTAGAAAACTATTTTTTTTAATACCAGAATTTTTAAAAAAATTCCCAACATTTTTTAGGAAAATTCTGGTATTCTTTAAAAAAAAATCTGGGGATTAAGTTCAAATTTTAAGAAAAACCAAGTTTTTTTTAATTCGCGATTTTTTTTTAAATTTCCTACCATTTTTAATGGAACTTTTAGCAGTTCATAAAAAATCAGGGGATTAAGTTCAAACTTTAAGAAAAACATAGTTCTTTTTAATTCGAGAATTTTTTAAAAAATTTACATTTTTTTTACAAAAAAACTTGTATTCTTTAAAACAACAAGATCAAACTTTGGGAAATTTAAAAAATTTTGATTTTTTAAATTCCAAAAACATTTTAAAAAATACCCCAAAATTTCCCCAGTTACAAATTGTAAATTTAATGACGAAAATAATCTCTTTCAATTCATTTACTAATAAATAAATTAAAAAATTTCTTTTTAAAAATCCCCAAAATTTCCCTGGATAAAAATTATAGTTTACAAAAAATAATCTTTGAAATAATTTAAAAATTTAACAAATTGCTGGAAAATCCTGTTTTTTGAATTTCCAAAAACATTTTTTACAATCCCCAAAAATAACCCAGCTACAAATTGCAAGTTTCATGATCCGATTAATTTCATTATCAGAATTAATTCATTTCAAAATCACATCATTTTTTTTAATTACCAAAAAATGTTTAAAAAAACTCCAAAAGTTCCGCGAATAAAAATTTATAATTTCATAAAAAAATCATTACATTCAATATGAAATTTAATAAATTTTAGAAAAAAACATAAACTTTAAAATTGCTTAACAAAGGTTTGAAGTTCCCAAAATGTTCTCATAAAAAAATTCCTTAATTAATAAAATAAACTTCTTCAGTATTAGGAAAAAAATTAAAGAAATTTAGATTTAAAATTAAAATAATATTATTAAAAAAGTTTTTTTTGTAAATTTCCAAAAACTTTTTTTAAAAATCCCCAAAAGTTCTCAGGATAAAAATTAATAATTTCTTTAAAAAAATCCGAAAATTTAAAATTCCTAAACAAAAATTTAAAATTCGCAAAATATTCCCATAAAAAAAAATTTGAATTAAAATAAAATTTTTAAGAATATCTTAAAAGAATTCAAAATTCCCATAAAAAATTTTAATTAAAATAATATTCTTGAGAATATGTATCTTAAAATAATTAAGAAAATTCCAGAAAAATTTTATTTATTTAGAGTCTAAATTAAAGGACAATGCCAGAAAAATTAATTTTTTTTAATTTCCAAAAACATGTTTTAAAATCCCCAAAATTTTCCCTGCTAAAAAATTTTACATTTCTGGGAAAATTACAAGATTCCCAAAATTAAATTTCACACATTGCCTTTAAAATCCCTTCTTTAATAAACAGTATAGAAAAACAGGCATTTTAGTTAAACAAAAATCAAGTGTGTGTGTGGGGGGTGAGTAAGAAAAGTAAAAGCACTCTACTCCACATCAATTGTAAATAATAAACATATGGATATTTACTGTTGTGATTTTTTTACTTTTTTGTTGCTGTTCATTACACACTGACTTAAAAACCCTGTAACACTTAAATAAAAATTCACACACACATGTCCAAACACGCGCTCACTTACGTAAACAAGCATTAATGGCTGTATAAAATACAATAAAATACACACATAACACAAATATAGAGAGGAATAAAAACTAACCCCAGAGAATAAATATTGTTGAAAAAGAGATGAGAAAAAAATAAAAACAGGCATATAACTGAATTGTAGGCATTTTAGAGGGTTGGAGGGGAAACTGTTATTCAGTTATAGTTTTTTGAAACATTTACTTTTTTACATTTAATTTAAAATTCTGTTGTTTCAAAGGCAAAATACTATATGTCAGTTTAAGAGAGAAAGAGAGTGTGTATAAGCTTAAATGTTAAACAAAATTACTTTTTACTGTCTTTGCTTGTTTTTATTGAGTATAAACTTTAGATAAACTTATTTTTGATGCAGCTTGCCCCCTCTCAATCATTATTCACCCAAACTCAAGTATTTATAAAGTTAGACGTTTCTGAAGTAGACGTATAAGTTATATTAATTTAATTTCATTAAATATCACTTATACGTCATGAAGATTTCCTGCCAAATTAAACAATTGATTTTCTTTTGGTTATAAAAGCAATAGACATTTTTTTTAAACAATTAAGAAAAAAGTTCAATTAAAATTTAATTTAAAACTGGGGAAGTTGTTGGTTTGAATTGTTTTATTAGACTGTATCAATCTCTTACAAAGTAAGTCGGTAAATTAAATTCAGTAGAGTTGCAAAATATAGTATAATAAGAGTGCATACAATTAGTAGTTAAAGAAATAAAGAGCAGGATAAATGCAGTAGCTAGTGTAAATTTTCGTTCATTCTCAACAGAAGTTTTGGGTATTTTAGAATTTAAAAAATCTCAATTTTTTTAGAAATTATTTAAGTTTTTACTTAAGTCTCATGATTTTTTTCATATATTTAAAATTTTTTAACGGGGAAATTTTGGGGATTTTTGCAGAAACTTTTTGGGAATTTAAAAAAAAAATTGTTATTCATGTCTAAGAATATACAACAAATCAGATTTATTTCTGCAAGAAATTTTCTAAAATTTCCAAAATTGAAGCTGGGGAAATTTTGGGGATTATTAAAAATGATTTTGAGAATTTAAAAAACTAGATTTTTCTGTAATTTCTTAAGTTTTTACGGTTACTTTTTAGTAATTTGAAAATATTTTTTCGGGGAGATTTTTTAATTTTTTAATTTTTTTTTAAGATGTTGGTAATTAATAAAGCTTTAGGTCTTTTTTATAAAATATTTAAATTTTTATTTCAATATTTCGCTACTCTTTGAGGAGAAACTCTGGGGATTTTAGATAAAGTATTTGGGAATTCAAAAAATCAAAATTTTCTGCATTTTATTAAAGGTTAAAATGAATGCAATAAATTTTTTCATGAAAATAAGAGTTTTTGTGAAAGGAAAGTTAGAGGATTTTCGATATTTTTTTTCTGGGAATTCAAGAAAAAGTTGATTTTGAAAAAATGTCTTAATTTTTAAATGATTGATTTTTTAATGAGTTTATTCTTATGAATTTCTTCAAGAAATATTCGATTTTTAACTGTCACAATTTTGGGGATTTTAGAAAAACTTTTTGGGAATTAAAAAACCTGATTTTTCTGAAATTCTTTTTTTTTCAGGGGAAATATTGATTTCCATAATGTTTTTAGAAAATTTTGTGTAATAAGTTAAGAAATTACAGAAAACCCAAATTTTTTAAATTCCCCAAATCATATTCAATAATGCCCAAAATTGCCCAGCTTCTATTTTGGAAATTTTAGAAAATTTTTTCAGAAATAACATTATGTAAATTTTTCTGAATTTACTTATGTTTTTATATTGATTTACAATATACATATTTGTAGAAAATGTATTTGGAAATTTAAAAAAAACTTGCTTCTTCATTTCTTTAGTTATAAATCAAACTAATTTCTTGTTAATTTCTTACTAATTCACAAAATTTAAGCTAGGGAAATTTTGGGGATTTTTGAAAATGATTTTGGGAATTAAAAAACTTGTTTTTTTTAGAGATTTATTAGCATATAAAACGAATCAAAGCCATTTCTGCATATGTTTTTCCATTTAGTAATTAAAATATCCAACAAATTAAATTTCTACATTAAAGCTGGGAAAATTTTGGGAATATTAGAAAATGTTTTTGGGAATTTAAAAAAGTAGATTTTTTTGATATTTCTTAAGTTTTTACATTAATCATATGAGTTTCTCCACAAATTTAAATATTTTATCCGAGGAAGTTTTCAGGATTTTTGAAAATGATTTTGGGAATTTAAAACAAAAATTGTTTTTCTATTTCTTTATGAGAATGTAAAATAAATCAAACTATTTTCTTGTTCATTTATTTCTAATTCACAAAATTTAAACTGTGGAAATTTTGGGGATTTTAGAAAATGTTTTTGGGACTTTAAAAAACTGGTTTTTATTTTTAAAACTTGAGTTTTATTAACATATAAAACATTTCTGCAGGAAATTTTCTAAAATTCCTAAAATTGTGACCCGGCCTTGGCTGGGTAGAAAATGCATTCCAGTTTGCAAATTGTCTAGAAAAATATAACTTCGCTTAACTTTTCTTTGAGTTATTAATTAAAAATGAACTCAAGCCAAAATAATAAGAAATTTTCTCTAATTATTAAAAAAAAATATTATAAAATAACTAAATTTCGAAAGAGGAAAATTTGGGAATGTCTAAATCATTTTGGGAATTCCAAAATTATATTGATGTCATAATAAACTCGTATTCAATATAAAATGTGTAATATAAAAGTATTTTACATTTTCTTAATTAGTTTCTGGCAACAATTTAGCTTATTTATCGGTCTATTTAGTTTTCGACTTCTAGCCTTAATTGCTAAGAATAAAATGTATTATTCTGCTAAATTATTTATTTAAAGCATTACAACAAACTAACAAAAAATAAGTACACAAAAGAGTATAAAAATAAAAGGAATTCACCTAATAAACTAAAGTAATAAACAGCAAAAAATAATGTATGTTTGTCTATCAGTCTATCCACCTACAACTTTAATTCAATACAGTCACTTCTCTCTCACTCTCTTTCTCTCTATATGGTTATGGAGTCTTAAACACAAATCCTTACACATACTTCTTAGTAAACTTTGTAAAACTGAGAAAACTAAACACACATACCCTACAACAAAAGAAAAATTAGCAGCAGCAGGCAGTCAGACTCCCGCTGCAAAATCTTATTTTTGTACAAAGAAATAAAAAAAGCCATATTAAAATTGATTAAAGAGTACAAAAACACATAGAAAATGGAGAAAAAGGCAGCTGGAAAAAAAGAGGAGAAGAGCAGTTAAAGGCAACAACAAAATTATTAGTGTCACATGTAATGGCGTGTGAGTTGTTGTTGCTGTTATTGATAATGATAAGTATGTATGTGCATATGTATAAGGTCACTGTTAAACCACGTAGCCCTCACTAACATCAGCTGTCAAATGTTACATGTTTTATTAGACTTTAATATTGAGAGCGTGTGTTTTATTGTTTGAAACTTACGCAAAGAATCTCATTAAATACACACATGTTTAAATAAATTTTTGCTATTTTTGCAAAGAAATGGGGCTATTTGAGAATAAATCACAAAAGTACCAAAAAAGTACATTTTGCAAATTTAAGTTTTTTAAGCCACTTTACCACAAGATATTGTAGCAACCATAGTACCTCAAGAAAAAATTAAAAAGTATCATTTTCAAAAAGGTTTTTTTGAACAAACTTGCATAAATTTTGAAATATTTTGAAATGTTTCTACAAAAATCATAACAGAAATCAGGATTAAGCAATTTTTTGTTAGCAAATACTAAATATAAAATAATTTGCAATATGGATTTTTAACAAGTGCCAAAAAGTAAAATGTGTTTTTTAAACAAACTTGGATAAATTTTTAAAAATTTTAAAATTTTTCTACAAAAATCGTAACAAAAATCATGATTAAGCAATTTTTTTAAGAAAATACTAAATATAAAATACTTTTCAAAAAGTACCAAAAAAGTATTTTTTTTTAAGTGTTATTTTTAGCAATATTTGCATATTCTTAAGGTTTTTGAAATATTTTTTCAACAAAACTCCCAAAAATTTAACTTTTTTAAAAAGTACTAAACAAGTACTGTTTTGAAAATAACTTATGTTCGCAAATATTGACAAAATTTTGCTATTTTGGAATATTTGTTTGATTTTTAAGAGTTTTTTTGCAATAAAAATTCTAACCGTTAATACTTTTTGAAAAAGCACCAAAAAAATTACTTTTTCTCAAAATACTATTTTCCACAAATTTTAATAAATTGGTAGGACTTGGTCATTTTTTGTAATAAACATTATATTTATACAAATTGACAATTATTTTTATAACATTTTAAATAGAAAAATTACACTTTTTCACAAAAGTACCACAAAAAAACCTGTTTTAAACCTGTTTTACGATTTCTTTAATAACATGCACAAAAATTTGACTTTTTCAAAAAGTAACAAAAAAAGTACTTTTTTCTCAAAATGTCTATTTTCCACAAATTTTGATAAATTTGTTCTAATAAACATTATATTTATACAAATTTACAACTATTTTTATAACATTTTAAATAGAAAAATTACACTTTTTTATAAAAGTACCAAAAAAAAAGTACTTTTTTCAAAAGTTTTATTTTGTTAATTTTTCAAGGTTGATTTTTGTTATAAAAGTTCGAAAATATGGATTTTTAATTTAAAGAAAAACTCATAATTTAACAGAAAATGTTTAACAACATTTAACAGAATTATTGTCAAGCTTTTAATAATTGTTACTTCTCAATACGAATTGCTTGTCAGCCAGCCTAAATTTCCCAGCAGCCTTTGTGGCATCCCTTATATGAACAAATTGCTTGATATTTGCTCCCCACCACAGTAATAACAACAAAAACAACAACTATATTAACAACCCTCAAATGTGGAGACTTTTTATTTGAACAAAAAAGTTTTCTTACGCTTTACAACAAACCTGCGCTTTAACTTTACAATCCACTATAAAAAAGAATCTAATTTTCACGCTGAACTTAATTTTTCATTGTTGTTTTAAATTGCTTTAACATTGAAGATTGGTATGCTTGTTCGCTCGCTGGCTCGGTTTTAAAAAAGCAACACAAAACAATGACAATTACGTAGACAACAAGACAGCAACCAACACTATAGCGATGTGTGTTACACACTTGAAATTCTTTAGCATGATTTTTTATATGCTTGTTTAAATAAAGTACTCGTACTAGTGTGCGAGTCGAGGTAGGACTGTGTTAGAGTATGTTTATTAAGTATTCACACCCATATGCTTGTACGCACATAATCACATAGAAAAGCACTTAAAAATACCTTTTTTATTGTTGCTGTGTACAACTACAAATTGCAATTAATAGCAAAAGTTTGACACACAAATTTTTTAGTTTAAACTCCCGGCGTAATACATACTAGTACATATGTACATATGTTCAAATATGCAGCTAGCTTGCTCTACAGGCCATAAATTTGTAGCAATTTATGTAAAGTTATAATTTCTAATATACATATTAGCAATAATTTTAGATATTTAAACCTTTTTTTAAAGCAAAAACTTTAGTTTTTCAAAAAAGTACCTTAAAAGTACTTTTTGAAAGTGTTGTTTTAGCAATTTGTTAGTAATTTTATTATATTTGGCAGATTTTTTTAATAAAAACTGAAAAAAAATATTTTTTAAAAAAGTACCAAAAAAGTACTTTTTCTAAACAGTGTTGTTTTACTTATTTTTGACTATTTTAGATATTTTGATAGATTTTATAAACAAAAAATAAATATTTTTTAAAAAGTACCAAAAAGTACTTTTCTCAGAAATTTGTTTTTTTTCTATAGAATTAAATATTCTTTAATGTTCAGAGCATGGTGAGTGAAAATCGGCAACAAATACAACACAATACAGAAACAACAGGCATTTTTTGTGTAAAATAATGAACTACTGTCAGAAACACTTGAAAATGTATTGCTTTTGACATAATTAAATTGTAAACAAAGTCAGTCAGCTGTGCTACTGCACTCACCTGGTATAGTTACACCATGGTTCAAAGCTTCCAATGGGCTTTTAATTTATGTTTAGACAATTGTAAAGCAACTTTCTCCTTTAGAGAAGAAAAATGAATTTTTTTTTTAACTTGTTTTAATTCTACATAGTTCAATCCTGCTCGTTTTTTAACAAACTACTAGTACATACATATTCTCTGATGTCTAGAGTTTACAAAAAGTATAAAATTGTGTTAAATCTTCTCAAACATTTTTTTAAAAATTCAAAATTTGTGAAAAATGTTTTTTTTTTTGAAAACTAGTTTTAGTTATTTTTTGTAAGTTTTCCATTTTATACTGTTTTAATTTAATTTAAATTTCTAGTAAAATATTCTTTGGAGTCCTTAGTTTCTAGAAAATATAAATTTGTATTAAGGTTTCTTACAAAATTTTTAAAAAATTCAAATTTTCTAAAAGAGAAATTATTTTTTTTTTTTTGAAAACAAGTTTTAGTTAAATTATGTAAATTTTACGTTTGGAATTGGTTTAATTTCATTTTAATTTCTAGTGGAATATTCTTTAAGGTCTCTGGTCTTCAAGATATATAAATTTGTGTTAAAACTTCTCAAAAATTTTTTTGAAATTCAAAATTTGTGAAAAAAAGAAAAATGTTTTTTTTTTAACTAATTTTAGAAATGTTTATGCTAAAACTTATTTTAATTTAATTAAAATTTTTATTAAAATATTCTTGCGAGTCTTCAGTTCCCAGGAAATATAAATTTATATTAAGGCTTCTAAGAAAATGTTTTAAAAATTCCACACTTCTAACAAAGAAATTAAATTTTTTTTCGAAAACTAGTTTAAGTTAATTTTTGCAAGTTTTACGTTTGAAATTGTTTTAATTTCATTTAAATTTCTAGTGAAATATTCTATGTTTTGTTAAATATATAAATTTGTGTTAAATCTTTTCAGAATTTTTTTTTTTAAATTCAAAATTTTGTTTCACAAAAAAATGTTTTTTTTTGTTATTTTGGACTTAATATTGCTTTAATCTCATTCAAATTGCAAATAAAATATTCCTTAAAGTCTCTAGTATTAATTGTATTAATTTATTTAAAGTCTTGCCAGAAATTGTTAAAAAATTCAAAATTTGTGAAAAAAAAGTAAATTTTTTTTTTTTTTTTTTTTTTAATGCAAATTTTTTTTAGTTAATTTTTTTAAATTTTCTGCATTACATTTAAATTTCTAGTAAAATAGTCTTCTAAGTCGCTAGTTCCCGGAAAATATAAAAATAAATTTAGTGTTTTTTAAAAAATTTTAAATTTCTGCAAAAGAAAATATTTGTTTGAAAGCAAGATTTAATTCATTTTTGTAGTTTTTCTGCTTGAGATTATTTTAATCTCAATCAAATTTCTAGTAGAATATTCTCCGAAGATGCTAGTTTTTAGAAAATATAAAATTAAGTTTGGTGTTTGATGAAAACTTTTTAAGAAATTCAAATTTCTGAAAAAGAAAAATATATTTTTGTTTTTTCTTTTTCTTTTTTGTTTGAAAGCAAGTTTTAGTTATTTTTTGTGATTTTTCTGAATACAAAATTTTGTTTTTAATTATTTTTTTTTTTGTTCTTATAATTTTTAAGTTTCTTTAAAAATATAGTTTCTGCTGTGAATAGTTTCCTGGCATAATTTTATTTTGTTTAACCTCTTTCTTTTCATTTTTATTATGAGTTTAATTTGTTTCATGTTCTTTTTTTGTTGGTACAAATTTATATACTTGATTTCCTTTGTTCCTTACTTTTATTATTTGCACTCTATTATAATTTGGCTTTTCCTTTTCAAGAAAAAAACCTGTTTTTTTTTTTTTTGTAACGTGACAATGAATTTTGCAAGTGTGGCTCCTTTTGTCAGCAGGCATCTCAATCATCACAACAAATGTGCTGTCATTGTCTTGGTTTTTGTCGCTGTGTTTTATTCATTTTTGTATTTTTTTGATTAAACCATTTTGTAACCATTTGGCCACCAAATAACAAAGCATCATAAAAAAATATATTGTAGAGAAAAGCCAGGAAAGAAATACTAAAAGTTTCAACGTTTTCATCATCATCATCAACATCAACAGCATTTAAAGGCCTTTAGAAACGTGTAAAAAGGCAGCAGCCTTTTAAACTCAAACGGGTAGAGACAGCAGCAGTTGGGTCATCTATAAATGGTTGGGGTTTTTTTTTTTAATTTAAAGAAATTATGGGAATGAAAAAACATGTAAACTATAGTTAATTGTAAGCTTTTTTTAAGCAAATAATTAAAGGGATATAGGGGTTATTAGCCCTAACAGGGCTGGTCAGCGAGAAATATAAAGAGAGCTTAACACGATAAAAGGCGGTCATAAAATCATTCCCAAACAAGGGGACTACAAAACTCTACAATGCACATTTTATCCAGAATATAGGGTTATTAACTGTAAAAGGCCTGTGCCAACAGGAGCCTTAAAGGACACAAATACACCCCAGTTTCTTAAATACCTTGTAGAGATTAATTTCAAAGACTTTGTTATGACATAACTTCTCCATTTACAACAAGTAAGAAAGTATAGTCGGTCAAGCCCGACCATATAATACCCTACACCCAGTATATGTATAAAATAGTTTTTCAGATATGGGCGTTATATGGGAGATATAACCTATTGTGGACCGATCATCCAAAAATGATGTCTGTGAATATAAATATTATATGTGTTAAACTTTATCACGATATAAATAGTTTTAAACACATTATGGACCGATCACAATAAAACTATTTTTAGACATATGAAATATATTTAGGTTCAACATTATTTGGATAGCAACATTTTTAAGAGAGTTATGCTCTTTAAAGTGATTTTCGGAAGTGGGCCTTATATTTGAGCTACGAGTAATTATGGACCGATCTGCACAAAATTTGTAGATGTGATTTGGCTTCATTTAGCACTTATTTGTGATGAAATTTGTTTGGATACTTGCATACTTCAAACATTTATGATCGGTAAACTCCAAATTCGGGAGGACATTTGTACCACTGTGGTGGTTTAGGGTATAAAAAGTTATTAGCAATTCAAACCCCATTCGGTAATTTTGGGCCACCCTGTATTAACACCTGTATTATATAAATAATTGACAAATGAAAGCAACTTTCAAAAAAAAATATTTTGTTAAATTGTAAAACATTTAATTCTTATTTCCTATCATTCCCTTTATTTTCTTTTCTTTCGTTCATTTACTCTCTCTCGCTAACCCTACTTCCCATCTTTCCTACTCCCCATTCATTAAGGAAAAACAAGTGTCAATGTGAAACAATATTTCCGTTTCCGTTAAAAACGGCTACACATAAAAAACAATAACGCAACTACTAGTGAAAACAACAACAAAAACTATAAAAAAAAAACTACACATAAATTTTTGTATGAATATTAACTGTCAGGCGTTTTAGTTGTTGTTTTTTTTGTACAAACATACAAATGCCAGTGCAACAAAGAACCTCTTAAGAAAAATATTTTCACTCATACTCTTAAATGTTGTTTTGTTCATGCTGAAAACAATTGAAAATTTTAAGACTTTTTTCCTCAATGGCAGCGATAACAAATACTGGGGCCAAATCACCGCATTCGTGATCGAATGAGCTATCGATTAAAAAAATGATTTCGATATCGAAATTATGATAAAATGTACTAAATTTCTTGCTCAATATCGAATGCCATAATCTCAAATAAGAAAATTACGATAATTTTTACTCGGGGCGATTTGGCCTCTGAACACCAAAAAGAAATAAATAAATTAAGTAAAGTGCAGAATTTAATAACATTTACAATTAACCCTTTTAGGGGAGGGGGGTGTCGGTTTAACATTTGAAAGCATATTTTTATACCCTGCACCACCATAGTGGGTAGGGTATATTGGATTTGTGCTGATGTTTGTAACGCCCAGATATATTGGTCCAACACCCACCTTAAACTATACCGATCGACTCAGAATCACTTTATAAATATATTTGGATGATATTGAAACTGGTAGATGGGATTGAAACTGGTGAAAATCGGTCTATTATTACATAGGGCTCCCATACAAATGGCCTCCCGAATTTGGGGTTTACCAATCATAAATGTTTGAATTATGCAAGTATCCAAACAAATTTCCTCACAAATGAGTGGTAAATGAAGCCAAATCACGTCTACAAATTTTGTGTAGATCGGTCCATAATTACTAGTAGCTCCCATATAAGGCCCACTTCCGAAAATCACTTTAAATAGCATAACTCTCTCAAAAATGTTGGTATTCAAATAATATTTAACGAAAATATATTTCATATACATATATACAAATAATACGGTACAATTTTATGATGATCGGTCCATAATTACTCGTAGCTCCCATATAAGGCCACTTCCGAAAATCACTTTAACGATCATAAATTTCTTAAAAATTTTGGTATCCAAATAAAATTTGACACAAATAAGTTTCTTATATACAGAAATAATGACACCTAATTTTATAATGGTCGGTCCATAATTAGTCGAAACTTCCATATAAGATCCTCTATTTCAATTTGAGCTCCATAAATCTTTTAAAAGTGTCGATATAAAGTATAAAATACATAATATTTATATTCACGAAAGTCGTGGCACTAAATTTTTGGATGATCGCTCCATAATAGATTATATCTCCCATACAAAGCCCATTTCTGGAAAAGTGTTTTATATATATACTGGGTGTAGGGTATTATATGTTCAGGCTTGACCGACTATACTTTCTTACTTGCTTATTTTTTTTTTCTTTTTTTTCAGTATTTTGTAAAGAAGACTTGGGGAATTTAAAATGGAGCAGTACTCAATTGAACAACGTGCCCAAATTGTTGAGCTTTTTTTTCAAATCAACGATCCATTGTTTTGACTCAGCATGCATATCGTCGTTATTTTAATGTGCGGATTGGATCCTCAGAGACAACAATAAACCGTTTGGTTGCAAATTTTCGACAACAAGAGGCAGTAAGGAACCTGCCTGGATGACAATATTGAACTGGCACAGAGGAGTATTCGGGAAGATGGAGAAACATCAACCAGGAGACGTTCGACACAACTTGGCCTCTCACGAGCGCCGCTGCAGAGAATTTTGCACACAATAGGAATAGTTAGCAACGACTTGATTATGCAGCTTTTTTTCCAGCAAAAAGCAGAAGAAAATCATAATTTTATTCATAATTTAATTATGAGCGACGAAACCCATTTTTAATTAAGTGGGTTCGTTAATAAGCAAAACTGCAGGATATGGGCAACGGAAAATCCGAGAGTAGTTCAACAGCGAGAATTACACCCACCCACCTAAGTGTACAGTTTGGTGCGGTGTTTCAACGGAAAGGATAATTGGTTCTTATTATTTTGAAAATGAACACGGGGTCGTTGTTTCCGTAAATGGTGTCAGATATCGGACAATGTTTTAAAAATTTTTAAGGACAGCCGTGGAAAACCATCCGCAAGGCTGGAGCCACAGCGCACACCGCAAGGGACACAGTGGCTCTTTTACGGGACATCTTTGGTGAACGAGTTAATTCTCGTTCAACGGATTTAACCGCCCCAGACTGTTTTCTTTGGTAAAAAGTGTACATTAATAAGCCTAGAACGTTATGGAAAATGTGTTCAAAAGAGCACGAGAGATATTCACCACTATCGTGAATAAAAATTCCCCATGAAATTTGTTCCCTTTTCACATTTTTTCTATTAAAAAAATAAAAGGGAACAAATTTCATGTGGAATTTTTATTCACGATAGGGGTGATTATTTTTCATTCCCCACATATAGAATCTGTATTAAAACAAAATTAATAATTATTACTTAAATAAAAAGTTATAAGGAATTCAAATTTTTTAGTTATTTTTATACATGTTTATTTTAAAACTAGGTCTATATAACAGGCCACTTCTAGTGGCCGGTTCTATGAGGTCTATAATTTATAAAAAGTAGAGATTTGTGGGTTTTCTTCTCATAAAATGTTCAACAATTTTGAAATTTATTTTCAAGAAATTATTATTTATTTTTTAATTTAGAAATTTTAGTATTTTACTTGTGTTCGCTTAGTTTAACTATTATTGTTTTTAAATTTTAGCAACTTTTTTGTTTGTTTTTATCATACAACATATTTAATAAATTAATTTCCTTGGCAATTTTCCTAACTAACCTCCTTTTCAGCATGCTTTTTTAAAAGGACAATTCAATTTTCTCTCACTTAAGACAATACTGACACAATTTTGACACTTATATATGTCTATTGTTTGATTTTAATAACTCAATACATAGTTTTACCACAAAAAAAAAACACTTTTCTCTAGCAAAGTGAAATATTTCAAAGTTTTTCTTTCATTTTAAACTTAAGTAAGAATATGAGTGTGTTTTTGTTTGTTATTAAAAATAATCAAAAAATCCTTAGAAAAGCTAACATATATACACGTATATAGATAGATAAATACAATACCCTGGCACATTCACAACCTTCATATCATTTCAAGAGAAAACTACAGCAACAACACACAACTAAATGGTAGGAAAATCTATTTCCACTCAACAACAGCAGCAACAAAAACTACTGACCAAAAAGAGACACATTTCATGCATAAAACACACTCCCACAAAAACATGCAAGGCAAAAGCTTAAAAAGGAAACTAAACAAGGCAGCAGGAATATGAAATGTACGTACGACTCTGTTTATGAATTGATAAAAAGGACTCTTTTTAAACTAATAGAAATTGTGTATTTACCAGTGATATACGAGTACAGATAGATAGACATAACAAATAGGAAATAACGAATCGATGTGAATTACAACCAAAACAACAACAACAACAACAAGCCCGACCAAATAATACCCTACACCCAGTATAACAAACAAACAATTTTTCAGAAATGGGCGTTGTATGGAAGATATAATCTATTATGGAGCGATCATTCAAAAATTTAGTGCCATGACTTTCGTGAATATAAATATTATATGTATGTGTTAAACTTAATCTCGATATAAATACTTTTAAAAGATTTATGGAGCTTAAAGTGAATTACTAATTATGGACCGACCATTACAAAATTAGGTGTCATTATTTCTGTATATAAGAAACTTATTTGTGTCAAATTTTATTTGGATACCAAAATTTTTAAGAAATTTATGATCGTTAAAGTGATTTTCGAAAGTGGGCATTATATGGGAGCTACGAGTAATTATGAACCGATCATCATAAAATTGTACCGTATTATTTTTAGACATATAAAAAATATATTTGGCTTCAATATTATTTAGATACCAACATTTTTGAGAGAGTTATGCTCTTTAAAGTGATTTTCGGAAGTAGATGTGATTTGGCTTCATTTACCACTCATTTGTGATGAAATTTGTTTGAATACTTGCATACTTCAAACATTTATGATCGGTAAACCCCAAATTCGGGAAAACATTTGTATGGGGGCCGATTTCTAACAGTTTCAATCCCATCCATCCTTGGGCCGAAAAAATATCACGTACCAAATTTTATCGAAATAACTTCAAAATTTCGACCTGTACTCTGGGCACAAGCTTTACATGGACAGGCAGCCAGACGGACGGACGGGCGGACATCGTTAAATCGACTCAGAAAGTGATTCTAAGTCGATCGGTATACTTTAGTGTGGGTGTTGGACCAATATTTCTGGTCGTTACAAACATCAGCGCAAATCCAATATGCCCTCCCCACTATGGTGGTGTGGGGTATAAAAAGCATAAAGGAAACTGCAACAACAAATGAAATATTAAAATATCTAAAACAAAAATATAAGACGGCTTTGGAAGAAAGCTAAAGGGTGCATTTTCTAGCAAGTTTCTTTCGTGTAACATTTTGGGATTAAACATGTTCAGTTTTGTCTTTAATTTAACCATGACTCGACTTAAGGTGTGGTCACACTTGGCAAATATTTGTGGAAAAAGACGTAACCACTAAATAACATACATTTGAACTCGTTTATTTATTTAAAAAAAAAAACTTTTCTTATTTAGGCCAAAGCACAACAAATATTTAGTTTTAATTTATTTGATGCTGTTTGATCTTGCAAAACTGTTGTAAGAGTAAACAACATCAAACAAATTTGTGCTAAAACAAGTGGTTACGCTTTATTGAGTAAATAATTTCCCAAATATGCTGCAACAATGAACCATTTGAGGCGTAGCTGCGTTCAAAATTTACTTAAAATCATTTTTAAACTTTGAATAATATACAACGTTCTTTTATCTCAATTAAAGATTTCCTACATTTCTCTAAATTTGAAGTTTTTTAATCAAATCCATGAGCTCTTAAAAAATCACTCTTTTCATAATATTAGTTTACTATTCAAAGAAATTTAACGGTTACTTTTGCTTTAAAATTTAAGCGGTTACCCGATTATTTGCTTCATAATTTGGCTGTTGTTAGGAAACGTTAAATAGCCTGCAACGAAATTACTTATAAATTTTGTTTAGTTCTTAAGCGAATAATCGTTGTATCGAATAAATTATTCGTTTAACCGATAAAACGTCTGTGAATTTAGTTTTAAACGAAATAAGGATTGTATCATATTAAGTTTTACTTAAATGTTTATTAACCCTTAGTCGTTGTAACGCATAAATTATTCGATTAACCGATTCAACGGCCCAGAAATGTCAGCCAAAATTTCTTCCAGAAATTAATAAAGAAGCTAAAGAGACTTGATTTGATAATTGTATGTTTTTCATACGATTAACTGATTACTCGTTATAAATTTTAAGTTTATTTAAAATTTCTTTGAGATTTTAATATAGAAACTATAAAAAATTAGTTTTATTTTAATAACTATGCGGTTACTCGCTTATTTTATTAAACGCTTACTCGATTACTCAATTATTTCTAAATATTTGGTTACTTGTTTGTCAAATTATTTGGTTACCCGGTTTGGTTAATTAAAATTTTAGCCAAAATGTCTTCTAGAATTTAATAAAAAACCTCGAGCTTGAGTATTTATCAATTTGGGATTTAATAAAAAAGCTAAAGAGGCTTGATTTATTTTAAAAGTTATATGGTTGCTCGTATGTTTTTCATACGATTAACCGATCTTAAATTTACATTTTATTTATAATTTCTTTGAGATTTTAATATAGAAACTATAAAAAATTATATTTATTTCAATAATTTTGCGGTTACTCTCTTATTTGTTTAAACGGTTACTCGATTATTTAATATACAAACATTAGAAGCATGGATTTATTTAAAAAAATACTCGGTTACTCGCTTATTTTATTATGTGGTTATTCGATTACTCGTTTATAATTTAAATTTTGTAAAATTTCTTCAAGATCTTCATTAGGAATTGTATAATATTAAATTGTATTTTAATATTTAATCGATTATTGGTTATTTTATGAAACGGTTACTCGATTAATCCTTTAAAATTTATTTTTTTTTTAATTTATTTACTATCTTAAAATAAAAAGATTTAAAACATGGATTTATTAAAAAAAATTGTCTACACTCTTTTTCGATTAAGCGGTTATTCGATTACTCGTTTTTAATTTTAATTTTTTGAAATTTCTTCAAAATCTTAATTAAGAATCATATAATCTTACATTTTATTTTAATATTTAATATTTTTTGCGCTAGAAAACCAAAAATAGTTAAATAAAGTTATCTAAAATTAATATTATTCGGTTACTCGCTTAATCATGGCAACGAATACATTATCCGTTTACCTAATGAATCGTCTGAATTTCGATTTGAGCTAATTAGCATAAAATTACATAAAATTTGACTGAGATCAATATTATTCGGTTAGCCGATTAATCGCTGAACCGTTTAATTTATTCGGTTAACCGATTAATCATCTCAACATTTCGTTTTCATCTAAATATCATTGATTAGAACAGTTTTTGCCAGAAAGCTACTTCAAATATGACTTAGTTAAGTTTTATTCGGTTACTCGATTAATTGTTGTAACGAATAAATTATTTTCATTTTTAATTTAAATTTCAGCTAAATACGTTCAATACTTGTTTTCTGTTAGCTGAATCTGTTCGTTTTTCTAACGTTTTTTTGCTTTAACAGTTGTCCAGGAAATCTCCGCTCAATTTCCTTGGCTGGTGTCACCTACGCCCTGACAAACTAATGACAACCCTTGTCATAGCTTTAACCCAATACAATAAACATGACATTTCGAAAATGAAATTTTTAAATATTGTAGTGCAAAAAAAAACGAACAAACTTTAACAAAACGAAAGTACGAGTACATGCCACAATTTTATAAACAGCAGCAGCAAATGGAAATGACGGTGATGACGATGTTCGGATGAGGAGCAGCAACACTTTAAAGATGCTGACGAGTTTAAGCATGACAATGATATGATGATCACAATAGTATATGTATGTGGTTAAAACTTCTACAGATGATATTGATACAAAAGCTTTTGAATGAACCGGTAAAAACATGATAGCGGAAGAGATGTATGTTTAAAAAAAAAAAAGAAATATAAAGGACATTTTAATAGTTTCCTAGCAAAAGGAAAATGTTTCAATATTTTTCTTAGTTTAGAAAGTGTCAAGCTTGATGTTTAAACTTTAAAGTTAATGGAATGTCATAAAAGAAAATACTTATCTTTATATTGATAAAGTCCCTTAACAGGAAATGTGTTTTGTTTTTTTTTTTTGCATTTAACAAATTGCAAACAATAAATTTCTATTTTGCGGTATAAACTTTAACTAAAAAACCACAAAATTCTACTGCAAGCCGGAAATACTTAAATTTCAAAAACCGCAAAACAAACAATTTTGACTCTAAATTTAATTGAGGCCAATAAAAATGTGTTTTTAAGCAACCAGTGGCATTAAACCAAACAATCCAGCTCCTCTCAACCTTACACCCCTTGAATTCTACAGCAATCAACCAACCGCCCCCCCACTCCAACCCCCTTTTTGCAAACTAAAGCATATAGTTTAACATACATTTTTTTCTTGTTAAATAACTACCCCGTGCAGAACAATGTAAAAAAAAAAGTTTGTGCAAAACGAACAACACAATTGCGCAAAAAATACAGCCAAGTAGAAACGGAAGTTTCATAAAGGAAGTCGTATATATTTGAGACGACAACGACGACATTATGATTTTAATGAGAAACGGAGATTTTTATTACGCGTTCATATACAAAAATTGTATGCGTAGCACACAGAAATTAATGAAAATCAAGTGATTTTCATAGCAGCACAAGCGTGCACGTGCAGGCATAAGGAAAATGCAAGACATTGAGTAGAGCAGCAGAAAAGAGGCATCAAAATGTTAAATCTATCCATTAAATTAAAATAAATAAATTCATTAGTAGTTTCAGTTAGTTCAATTAATTATTTAATTCCTTGGTTACTCGTTTATTTTTCTAATAGGTTACCCGGTTATCGTCTCAAATTTGATTTTATTTAAAAATTTCTTCAATATATTTATATATAAACTTTAAAGAATAGGATTTAATCTAAAAAGTAATCGGTTACCCGTTTACTCATCTCAAATTTGTTTTTCTTTCAAGCCCACTTTGCCGCGGTTTTACGCACTTAAAGATGATTTTAAAATTGTTGTGCTGTAAATTGTTATCCTTAACAATTTTCACAATTTTAAATGTTTTTCTTGCAAGCCCACTTTGCCGCGGTTTTACGCACTTAAAGATGATTTTAAAATTGTTGTACTGAAAATTGTTATCCTTAACACTTTTCACAATTTTAAATGTTTTTCTTTCAAGCCCACTTTGCCGCGGTTTTACGCACTTAAAGATGATTTTAAAATTGTTGTGCTGTAAATTGTTATCCTTAACAATTTTCACAATTTTAAATGTTTTTCTTGCAAGCCCACTTTGCCGCGGTTTTACGCACTTAAAGATGATTTTAAAATTGTTGTACTGAAAATTGTTATCCTTAACAATTTTCACAATTTTAAATGTTTTGCTTTCAAGCCCACTTTGCCGCGGTTTTACGCACTTAAAGATGATTTTAAAATTGTTGTGCTGAAAATTGTTATCCTTAACAATTTTCACAATTTTAAATGTTTTTCTTGCAAGCCCACTTTGCCGCGGTTTTACGCACTTAAAGATGATTTTAAAATTGTTGTACTGAAAATTGTTATCCTTAACAATTTTCACAATTTTAAATGTTTTTTTTCAAGTCCATTTTGCCGCGGTTTTACGCAATTAAAAATGATTTTAAAATTGTTGTGCTGAAAATTGTTATCCTTAACAATTTTCACAATTTTAAATGTTTTGCTTTCAAGCCCACTTTGCCGCGGTTTTACGCACTTAAAGATGATTTTAAAATTGTTGTGCTGAAAATTGTTATCCTTAACAATTTTCACAATTTTAAATGTTTTTCTTGCAAGCCCACTTTGCCGCGGTTTTACGCACTTAAAGATGATTTTAAAATTGTTGTGCTGAAAATTGTTATCCTTAACAATTTTCACAATTTTAAATGTTTTTCTTTCAAGCCCACTTTGCCGCGGTTTTACGCACTTAAAGATGATTTTAAAATTGTTGTGCTGTAAATTGTTATCCTTAACAATTTTCACAATTTTAAATGTTTTTCTTGCAAGCCCACTTTGCCGCGGTTTTACGCACTTAAAGATGATTTTAAAATTGTTGTGCTGAAAATTGTTATCCTTAACAATTTTCACAATTTTAAATGTTTTTCTTTCAAGCCCACTTTGCCGCGGTTTTACGCACTTAAAGATGATTTTAAAATTGTTGTGCTGAAAATTGTTATCCTTAACAATTTTCACACTTTTAAATGTTTTTTTTCAAGTCCATTTTGCCGCGGTTTTACGCAATTAAAAATGATTTTAAAATTGTTGTGCTGAAAATTGTTATCCTTAACAATTTTCACAATTTTAAATGTTTTGCTTTCAAGCCCACTTTGCCGCGGTTTTACGCACTTAAAGATGATTTTAAAATTGTTGTGCTGAAAATTGTTATCCTTAACAATTTTCACACTTTTAAATGTTTTTTTTCAAGTCCATTTTGCCGCGGTTTTACGCACTTAAAGATGATTTTAAAATTGTTGTGCTGAAAATTGTTATCCTTAACAATTTTCACAATTTTAAATGTTTTTCTTTCAAGCCCACTTTGCCGCGGTTTTACGCACTTAAAGATGATTTTAAAATTGTTGTGCTGAAAATTGTTATCCTTAACAATTTTCACAATTTTAAATGTTTTTCTTTCAAGCCGACTTTGCCGCGGTTTTACGCACTTAAATAAGATTTTAAAATTGTTGTGCTGAAAATTGTTATCCTTAACACTTTACATATAAACTTTGAAAACTAGAATATCAGCCATGCCACAGAATTTCATTCCGTTCAGAAGCGGAATTAAGTCGCTTTTTTGCTTCGATAGAAAAAACAAAACGAAAAATGTTTTCGGAATGAAATCACTTTTAATTTGGGATGTGGAATTGTAATTTTAAGAATTTTAAGGTTTCATTTCGAAAAAATTTTTCATTTTACTTTTTCTATAGAAGCAAAATACGGAATTAATTCCACTTCCGAACGGAATTAAATTCTGTGACATGGCAGTATATTTTAAAAAGCAATCGGTTTCTAAGAAATAAAAAAAATATTTCCCTAAATTCTAAAAAATCATAGAATTGTATTAATTTTATAATGATGATTGAATGAAAACTCTATTTCCTTAAATTCTAAAAAAAATAATTTTACTATATTGATTTTTTTAAAATTTAAGGAAATAATTTTTTCTTAGAATATAAATGGCTATACGTTTGTTTAAATAAACAGTTTTTAAGTTTCTATATTGAATTTAAAAGCAAATAAATATAATTTTAATAAATAAAAAAATTTCTTTGCAAATTATTCGATTATTCGCTTTGTCAATCATTCGATTATTCGTTTCAGATTTAGCTAGTTTTCATGTAAATTCCTTATTAATCTATTTTAATTTACATATTTCTTTTGAAATTCTATTAATTTACCTGGGTTTCTTACATTTTATGGTAAGTTTTTGTTTACTTCTGCCTTAAATACCCTATTATTGACCATTAACTGGTAAAATATTATGGTTTTTCATCTTGTTGCGGGAGGATTAAAGGATGAAATTGTGCTAAACAATCTTAAGAATTTTTTGCAGTAGTTTCTTTTTAGATTTTGTAAGTTTTAATCGCTAAGGCAGGGGCAGAAGACTATGAGTTGGAAGAAGTAGTTAATTTCTGCCCCATTCCTGGGCTCCTGACAAGTTGGTTATTAGGGGGGTTTGAAAGCAAATTATCTTCTTTTTTGTCCTCCATTCCAAGGCTCATTATAACTTGGTTGATTGGAGAATTTTAGAAGCAAAATATCCTCTTTTTTCTGCCCCATTCGAAGGCTCATTACAACATGGTTGTTAGGAGAGGTTTAGAAGCAAAGATTGTTCTTGTTTTCTTAGCTCATTGCAGCTTGGTTGATTGGAGAGTTTTACAAGCAAAATATCCTCTTTTTTCCTCATTAAAACTTGATTGTTCGGAGAGATTTAGAAGCAAAGGTTCTTCTTTTTTTCTCCCCCGTTCCACAGCTCATTGCAACATGGTTGATTAGTGTGGTTTCAAAATCAAAGATTGTTCTTGTTTTCTCCCCTATTCCTCAACTTATTACAAGGTTAATAATAACAGATGAGTTTACATGCAAAGTTTCTTTTTGTTTTCTGCCCCATTTATATCCTCACTAAACTATGATTTATTAGAGGGATTTAGTGGCAAACCGTCTTAGTTGCTGCCCCATTCCTTGGCCCTTTACATGTTGGTTTTCATATATTTTCTTTATAAATTTTTTTTTATTACAATATAATAATAACAAACAAAAACTAGTGGTTTGCATTAGGAACCAAGCAGACAGCCTTATCGAACTAGTAAATTCTTGTTTATGTGTATGTAGCTTAATTTGTTTTCATTTGTTCTAACATAAATCAATTATTATGGCAGCCAAAAGAAAATAATCGTAAAAACTATTTGTGCGGGCAAAGAGAATATTTTTACAGTCAGTGGCAAAGTATTAAGTTTCCTAAATTTGTTTACTCCTCAATTATACTTTTAGGTATGTTATGGTATGAATTGTTATAGAGCTCACTTACCTTGCCAGATGATGATATAGTTGATGCCGAAGGTGTACCCGATGATTGTGCACTTAAAGTAGCACGACTTGTATTCGATTGCATTGCAATAACAACAAACGGAAACAAGCCAAAACACAACAACGAAATTGTTTGTTTGGTTTTTTGTTTCTAGAGCTGAGTACGAAGCCTGGAAACGGAAATGCAAGTTGGTAAATTTTGTCGTGCAAGTAAAGTAAGCAGAAAAAGTAAGTAGGGGTAAAGAAAACCCACACAAGCATTAAAAGTTATTTAAACTCTCACACACTTACAGTCGTTGCCTGCACTCGAAATCCCAGCAGATAGTTTTAAGCTTGGGCTTTTTGCTTAAATGTGTAGTAGTAGTAGCAGCATGCAAAGAGGAGTTATGTATGTACATACATAGGTAAATGTTGAACACAAACACAAACTGACAATATGATGTTGAAAGCTTTAAAACAGCCAGCAACACCAAAAGTTTTCAAAATTTAACGATACATTTTGCTTAAAAAAAATTTTTATTTTGTTAATGTTTATATTTGCTTAAATTTGTTCTTTTATTTGTTTAAATTACACGTACACACACTCTTAACTCTGGCTTGATTAAAACGGAAATTCATTTAGAATTTATTTTTATTTTTTGTTTTTCTTTTTTTTCTATAGAAACCTGCTTTATTTATTTACAAAAATATTAGATTTTGTGTTGTGTTTGCTTTTGGTTATAAAAAAAATATATGTTAACAAACTATAGTATTGCAGTTGTTGTGTTAAAATAAAACCAAAAACAAATACAAAAAAAAAAACACGCACACAGAAAATGTTTATATTTTATTATGAATTGTTAGAAAATTTTCAAACTCATGTTGTTTTATTGCACGTTCAGCAAATATTCAGAGTGTTTTGTTGTTGTTGTTGTTGTTAGGATATAAATATACACCTGAATAAGTTAAATAAAAGTTTGTTTAACTTTAATGACTGCCAGAGAGAGCTTGTAAACGAAATGTATTTTATTAATATTATAACAAAAAAAATATTAAAAAAATTATATTGAAATTGAATTTAATTGTAAAAAACAAATAACATGAGTCCTACACAGGGCTGCCAGATAAATTTCGGGAAAAAACCGTCAAAATCCCGATAAAAAAGAAAAAAATCGTCAAAAAAATATTGGAAAAATAAAACGTCACTATTTCTAATAGATAGTGGGCCATAACCATAGACAAACACTAAAGTCGGTGCTTTTTAAAAATAACTTTAAACTTAAAACCTACTTTTAATTATTTTGTAACTATAGTAAAAATTTAAGGTCTGGGTGTCACCTCATATGTAGAAAATTATTTCATACAAACTGTAACCCGGGGTTTACACATGCAAGTGCAAGTTCGAAAAAGTCAATACATTCACACTTTTTTACTAACACAATCACACAGGCAGGCACTTGCAGGTCACTTGCAAGTGAATTTAGCTGGACAGTGATTTTTTGACACTTTCAGCAATAAAGTGACAGAAAGGTAAACAGAGTTGCCAAATAAAAAAATTCCGAATAAATGTAATGGATTGTGGTAAAATAATTAATAAATATTTAACTTATTTTATGTATATTTGTAAAAAAAAATATATTTTTTTCAAATAGGGAAAAAGAAGTGTATTGATGTCATTTTAGACCATTAAATAATAATTAAAATAATAATAATAAATTGTAATAATTATTTCCCTACAATTATACTCATGTGAAGGCCATGGCAACTCTTGGTAAACAAATACAAACTTTGTGCGTCATTTGGTAATTTAAACTAATTTTTTTAAGTTTACGCTTTGAACACATTTTGAAAATGAACTTTCACTGTCCTGTGTAAACAGTAACGCTACTTGCAAATGATTCGAGTTTTTTGAATAAGTTTTCGTATATAATACGTACACAGCAATCGCATGCAAGTACTTGCATGTGTAAAGGCAGGGTAAAGAAAAATAAGCAAGTGTCAGCTTTAAAAGCTGTCATTGAAAATTAAAAAAAAAAAAAACAAAAAAATCGGCACAATAATAAAATTAAGCGGGAAAATTTAAGAAAAGTGTTTGTTTAACTTTAATGACTGCCAGAGAGAGCTTGTAAACGAAATGTATTTTATTAATATTATAACAAAAAAAATATTAAAAAAATTATATTGAAATTGAATTAAATTGTAAAAAAAAATAACATGAGTCCTACACAGGGCTGCCAGATAAATTTCGGGAAAAAATCGTCAAAATCCCGATAAAAAAGAAAAAAAATCGTCAAAAAAATATCGGAAAAATAAAACGTCACTATTTCTAATAGATACTGGCCATAACCATAGACAAACACTAAAGTCGGTGCTTTTTAAAAATAACTTTAAACTTAAAACCCACTTTTAATTATTTTGTAACTATAGTAAAAATTTAAGGTCTGGGTGTCACCTCATATGTAGAAAATTATTTCATACAAACTGTAACCCGGGGTTTACACATGCAAGTGCAAGTTCGAAAAAGTCAATACATTCACACTTTTTTACTAACACAATCACACATGCAGGCACTTGCAGGTCACTTGCAAGTGAATTTAGCTGGACAGTGATTTTTTGACACTTTCAGCAATAAAGTGACAGAAAGGTAAACAGAGTTGCCAAATAAAAAAATTCCGAATAAATGTAATGGATTGTGGTAAAATAATTAATAAATATTTAACTTATTTTATGTATATTTGTAAAAAAAAATATATTTTTTTCAAATATGGAAAAAGAAGTGTATTGATGTCATTTTAGACCATTAAATAATAATTAAAATAATAATAATAAATTGTAATAATTATTTCCCTACAATTATACTCATGTGAAGGCCATGGCAACTCTTGGTAAACAAATACAAACTTTGTGCGTCATTTGGTAATTTAAACTAATTTTTTTAAGTTTACGCTTTGAACACATTTTGAAAATGAACTTTCACTGTCCTGTGTAAACAGTAACGCTACTTGCAAATGATTCGAGTTTTTCGAATAAGTTTTCGTATATAATACGTACACAGCAATCGCATGCAAGTACTTGCATGTGTAAAGGCAGGGTAAAGAAAAATAAGCAAGTGTCAGCTTTAAAAGCTGTCATTAAAAATTAAAAAAAAAAAAAAACAAAAAAATCGGCACAATAATAAAATTAAGCGGGAAAATTTAAGAAAAGTGTTTTTGGTGGAAAAATGAAGATGGTAAGATTAATATCATAATTAGGCTATTTTGGCGTTGAGTTTTTGTTAACTCTTTACAGGAACAAAAAAAATAACAAAGAGAAAGAGAGTCGAATTGGGCGAGTGTATAACAGCCATCCCTAAATACCGACGGAAAGCGTTTTTTAAATGTCAAAATTTCTCATGCACATACATTTTGTATGGAGCATACCGATACAACGCGGCGGCAACGCTTTGCTATTGGAAAATCCGATTTTGACAAGGCGTTTCACAGTGAAGTTAGTTGCAAAAGAAAACAAAACAAAAAAAAAAGAGAAATAAAACAACCATGTCCAGCAGTTACAATAAACAGGGTCGTTTTATTTATTTGTTTGATAACCCTGTTTTTTATTGCTTTGACATAACGTTTCCGCTTTTGTTTAGGGATGAGGTATCAGCGCTAATGCTCAGCGTAATGTTCTTTCAAATGATAATGCACATTCCCCATTAAATTTAATTTTTTTTTTTTAAACTAGGGAACCTTGAAATGGATCACGCTTTATATTCGATGATCTTGATTTATTCTAGCGGAGATAGGCACAATTTCCTCCAAAAAAAAACATGTGATTTCTTGCTAAAAATTTGCTAAAGTCTTAAGAAATGATGTAGATGCTCATTGGACTGTATAAAGACGTACGATTGAAGCTACAATTGCAACATCTACAATACTATATAAATAATCATGATTGAAGCTACTTTTACAGCTTATAAGATTGAATAAAAAGGACCCATGAAAGCAACAATTACAGCTTCCTAAAGACTTCCTAAATACTATATAAAGATATCAAATTAAAGCTACAATTACAGCTTCTAAAAGACTGTATAAAGAGCTCCAATTAAAGCTACAATTACAGCTTCTAGAAGACTGTATAAAGAGCTCCAATTAAAGCTACAATTATAGCTTCTAAAAGACTGTATAAAGAGCTCCCATGAAAGCTACAATTACAGCTTCCTAAATACTGTATAAAGAGCTACAACTAAGGCTACAATTATAGCTTCTAAAAGACTGTATAAAGAGCTCCCATGAAAGCTGCAATTACGGCTTCCTAAATACTGTATAAAGAGCTCCAATTAAAGCTACAATTACAGCTTCCTAAATACTGTATAAAGAGCTACAACTAAGGCTACAATTATAGCTTCTAAAAGACTGTATAAAGAGCTCACATGAAAGCTACAATTACGGCTTCCTAAATACTGTATAAAGAGCTCCAATTAAAGCTACAATTACAGCTTCTAAAAGACTGTATTAAGAGCTCCCATGAAAGCTACAATTACGGTTCCTAAATACTGTATAAAGAGCTCCAATTAAAGCTACAATTATAGCTTCTAAAAGACTGTATAAAGAGCTCCCATGAAAGCTACAATTACGGTTCCTAAATACTGTATAAAGAGCTCCCATGAAAGCTACAATTACAGCTTCCTAAATACTGTATAAAGAGCTACAACTAAGGCTACAATTATAGCTTCTAAAAGACTGTATAAAGAGCTCACATGAAAGCTACAATTACGGCTTCCTAAATACTGTATAAAGAGCTCCAATTAAAGCTACAATTACAGCTTCTAAAAGACTGTATTAAGAGCTCCCATGAAAGCTACAATTACGGTTCCTAAATACTGTATAAAGAGCTCCCATGAAAGCTACAATTACAGCTTCCTAAATACTGTATAAAGAGCTCCAATTAAAGCTACAATTAGAGCCTCTAAAAGACTGTATAAAGAGCTACGCTAGAAGCCACAATTACAGCTTCTGTATCAAATCTTCTTTCCATATAACACTTGTATTATCCTGCTTAATATTAAAAACCACCACTTTCGGCCTTACGTTAAGCAACACCATCATATGCCCAGGCAAAGAATTTAAATATTATTTATGTTTATAGTAATAACTGACCATTCTGTCAGTGTTGACCTACAAGATAATTTCAATTGCTTTTTTTATATATATGTATCTTTAACTTTTTTTCTTTTATTACATATACTCGTACATATGGAACAAAATACACTACAATAAAAAAAAGGTCTTAAAAATGTTACAAAATCAAATTCATTTGCATATTTGGTTAAAAATGTATTTACATATCTATAGGTAATATATGTATATTTAAACTAACATTTGTGCTTTAGAAGTATTTAATGTTCTAGTATTACATATATGTAATACAATATTTGTGTGTGTGTTTTCTTTAACATACATACATATATATATATATATATATATATATAATGATGAATGTATTTTATTTTTGCTTTATTTGGAAGGTTCAAGTTGGCCAAGATCATAACTTGGACTTGTATTTATTACAAAAGATTTGTATAAAAAAAATACAAAGCAGAAGTTTATTTAGGCAAATATTAAGAAATTAAATAAAGGCTATAAAGGAAAATTTTTACATACGAGTAATAAAACATACTCCAACCACCAAGCCATAATAAACATATGTACGTTATTCTCATTACTCTCTTGCACGGGGGTCTCTTAAGCATTAAACACATTCGCAACAGCAGACTACCGACTACAATATGTCAAAAATAAAATACACACGTTTATATGAGAGTGACTATATTGACGACAGCAGGCAACACTGCAGGTTGTTGTCCGTATTTTTTCGTCGCTGTCAACAGCGTTGTCAACTTGGTGCGTTTCGCACCATTTTTGGTGTTTTTTTAAATTTGTGTGCGAAAAATTCCTTAAGCACGATGACCACGTATCAAACTGATTTGACAAATTCAGTTTTTTTTGATTGTGTTAGTGAAAAAAATCTCATACGTATATGTTGATGTGAGTTTGACGAAAATCAAAACAATTTAGATTTCACTGCCGCCGCTACTTCAAACTAAATATTACCAATACATACATATTATTTGTCAAATCAGTTTGATACGTGGCCATCGTGCTTTGGACGGTGCGCTTTTTTTAATATCGTTGCGTTTTTTAATTTTTGGTGTCACCAAAACAAATACAACACAAGTTTTTTTTTTCAGTGTGAGGAAAAATCTGTTTCGATATCTTTTCATTCAATAGTGCAAAATTTTCTTTACCATCAATTTTACAGACCACAATAAGAACAACAAATAATCCAAATCATAGTCCTGCTTTAGTTTTAGCTGACCAGTTTTGTTTAATTCTCTTTTGAATTTGCCATTTCATTCACACACATCAATTAAATTTAAAGAGTATGAAAACGGGCATATGCACAGAGTAAAACGGTCTTGTTGTTATAGCTATTTTGTATTATATGAAGAAAAAGAAATATTTCAGTAAATGAAATTTGCTGTCCCTTTTTGATTAATGTCGAGTGTGATGTAAAAAAATGTAAAACATTTATATAAAGTGCTCTAAAAATAAAAGTAAATTAAGCTATGTATATGTATAGACGGTTGTCAGATCATACAATGTTGTCAGATCTACCAATGTGCTCGCAATGTACTGACATTGAGAAATTGTTAGCAAAAGGTAAATTGTCAATGCTTTTTCTTACAACCTTGGAAGACAAAAATTTCAAATTCACAAGATGGTTAGACATTTTCAGAAAAATTTTCGGACAACTTTGTAGATCTGACAAAGCTTTATTTATTTTCAATGAAAAAATTCTAAACTTGGAGCGTTTTTTCTCCATTTTGGTGCGTTTTGAAATTTTAAAGTTGACAACGCTGGCTGTCAATTAAACTAATTTGTATTTTTTTTTGGCGACAAAATACAAAATTAAAATGTTATGATCATTTATGCACCAAGAGTTGTTAAATGTATCAATAATATTATATTATATTAATAATATTATATTTTATATTAATAAAAACGTGTGAAGTTCATTAGCACGTCTGGAATCATGTACAAATGTTTTTCGTGTTTCATACAGGGCGGCATAAGTACCCGGCGGCATTTGCACTCGTGTAGTCGTGTAGCCTGTTGTCTCGAATGTGTTTAGTGCTTTAAGCATGGTACTCTGTTCAAATTTGCAAAATTTGTTGAGCAACATCAATTATTTCGTTTGAAAATTTTGACAATGGTGACAATGCCGCGATTTAGAAGAAAATTGTCGTTTTTATTGCCCTTAGGTATGCAACATTGTTTCTTTTATGTAAACAAAAACCATATGTTTTTGGCTGTTTTTTCAATTTCGTGCGAAATAAGTGCCGCTTACATTATCTCACAGTTGGAAAAAAATGTTGCCATATACATTTTTTTGTTGAAAAAACATGCTGCCACAAACATTTCATAACTTTTCACAATAAGAACAGAGTACAACTTCAGCAGCATTAGTTCGCATTTATTTCGCATCAATTCTTTTTATATGGGCTTTTGATAGTATTTCGCACGAAATGATGAACAGAGTACCATGCTTTACTCATAATGCCTATATTTAACAATAAAGCATATACAGTCAAACCTCGATATAACGACCCTCACTGTAACGAATTCCTCGATTTAACGAATTTTTTGAAATCCCCTACAACGCTCCATAAGATTTAATACAAAATAAACCTCTCTATTACGAATACATTTGTCAATAGCCTCGTTATAACGAATTTTCATTCACTGCAGACAAACGAAATAGAAAGAATTATTTACCTCTATTTAACAAATTTTGTTAACTTACAACCTTTTCATAACGATTTTCATCAATTAATCCAAATTATATGAAACACACAAAATTATTGTATTTGCAACGACAACGTCTCCAGCAAAACTACATTTCTAGTCGACAGCATTAGACGGCTAAAATATTCGAAGAAAAGTTTATTGTTGCCAAGAGCTTGTACGCTTGTTGCAGCAGTTGTTGTTGCAATCTAGCTAGTTAATCACTGGCTAAGACTTATTATTTTAAAAATGTAAACTATTTTTGAATTAAATACAATACTATTTTTGAATATTAAAACTACAAAATACAGTGTTTTCCTTCAAATGTGTTTTGATTTATTAGCGGAAATCGTTCGCTATAACATGGTAAGCAGATGATGATTAATATACATACATACAAATTTTTTTAATATGTACCTCGTTATAACGAATAGAAGTGCAACTTCACCTCGATATAACGAGCCTCATTGTAACGAATTATTCGATAAAACGTTTTTTTCTAATCCCCTTAAGATTCGTTATACCAATGTTGAACTGTATGTATGTTCATGCAGGTTTATCATTTACAGTTTACAGCATTTGAAGAAACAAATAATGTCGAAAACTTAGGTTTAGCTAAGGAAACGGAAATGTGTGCTTGTAGGTGTAGAAAGGTTAATAATGAAGTAATGAATAGAAAACTGCTAAGAGAGAGAAAGGCTAAGAAACAAATTTATTTATTATATAAATAAAGAAAAAGGATAATTCAACATATTTTCATATCTAGCTATACAACTCCTTTTTTCAATAAATCCAGACATAAATTCTGGTAATCTGGAGGTCTGAGCAAGCATATATTTTTTTTTTTTTTGTTAGAAAATTATTCATTTTAATATTTTAAAACTTCTTAGTCTAGAACAGAAAGCGCGGTATAAACAGAAAAAAGTTAAGGCCCTAATTTTGTAAATCACTTGCGTTCAACGCATCACCAAAAATATGAAATTTTGTAAATCACTGCGTCATTGCGAACACAGAAATATTACGTTGTTACAATTTCTGTCAAATCATTGGGTGGTTAATGTTGCCATTGTAAATGTTGATACTGAAATTAAAAATAAAAATTTGCATAAGCCTACACTTATTTTGCATTGGCAATACTAAAAACCTATCAGCTGTTCAATAATTCTTCTTTCATTTCGTTTATAGAAACTCTTCTATTGTCTCGTCTATAGACTTTTCCATACACCTACTTCTAAGTAATATTTGTCCTCATCCCTCTCCATCAGTTTGCTTTCCTTCACTAAATCTAATCTAATAAGCATGATATATTATTGTTACAGTTGTTCTCATTATTATTATAACTATTATTGTACAAAAAAAAACAAAAATAGCCCTAACAAAAACCCCCCAGAAATTAAGACTAGGTCATCGGCAGCAATAGAAAAAGGCAGCAGCAGCAGCAGCATAAATTACAAATGGAATTTTTTTTTTTGAAACACTCAAGAAAAACAAAAGTCGACCAAATTGAAAAACAAATGGCTTATTGTAAACACTGACAACGACAACAACAACAAGAATAAATACCCAGCATACCATTCTAGGAGCGCTCCGAAAAAGGAGTCAGAAAAGAGTCCAACTAAGGAGCATTTTCGGAGCGCTCCGAAAAAGGAGTCAGAAAAGAGTCCAACTAAGGGGCATTTTCGGAGCGCTCCGAAAAAAGGAGTCAGAAATTCCACTTAATTATGTGTGTACCAAAGCCTTGTTGTCCTGTTATTTGTGTGTTGAACAAAAAAAAAAACATAGCTGTACCACACAAGAATGATAAAAACAAGATTACACAGAGCCCAAAAAAAAACCCTCATAAAAGACTCTTTTCTGACATTATCTAAGAGCTCTTTCTGACGGACCATTTTCGAACGTAGACGCCTCAAT
Organism: Bellardia bayeri; assembly: GCA_950370525.1. NCBI lineage: Eukaryota > Metazoa > Arthropoda > Insecta > Diptera > Calliphoridae > Bellardia > Bellardia bayeri. The sequence continues at coordinate 7,451,126 of OX493266.1, read as the reverse complement.
AGTCTGGGGGACTATAGACGCCTCTAGAGTTTAAGAATACCTCTATAGTGTAATGAGATTAGAGACACCTCTATAGTTTTTTTGACAATATACGCCTCTATAATCGTGGGGAGCTAGTCTAAGGGGACTATGGACTCATCTATAATATGGGGGTATATAGAGTGCTCTATAATCTAGGGCATTATAAACTCCTTCTAGTCTAGTGGATTATATAGGTAGACTCCTCTGTATTCTGCACCACATATGCTCTTCAATAGTGGTCATTCAATAGTGGTTACTTTATGTGTTTCAATCATGTGTCTTTATTTGATATTTTATTATGTAGCTTCAATCCTTGAGCTCTCCTTAAAACCCCTTAACTACTTTTATTGTACAATTCTTCTCAGTTTAGACCATGGCCATAAAATCTCAAGCATCCTGCATAGAAATCTTAAATTCACTTAAATGCCGCCTCCCAAAATCCTGTTAAGAACTGTAAACTCTAATAATGCCACACCAAATATCAACATAAAATAAATCCAATACTTAAACAGGAATTTGTTACACACATACAGACATACACAACTAACTAACGTCAAAATCGCTAATATTTTCCGTTAAAAGGAAGCAGCAGAAAATTGTTGTTTAATTTTTATATTTGACATAAAAATTAAACAGCAAACAACAACGTCCTAAGAGGAAATACACACACATACACCTACCCACTGACATTACTCTTTCTCTCGAACCAACAAATAGGCAAATATTTCATTAAGTTACTTGGCCTAGTCCCTTGCAAGGAAGGAACGTTGGCAAAGGTCTTAGTTGTTCTCGTATGCACATACACAAACAAACAAACAAACACAACAAAAACTATTTTCGTCAACAATTAAGCCTCAACATCAAATTCTCATTTGGCAAACTAAGCCGCGGCTGGCTGGAGATGTTGATACTGCTGTTGCAGAACAGCCAGCCAGCCAACTTAAGGAAGCATTGCAAACACACACGAGATGTCAGCAGTAAAAGCAAACATTAGCAAACAACAACAGCTCTCATTACCCTGTTACAGCAAAAGTAGTGGGGGCTAGTGAAAGAGAAAAAAGGTAATTAATTATGGTTAACTGAAAATACATGAAAGATAATTAACAAATCCCTGAGAAAATTTAAAACAGTTTTTTTTAATAACTATTTTTAAGCAGGAAAACTAACTATTTTAAAGCACAGAGAATTTTGAAAAATTAAATGAAAAGCTACTTAAAGATTAAAAAAAGCAAGGTTGTCTTTAAAATTTATGGAATTCTATAAGAAGTAAAAGAAAACGTCAAAAATGTTTTAGGCGTTTTTTGTAAAAATTGTGAAAAATCTTTTAAAAATAAATAATTTAGTGTTCAAATCATATTAATTATAATTTCTGGTAAATTTGTTGGAAAATTTAAAAAAAGCACTAAAATATTTTTTTAGTGATTTTTAAAAAATTTTTAAATGTAAAATTTTTAATAAGAAAATTAAGTTTTTTTTTTAAATTTCTGTTAATTTTTAACAATTTTTAGAAACGCGTTTTAAAACGCTTAAAAATTAAAAGCGATTTTTTGAGTTACTTTTTTAAATTGCAAAATTTTTTGTAACGATTTTTTTTATAAAATTAACAGTTTTAAGCGGAAGATAAAGTTTTTTAAAAATTTCTGTTAATTTTTAACAATTTAAAAAAAACATTTATTTTAAAACGCTTAAAATTTTTACGCGAATATTTGGATTCGTTTTTTAAATTGCAAAATTTTTTATTAACAATTTTTTATATATTTTTTTAAATTAACAGTTTGATACGGAAAATTAAGTTTTTTTAAAATTTCTTTTCAAAAAATGTAAGCGGTTTTTGTATAGCCTAAACTATAGATGGGGATTTAAAAACTCAGCTATATTCTGGGGGACTATAGACTCCTCTCTAATCTAGGGGACTATGGACTGACACCTCTATAGTCTGGATACCATAGACTGACTCTTCTATAGTTTAGGAGACTATAGACTGACTCATCGGTAGTCTGGTGGACTATGGACGTCTATATAGACTGTAGGACTATATTCAGTCTATAGTCCTACAGTGTCTGTAGCCTGGGGGCCTATAAAGTTATTTTCCTAGTCTGTGGGACGTCTGTATAGTCTTTGGGACTTTAACGGCAAACTGAAACTACATAAAAACAAGTTAATTAAAAATTCTTAGTTTTTTCCAAACGTTTTCTAAATTTGGTAAAAAATTGATGCAAATTGAAGCAAAAAAAAAATTTTAAACAACGCTTAAAATTTTTTAAATCGCTAGAAAATTGTAAGCGCTTTTTTAAACACTTTTGGGAATTTTGTTAAAAATTAACAGAATGTCATAAATATGATAAAAACTGTGTAATTTAAAAATATTTGTAAAAAAAAAAATAAAAAATAATGCTTTAATCCAAATTAAGTTGGAATTTTCAAACATATATAAAATAAAAATTGTAAATATTGGCTACAATTTGAAGTTCGGAAACTTTTTATGAAAAATTTTTGGGCAATAATGATTTATGTAAGTTTAAAACGAATCTTTAAGTATTTCTTTTAATAGTAACAATTAAATTTCATAACTTTTATATGAAAAAAAAACAATGTCAAGGCATTTTTTTTAATTTTGTTTGATTTAGTTAATTAATGTTATTATTTCAATTAATCTTTGAGGTTTGAAAAATTCTTTGTAATTTTTTTTAAAGCACAATTCAGTCTAGTTTAGATAATAGTTCATATTTTGCTGTCATTTGGTTTGCAACAATAAAAAAAAGGAAAAAATTTTCCATCCATAACATAAAATACACATTTGGGAGGTTTCTTTCATTAGATTTTGTTACAAATTTCTGCTGGTACTATTCCCAATAAAGACAGCACATATAATACAAAAAATGAAAAAAAAAAAACTGTCAGTTAAACGTGATTTTTTTAGATTTTATAACACCCACTCTTTATTAAAGCTTTAAGTAAAAAATAATTTTTCTTGATATTTATTTATAAGATATGATATTGATATTTATTTAAGATATTTAACTTTTATTTCTTTTAAATTTATTACTTTTAAAGTAAACAAATTTTTTTCACTACTCGGGCTATTAAATTCTATATTTTTCACATAATTTTAATTTTTGCAAAAATTTCCATTTTACTTGTTAACAAAAAAAATCTTTCACATATTTTCTTAAAATAATTTTAAGCGTTTTATTAGAGTAAATAATCACGAACACGTTTAATCCAAAAGTCTGCGCGTAACTGAAATTTTTATGGGCAAAAGTAGCTAAAATACACAGATTCTTTTAAAATCTACAGCAAAAAAAAAACAACTCAAAAAAACGGAAAGAAAACTCTTGATACAATGGATGCTCACAGGATATATATATACATACATGTGTATCCTGTAGTGTAGACTTTGACGAAAAAACACACACACCAAACGAAAACTCACAATAAAGAGTGTTTGTTACAGCTCTTTATAAAGATGCTGGATACTTTAATACTGCTAAATATTTACCGCTACAAACGTAAGTAGAATTTACTCTTATCTTAACTAGGTATTAAACACTCTCCTGCTCACTGCATTGAAACAACACTCTCTCTCTCTCTCTCTCTTTATTGTACCTTAAATATTTGCCTTCCACAAAACATATGATTAATAAAAACTTTTAAAAGTTTAATAAAAAAAATGTTAATTAGCTTTAATTAATAACAGTTTTAGTTAGATTTTATTAAATTTGACTTAAATTTCTTTAATAATTTCATAAAATAATCCAACTCTGCTTAATTTCACACACCTACCGTTATCTTTAGTTACAGGTTGAAACCAAACTACTAGAAATAAACAACTCTGTGGTTTATACTCTTAGTAGTAAGAAAATAAACAACTCTGTTGTTTGTTCTCTCTGTAGCAAGTGTTGCCAAATCCAAAACATGACCATTAACGGTAATCGGCTGTATTTTTAAGCTAGTAGACAAACAGATGTTGAAAATTTTAAAAAATAATAAAAAAAAATCTATTAATTAACAAAAAAATTAAACAAAATATAAGAAATTAAAATGGAATTTAAATAAAACTAAGAAATACATATATTGCCTTAATTGAAAAAATTTTAAAATAAAGAAAATAATTCTTCAAAAAAAACCCAAATATTGATTATTTAAAGATTAACCTCCTTATTCAAAAACGATTATTAAATTTAACAAACGTTTATTAAGACAGATTTCCATATAAAAATTGGCTTAATAAATGTTTGTTAAATTTAATAATCGTCATTACTAAAAGAAAAAATTTAAATTTAAATTGATTTGTAAATAAAAATTTTAATTCAAAAATCAGTTCGAATTTTCAAAATTACTGGAATATTATACAATTATGTTGAAATGCTTACAAAAACAACAAACACAAGTTTTAATATGAATTCAAAATTTTTTTAAATAAACTAGGATTGCCCGAAAACTCATTCAAATAAATTTAACCAGTTTTTTTTTATAAGGAATTGAATTAGGCGTTTTATAAGATTTAAAACAAATTCAAAATTTAGTTAAAATTTTCAAATTTAACAAAAGTTGTACAAATTGTCATGAATTGCTTACTAGTTTTTTCGTAATAAACTTGGTATTTTGTCAGCTTTAAAACGATTTCGAAATTAAGTTCGAATTTTCAAAATTAACAAAATTGAATCAAATTAATTATATTTACTTAAAAAACTTACTGAAATCATATTGGTCTCCATTTAAGCACGTTTAAACAAATTTCGAAATAAAGTTCGAATTTTCGAAATTGTAAACATTAGCGAATAAAATAAAGTTTGGTATAAAACAGATTAGATTAAGATTTTTCAGGTTTTCTTAATTATAATTCGGTATTTCGGAGTTGTTTTGGCGTTGATTTTACATCCATTTCAAAATTAAGTTCGAATTTTCAAAATGTTTTAAAATCTAGTCAAATTGTTTAGAATTTTTTGTAAAAGTTTTTAGAACCAGATTGGCGTGCTATATTATAGAGAATTTAATATTTTGGTGGGGTTAAATCAATTTCGAAATTAAGTTCGAATTTTCGAAATTGCTAAAATTTTGTTAAATTGCTCAGAATTGTTTAAAAAACTTTCTAAAATAATTTTTTTTTTAGCATTTGTTGGTCTTAAATGATTTTTGAATTTAAGTTCGCATTTTTGAAATTACTGAATATTGATTAAATATTCCTTATGTATGATTTGATAATTTTTCTTTAAAAAATTTGGAGTTTTATTAGCAAGTATGTTTGAATTGGTGTAGGAATTTAAGAACTAAGCAATTAGTTTAGAATTCTTTAGGAAAATTTTTATATAGTAGAAATTTTTTATTTTTACTTCAAATAGGATTATTTTTCTTTTACTTCCTAAAATTCTATAGTTTTTTAATTTATTCATAATATTTTTCTTCTTTTTTATCTTAAAATTAAAGTTAACTTGGTTTTAATTAATATTATAAATACCCTGTAGTGTAAAGCATATGTCTTAACAAATACAACCCTGTTTAATGTGGCAAAGAATAGTTGGAAATTAACAAGAGAAAGAGAGAGTACGAGAAAATGTAAACGGCACTTAGTTAAACGGAAAAAAATAGTACGACACACACCAATAGCAAAGACAAAATCGCAAATGATTAAAATTTGCAGTAAAAATACGATTAAAATATTAACTTAAATAATAAAATAAATAACAACGAAATAGAAAATTAAAAAAAATATATAAAACTAAAGAAAAACGACTGAGTAATAACGAAAAACATACAAGAAAAAAGTTGCTGAACAAAAAAAAAACGAAAAAGAAACAAGAAGAAGCAACTACAAGAAGAATATTTTATTTTTTCTATAATTTTGCTTAAAAAACAAGTAATAAGACCAATAGGCTTTATAATTTCGATATATTTTTCATATAAAAAGTGTGTTTTTTTTATAAGGAATTTTTAAGAAAGTGCGAGTGAGTTTTTTGTGGTAATTTTAAACATTTTAGATACATGAGTGAATTTTTTTTGGTTGGTTTACTGGAACTGTGTGTGTGAAAGATGTTAAGCAGAATTACAAAAAAATCCAACTAAAATTAAAAAAAAATAATTTCAATCTAGTGCAACTTTAAACAAAGTTTAAGTAAATTAAAAATGTTTAATTATGGTTACAAAATCAAGAGAAATTAAAGCCAACAAAAAGAAACTTTGATTAATTCCAAACATTTTTGATAAATATGTAACTAAAAGATCGATTTACATTTAGCTTAAGGATATTGTGAAATATCAATAAATGTAGGCGTGTCTTTGATTGTTAGGAGTTCCATTCTTATATTTGTAAATATTTCTTAAAGAAAACTACTTTGTTTATAAAGTTTAAAACAAATTTTATGTTTTATTTTTCTGTTACAAAGAAAAAAGACCAGAAATTTTTTTTTTGTTATTTTGCTTTAGTTTTGTTAAAAGAAAACTACCCCACCCGCTGGCTATAAATGCTGCTGCTTGCTAAACATATGAGCAAAGCCAAAAAAAAAAAAAAACAATAAAAAAAATACTCATTTTATTTCACATCGTATCCATGAAGTTCAACATTCAAAAAAAAAAACAACAAAAAATACACACACAAACACGAACTCAACAACAGCAACAACATTAACACTACAATTCAATACCGTCAATCTTGTTTTGTTATTTCGTTTCATTTCTCTATTTTATCTTAACACAGCTTGTTGTTGTTGTTCAAAAGTTTGTAAGTGTTCGTGCGTGTGTGTTTTCTATGTTCGTTCTTGTTGGTGCCATCTCCTTGGCCATCCGATCATCATACATCGCACTTGTGTGCTGTTGTTGTGGTTTTTGTTTTGTATAGAAAACGAGTAACTGAGTTCTATAACCATGTTCGTGCTTACTTACTTGCTTGCCTGTGTGGCTGGCTATTGTGTATTCATTCATTCTTGTTTATTTATTTTATTTTAGTTGTTTGTGTGTGTAAATGATTGTTTTTTTTACTATAATTTATTTGATTACTTTTTGTAGCTACCCAGCATACCATTCCAGGAGCGCTCCGAAAAAGGAGTCAGAAAAGAGTCCAACTAAGGAGCATTTTCGGAGCGCTCCGAAAAAAGGAGTCAGAAAAGAGTCCAACTAAGGAGCATTTTCGGAGCGCTCCGAAAAAAGGAGTCAGAAAAGAGTCCAACTAAGGAGCATTTTCGGAGCGCTTCGAAAAATAGTCAGAAAAGAGTCCAACAAAAGAGTATTTTCGAAGCGAAAGAAAAATTTTCTTGTTACTGTCCTGCCGACGCAGTATGACTCAGAAATTCCACTTAATTATGTGTGTACCAAAGCGTTGTTGTCGTGTTATTTGTGCTTTGTATAAAAAAAAAAAAAAACATAGCTGTACCACACAAGAATGATAAAAACAAGATTACACAGAGCCCAAAAAAAACCTCATAAAAGACTTTTTTTCTGACATTATCTAAGAGCTCTTTCAGAGCCCAAAAAACCCCTCATAAAAGACTCTTCTGACATTATCTAAGAGCTCTTTCTGACGGACTATTTTCGAACGTAATAACCCTCTTTTCTGAAGGTTTTCGGAGCAATTATGATTGTTTTTTGGGCTCATAAAGAGCGTTAACGCTCTGAAAAAGGTGTCAGAAAAGACTCTTTTCGGACTCATATGGTTTGCTGGGTATAAAGTAATGGGGTTTTTCTTTTCATTGCAAGCTGTTTTTGTTTTTGCTGTTACAATAACAATTGTCCCCTTACATACATACATACATTTATACATATTCTCATACATTCTTTGCTTTTCTTACATAGTTTTTCTCACTTATTACTCTCTCTTTCTTGTTTTGTTTTACATTCTGATTGGAAGGCGTGCAATATTGCAGGCACACAGTGTTTTTTTTTTTTTGTTGTCTGAAATTCTATAATAACAATAATAACAGCTTAAAAACAATTTTACAATAAACAAATTATAATTTATAAATTAACTCAGTATTTTTCTTAAGAGCTTAAGGATTCGATTTAGTACCTATATACCTACATAAAAAAAAAAAAAACTATGTTTACATAGTTAGTCGCGAGACATTGTAATTTAATGTTTAAAGACAAATTCATGTCACTAATGACCGCGTCTACGCCTCAAATGGTTCATATGCTGGTTACAATTTTGTTATACTCTCTCCAACATAACGGCCGGTATCTTATTAGATTCTAAAGCTTCAACCATTGCGTGATTATCCCTATAGATATGAGCCTTTACATAGACTCATAAAAAATAGTCCTCAAAGGTGAAATAAACCGTTCACCGAATTCGCCTCTCAATTAGGCCATTTTTTCGAGGGCTGTGTGGCACCATTTTATTAAAACACATGTCAGCCAAATACAGCTCTTCCACTTAGGTCAAAAAAAATGTGTAATAATTAACCGGTAGCGCTTGTCATTCACAGTAACATTCCTGACTTCATCGTCTCTGAAAAAGTACAAATCAGTAATGCCAGCGGCCCATAATCCATACTAAACAGTGCATTTTTTGTGATGTATTAGCAGTTCTTGCAATGCTTCCGGCTGCAACAACACTGGCGGATACAGCTGCGATATTATCCTCTGTCCGCACTCTAATTATGTGTGTTTGGTGATTTAACGTCCAATAATGAAAATGCTTAACAATTCAATTATCTGCAAGCATAAACCAACCTGAACATGTTTAACAGTAACACGATGTTACACACATCTTGCCAAAAAGAAAGTTGCTAGAAATTCATCTTTAAATATCACTGTCATTTTAATGACTAAATTTGTTTTTAGTTTTGGAAATTTTAAAAGTATTTCAGCTTAAAATATTAGCTATACTTCCCTTTAATCTCCTGCATGTATCTCTATCATGAAACCGCCTTCGTAAAGGACGTGTGCTTGTGAATACAATTTGCTGGCTATAACGTTTGCATTTAATCCTTAAATCGGCACGTACTTATTGTCACATTACCTGACATTTATTGTTATTACAAAGACAGAAAGAGATACAAAACACAAGCATGCAATAAAAACTTGTTGTAGACATAATAGCAAAGAATGAAAACTTAACAAAACTAAAAAAAACTTACAAAAACAGAAAGAGATACAAAACACAAGCAAGCAATAAAAACTATGTTGTAGACATAATAGCAAAGAATGAAAACTTAACAAAGTCCTTTCTTTAAAAGAAAACTAGACAAGCTTTTCTTAGCTTTAAATTCAAACTAATTGAAAGCTTTAAAATATTATAAATCGACTAATTGCGCAAATCGTAGTCTAGCAAGTATTTTGATATTTATTTCGAAATTGGATTAAAGCAAATAAAATAACAAATTTCTAACAATAAAACACCTGAGTGAGTTTTTTAGGCAAATCTAAATAATTTAAGTAATTTTTTGCAATTTCGAAAATTCGAATTTAATTTCAAAATTGTTTAAAAGCCACAAAAATCTAAATTTTTTATTATAAATGTATTTAAATTAAATTTTCCAAGAAATTCTGGACGATTTGACCAGTTTGCGGATATTTTGAAAGTTCGAACTTAATTTCGAAATTGTTTAAAGCTAAAACAGGCCAACTTTTTTATTACAAATCTTTTTAAACTAAATTTATTAATGTTTTTTAAAAAATTTGAGCAGTTTTTGGCAATTTCGAACTTAATTTTGAAATTGATGTATAGCCACCACCAAAATACAAATTTTTCAATATGAAAACTTTCCAATTCTATTCTGAAAATTTTTAATAAAATCTAGATATTTGTGTGATTCATGGCAATTTCGAAAATTCTTACGTAATTGCGAAATTGTTTTAAAGCCACTAAATAACAAAATTGTATACCAAATACATACTAATAAATTCTATTTTAATAAGGTTTTTAAGGAATTTATGACAATTTCACAAATTTTTAGAATTTTGAAAATTCAAACTTAACTTTCAAATTGTTTTGCACCAACTAAAATAACAAAATTACTATATAGTTGTTGCTGATGTTGACAGCCCTTGGCCGAATAAATTCGGGTCATTCCGGTGAGTAGATCCGGCCGTCGTGGGAATGGCTTTCTTCACTGCAAGTAACCTGCAACTATCACCAACGAACTCTTCAGCAACACTCTTCACCACCTGGACGAAGGAGGTAAAAATGAATCTTAGCATAGTAGTTGACGGCACACAAATTCCGATAGTGAACCACCCAAAAATCTTGGCAGTCACCTTTGATAGCCTTGTTGGCTACGTATAAGACGATTGGCCGGTCAGTGGTAAACTACGCTGCCTCAGTGTGGTCACCTTCGTTGAGTGATACTCAGTGGAGAAACATACAAAGCTGCCAAAATTCTGCCATCACAGGCACAACATCTACATAATGAAACAAGAGAAGTTCTGGCATAACTCAGATCGGGATGGAGCAATAGACTTAACGCCTTTTGGCCCCGCATGGATCGGTCCTTCCTTAACCTATGCCCTGCATGTGGCCAGGGTCCTCCTGACACCAACCACATCTTCAATTGCCCAGGCTACCATACTTCACTTCGTCCAATGGTCTGGACCTCATTGCAGAACCCCCGGATTAAAACTTACTTAGTTCTAGCTGTTACAACAACAACAAAATTACTATAAAAAAAGCAAGCCAAATTATTTCAGTTATTTTTTAAGCAATTCTGACAATTTCGAAAATTCTAACTTAATTTCAAAAATTTCAATTTAATTTCAAAGTTGTTTAAAAAGAAACAAATAACAAAATTTCCTTTAAAAATACACTTTACTTAAATCTGAGAAAGTTTTAAAGTAATTTCCAGACAATTTGCCAAAATTCTAGCAACTTCGAAAATTTGAACATAATTTCGAAATTGATGTGAAACCAATAATTAATAGGAGAACTTGAAAAATCTTATTCTAAGCTGTTTTATGCCAACCTCTAGACTGTTTCACTAATTTTTTCCAATTTCGAAAATTCGAACTTGAGTTCGAAGTTTTTTTAAAGCCCCCAAAATATTAATTTCATTTAAAACTCTTCTTATCCTTTTTCATTGTTTTTTAAAAAAAAATTTTGATAATTTACCCATTTTCTTGCAATTTCAAAAATTCGAACTTAATCTCAAAATTGTTTTAAAGCAACCAAAATACCAATTTTCTTGCAAAAAAAAAAACTTCCTAATCTTATTCCAATGTGATTTGTAAGCAATTATTTACAATTTGAACAATTTTTGTTAATTTCGAAAATTTGAACTTAACTTCGAAATTGTTTTAAAGTAGCCAAAAAGCAAACTTTCTTAAAAAAAACGTGTCTATATGATTTCAGTAAGGTTTTTAAGCATTTTTAGTTAATTTGATGATTAAATTCTGTTAATTTCGAAAACTCGAACTTTATTTCGAAATTGGTTTAAAGCTCTAAACAAGCCTAATTATGTATATAAAAAAAACTCCTTCACTTTATTTAAATGAGTTTTTCGGCTATTTAATTTCCAAAATTCGAACATAAATTCGAAATTGATTTAAAGCCAATAAAATACGAAATTACTTAAAAAGAAGATATTCCCAGTAAGTTTTGTGACAAATTCAAGACAATTTGTTAATTTAAAAAATTTTTACTTAATTTCGAATTTATAAATTTGCATAAAAAGAACTTAGAATGTAAAATTTTCCGGATTTTTTAATAGGAAAAAAAAATAGATTAACTTATCATTGATTTTGGTTTTTATAATTTGTTTTATGGCTTAAGAATTAATACCTTTAAATATATGCCGGCCATTAAGTATCTAGTATAAATTTTGTTATTTTAATATCTATTTTTTTCATATTTTTTCTACTGTAGACTTCATATTTAAGCAGCAGCAGAACATTAGAACGATACATCACAAGAACAACAAAAACAATTATAACAATTTATAGTCGAGTGCAAAAAAGAACAAAGGCAAAGAAAATCAAATTATAATAATTTATAAAATACGCATGGCTTATAAAAGTGTCAACAACATTGAAAAGCAACAAAAACAACAGAATAACGAACAGCAGCAAAACGAACGAATTATAATAAAGCAGCAACAACAAGAACAACAGCAGCTCTTCAACAATAACAATACCAACCACTACAACAACAATTACAATCAAGTGTTAAAATAACAAGAGAACAAAAAAATTAACAGAGAAAAACAGCAAACTCTTAAAGAGTAAGACAAAACCCAACAACAATCACAAGAGCTTGTTTTTTCACATATTTTTTTTTTTCGTTTTATTTTTTTTTGGCCAAAAAGCACCAGAAATACAAGAAGCAGAATTAGACAAGCAAAAAATATTTGAAAGAAATCAAATAAATAAATAAAAAAAATTCCATGTTAAAAGAAATCTAACGACAGATAGACAGACAATAACACGAATTATTATTATTGCTAGAAAAAAAACAACAACAAAATTAAAACATTAATTAGCAGTTTGTTTTGGTTGTTGTTGCTGTCGTTAACGTCGTGATAATTATTAATTTTCAATTGCCAACATTTAATGCCTGCTCGTCTCTACAACGTCACACAAATGATCGCAATTAGCGAAGAACAGCAACAAGACAATAATAATGCCCCCAGCAGCAACCACCCTAATGCAGCAATTGCCACCAATAACATCAACACAAACACAAATACAACAGCCTATAATACAGTCACTAACAGCAGCATCAACAGCCATAGTCACAGCACCAACAGCAGTAGCAATCTTAACACATCTCCCTCAGCAGCAGCAGTAAATGGCCATAAATTAGCCAACAGCAACATTACGAAATTGAAACCTTATAATGGTTATAAACAAACACAAAATATCCTTAATTCAACTAACAACTCTACTAGCAACAACTCGTCGTCCTTATGCTCATCCTCCTCTGCCAACCACACAAATAACACAGCCAATAATGTCAGCTGCAAGTCATCCAATGAAACTAAGCGGCCACCATTGAATGGTGGTAATACAAACAGTATGGCAGCCCATAACAAGACCAACACCACCACCACCAGCTGCAATATGCTGGTGAGCTGCTCGTCTATAGCCCATACAACTACCACAGTTAATACACAATGTAGCGATTCGCAAAATTCACAATCTCAACAGAGTGATAGTATACCGCCGGGCGGTAGTCTATGGACGGCTTTGTATGATTATGAGGCCCAAGGTGAGGATGAGTTAACGCTGCTGAGGGGTCAAGTGGTGTTGGTTTTATCCATGGATCCGAATGTTTCGGGAGATGAGGGTTGGTGGATTGGTAAAATAGGTGATAAGGTAAGCAAATAAAAGCAACAAATCACAAATTATTATAGTCTTAATTAAGCTTCAATCGTAGATCTTTATATAGGCTTAGTTAAGCTCCAATCATTGTCAATGTTAAGCTTCAATCGTGTATCTTTATAGAGTCTTAGTTAAGCTTCAATCGTGGATCTTTATAGATTCTTAGTTACCTAAGCTTCAATCGTGGATCTTTGTAGAGTCTTAGTTAAGCTTTAATCGTAAATCTTTATAGTCTTAGTTAAGCTTCAATCGTGAATCTTTATAGTCTTAGTTAAGCTTCAATCTTTGATTCTAATAGAGTCTTAGTTAAGCTTCAATCGCTGATCCTAATAGTCTTAGTTAAGCTCCAATCGTGGATCTTTATAGTCTTAGTTAAGCTCTAATCGTGGATCTTTATAGAGTCTTAGTTAAGATCCAATCGTGGATCCTTATAGTCTTAGTTAAGCTTCAATCGTAGATCCTTATAGTCTCAGTTAAGCTTCAATCGTTGATGCTAATAGAGTCTTAGTTTAGGTCCACTCGTGGATCTTTATAGAGTCTTAGTTAAGACCCATCGTGGATCTTTATAATCTTGGTTACGCTCCAATTGTGGATCTTTATAGAGTCGTGGATTTTTATAGTCGTAGTTAAGCTCCAATCGCGGATCCTTATAGTCTTAGTTAAGCTCCAATCGTGGATCCTAGTAGAATCTTAGTTAAGCTTTAATCATGGATCCTAATAGTCTTAGCTAAGCTCCAATCGTGGATCTTTATAGTCTTGGTTAAGCTCCAATCGACAATATTTAGTCTTGGTAAGCTCCAATTCTGGATCCTAATAGAGGCTTAGTTAAGCTCCAATCGTGGCAATTTATAAAGTCTTAGTTAGGCTCCAATCGTAGATCGTTATAGAATCCAATCGTATATCTTTATAGAAATCAATCCTAGATCTTTATTATATCCAACCTTACATCTTTATAGAATCCAATCCTAAATCTTTATAGAATCGAATCTTAGATCTTTACAGAATTCAACCGTAGATCTTTATAGAGTCCAATCCTTGATCTTTCTAAATCTTAGATTTTTATAGAATTCAATCCTAGATCTGTATAGAGTTCAATCGTAAATCTTTATTAATTCCAATCTTAGATCTTTATAGAATCCAATCTTAAATCTATGTATATAGAATACAATCGTAGGTCTTCCAATCATGAATTTAGAATTGAAACTGCACTGGGCACTGATCTAGAACCTGAACAACCTGATCTATAACTGAAATGAACTGAAACTGCCTTTTTTATTTTTTATAAACTTCATTTGATCATCTTTTCTAATCAATTTAAATGTTCTTTCTTACAGTGTGGCATCTTTCCCAGTAATTTCGTTACCAATCAGGATCCCATGATGATAAATGTGCCTTCTGCTATTGGTGATATTCAGCCGCATGAAGTTGAATTCGAAGAACTTGACATACAAGAAGTCATAGGAGTTGGAGGTTTCTGCAAAGTACATCGTGGCTACTATCGCAACGAAGAGGTGGCCATTAAGGCAGCAAGACAAACCGATGAGGATATGGAAACCATGCGTGATAATGTTTTGCAGGAGGCTAAATTATTCTGGGCTTTGAAACATGAAAACATTGTTTCCTTAAGAGGTGTGTGTCTTAAGCCGCCTAAATTGTGTTTGGTCATGGAATATGCTAGAGGTGGCAGTTTGAATCGTATACTGGCGGGTAGGAAAATACCACCAGATGTTTTGGTGAATTGGGCCATACAAATAGCAAAGGGCATGAATTATTTGCACAATGAAGCGCCCATATCGGTGATACATAGAGATTTGAAGAGTTCTAATGGTGGGAGAATGGAGAAGTGTTCAAAAGGTTTAATATTAATTTAATTGTTTGTTTTTCTAGTTCTAATCTTTGAAGCTATAGAGGGCGACAATTTGCATAAGAAAACCTTGAAAATTACGGATTTTGGTTTGGCACGAGAGCTGTACAATACCACACGTATGTCAGCTGCTGGTACTTATGCCTGGATGCCGCCCGAAGTTATAAGTCGTGGCACCTACTCCAAGTAAGTTAAAAAACTCTGGTTTTAAGGAATGTTTTTTTTTTTTTATTATTTGTGTTCTTTTTTTTAAATAGATCCTCAGATGTTTGGAGTTATGGTGTCTTATTATGGGAACTAATAACGGGTGAAACACCCTATAAAGGTTTTGATTCCTTATCGGTGGCCTATGGTGTGGCCGTTAATACCCTAACATTGCCAATACCAAAAACATGTCCAGAGGCCTGGGGAAAACTCATGAAAAGTATGAAGAAGTTATAAAAAAGTATAAAGAGTAATTGGTAATTTTTGGTGCTTTTCTATGATTTTAGATTGTTGGGCGAGTGACCCTCATAATCGTCCTGGTTTCAAAGATATTTTACTAAATCTAGAAGACATAGCACGTTCCGGCTTTACTTCCACACCCCAGGAATCTTTTCACACCATGCAGGATGGCTGGAAGAAAGAAATTGCTGAAGTTTTACACGAATTGCGCTTAAAAGAAAAGGTAAGCTTGATCTTTATGCTTTTTGTAATTTAATTTAAGCAATCTATAGAGATTTTTGTGTGTTTTCTTTAAAGATACATAGTAATTTAGCCTATTTGTAGTTTATTGGTTTTCTTCTCTCATCATTTATACAATACAAAATACATATATAATTTTTATGTAAATCATGAAACTCTCCATTTGTAACCTTTCTTTTGCTCCTTTTTCCCCCTCTCTCTTCCATTCTGGTAATTTTTATTTTAATGATAAATATTGTATTGATATTTGTTTTTGTGGTATTTTAAATCAATAATTTCATGGATTTGTATTGAACATGTAAATAATCAAAACCTTCAATCGTAAATTAATGTCCATACCAGCGCTTTCAAACTATTGAAGAGGTAAGAGAAAGTTTTCCCCATTAAATTTTTCCTTTTAAGTGTTTGAAAACATTTCATTATTTATAAATTTATATGTGTCTTAATATAAATATGTTTAATAGCAAAGAAGAGGCCGAGAACAAAAATGGAACTGAAGTAGAGAAATTAGAAACAGAACTGTAACCTTAAGTAAAGCCTGACATAGAACCTTAACTAGAATTGAATTTCTAACTCACCTAGAACCAGACCTTGAATTGCAACCTGAATTAGATATAGACTGAACTAGAATTGATCTGAACTAGAGAAGCTGTCCTTATTTTTTTTTTTCGTTTTCGTTTTTTTTTTTTTTTTGAGAAGCTGAATTCCATTCCCCTTAGGTTTTTTTTAGCTTAGACCAGTACTCAGGAGATGAATTGAATTTTCCTATATTGAAATTGACACCGAATACTTCTGCAGGAAGTTTATTCCATATACGGACAGTACTAGAATTAGTTGCGACAAGCATTGAAGGGATGACCACTACTCAAGCAATGAATTGTGTTGGAAAATTTTATTTGAATTTTCCTATATTGAAATTGACAGGAAATACTTCTGCAGAAAGCTTATTCCACATACGAACAATACGACTAAAGAACGGATTTTCTCTGTAACAAGTTTTTTAGTTACAATTAAAAACCTTTTTTCAAACTGCTTTGTTTGCTTCAAACCAACTCTGCTGTATTTAATGCTTTAAATTTGTAATTTTAACTCTATGTTTGTCAAACTATTTTATTATTATAACCAAACAAAAAAAAACTTCAAACTCTTTATTAATCACATCGTTACTAAAAACTCTCCTCTGTTACAGGAACTGCGCAACAAAGAGGAACAGCTGCGTCTCATACAAATGCAACAGCATCAACAAGCCAATAATTTAAAGCTCTTCGAACAACAATTGCGCGAACGTGAGCTGGAACTTATGGGCCGTGAGCTAATCATTGCTCAGACAATACCGAAACCAAATAAACGACGTAATAAATTTAAATTCAAACCTAAAAAGGATCCAGTGCAAATATCCTTGCCCACGGAATTTCGTCATACCATAACGACAATACGTGATCAGACGTGTGTGGTGCCGACGCCTCCTGGTTCGCCGGCCATATCGGGCCTGAGGATAGTAGCACGTAAGTACAAGTATTTTTTTTAACTTAACTCGTTATATTGCAGGATTATGGGGAGAAACACAATAACCCCGAATTATGTACATACATATATAGAAATTTTTAGGAACGCAAACATGATCATACTAATTTTGTTTAATTTTCGTTAATAAGCTCGGGACAGTGCCTATAGCAAGCTAGTTTTCATAAGAAGTTCTTGAACTAGTGTTAAAGGTTTTTTAAAGAGTCTTAAGCTTAATGATTTTTTTTTTTATTTAAAGTTAAATTTTAATAAATAATAATGAATTTTACAGTAATTACAAATAATTTTTATAAAAGTTATAATTTATTTAATTTTTTTTTAGATATTTTTATAATTTCTTGTATGTAGAAGCTTATGTTTTCCTTAATTTATATAAAAAACATTTAAATTTAAATGCTAGTAATGAGAGCAACTCCTTAAATCTTTACAAAGTCACAGTAATCAAGTAGAATATCCAAATGAAGGCAATGGCAGGCAGTTGGAACAAAAGTCTCCAGTTTTTGGTGCATCCTAAAGGGCGGCGATGTTGACAGGAGCCTTAGAGTCATTCAAAAAGACCTGAGTACATTATAGCGGTAGACAACTCCTTGTTAAAGTGTGCTTTCAATGTAAGTAACTTGGACTGGACACTTGTCATTTCATTGAGATGTTCTGCATACCCGTCTTTTGACATAAAGTGAACATTTGCAGTGTACTCTCCATAGATCATGGAGTCCTGGCATTTCATTGTGCAATATGTTCTGGATATCTACATATGTATGTACATATAATAGGCTTCTTAACATAAAGTGAACGGTAGGAATGCACCACTTATATTCCAATTCAGCTTAGTGTTTCGAAAGAAAATGACAGTTCATTAACGAGATAACACCAAATGTTCTAATAGCCATCATTACAGACAATTGCCTTTTGGCACTACAGAAACGCACTTAAAATAATGCTCTGCGTCCCCTTATACATCTCTACTGAATTCAAATGAGAAAGGTCTTGTTTTTAGAGCGAACATTTAGAAGAATCAACTCGAAATACTTACGATTTCCAGGATTTGATAAAGAATTTATGTAAAACTCTCTTAATAGCACCTTGTAGCTTGACTTTAGTTGATTTCGATTGATTTGATTTAGGTTGATTTTCTTATTTTTAAACTTAATTTTGCTTAATATTTTAATTATTTTTATTTAATTTGTTAATTGTTTTTTTTTCTTTTTATTTTGTTTTACCCATTTTGTTTTTCTTTTTATTTTGTATCATAATTTATGTTGCTTGAATTACCTGTATATGCACCAAATACCTAACTACTCGCTTAAACACCAGTGAGTCCTGATGGTTTCAAGGGTAAAACCTGGGGTCCCTCCACGGTACACCAACGAGAACGTTGCCATCTTAATACTGCCATCCATTCGACCGAATGGCATGCTGCAAATGTAACGAGCAACTCTTCGTTTAGCAAGAGTGCTCCCAATCTAGATAAGAAGGCCGCCATACGACAACAACAACAGCAAAATTCTTGCAACTCTACACCTTCGTCACCCAATAACGGCTACAATCCAGCACATCATTATGTACATCAGCTTAGTAATAATAATAATACGGCTACTTCACCTACATCGACAACACAAGGTATCCATACAGCAAACGCTTTAGGCTCTTGTT
Organism: Bellardia bayeri; assembly: GCA_950370525.1. Classification (NCBI taxonomy): domain Eukaryota; kingdom Metazoa; phylum Arthropoda; class Insecta; order Diptera; family Calliphoridae; genus Bellardia; species Bellardia bayeri. The sequence continues at coordinate 7,432,135 of OX493266.1, read as the reverse complement.
CAACGTTATCATTATCATCACCAGGTACTCCACCATGTAGTTCAACATCCATGACCATGGTTTCTAGCATTCATCCAGCTTTTGTTACATTAATACAAAATAACCAGGGCAATAATCTAATGCATTCTAATCATATTACTACTACTACTGCTACTACTTCCACTACCAGTAATTCTACTTCATTGGCTTTTCATCACAGTAATAATCCCAATAATAATAACAACAACATTAATCATTTTGTGGTTAATTCAGGTAGTAGCTCGTCTACTTTAAACTCTCATAACAAAGCTAATGATTTACGTTTAAGCGGTAAGAAACAAATTAAAAAGAAACATTTAATAACTAAGTCCCATGATGGGGGACTAGATTCTTTGTTGGGAAAAAAACCTGCTAAACCATTGCCTTTTGAGTGTCCCTTGAATAACTATGACTCGGACAGAGAGTCCATAACACCCACGGTGGTGGGTTGTTTCCCCTTTAAACGTCATGCTACTCAAATGATGCCTTTGCATCAGGACAAAAGTCCGGTAAATGATCTAAAACAGTCCAATAGTTTAGGCAATAGTCCGGCCATAGGTAGGAAAAAGTTCTCTTTGGATAGCCGCCTGTCACCTTTAGCCAGACGCCAACAATTGTCTTATATATCACCAGATATCTCCCCCCTGGTGGGGGAGAATCCGTTTTTGACCTCCTGCTCTCAGCAGAGTTCTTTAATCTTGAGCGATAGCAAGCCGGACAATCCCACCTATGATCGTTTGTTTTATACGTCTTTGCAAAAGTCTTTAGATGAAATATTCTCCACTTCTTGTGTTAATACCACCAAGGGCCAGCTGTCTGACAAAGCTTTGGCTTCCAGTTGGCAGAAATCGGAACCGGTAAGTTCCAAGTCTAGCGTAAATTTAACCATGTATTCCTCCACTTCTCAGCTGGCCGAGGATTTGGAGGAAACCGAAGATCCTGAATCACCTTATTACCGCTTCCAGCGCAATGGTTCGGGTTCTCAATTCCCGCGGCACTGTTTCTTTCGCAAACCCTCTAATGCCTATGAGAAAGCCCAGCTAACACAAAATTATCGCCCTATAGCGGCCAACGATAATAATTCCTCTTTTAGATCTTGTCACTCCAACGAAGAGCAGTTTAATTCTCTGAATTCTATAGAAAATTCTTCGCAAGATAATTCTTTGAATTCCCAGCAAACATCACGTAAAAGTTCAGTGGTTACCTTCCACTTGAACAACAACAGTTCCAGTAGTTCTCACAATAATTCCTCTACGCTCAATTCCTTTGAAGATTGTCACATTGAATCCAATACTTCCACACAAAATCACTCCTTTAGCTTTGCCACCTACTACTCGGACAGCGATAATTCACGCCATTTAAAGGACTCGTTTTTCATGAACGAAAATTCCATAATGGCCCAAAGAAAACTGCAGGATGTACAACCTGATCCGGAGGTTATACAAATGAAAAAACAGTTGTTAAAACAAGAATTACTATTGCAACAGCAGCAGCAACAACTGCAGCAAAAACAGCAGCAAACCTCTACATTAACGACAAAATCCAAAGATAAAACGAAAAAATCTAAAGCCTCTAAGAGTTTAGTCTCGAGCCCCGACTCTTTGCAGTTGGGCTCCCAAAGTCATTCCTCAAATTCGGCCAAATTTAAAACCCTAATGAGTTTCTTTAGTCTAGGCACTTTGACGCGCTCCAAGAAGAAATGTCAAAAGTCGAAAAGTTCTTATAAGTTATTTCAAAATACATTGGAGAGTCAACGGGACTCCATAAGAATATCACCGCAACGCACCAAGTCGTGCGATCAATTGGAAATGGTGTGAGAGAAGGGAGGATTAAAAAAACAGGTTTAGTTTAAAACTAAACAGCATAAGGTATCGTTGAAATAAAATTATAGAAGGCCTGGTTTAAAGATTATTTAAGTAAGAATAATTTAATCTAAAATATAGATAACTTAGCAAGGCTTTCAATTGTAGGTTAAATAAAAAGATTTTATGGTTTGATATTAATACAAAAAGCTGGTTAATAAGAAAAGTTTGTATTTAAAGAACTTACAAACGGCGCTGTAAATAAAACCAATTTTATATAGGAATAAAATTCTTATACATAGTTGAAAAGCTTTTAAAGCTTTATAACTCCATATTTAAAGCTTTAAATTGAAGGCTTTATTTTTTTTTAAATTAAAAGTTTTCATGTTTTATCACTTTATAATTGAAAACTTTTTATTTGGAGTTCATAAGCTTTATATAAAAAGCTGAATCTAAGGAAAAGCTTTTGTTTACAAACTTGAAACTACAAAAGATTTTGTTTCAAGGTGTTTATAAAGCTTTAATTTCTTTAAAAACTTAAAAGCTTTTATGTAAACAACTTTATAATTGAAAAGCTTTTATTTAAAGACCATGAACTTTGTAGAAAAAAACTGAATCAATGCAAAAGCTTTTATTAAGAAACTTGAAATTACAAAAGCTTTTATTTCAATTTAAAAAGCTGTAGTTTTCTTTAAATTAAAAGCTTTTATTTGTAGACCTTAAACTGTATATAAAAAGCTGAATCAATGCAAAAGCTTTTTTTAAAAAACTTTAAATTACAAAATCTTCAGAAAGCTTTAGTTTTTTTAATTAAAAACTTTTATGTAAATAACTTTATAATTGTAAAGCTCTTATTTGCAGAGCTTTCTAGAAAAAACTTTAATTTAAAGGTTTTATATTACAAAAGCTTTATTTGAAGATCTTTATAATATAAAGGTAAATAACTTTATAATTAAAATGTTTTTATTTGTAGAGCTTTCTAGAAAGAGCTTTTATTTAAAGGTTTAATATTACAACAGCTTTTATTTGAAGATATTTATAACATTAAGGTAAATAACTTTATAATTGAAAAGCTTTTATTTCTAGAATTTAGAACTACATATGTATATATAAAAAGCTTTTATATAAATTTGCATTATTATCTAAGCTGTCATTTGTATGAATTACAACTAATTGTGCTTTAAAAGCTTTAATTTCAAATTTCAATAAATACACTTTTATAACTTCATAATTCTACAGACGTAAGTTTTTAATGGAAAAGCTTTTATATAGCGAAAATAAAAAAGCTTTTTTACAAAGTAAAAGCAGCTTTAGCTCAAAAAATTCCACTAAAAAGCTTTATAATTACATTATAAAGTTAAAATTTAAAAGCTTTTTTTCTAGTTTTCCTAAAAAAAGCTTTAATAACTTTATTATCACTAGCGTAATTGGTAAAACATTTTTTGTAAAGTTCTACTTAAAAAGCTTTTATTTTAAGTTGTATTAAATATGTTCTTTAGTTTGGAAACTTTTAATTGAAATTAGTAAAATTGTGGCCCAGCTATAAACATAACAAAAACCTTTTTAAAGTTCCCTTTTTATATATTTGATGTTCTTTAGATGGGATTTTTGTGGTCAAAATTTGTAGATCTTGTGTTTAAAGTATAAAACTAATAAAAAGCTTTGTTGGTTGGTTTGGTTTACGTGCTTGCCTGCAAGCATTCAAGTGAAATCTTTTAAACCCGTTTTGAAAACGAACACACCACTCGTTGAACAGTTGATTAGAAAGCTTAGTTAAGACCTAGGAAAAAGCTGTCTATAGGTGTCCTGAAACCATTTAGTTTGGCTTTAAATTTTTAGTATTTAAAGCTTTAAAAGTAATCAAAATCTGTCCCTCTCACTATCTTTAGTAAGCAAATTATAATATAATTTTTTTTACTATTAAAAGCTGTTTATTAAGAGTTTTTTTCTATTTTAAATTTTTATACTATATTTAGTGCTGTAGCTAAGCTTTTTTTCAAACTCTAGGTAATGGTTTAGTTTTTATTTATTTGAATTGTAAAAAAAAATCATCATTAAAACATTTTTGTACCTAAGAAAACAAGGAGTAGTTAGCTGTAAATTTAACGAAAAGTAAGAAAAAAGCGTTATGGCTTTCTTTCTTTATGCTTTTTTTTAGCCGTTATTTAAGACGTTAAGACTTTATTTTTTTTATAATAAATTAAATTTAGTTGATAAAAGTGCCTTTTTTAATGAAACTAATATTAAATATTGCATTTAGTTTAAGTTTTAGTAACAAATTTTTTAAAACAAAAAAAAAACTATTGATTGCATTTTTATTTAATTTATTTGTAAGTTTTTATTATTTATAATATTTTTAACAAATTAAAGTCGTCTTTTAGTTTTTTTCAATTGTTTTGGAAATTTTGTTTTAAAACTTTGTTTTGAAATTGTTTATTATCATTATTATTATATCAAAACTGTATTATTTTATTATAATTTAATTAATTATTTCCTTTTCTTTATTATTTTTCAAATATGGCAATTATGAATTATCAAATTCACCACTTAATTTGCAATATTTCCCTTTCAAACCTTTTTTTATTATCATATGTATTTAATTGTTTGATTTTTTTATGTTTGTTAAAAAAAACTGTGATTTATTAAAAAAAAAAGAAAAACTGTTTTATAATTTTTGTGTATTATTTTAATTATTTAAAAAAACAAACATTTAATTTTGTAGCAAAAACTCAAACCCCCCTTATAAATGAAATCAATTTTAATAGTCTTATAAAGAATAAATTATATATTTTATCGTTTTTTTTTGTTTAATTTTGTATTAAATACTTTATTATTTTATTTATTATTCTTTAAGTTATAATTTTTAAAATTTAGTATTTTAAGTAAATTTTTATAATTTTTTTTAACATTTTAATTATAAATTTTAAAACTAAAAATATTCCATATTTAAACCAACAAACAACAACGATTTAAACAGTAAATCTTTTATAAAAAAACAAAATCTACACGCAACAAAAATTTACTAAAAAAAAACAACAAAAATAAAAACTTAAAAAAATCATCAAACACTGGTTTTATTTTGTAACACCAAACCTTAAAAAAAATACTTGGGTAAAGGCCAAAAAATGAAATTCCCTTAAATATTTTTTTTTTACTTAATAACACCTGTTAAAATTATTTCTCTTCTTTTAAATACTGCTGCTTCTAAAGGCTATAATACCAAAGATGATTGGTGTTCTCCCATACACACCATGCCGGCTGGTGGCCCAAATCTTCCCATTATGTCTCCAAATCCTTATCTACTAAGTCGTTTTACTTCCAACATACCCATGCCTACGTTATATGCCGGTGATGCAGTGCGCAAACCAAAATTATCTGTTATCGAGGTTTTGCTGTACAATATGGCGGCGCTTTTAGCTGGCGTAGCGGCTGGTTATGATGTACGCATGTCAAATGTTTCACCCTTTCATCCGACACTGTTGAGCGATGTACCTGCCTTAAAAGCTCCCATGGATATGGAGCTGCCACAGGTGGGAGAAGATCGCCGTTTTGCGGCCAATACCTATCATGGCACTGGAAATCGTAATAGGTGAGTGTTAGTCTAAAGCCTACCGTTTTACTAGGGTGTTAGTCTAGAGTCTTAGTCTAACGTTAAGGTCTTAGTCGAGAGCATTAATCTAGCGTCTTAGTTTAGAACTTTAGTCTAAAGCCTCACTCGAGGAGTCTTAGTCTAGACACTTAGCCTAAGGACTTAGTCATAGTCTAGAAGCTTGAGTCTTAGTCAATTTCTACCTTCATAATCGAGACTTATTCTTGGTCTACAGACGTAGTCTAGTCTAGCGTCATGGTCTAGTCTTCGCCTAGATACTTTTTTTTTTTGATAATGGGGTGCTGAATCTTCATAGGTATAAATCGGTATTCAGTATGTGAGATTAAACTTGCAAGTCACCTACTCACTAAACCGCCTTCTTATTCGTCAGACTTAGTCTTAGCCTAGAGTCTTAGTTTAGTGTCAGAGTCTAGAGACTTATCTTATTCTACAGACTTAGTCTTACTCTAGAGACTTTGACTAGAGTTTAAGTTTAGTGTCTCAGTCTAGAGACTTAATCTTAGTTTAGAGACAGTCTTAGTCTAGAGACTTAGTCTTATTCTACAGACTTAGTCTTACTCTAGAGACTTTGACTAGAGTTTAAGTTTAGTGTCTCAGTCTAGAGACTTAATCTTAGTTTAGAAACTGTCTTAGTCTAGAGACAGACTGCCGTATTTATAAAAAATAAAGTAGACTTGAAGTGTGCTTTAAGACAAAATTTTCTTAAAGTACACTTGAAGTCTACTTTAATTTTTTATAAATACGGCAGTTAGACTAGAGACTTAGTCTAGATTTTAAGTTTAGTGTCACAGTCTAGAGACTTAGTCTTAATCTTAGTCTGAAGACTGCCTTAGTCTAAATACTTAGTCTTAGTCTAGAATCCTTCACCAGAGTTTTACTCTACAATCTAACTTATGGCTAAATTCACAGTCTTTAGTTAGCTAATGGCAAAGGCTTAAATAATGATTCTTTATTCGCAATGCTTAGTTTGCCAGAAGAATAACAAGTAATAGTTAAACAATAGTTACTATTTTAGTTTACCAATGGTTAACTAATGTCCAAGAATTCGGCCATTATTGTTATATTTTAGAGAGTAGTCTAGTCTTAGTCTCAATAGTACAATTAAATTATTTATTACTTTCTCACACCATCCCAGAACCGCCTTAAGCTCTCTCACCTACGAACCTTCCGATGCACCCGATTCACCCAGACGCAACGTCGATTCCCCTTTGGCTCACAACAAGCACCAAGCAAAACAATCCTCCCAAAATGTTGTAGATAGTGCTGCAGTATTTACAAAATTCCAACATCAACCATCACATATACCCCAGCCACAATACACGAAATCACTGACACAACCGCCCACGCCCCAACACTATCATCATCCCCAGCAGCTGCAGCAGCAAATACGCAAAATGCCTTCAACCATATCGACTACAACCACCAGTGGTTTGGGATCAAATTTCACCAATAACACATCGGGTATATTGTCTTCCTCGTTGGGCAGTCACACCCAACCGCCGACACCTTCGCCCAGGCGTAAAATCAGCACCTCATCGTTTACGGAAAATCTGGAGTATTCCGAGCAGGATGATAATCTGCCCATAGACCAGACATTTAGAGGTTTTCATTTGGGGGGCCAGGTGGGTATGTGTGCTGGTGGTGTAATTGGCCAGCCGCCCATATACGCGCCCCAGGATTATATGAGAAATGGTCCAAGTTTTTCCAATGATGGTGGAGCCTATGGAGCGGGAGCTCATAGAGCGGGTTATTTGGGTAAGTATACTGAACATAAGTATGTATTTGTAAATTTTATTGTAATATTCCTCTGATTTTTAAAGGCTCTAATTACTTTCCCTATCGCCCTGAACACCAAATGACCTATGAAAGAGATTGCAAGTCTTATCCAGACTATTCCTATGATTACAATCATCGCTTGCCCAATTACTATGATTATAATTATGATCCACAGCCGCCTCCGCCACCAGCACCCCAGCAACATCATGCCTCACCGCCTGTGGTGAGAACGCCGCCACCCCGAGTTCCCCAAATGGGGGTGACAGCAGCGGGCCACAGACGTACACCTTCCAATATATCCAATAATTCCAATTATAATCAAGGCTTTAATCTAGACTATGATGAAGCTCTCAATCAGCAGTACGAATACAATAGCATGGCTTTGCCTCTAACTAGCGAATATGGAGGTGGGGGACCAGCAACTTATAGGGAAACGGTACCCACAGGAGCTGTACCACCACCCACTAAACAAGAATTGTATAAAAGCTCTCCGAAACCTGCAAATCGCTTTATTTCGAATACACGCAATGAGATTTCGTCGCTCAATCGTATGCGTGACTATGAAAATCTTCCATTTAATGTCAGTCCTTTGCACAAACCTTTGTATCAGTATAGACGAGGTGAGGGTACGCCTTTGCATAATACGCCACAACGCACAGTATACACGCGTTCCAGATCTACACCCATGTCACCGATTAACATGAAGACATCACCTCCATCACCAGCGCCCGCACATGCTCACCACAAACCCTCCTCCATACCACGTCTAATGCCCGAGAGGCCCGACAGTTTGCCTTTTGATACAAATTCTTTGGCCTTTTGTGCCGGAGTGGGTACAAAATTGCGTTCCTCTTTGAAAAAGTACAATAATTATAAAACGCCCAATGGTGCTCCTCTAAATGGTACAGCAGCAGTAACAGCTACTGGCTCTGCAATACCGCTACCCACAAATAATACAACTACAGGTACCGCCAATAGTACACCCACAAATCCCACACCACCCGACTCGTATACCAGTGATGACAGCTCTTATTTAAGTGCCAAAGAGGGCTCCATTTCCTCACACAGTCGTGTGCGCTTTAGTCCCGAGGCCTATTTGGATGCCAACAGTCCTGGCGGCCTTAACAATCCCCATAGCTCATCCTCCACACACAAGTCTCTGGCTCTCTACAGCAGACGTTTGTCGCGACGCAACACGCCGGAAATTTCCGGTTCCTCAACATCACCCTCATCCTAGCAGGGTTTTGCCAATCTACGAGTACAATTGGCCCGCAGTCCAGGTGCTCGTTCCAGTACATTGTCATTAAATACACAAAACTTTATGCCAACGGGTCTGACCTCACCTCAACTACAAACACAACAGCAACAGCAGCTGCCCTATCGTTGGTATTCGGGTGCCAGGCGTTCACGTTCGGCTCAATATGAATATCAAATGTAATAATGATGCAATGTCTTTGTATATACTCGTACATATATAAACTATAGGTATGTTAACATAATTATCTTTGCAACTTAAAAATCTCTTGCTCTCTTTACCATTGACATTTATTGAACTTTCTCTCATTCAATCTCCTTCTCTCTCTCTCTCTCTGTCGGCATTATCAGGTTTCGTAGAAAATTTTTATACATATATATAGAGTATTTATATTCATTGAATGTAATTATGATTTGAAGGGCACGAGTTAAAGTTTTGCTGCCTTGTGTTAACAAAAAAAATCCAATTACCGAACTAACATTTTCACGTCCTTAAGATAGTTTACGTTTTTGTTGAAAACTTTAGGCATTAAGAGAATTAATTCTCAGCAATACTATTAAGCAGTTATTCAATGATAAACGGGCAGAGTGTTGGGACGTTAATCAAGCTATAGGATGAACTGTTGCCTAACCCCTCTAGTCTTGGACTATAGCCTGGCTTCTAGTCTTGGAATACAGCTTGGCGTCTAGTCTTGGAATACAGCCTATCTATTAGTGTTGCACTATAGCCTGGCTTTTAGTCTTGCACTATAGCCTGGCCTCTAGTCTTGCACTATAGCCTGGCTTTTAATATTGGACTATAGCCTGGCTTTTAATCTTGAATGATAGTCTGGCACTATAGCCTGGCTTTTAATATTGGACTATAGCCTGGCTTTTAGTCTTGAATGATAGCCTGGCCTTTAGTATTGGACTATAGCCTGGGTTCTAGTCTGGGTTTATAGCCTGGCCTATACTCTTAGACTCTGAATAGGTTTTATAGTTTAGCCTGTTTTTCCCACCTGCTTGATTATTTATTTATAATTTTTTTCATTAACTCCATTTTTGCCAAACTTTTTTAACCTCTAACTTTGTAAATATTATTATCAAGTAAAACTGTAAAACCAACTAAACAATTGCTACAAAAGTAAGTAAAACAATATAGAGTTGTATGTAACAAATTAAGACAAACATTATTTAACTAAAAATTTTATAATTTGATTAAAAAAAAAAAAAAAATAAAAATTCAAACAAAAAATTCTGCGTACATGTAAAAATTGCCTTAAAAACACATTAAAAAACACAAATTATTGTATTTTTTCGCGTCTAAGTTTAAAAGAATAATTAAACATAAATAAATTATAAGCCACAAAACATTATAGAAAAAATCCTAATTAAAAAAAAAACACACAATAAGAATTTGAAATCTAAAGGAAAACAAACAAAATTTTGAACAAAAAATTACAATATTTATAAAATAAGAAATTTAAAAGAAACTCTATTAAATTAAAATAATTTGACATAAATTCTAATATTTTTTGAGTTTAAAATTTATATAATGTATTCAAAAGTTTAATAACATGATGAAAGGTCACAGGTCATAATGTAAAACATGATTTGTGTTAAAAATATCTAACATTATCTTTTTCTAACATTATTAAAAAAAAAAATCAAATTTAAGGCTGACATTAAAGACACACAATAAACTTACGAGTATATGTATTTAAATTAAAATAATTTAAAAAATATTTTCAAAAAATTTCGAAATTTATAAAAAAAAAACAGCATTAACACCAAATATAAAATCTAAGTAAAACAGAAAGAAAATATTTAATAAGAGAATACTTAACGTATTTCTTATATGGAAGAAGACAAATGTATGTATAAATGTAATCAATGGTAAATTTGTATTGTAATTTAATAAATATTTAATTAAATCAAACAGAAAGCTTCATTATAAAAACGATATATTAAACACATGAAACGGAAACGGAAGAAAAAAATATTAAAGAAAGAAATTATAAAAAGAGGATGACAATAGCTGATATAAAGGAGACTCCATAGGGGAACCCTATAGAGCAGTATTCACACGAGAAACTCTATACAGAAGTCTCTAGAAATTCCATAGAGAGTCTATAGAGGAATTCCATAAAGGAATCTTTATAGTGGAGTCTTTATAAAGGAGACTCAATAGAGAAGTCTCTATAAAGCAGTCGCTAAAGAGGAGTTTCTATAGAGGAGACAAAATAGAGAAGTCTCTATATAGCACTCTCTATAGTGTAGTCTCTATAGAGGAGACGAAGTATCTATAGAGGAGTCTATATAGGAATTCCATAGAAGAATTTCTATAGAGGAGACTATAGAGAAATTCCATAGATGAATCTCTATAGAGGAGACAAAATAGAGAAGTCTCTATAGAGGATACTCTATAGAGAAGACTCTATAGAGAAATTCCATAGATGAATCTCTATAGGGGAGACTCAATAGAGTAGTTTCTATAGAGGAGACTATAGCGAAGTCTCTATAGAGGCATTCCATAATGGAATCTCTATAGAGAATTCTCTATATAGCAGTCTCTATAGAGGAATCTATATAGAAGAGATTATATAGAGAAGTCTCTATATAGTAGTCTCTATGGAAGAGACCCTTCCCGTATCTAATAAAGCCCTAATGTTAAAATCTTCGTTGTCGTCGTTTTCCCTTCCCAGATTAAATGGATCCACAGGTGTGAAATCTTTGAATTGTGTACCATATTAAATATTTCTCAGCAGAGTCCTTCCATGCCTGATACTAATGTCCACAGAAAGTCTAATAAATATTTGTGTAGTCAAGTTAGAAAAACATCAAATACCAGAATCTATTGGATTGCCCTGAATGAAGTCTCTAAGATTCAACAAAATTTTATTGAAGATAAAGTAGATTAAACCAAGGTTTTTCTAAAATTTAGCCGATTCATTGTGAGAACTACATTTTTCAGTTCCATAATAAAGAAGCCTTCTTTAATAGTCGTATAACCAGACAAATGCTTTCAATTCTGAGGCTAATGGTATCCCTACGAAATTTAAAGTATATTAGTTTGACAATTTTCTATATAATTGTTGATTTCCCTTTCCTTCCTATAGTCTTATAAAAAGAATATGTCCCTCTTCCTGAATTGTAAGGGATCAAGTTTATAGTTCTTAAAATTTAGCAGGTATTTGTCAAATTTTATGAAAAGTTTTCCAATTTCCCCTCTATAGTCTTGTAACAAGATCCTGAGTCTGCTATGGAGGAGACTCTATAAAGGAGATCCTACACTGTATAGAGGAGTCTCTATAGAGCAGATTCTATGGAGGAGACTATAAAGAAGATTTTATAGAGGAGATTTTATGGAGGAAACTCGATACAAGAGACTCTATGGAGGAGAATCTATGGAGGAGACTGTATAGAGGAAAGTCAATAGAGGAGACTCTATGGAGGAGAATCTATGGAGGAGACTCTATAGACGAGACTCTATAGAGGACACTCTATAGAGATTCTATGGAGGAAACTGGATAGAGGAGACACCATGTAGGAGAATAGTTGACACTGAGACTAGGTAGGTAGGTAGGAAGGCTGGTGTGAGTCACCTCACACCTTCACCCAGAGACCAATATGGTCCATTGCGATGCCTTGATAGAAGAAGTATCCACTGAGACTAGATAGAGGAGACTATGTAGGAGACTCTATAGAGTAGACCCCATGGAGGAGACTCTTTGGAGAAGTCTCCATAGAGAAGTCACTGATTTATAAAACTATTATTATCGCAATTATTTTCCACACTTTCCATTTAATCATATATAACTTAAAAATCAAACAAATTATTAAGCTTTTTTAACAAATTTTAATTTCCATTTTAAACGTTTTGTTTCCTTATTAACACAACTATATTATAAAATTTATCTAAACAAAGAAAACTTATTTAGCTTAAGCTTGTTTCATATTTTTAAAACAAATATTTATATAATTTTAATTTTACAACAAAAAAGTAACTGAATAAAAGACAAAAAAAAACATAAAAGATTTTCTTGTTTAGCCAAATTGTTACAGAAAAAAGTAATGAAACCGTTCTTTTAAAGCAAACTACTATAAAACTATATTATTAAAAAAATTATTAATTATATACATATATGTTTAAACATAATTTTAATCAAACATTATTAAAGCAAAAGAGTTTATTAAACGATGTAAAAAAAACGAGAAAAAATCCTATAATAAACTACCGCCCCATCCCCATGTAAAATTAAAAGAAAAATAAACAATTTTATAGACCAATATTTAAAGAATACAATAAAAAAAGAAAAAACATTTCCAAATAATGAAACGTATACCCAATGAAGTTGAAAAAGTAAAGGAGAAAAACAAAACCAAATAAATTTATAGTTAAATTAAATTTAAACATAATAAAAACAAGAAGCTTAAAGCAAGTAAATTAAAACCCAATAAAATGTAATAGTTAATTTGAAAAAAGAAAACCAAAATAATACTAAACAAGAACACAAAATAATTGAAATATATAAACTAAATAAGAAAATAAATAAAGAACAAGGCTGTTTTTTTTTTTTTTTTTGTTAATAATCCCATTCCCCAATCTAATGGATCTCTAAGATTAAACTCTTCACTGTGAAACATGATCAATTTGCCGCTTTTCTAGTATAAAGGATCCTCAAGTTTAAAATCTTTGATTTGTTTTAAAGTCTTGTCCTGTATATTCTATGTAATGGATCCCTAACATAAAAATAATCGCTGTGTAATATGACTTGTTTGGAAGTCTTATACTCTCTCTGAATGTAATGGATCTCTAACATAAAAATAATCGCTGTGTAATATGACTTGTTTGGAAGTCTTATACTCTTTCTTAATGTAATGGATCGATCCCTAACATTGAAATCTTCTTTGTGTAACAAGATAAACTTCCCCCTTTCTGGATTAAAAGGTTCCTCCGGACTGAAATCTTTGAGTTGGTTGCGATTTTAAATGTTTCCCTGCAGAATTCTTCCATGTCTGATACAAGTTCATTGACTGAATTACAGTTAGGAATACATCCTTATAAAACGAAAGATATTTCCCAATTCCTGAATCTACTGAATAACCGAGTGTGAAGTCTTTAAGATTCAGTAAAAATAAGAAAATAAAGATTCAAAGAAAAATAAGATGTAATCATAAATTTCCTATAATATGGAGGATTTATTAGGAGTACCCAATTTTTCACTTTGGTAATAAGGAAGCCTTCTTTAACAGTTATATTTCCCTTCCGGAAGCCAAAAAACCTATACCAATGATATCTTTAAGAGTTAGAAGAATTCGTAAGGTCATAAAACAAGCGATATATCCCAATTTTGGAATCTACTGGATAAACCTGAATGTAGACTTTAAGAGTTACCAAGAATTTTATAAAGACGAGAAAGTTTTGATCATAAAATTCTTTGAACTTGGCGGATTTATTATGAAAAAATACATTTTTAACTTTAATAATAAATAAACAAAAGGCAAAAGAAATGACCCACTTTCTGCAGCTGACGGTATCTTCAAAGAGGTAGAAGAACTTTTTATATCATAAAACAAAAGATAATCCTGAATGTAAATTTTAAGATTTGCCAAGAATTCACCAAAGACGAAGAAGTTAATTTTGGCGGATTCATTATGAAAACTACATTTTTCACGTTAATAATAAAGAAACCTTCTTCAATAGCCTTATAACAAGAGAAATGATCCACGTCCTGAAGTTAATGATCCCCTTCCTAAATCGTATGGATGCCCTTGATTGTAGTATATAAGTTTTAGTAGGAATTTGGAAAATTTAAAGAGAAGTTTTCTCATTTCTCCTATAGTCTTATTACAATAAATATGTATTCCTTCTAGAATCATAGGGATCCTCTAGATTATAGACTTTAAGATTTAGTAGGAATTTGTATTTAAGCTTAACAATTTCCCATACTTTTGCTGATGGCTTGTGAACACATCAATTCACAACAATTTTAAGTCTAAGAACAAGATTAATATACATTTTACACTTCTCGAATCCAGTTGATCCCTATGACACAAATCTTTAAGATTTAGTGGAAATTTTTTAAAATTTGTTTGAATTATGTTCACCTTCCGGAATATAATAGATCCTCAAAACTCTTCTTGTTCCAAAAATTCATAGACATAAATTACTAGAATACTAGAATATCCTTATAAAAATTCTTATATACAGACTTAAAAAAACATGTATGTTTACCTTCCGGAATCTAAGAGATACTCACAACATTTACCTTTAAGGAATCGATTTAGGAATGCAACCGTTCCCACATTTTTCGAAAACTTTGAAGAATAATTGTGTAGGTTTCTTCTTGTGTAGGTTTCTTCCAAAAGCTACATTACTATAAATGGTAAAGGAAGATCCTTCTGCAGTTCGAAGAAGATTAATTGTTTGAAATGATGAAAAATCCACATCTAGAGATTTAGAATAATAAGTATGTTCAACTTCCGGAATCTAGGGGATGCGCACAACCTTTGCCTTTGAGCAATCGATTTAGGAATACAACCGTTTTCCTGCTTGGGTGAAGGAACATCTTTCGAAAACTTTAAAGAATACTTTTTTGAAGTATGGTTACCATCCGGAATCTAATATATCCTTAAAACTCTTCTTGATCCAAAAACTCATAGATTTTTAATAGATTTGGGTAAAGCTACATCCTTTTACAGTTGGAAAAATAATTGTTTGAAATTTTGAAAATTCCTCATCTAGACACTTAGAACAATAAGCATGTTCACCTTCCGGAATCTAATAGAACCTTACAACTCTCCTTGTTTCAAAAACCCATAGAATTACATTACTACAAAGCGTAAAGGTACATCCTTCTACAGTTCGAAAAATAATTGTTTAAAATGATGGAGAAATTCTCATGTAGAGACTAAGGAATACAACCGTTTTCCTCCTTGGGTGAAAAAACATCTTGAAATCTACCCTTTCCTATAACTTTTCGCTGTGTGTGTTAAAAATCTAAGGATATTGACGAAAATTCAACAAAAGAGGACGAAATTAATTCATGCATTTTTTTCAAATTGTTTAATCTATTAAGGAATACAGCCGTTTCATTTTTTGGATATAGTCTTAACAACAACAGCCTTAAACTAAAAGGAAACTGATTGACGTGACTGAAATATCGGGAATTTGTGGCTGAATTCTGCCTTAAAACAAGTGCAATTTTTTATTGCTAATACTACAAGATTATCATAACGAAAATCTCTGATATGTACATATTTGCGAAATAAGTTTTGGAATAGCTTCATTATCCTAAGTACATGAAGAGATATTCTTCTGATACTTTAGATTAGGAGAAATCTCACTATTCCTAAAACTAACAGCTTCATATGAATGAAATCTTAAAATTTCCTAACTTGGCAGATTAATTGCGGACACCACGCTGCCCCTGAACAGATCTTCTGCTTTTTTAAACCCAGGAAAATCTTTTCGTTTCTTATACTTTTAGATTTACATAAAATTGATAGCGTTTTATCAAAGGTCAACTGTATTGGTACATGATTTTCCAAGTTTTCTACTGATGTTATTAGGCACACTATCCAACCGCTCTAAGCAGGAAAAAATCTGACTTAATACAAGTGAAAACTTCTTGTTCCTAAAGCCCACACGTTCAAATGATTGAACTCTCCGAAATTGAGCTATAATTTTCCAAAACAAAACCGGTCTTGTTAATATAAATTTGTTTAAACATTTTACTATAATTTGCTGTGTTAAGTTGTTGTTCTTTTTCAATCACAAATATTACAAAGGGAAAGGATTTGGTAAGAGAACTATAATTTACATATTCTCTAATATACTCCTAAGATTTAAAGCCAATCCTTTGCTTTTGCTTATTTTTACTTAACAAATTTCTTATCTAGTCCTTTTAATTTGCTAATACCTATTAATGTTATACATATAATCATACATTTTTTTAGTAAAACTTTTTGTGTTTGTTTGAAGAAGAGTTTTATTAAATTTTTTAGTTATATTTTCTATAATTGTTTTACAAATGTACAAATTTCGCAAATTTAATATTAAGTAAAAATTATTAAAATTAAGTTACTCAAAATTTATAAAAATTAATACAATACAAAACAAAAAGAAATCAACAACAGCAAAAAAACAATATAAAGATTTAAATAAAAACAAAAAGTTATTTTTTATACAAAAACTAAAAAAAAGAAGTGTTTTATTTACTAAATCTGCTGACAGTGATACAAAATCGAACTTTGATTCTGAATGGCAATAGCATGAGACCAATGGCAAATGAAAGTTGACATTATCCATAAAAAAAACCTTCTGCTGGATATTGATTAGAATTCAACAAAAGTGAATTTCCTACACCTTTGTGAAATCAATTTAGGGAATTATAGCCCACTCAAAGGTGTATTTATTCGAACTCAGCCTTAAAATAAGTGAGATATCACCGTTCCCAAAACTACTAAATTAGCATGTCTGTTATGGATCTTCTGCAGCTTTAAAATAATTGAAATCTTCTCCTTCCTAGCTTTACAAGACATACATCTCTGGATATTTGTCGGATCTCAACAAAATTGATTTCCTTATCTCTTCATTCCTAATGCTATTACACTAAATATCTCTGCATACTAATTAAAATTCCTCGAAAGAGAACAGAATTCATTTATGTAAGCATTAAATGCAATTAGCCAAGATCATGGAACATTCTTTTAAAGCCTTTCAAAACATAAGAATTCTTCTGATTCCTAATGCTATTACACTCATATGAAATTTATTTGAACTGAGTCTTAAAACATGTCAAATTAACAACTGCTAGATTCATAAGTTGGAAAGCTCTGTACGAGTATATAAATTAAAATTCAACAGAGGTGAACAAATTTAGTTCATGCATCGTCTTTGCATTTGCGAAATATAATTTTAGTGGATGAAAAACATCTTTCTGCACCCTTAAATTAGGTAAACTCTTATCGTACCTAATACTAATAGCTTTAAGCATGAGTATAGTGTCTCTGGAAATGGAAGACAATTCACTAAAAATGAGGAGAATAAGTGACAGGTTTTCTAAACTGATCATCGTTAAGCATTCATAAAACGAATAAAAATTTTCGGTTTCATATACGAGGTATATCAAGATTTACTTGACAGAAATCTTTGAAAGTGCAAAAGAACTCCAGAAAAGTAATCTTTATGGTTCCATGATTTTCCAATACTTCAGATGCTTATATCACAGCCTCTGGGAATGCAGAAACTTTGCTAAATTAAGAGGAATCTTCTCTTAAGCGGTTCTTAACATAAATAAGTCTCCTGAATTTCTCATGTTTTGGGAGGTTGCTAATGTAAAACCGATTCCTAAAAAATGAAGAAGCTTACCAACCCTGAAAATTATCGCCCAATGGCAAATTGCTCTGCACTTTCAAAAGTTATGAAAAGTATTAAAATTAAGGCAATCCGGCGATAGTTAATGATTTGCAAGACAGCCAGACACTTGTGTTTAAATTTTAATTTATTCTCATGTTTCTGTTTTGGTGATTTTAAAGGCTAAAAAGGGCTAGCACAATAATATTTAATATTAACTAAACTTGCAGCTATTTTCATAGCCACTACCATTTTTGTCATTCCGTTTGTAACACATCGAAATAATGATCGTATAACCAAAAAGTCTATATATTCTGGGTCCTTATAAGATTCTTCGAAAAAAAAGTCATAGAACAATGAAATTTTTACCAAACATTAATAAAATTATAATGCATAGAGCCTTCTGCATTATGGCTCACATCAGGTTTGAACTGGACTTTAGTCTCTGATGTCGTCATTTACTTCCTCGCATTTCTAAACGAATAGTTTTATGATAAGCCGAATTAGCCTTTGGCTTGTTAATAGGGAAAATAATTACGGCATTATAGAAAATTGTGGCTTTGATTTGTTCCCAATTTTAAATCTGTTATTGAGAATTGAGAAACTAGACAAATTGTTACAGCCTGAGACAATTATTGAAACTAACACAGACCCTCGCATGTCGCCGACCGATTATTACTCTTATCGGCCTAATTGAGTCAACCTTTGTTGAGGTCCCTAATCAGACCGCAACGTTGACCTACGTCCGAGAACAGGCCATCGACCACATTTAGTTGGTTGAAAGCGACAAAGCCAATTTGCCTTTACTACTTTCAATTTGGCAACAGCACCTGCAGATATTTGGTGGCCCGAAATTTGTCCCTAGCCCAAACATCAGTCTCTTAAAACACTAAAATTTCTTTCCGCGTGCCCTCTGAAGAGACCCCTCAAAATTATTAGTTAAGCATTAAACACATTCGAGACAGCAGGCTACCGACTACAACATCTCAAAAATAAAATACCCGCGTTTATATGAGAGTGACTATATTGACGGTAGCAGGCAACACGACTGACGGTTGTTGTCCGTGCCAGTTTTTTCGTCGCTATCAAATTAAACTATTTTTGTTGGCGACAAAACGAAAACAGTGTTGACCATATAGCAAAATGTGTAAATCAAATTAAATAAAATAAAAAGCAAAATACAAAATTAAAATGTTATGATCATTTATGCATCAAGAGTTGTTAAATGTATCAATAATATTATATTTTATATTAATAAAAATGTGTGAAGTTTATTGGCATGTCTGGAATCATGTACAAATGTTTTTCATGTTTCATAAATAAAACGCTATTTTAAAAGCATAAAAGCCTTAAGTGGCATTGCTGAAATATAAATGGATTACTACAACAGCTGCTTATATTTTCATTGTTTTGTTTGATTAAAGTTTGTAAGTGTTTTATTGTTTAAGATTTATTATTTTTAATATTTATATTTACTTTTTTGTTGTATTTTAGTAATAGCTTCTATAAAATCAAAAAAAAATTCTCTTCAGCCATTATGTTATTTAAAAAATTCGAAGAACAAATTTATTTTTTATTAAAACGTCAGATTTTGGGATCAGCTGCTGACTATGTAGCTGTCGTTTTCAAAATAATTAAGTAGCTGGCTACCGGGCGGCATAAGTACCCGGCGGCATTTGCCCTCGAGTAGTCGTGTAGCCTGCTGTCTCGAATGTGTTTAATGCTTTAGGCACGAATCGCCGGCTTGCAATTAGTACCCGTAGAACTTTAATCAGCTGCGAGTTTAAATGGGGTGAAACAATTGAACTCTTTCCAGCTCATGGCACCGGTTTTGCTATTTTCTAGCCCTTTGACAAACCGACAAGATGGCGGAAAATCATCTTGAAAACATGCCAAGGTTACAGTAGGGCTAAACAATCATAACTACCTTAATATACCTCTTAATATTGTATTTATTAAGGATTATTGATTCTTAAAACCATCATGGTGCTTTACACTTTACTGCTAGTTCCCACGTTTAATGAAATTATCAAAAAAAAAAAAATATGTACATACATATATTTCGCACTCAAAGAAAGCTGTGTCTTTTAATTATTTTTTTTTTTAAACTTTACAAAACTACGCCCTCTTTCTGCTGCTAAAATTAAACATTTTCCCCTATAAAAAGTCGCAAAAATGCATGATAGATTTTAAAAGCCAAGCATTACTTTTTAAAGCTAACAAACATTATGTTCGCAAAGTTCTGGAGAGATGGCAATAATTTACAGGCTACTCGTGAAGCCACGGACTATCTATTCCAGTTATATTTATATCTGGGTTTGCAGCAACCTTTGCAAAGGCAACAGTTATATAAAATGTATGCGCTTTTAATCCAACTAAGTGTGTGTGTTTTTCTGCCCATATCCTTTGCTTTAAGTTATTCCTACGAATACAGCAAAATGACAATGGTGCAATTGTTGACTTCACTGCAGGCGTGCATTAATATCCTGGGTATACCCGCTAAAATTCTAACCATAAGGGTGTCTATGAAATATCTACATGAAACTTTAGTGGTTACGGACATTTTAGATGCCCGTTGCCAGTGTACCAAGGAACATGAGAAAATTCGCCATTGTGCCATGACTGGTAATCGTTTGACAATATTTTATTGCTCATTATATTGTTTTTATGTAACGGCTACAACGATTGCCTCCTTGTGTAATGGCAAACCAGCGTATGCGTTATATTTGCCAGTTATAAATTGGCACAATTCCTTTATGGAGTTAATGGTACACTCATGCATTGAATTTATGCTGTTAATTTTGGCCGTTCTGTATCAGGCGGGCATTGATGGTTATCCTGTCATTTATGTCTATATCATACGTAGTCATATGCAGATATTGGTGGAACGTGTCAAGAGCTTGGGCACAGATTTGTCTACTAGTAATGAAGAACACTATAAGCAGCTGGTGAACTGTGTAAAGGATCATCAGGCTTTGTTAAGGTTTGTTTTTTCTTTTTCTTTTTATTGCTTTTTAATTAGTTGGATATTGCATGAACTTAAATCTAATCTACTAGTACTAAACTTTGCTAAAAATTAAATTTAACCTTTTTATTTATTTTTAGTTTGGCAGAACTTATAATCCCAGTCATCTCCATTACTATGTTTATTCAGTTTACGATTACCGCCCTTATATTGGGCACCACATTAATAAATATGTTTATATTTGCCGATCTTTCGGGGCAAATTGGTTCGGCAGTTTATATACTGGCTGTCTTGGTACAAACTAGTCCCTGTTGCTATCAGGCCACTTGTTTGCTAGAGGACAGTGATCTGCTATCACTGGCCATATTTCACTGTGATTGGTGTGATAAGGATAGACGTTTTCGTACAATGCTAGTATACTTTATGATGCGTTCCCAGATGCCCATAACTTTAACGGCTTTGAAACTATTTCCCATACATTTAAACACCAGTGTGGGAGTAAGTGCGTCAGGTAAAACTATATAGAAAATATTCATATTAATTTGTGGTTTCGTTTTTTTTTAACAGATAGCCAAGTTTTCATTTTCTCTGTATATGTTAATCAAGGAAATGGATTTTGGCAACAGCTTGAAGCCGTAAACGTTAAAAACGCAGCACATAGCTTAAATAAAAAATTCTAGTAGTATTTTGTAGCTTTACACTTTTATTTAAAGTATAGGATGTTTTTTTGTTAGATGTATAGAACTTTTAGTTGGCCACAGTTTTTTAACTGGCAGCCATTTTGTCAGCTGTTAAGTGATTTAGGTTTAAGGACGAACGACAAATTTCGCCCAACATGACGAATTAGTTAGTGACAATTCGCAGGGTAAATTCATTGTATAAAGCACAATAAGGACTAAACAAACAACCTATATTAATGTCTGAGTGTAAATTTAGTTTGTATTTGTGAGTTTGGAAAAACTCAAACCCAAAAAATGTCGACTTCTCCACTCTACAGTTTCTGTATTTCTGCCCTTATTCTTCACTTTCATGAAGTAGCATTTGGCTTGTAACTTAAACAGTGACATTTAAACGTCTACACTAGACCTGTCAGCTAATGCAGCTTTCAAATAAACGCTGTCATATACAGAAAGTACTTGAGAAATTTGGCCACAGCAATCGTTTGTATTTATTTTATCAAACAATTTGGAGGGTGCTGCAGCTTAATTGGTTAGCGCATTCGATCTTTAAGCATGATCAAACAACATCAGTTTCTGATAATTATTAGTTTTCTATCCTATCATAACTAATATGTATCACAGCGCCCTCCTTCTGTGGTATAGCATTGAAACGCTCAATATATAAGCACAGGGATCCTGAGTTTTGCATGCAGTATTGTCCGTGAGAACAAGGCCACATGGTGTTCATCAAGCAACGCATTGCATGTCTTGCAAGGACATCCAATATTGCATGTCTCGCAAGACACACAATTCATAACTCTTCATTACACAGATCTCTATATAAACTCTTTGTTAGAGTGTATGGACTAACTAATCAATGCCATTCATAGCTTAATCAAATGGACACAGCCTGAGACAATTATTGAAACGAACACGGTCCACCCTAGCTGCACAGGTCCTCGCTGCCATTAGCCTAGCTTGCCGTCAAACGACCACTACTGTTCCCTGCTTTCGGTCCTGTGTTGCGGCCCTTAACCAGACCGCACCGTTGACCTACGCCCGAGAACGGACCATTGACCATTCATACCGGTGACTCTGTTCCCTCCAATATCTTTATTAAGCACAAAGCCATAATTTGCCATTACTACTTTCAATGGCTCTGTTGATTTGGCAACAGCACGTGGAGATAATTTGGTGGCCCGAAAATTTTCACTAGCAAAAACATCAGTCTTTTAACCAACTATTTTTCCCCCCCGCGTGGCCTCCGA
Organism: Bellardia bayeri; assembly: GCA_950370525.1. Taxonomy (NCBI): domain Eukaryota; kingdom Metazoa; phylum Arthropoda; class Insecta; order Diptera; family Calliphoridae; genus Bellardia; species Bellardia bayeri. The sequence continues at coordinate 7,409,443 of OX493266.1, read as the reverse complement.
CGAGGCCTGACCAAATTACTAGTCAGGCACAAATCCCCTGCTTGCAACTAGTATCCGTGGTACTAGATTAGACTCTAGTTAGCTGCTGATTTAAATGGGGTGAAACAATCCAAGTATTTACAGTTTCCAGATCCTTGCAGCTCGTGGCACCAGTTTCGCAATTTTTTAGCTCTTCGTCAAACCGACAAAATGACGGAAGATCACCTTGCCAACATGCCAAAGGTATGATTACACAATGGAACAGCATAGTTAACCGCAGAGCGTCTCTGAATATTCTTGTAGTAAGCTAGCAAGGTTTCTTTACACCTATTTTGCAATTTGTGCGTGAATGCAATGGCATGTGCTAAGGAGGTAAAAATGATCTAAACAACCAAACACCCAAAAGTTGAGTTGAGAGGTTACGTGCCGTGAAGACATTGTGTATTTTAACGAGATTACAATTTCTTATGTTGAGGGGTAATTGGTATGAGTTGATAAAAGTTTTTACAAGTTTTTAAAGTGAAATATTTTCTTGAAATAAATGTATGTAGTTTAGTTCACAAGAGATAAGTGTTGTTTAGTTAATTGTTATAGTGTAAAAGTTTTGCTTAATTACTCAAGTTATAAGGATGTAACGGGTGATTCAAGTAGAGATACTTTTTTCAATAGCCTTTTTTTGGCAGATCACGTGTGAGTCGTCATGTTATTTTTGTTTGGTATGTTACGCCTGAACAACGTTTACAAATTGTACAACTTTATTACGAAAATTCACGTTCTGTGAGGAATGTGTTTCGTGCACTTCGTACAACTTATACTGGAAGGCCAATGTAAGCGGCATGCGGTCGCTGACGGCAGAAGTAAAATTTTTTCAACTTTGCCGCTTAAAACGATGTTGTCATACACATGTATATAATATGTGACATGTGAGTTTAGTTAAAAATTAAAATTTATTTCCATTTTCCTAATTCTTTTTACACAATATACTCACTAATAAACATTTATTTAAGCCCCGATAGACTAGGCGATGGTGCCCCGATAGACTAGGCGATAGTGTGCCGGACTATCAGTCAGAGGGTTGCGGGTTCGATTCCCGCCAAAAACTCTGGGTGTTTTCTGCAGACAAGACAAAAGGCTTCGCAGTTTGTGTTTGTTTAAAAAAAAAAAAAAGCTGATTGCCGCCCGCGGCCGCATACCGCTTATATTGGTCTTCCATTGGTACTATTCGCAACACCATCACCCATTTTGAGACCCAGCATTCATTATTGGATAATATTCTATCGAATAGACCACGTCCAGCATGCTGTGAAAACAATATAGCGGTTGTAGCTGAGAGTGTACACGAAGACGACGTTCGCAGCAACTCGGACTAACGTATGGAACGACTTGGCGCATTTTACATCGCGATCTTAAATTGAAAGCGTATAAAATACAGTTTGGCATTCCCAAGCGACATGGTTCTATGGGCTCTTGAAAAGTTCCAAGAAGATCTGATGTTTTGGGCCGGTCGATTAGTCACCAAGAACGTGTGATAATACACACCGTTAGACTAAGGTCTAAAGTTTATGCGGAAAAACCCGCTTCGATTTAGGCCTTGGAGAAAAACATCACGCGTGTCATACGTCAGTTAGCAGTCAAAATGCTCCAACGAGTCATCGAATTGAACTCAACGGATAGACCATCTGAGCCGTAGCAACGGCCAACATTTGATAGACATAATCTGCAAAAAATAAATGCCGAAGCATGTTCTTTGAAATGATAATAAACATTCCCCATTAAATTTGAATTTTCTGTCTTTTTTTTTCTCTTTAAAAAAATTAGGGAACCTCGAAATGGATTACGCTTTATTATATCTATACAATAAAATATAAATAATTATAATAGATTTTTATATTCTAAATAATTTACCAACAGACAAAGTTTCTTAGGCAATAGTTTAAATAAAGTTTTATATAAAATCTATCAACATTTAGCTAGAGTTTAATAGTCTTAAAAGAAAAATGGTTAAAAATTCAGCAACTGCAAACAGTCAAGAGTTAGTGATGGCAAAGGGAACAAGTAAGTTGTCACATAAACATTCTTTGTAACGCATCTAAAGTAACATACGTTTTTAACAGCCAACTCAAAGGCACCGGTAAGCACCAAACAGGCTCTTACCTATTTATACCGGGTCTTTCGTATTTTGGGTATTTATCGCACCGGGCAATATAAATATGCCTATATATTATATTCCATATTTATGCACTGCAGTGTTACCATATTCCTGCCGGCCTCCTTTATAGCCAGCTACTCTTTGAAATCGAATAAGAATTTAGACTATGATACGCTTTTCACCTCCATACAAGTGTTCGTAAATGTGCTGGGCTGTTCTTTGAAAATCTTCATGTTACTGTACTTTATACCCCATCTGCTAATAGCCGAGCCAGTAATGGCCAAGTTAGATGAGCGTTGTGTGGCCGAGGATGAGGTGGAGTTACAGTATAAACTCAAAAAGCTAGGACGTCAATTGGTGGTTAGTTTCTGTATAACATTTTGGAGTTATGCCACCTCCACCTTTATTGTTTCAATGTTGGCGGGACATCCGCCTTATTCTTTGTATTTGCCGGGCATTAATTGGCGTATGACAAACTGGGAGTATTTTGTGTCTTCGTTTATAGAGTTCTTGCTAATGCTGCTAGCCTGCACTCAGCAAGTGGCCAATGATTCTTATGCGGCTGTCTATGTTTGTATTTTAAGGGCTCAGGTGAATATTTTACGTGTAAGAATAAGGAAATTGGGTTCAGTTAATCATAAAACTTTGCTGGAGCATGAGGAGGATTTGAAAATGTGCATAAAGGATCATCAAAATTTAATAGAGTAAGTCCTCACTCAGTCACTTATTAAGGAAATTATTAGAATGTCCTTTTTTTTAATTTTTACTAGACTGTACAAAATCATTTCGCCTGTTATTTCCGCCACCATTTTTCTACAATTTACCATTACCGCCGGCATTTTGGGCATTACCCTTATTAATATGCTGATCTTTGCCCGTGGCTATTCCTCTATAATAGCTTCCTGTTTTTATGTTTTAGCCGTGGTGGTGGAGATTTTTCCCTTGTGCTATTATGCCAACTGTTTGGTGTGTGACAGTGATTTGTTGAGCGTGGAGATATTCCATTCGTCTTGGATACAACAGAATTCGCGTTACCGCAAAATGTTGATATTTTTTATGCAACGTTCTCAGCAGACCATGGAGCTGATGGCAGGCAAAATGTTTCCCATTAATTTGAATAGTTTTATAAGTGTAAGTAACTAAATTAAAATGCTTTAAATTAAAGACTGTAAACTCTTCTTTCAATTTAGATTGCCAAATTCTCCTTTTCACTTTATACGCTCATCAAGAAAATGGGCATTAAGGAGAGATTGGGTTTAGAGTAAAGATTTCTGAAGAAATATGTATTATGTATATGAAATAAATGATAAAAAATGTAATGTAATTGTTTTTATTGGTTCCTTGCTGGCAAAAAGAATCAAGTTTTGGAAACGAGATGTTGGAAGTTTGCAAAACCTAAATCATTAGAATTCTCTTGAATTGAATTTTTGCCCTGCAATGATTCAAAACCCACTACGCTACACAATAGCAACACGAGACTTTTCAATGAAGTTTCCAAAACTTCTAACATCTTGTTCATTGAAAACTATTATTAGTTCTGTTCCTCACATAGGAAGTCAGGTGATTAGTTATAGGATATGTTTTGACATCATCTATATAATGAGTTTATATTAAAAAAAAAACATAAAGTTTACACCTGTAGTGAGTTTTGTTGTCTCCTCTCATCATCTGTTGATGTATAACTTTATTCGAAATAATTCTAACACCCTATTTGTTGCAGTGTCCATGATCTTCCGCATTTCTTTCATTCCTGGCTTACAAGGATATCAAGGATTTCCCTTATGATATATTTTGAGAATATCTAAGGAATTGGTTTATATGTATATTAAAGGAGTATGTACGATGTACATAGAGAAGTGTGCTATATCCATTGTCAGTCTATCATTAGTTGATGTTCTTTGTATTGTTTTTTTGCCTTAGCAAAGAAAGGACTTTGCTAAACAATTGTTCCACGGGTTGACATCCTTTAGCTAAAATATTATATGTATGTTTAAAAGACGAGTCATAGTTGCAACACTAATGTTCTATTACTGCTGCACATACAATAAATACATTGCTCAAGAAATAGTGTTTATATTCTTTAAGATTTTAGGTTTATGATTTATTTGCCGATAGCAGATGTGTGTTCTATCTAGTCGGACACTTTTCCCGATCAAGTGTCCTCAATTGTCTTCACAGAATGTTCGTAAGGGATAGAAGGAATTGATATTTAAGTGACAGGGAGTCTTCTAGACTCTCCAGTGACTCTTTAAAGTGAGATGTGTGCGTATTAATGTAAATAACTAAATTAACTAAATTTTTTTACGGGAATTTATGAAAATGGCAAACATACTTGTATAGAAATCCAAGTAATTGTGTGGATGAGGATGAAATAGCCTTGCTGCATAAACTGAAGCGTCTGGGTGGCCGCTTGGTATTAAGTTTTGCCATATAATTATGCCACCTCCACGTTTATAGTGTCTATATTGGCGGGTCATCCACCCTACTCGCTGTATTTGCCCTTTATTAATTGGCGCAATTCCAAATGGGAATTTATAGTGGCGTCGGTCATAGAGTGGATGGTAATGGATGGCGCCTGTGCTCAAGAAGTGTCTAATGATGTCTATGCTGCTGTTTATTTGTGTATTTGGAGAGCTCATGTGAATATTTTACGCCTGAAAATTGTGTTCAAATCCCGACAAGTCTTTAGAGGACAATGTGGAGGACCTAAGCTGTGCATAGTAGATCATAAGAATATTATAAAGTGAGTTCTTAATTAACATAAAAGCATTTGTAATTGATTACGTATGTCTATTTGCAGACTATACAACATTATTACTCCCCTCATTTTCGCCACCATTTTTCTACAATTCACCATAACATAATCTACATGATGATCTTTGCCAAAGCTTTCTCCGCAAAAACAGATTCCTGCTTTTATGTGTTGGCCGTGGTTATGGAGATTTTCCCCTTGTGCTATTATGCCAACTGTTTAATGTATGACAGTGATCGTTTGAGTGAGGAGATCTTTCATTCTTCGTGGATCCATCAAACATCGCAGTATCGCAAAATGCTGATATTTTTATGCAGCGCACTCCATAGCCCATAGAGTTTATGGCGGGCAAGAAATTTTACATTAATTTAAATAGTTTTATAAGTATAAGTAGAAAGTTTGTCATCTAATATACCATTTTATAATGATTTAGGATTACAGATTGCCAAATCTCAAGGAGAGATTGGGTCTATAGTAGGAGTTTTGAAAAGTAAATTTGTTATGTTATATACATACGAGTATATAAAAAGTTTATTGTGTTTTCAAATTTTTATTGAGATCAAAAATTTTTATTTTCAAATTGTTATTGCAGTTTTAAAACTTTAACAAGGAATAAAAAAAATGTTTAAAAAATTTTTTACTTTTTCGAAAAAACTGCATATTTAAATTGTAAATTAATATGGAAAATTATTGAGCCACAACTTGTAGTTTTAAGTCCTTTAAAGACTCCCCCAGTTTCAAGTTTTTAGCAGTTGTCGTTTACACGCCACGTATATATCCTTTTTCGTAATATTAATAAATTTCCTTAAAAATCATTTATAACGTTAGGTAATTAATGTATCCTTAGTTTTGGAAGTTTTAAAATTTTATTGAAATAATATTTTTGTAACTTTTCTTATTTTTAATTAAAATTTTTAAAAAATGTGTTAAGCACAATCCGCAGTTTTATGTCCTTGATATGTAAACCAAGTTTATTTATTAAATTTTCTTAAAAGTCATTTATTTCGTCACGTAATATAATATAATTGAAAGAAAATAACTTTAGCAGTAACACCATTTTTGCGAATTTTATTTTTTGTGACTTTATTTATTTCTGCTTAAATATTTGCAAACTTTTGTTAACCACAATACGCAGTCTTATGTCCTTTATTGTTACACCAAGTTACCATGTTTCTAACAGTTGCCATCATATATCCTTTTTTCGGAAATTATTAAATTTCAATAGCAATTCGCACAAGCACAATTCGTAATTTAACGTGCTTAATATAAAAACCAATTTTCAAGTTTCGAACAGTTGTCGTTTACAAGCCAGCCATATATCCTTTTTTTTCTAATATTTTTAAATTTGCTTTAAAGTCATTTATTTCGTTACAAGTGGAAGAAAATAAATTTAGCAGTAACACCATTTTTGGAAATTTTATTTTTTGTTTAATATTTGCAAACTTTTGTTAACCACAATACGCAGTCTTATGTCCTTTATTGTTACACCAGATTTCTCTGTTTCTAACACTTGTTGTTTGGAAGCCATTCACATATTTCAGAAATTTATTTATAATTCCATGAAAAGGTTTTGTTGATTTTTTTAATATATATAATTTTTTTTTTTTTTTTTTTAAATTTATTTTATAAAATTGTTCTTATTTTTGATCAAATATTTTTGAACTTCTGTTAAGCACAATTCGTAGTTTAATGCCCTTAATATGTATACCAAGTATCATGTTTCTAGCATTTGTCTTTTAGAAGCCAGCCAGATATCCTTTTTTCTTAATTTTAATAAATTGGCTTAAAAATCATTTATATGGTTAGGTAATTAATGTATCCTTAGAACAAAATAAATTTGAAAGTTGCGCCATTTTTTCGACATTTATTGCTTGTAACTTTAATTATTTTTAATGAAATATTTGTGAACTTTTGTTAAGCACAATACACAGTTTTATGTCCTTCACCAAGATTTTAGGCTTCTAACTGTTGTGGTTTTAAAGCCAGCCATATATCCTTTTTTTGTTATTAATATTAAATTTCAATGGAAAATCACATATTTCGCTTGGTAATTGATGAATACTTTAATAATAAGGTTTTTTGAATTTTTATATTTTTTCGAAAATATTTTTTTGTATTTTTTGTAATTTTGGATTAAATATTTTTAAACTTTTATTAGCCACAATTCTCAGTTTTATGTCCTTTATAAGTATTCTAAGTTAAAGTAGTCTAACTGTTGTTGTTGTTTGAAAGCTAGCCATATATCCTTTTTTGTTGTTAATATTAATTGCAATACAAATTAATTATTGCACTCGGCAAAATGCACTTTGATTTTGTAAAAGTATAAAACTCTCATTTAAACAGAAAGTTTAATTATGTTTTTTTTTAGTGAAATAAACTAATTAATTTTTCTTTTGAAAATCACCTTAGAATAATTGTAAATTTATGGGTGCATTTAAATATGCTATTTAACAATAAAACCAAAACTATTTACAATTAAATACTATGAAAAAAAAGTAAAATTGCCGTATAAAAAGCCACAACAATTCCAGTAATTTCAGTAAAGAAGGAGAGACACTTTAACAGCATGGATGACTTACGAACACAGCCACTTAATACTATAACTGGGGTACAGCAAATAAATCCTTTAGCTAAAGCTGAAGAGGAAGAACAAACGCCAGAGGTTAAGCTGGATGTGGAACATTTAAAAAAAGGCACGGGTATTGAAATATGTTTAATAAAATATAAGAAAATCTGTTCTTTTAATGTTAAATTTTTATTTAAGGTTTTGAAAATGTGTCCACTGTCATGGGCACCCGTTACTTGTTTAATGGTTTTCGTTTTCTGGGCGTCTATATGCCCGAGAATAACCGGGCGCTGTATGTTATTTGGTCTGCTTTAATTAACCTCTTGGTTACAATTTACTTGCCCGTGGGTTTTGCCATGAGCTTTGTGAAAATGTCGGGCGAGGAATTGGAGATTGGCAATCTGCTGACATCGGTGCAGGTATCCATTAATGTATTGGGTTGTTCCATAAAAATCATATTGATGGGCTTTCTGTTGCCACAATTGCTGAGTTGTGAACCCATTATCAATAAGTTGGATAAACGATGTCATACCAAAGAGGAAATTAACTCGATTAAACGTATCATTAAGGAAGGCAATCGTTTTGTGGTTTTATTTTCCATATCCTATTGGAGTTACTCCTCCAGTACTTGCTTAAGTGCGGTGATATTTAATCGTTTGCCCTACAATATTTACAATCCTTTCATTGATTCGAAAGCCTCGAATTTACACTTCTATGCGGCAGTGTTTGTGGAAATGGCTCTGCTAGATATTGCCTGTTTTCAGCAAGTAGTAGATGATTCTTATGCTGTGATCTATGTCAACATTTTGCGTACTCATTTCGATATTTTACTAAAGAGAATTAAGAATATGAATGAAAATGCTAGTATATCGTTGCAAGCTAATTTTGATGAATTAAAAATGTGCATCATTGATCATAAGAATATTATACAGTGAGCTGTTTATTCATAATATTTGTTATCGAAAAGTTTAAGACTTTTTTTCTCCTTCAGACTTTACAACATAATTGCTCCCATTATTTCCATTACGATATTTGTGCAATTTACTATTACCGCCACAATTTTGGGTACTACCTTGATCAATATTTTATTATTTGCCACCAATTTTGCCTCAATTGTGGCCTCCTGTTTTTATGTATTGGCCGTGGTAGTGGAAATATTTCCCTTGTGCTACTATGCCCAGTGTTTAATGGATGAAAGTAATCGTTTGTCGGATGTTATATTCCATTCCAATTGGGTGGATCAGGATATACGTTATAGGAAAATGTTAATATTTTTCATACATCGTTCGCAGCTTACCATAGAATTTACGGCTGGCAAATTGTTTCCCATAACATTGAACAGTTTTTTGAGTGTAAGTTGGCAACATTTTACAAATTAATTTGTGTTTTAGCACTTTAAGTAATTTATCTTTAACAAAGAACACATTTTGATTTTTTGCAAATTTATTTCTTTATTTTTCTTTAAAATTTTTCAAAATAAGTGAACCACAATTCGCAATTGTTTATGCTTTATAAACACACAAAGTTTCAATGTTCTAACTGTTGTAGTTTACAAGCCAGCCATATATCCTTTTTTTTTAATATCAATATATTTTAATAAAATCTATTATTTCGCTAGCTAATCAATCTATACTTAAATAAAAATAGTTTTAGGTTTAGCAATATTTATGCAAAAAAAAATCTGTTTCTTAAATATTTTTAAGCTTTTATTAACCACAATTCGTAGTTTTAAGACCTTTATATGTACAGCAAATCTAATGTTTCTAACTGTTGTAGTTTACAAGGCAGCCATATATCCTTTTTTCTTAATTTTAAGAAATTTCATTGAAAATCTATTATATAGTTTGCTAATTAATTGACACATTAATAAAAATGATTGATGGACTTGTAATAGTTTTTCGAAAATTATTTATTGTCTCTTTTTTATTAAATATTTAAAAATGTTTGTTAAGTACAATTCGCAGTTTTCAGAGCTTTATATGTACACCAAGTTTAATTTTTAAAACTGTTATAGTGTAGAAGCTTGCCATATATCCTTTTTCTCAATATCAATTAGTTTCAATAAAAATAAATTTTTCGCTCCATAATGGGTTTATACTTTGGTTAAAATGTTTTAATTGACATATAATATTATTTCGAAATTATTCACTCCTATCGTGAATAAAAATTCCCCATGAAATTTGGGGTGATTATTTTTTTTTTAAATTTTCAAACTTTTTTTAGACACAATTCGTAGTTTTAAGAACTTTATAGCTACTGAAAATTTTAGGTTTCCAACCTATTTCGTTTACCGATCAGTCATATGTCCTTTTTCCTAATATTATTAATTTTCAATATACATAAAACAATTATTTCACTTGCACTTTTATTTGCAAATTAATTTTAAATTTTTTGTTTTATTTTAGATTGCCAAATTCTCTTTCTCATTGTATACCTTTATTAAAGAAATGGGTATAAAGGAAAAGTTTACCAACACATAAATGGAAATTTCATTCATATATACTATGTGTTAAGATCAGTCAATTTTCAATGTTGGAAGTTTTCGAATTATAAAAGTTAAAATCGTTTTATTGAATTTAGAAGCACGTATTAATGAACATTTGGTTTAATGTTAATTCTTTGTAGCACTAATAAATATAAAAAATTTTAAATAAATATGAAACGAAGTTTTAATTTATATACATACATACATACAAATGCAAAAATATAAGTTTTTTGTAAAATTTAATTTTATTTTTTAACTATATTTTAATTTAATTAAAATTAAACAAATTTTAAAAATTTTTTGTTTATTTTTCTTTAATTAAATAAATTTTTAATATTTCATACAATTATTACTTTCAATTCAAATTTAACGATTTTTACTACTTTTATTTGCAACCCGGCACATACAACAGCTGACATTTGTTATTTTCAGTATAACAACCCTGTTTTATTGACAGCCAAATTGTTTTGTTTACATTTTAATTTCACAAAACAGGAAAGCAACAAAACGTTAGTTGACTTTATGAAAAAAAAATTACAATTTCCGAGATTTTTGTTACAAAATTATTTAAAAAATCATGGGTCGCGCTGAAGTAGGTACTCCCAAATACCTGGCTAATAAAATGAAGGCCAAGGGTTTGCAAAAATTACGCTGGTACTGTCAGATGTGTGAAAAACAGTGCCGCGATGAAAACGGCTTCAAGTGCCACACCACCAGTGAAAGCCATCAACGGCAATTGTTGCTCTTTGCCGATAGTCCTGGTAAATTTTTGCACAATTTCTCGCAAGAATTCTCCGATGGCTATATGGAATTGTTGAGAAGACGTTTCGGCACCAAACGGGTAAATGCCAATAAGGTTTATCAAGAGTATATAGCAGACAAAGATCATGTGCACATGAATTCCACACGCTGGCTAACATTATCGGACTATGTTAAGTGGCTGGGGCGTACAGGTCAGGCCATAGCTGATGAAACGGAAAAGGGCTGGTTTGTCACCTATATAGATCGCAGTCCGGAGGCCATGGAGCGCCAGACGAAGGCGGAGAAAAAGGAAAAAATGGAAAAAGACGACGAGGAGCGCATGATGGAGTTTATAGAAAAACAAATAGAGAAAACCAAAGGCAAAGATGGTGAGCAAGACAATGAAAAGGACAAGTATACTGAATTAAAAAGAGACGAAGATCAACCTTTGAAATTGGACATCAGATTGGAGAAGAAATTTCAGCCGGAATCGTTATTGGGAACGTCAGCTTTGCTGAAAAAACGTGCAAAAGAAGAGGCCAAAGGTGATGCGGATAATGAAGAAGATGAAGAAGGTTTTAAGAAACCCAAAACTATAAAATTGGGAACAAAACGTAAAGATAAGGCTACAGGTTCAACAACCTCCGCCCTGGACGATATCATCAAAATGGAAGAACAGAAAAAGGAAAGAACAAATCGTAAAGATTATTGGCTGCATGAGGGCATAGTGGTGAAATTCATAAGCAAGTCTCTGGGTGATAAATACTATAAACAAAAGGCGGTGGTGCAAGAAGTTATAAACAAATATCGGGCAAAAGTAAAGTTTCTAGAAACGGGGGATAAAGTTAAAGTGGATCAGGTAAGTTATGGATGTAATTAAACAAATACATAAATACTTTAAACTTTTGTTTAATATTGTTTTAAAGGCCCATTTGGAAACTGTTATACCGGCATTGGATAAACTTGTAATGGTGGTTAATGGTGCCTATCGTGGCAGTGAGGCTGTTTTAAAGAAATTGGATGAGAAAAACTACTGTGTAACGGTGGAAATTTCTAGAGGGCCGCTAAAGGGGCGTGTTGTGGACAAAGTACAATATGAAGACATTTCAAAGATTTATTAAATAAGATTTTTTAAGTAGTTTTAAAATAAATGAAAAGTAAAAATAAAATAATTTTATATAAAAAAATACAGAACAATAAAGATTCTTTAAAAAGTATTAGCAACAGGTTTGAATTTAAGATTTTTAGATAAAACTTAAAATTAAATTGAAATTTTTAGTTTTTGTGAGAAAAAAATACCTATAGAGTTTTCAGTTTTCTCTGTCAAATATTTGCTAAATTTTATTTGCTACTAATAAATTTCTTTGAAATAAATTATCCTAATAAGTCTTCTAATTTTGTGAAAGATTACCCCCAAATCTGAAAGTTATATTTTTGTGTTTAATATATGTAATGAAATTAACTTACCTTTAAAAACAGCTGCCATTATCTTCATAATTCAAAGCTTTTGAAGTTCCCAAATAAATTACGGCAGCCATAACCGGGCGTTTGTTAAAAGTTTTTAATAATTTGATATTTTTACCCCTGAATTATTGAATAACTTAACACAATTAAATAATCAATATTTAAACACGAAAAAAAACAAACTAATTATGCACACAACTAATTATTACAACACATTTAAATTTATTTCCAAAACGTCCAGGGAAAACGAAACAGCACTCATAGAAAACACCCTTTAAATTAGGTATAACTTAACACTGTAGTTTTTAAAGTTATTGTAATTTTTAAACATTTATGTCCTTTTTTATTAGATTTTGGAAACATTGTTAATTTTTGTAAAGAATTCGTTTAAAAAAACTTTTTTAATTGTCACAAATTTTCTTTTTGGAGAACGTCAAGAAAAATAAAGCAGGAATGTTACAAAACAACAATTATTATTAATTTATTATTCACACTGTAGTATTTAAACACTATTTTATGGAGAATATTATTAAATTTTGAAAACTTCCATTTTTAAATCTAAATATATCTACACAAAGATATACACGCACACAGAATATACATAGGTATCAAATGAAAGGTTTGCATTTTTTCTATTAATCACTATAATTTTTTCGTACCATTATATTGATGAATTTTTAAAATAACAGGACTTTTGTAAAAAATCCGCAAATGATATAGGTATATATTTCTTTTTGAAATGAACATGTTTTGACGCTCATTTAAAAAAATTAAAAAAAATCGTTCACTTTCAGCCAATGGTGTTGAACTCCGCAAAAAAGGAAGATGGCCAAATTAAGAGTTATTTGGCAATTGTATACCTTTATAAGTAATGATATTTAAGCGATTTTTTTAAAAGGATTAGTTATTTTTTTAAATATAAGAATTTCCTATAATTTAATAAATTTTAATAAAAAAGAGCTTTGTAAAGTAATTTAATTAAAAAATAGCTGATATTATTGGAATCAAAGGCAAGCTAATAAAAAAGTAGTGTTAAACTATTAAAGAATATTAAGCATTAAAAGTAAATCATAGGGAAATGTTTTTAATTAAATATAGTCATTTTTAATAGTTTAAAATAACGCAAATAAAAACTTGTATGACGTTGTGTTGTGTTTAACAACATTTTAATTAAAATTAATTTTTATTTATGTATACCATGACTCATAAATATTGTTATTTAAAAAATCTATTTACAATATAAATGCATACTAACATTATTAATCAAAACAAATAGTCCGGCCTCTTTTTCCATTAAAATACATATCTATGTATCTACATACATTCAAACTGGCTACGAAACAACCTTATAATATAATTAATAGGTATGTAATTTACATTGATTATACAAATGTTAATGTTTTCCCCATTGATAAGACTTTTACGTTGAGGGCAAATGAGTTTCCTCTTTACCTAAAAAAAAACAGAAATATTTTCATTCATTTGTAAACAAATGACTTTTAAGATTTTGTTTTATTAATAACAGAAAATTCTGGCTAATTGTTGACGTTAGAAATGAGATTTATCGCCTGATTTTTGTTTTATTGTTTATTTAATGCATTAGAAATATTTTGAATGCAATTTTTTCCCCAAAATAAGTACCTATGCACTTTTCATTATCAGGCCATAAACCATAAATAATTTTTTTTTTTTAATTGCAGACAGTAAATTAGAATTATATTTTTTATTTTATTATAAAGAATCTTTTCTTATTTCGAGTGCTAGCTAAAGTGCTATGATATAATAGATCTTATAAAATCTAGGGTTTATCAATCTTTTTAGAATGGCAACCTTTTAACTACTCATTTCAGCCATATTGCTAAAAGTACCGTTTCTTTTTTGTTTAAATTTGTTAACCGTGCTGCCATAATAGCGATTTTAGTCGTAATTCGCTTAGACATAAGTTAAATATAAGTTAAATATCGAGAAGAAAGCTTTTTATTTATTCGAAAAAAGTTATATTTAAAAAAAAAATCAATGAACATTAGGCAAGTTTAATAACAGAAGTATATTTCTCATTTTATTATAAGAAATTTTGCTTTATTGTGTCAGTAAGTGCTAGTGATATAATAGATTAAATAGTTATAAACTTTTTTCAAATAGCTAATTAAGATGTAATCAAATATAAAGTTTTACAAATTTGTAAAAAAAAATTAAACTTCTTTGGTTCTTTTTCTTTACTTTTTGTCATTAAATATTTTCAAACAAATAAGTATTTAATTTTGCTTTAAATTGAACGTTTATTGTTAAAAAAAAAAAATCATCAAAAATTTTTTATAAATTTTCTAAGAATGATGGCTGTTACCGAAATAACAAGAACATACGATGAACTACGTCAATGAATATGTATTAAAGCTAAATACAATATATTATGCATTCAAATATGACCTCTTCTAAAATTTAGAAAAATCAGACTGAAAAATATTTAAAACAAAAAAAAAAACAATTCTAATAACAAATATTACTAGCCAGGCTGCCTAGGAGATAGCAAGTTTTGTTGAAGACCCAAAAATACATGAAGTATTTAGTTAATCTTTTTTTTAATTCAAAGAACAAAGTCCAAAGAAAAAAATGTACATACATATATATTAAATACGTCAAAATATTCGATCAAACAATAACAAACAAAGACTACGTGTTACTATTTAGCAACCTTAAATTTTCTTTCAAAATAAAATTTACAAATTTCATTTAAAAAATCTAATTCTTATTTTTAAATAACCCCCAGCAGGTTTTTGAAATAAATCAATCATTAAAAATTTTAAGTTTGAATAAATATTTTATTTTTTATTACTGTCTATTATTTATATGTATGTATGTATATGTATAATAAAATTATTGAAACTAAGCATAATAGAATTCTATTTATAACAAATAAAGAATGTTTTTTTAATGTATGTTTAAATTCTCTTAAAAGAAAACGTCTACTTTAATTAATCTACAAGACTTTGAGTATATAATATGAAATGTTTAATAAATTCGTTGTTTTCCTACCAATTAATTAAAATCAATGACGTTTACATATTATAGAATGTTTAATAAGTTCGTTTATTATTAAATTAAGGCTTATCAGTTAAATACTAGAACTATATATTCTCGTTGTCATAGCTATTTGTTAAATTTATGTATTGTAACAAAAAAATATTTATAGGATTTGTTTCCCAATAATGTATATGTACCTATATAATTACAATAATTGTAAACCTAGTTTTATGTTCAATATTTTAATACAAAAAAATTTTAACACCAGCATATTGTTGATATTAATAAGCGCCATGTGACAGCTGCAAAGATAAAAACAAAATTTTGTAAGTTACATATGAAAATAACAAAAAATTATGATTATTTATGATTATTTATATGTATAGGGTTTTCCAATAAGGACTTGACAACTCAAACTTACTCTTCAGTAAATCGATTGTAACGTGTGCTGTGTGGCTTGTGGCACCGTCTTGTTGAAACCACATGTCATCCAAGTCCATGTGTTCCAATTCGGGCCAAAAATAATCGCTAATCATTGCGCGATAACGATCGCCATTCACAGTAACGTGACGATCGTTATTGTCGACGAAAAAATATGGCCCAATGACGCCGCCGGCATGCAAAGCGCACCAAACAGTAATTTTTTGTGGATGAAGTGGTGATTCGTGAAGCACATGTGGATTTTCAGCAGACCAATAACGCATATTTTGCTTATTGACGAACCCATTGAGCCAAAAATGAGCTTCGTCACTGAAGATGATTTTGCGATGAAATTCATCATCTTGGTGCATCTTCTCCAGAGCCCAATCGGAGAACGTACGTCGACTCAAATGGTCCATCGGCTTCAATTCTTGAGTCAGCTTAATCTTGTATGGGTGTAAACCCAGATCCTTACGCAAAATTCGCCATAAAGTGGTCTTGGGGATGCCCAGTTCTTGAGAACGCCGCGGAATCGACTGATTTGAATCGTTTGCTACGGACGCCTGAACGGCAGCGATATTTTCGGAACTTCGACCAGGCCGTTGTCTCACTGGCACGACAGCATCACACAATGAATATGTAGACTCAAATTTTTGCACTAAACTTGTTATTGCTTGTCTACTAGGGCGATAATTACGACCGAAAATTGGAGTTAACGCTCTTAAAGTTGCGGTCACCGACTCCGAATTTCGGTAGTACATTTTTATAATTTCCAAACGTTGTTCCTTCGTGTACTTTACCATAACGAAAATGTTAAGTTTACTGAAAAAAAAGAAAGCAACAATTAGATGATCAGTGAAATAGTGCGTTCACAATTTAAATTCAGAGTTGTCAAGTAGCTATTAGAAAACCCTATATTATATTTCATATTGGCAATATTAAATTCAAGGCAAATCCTTTTATTAAACTATGGCAACCTTTTAACTATGCAATTGTTAAAAGTACCGTTACTTTTTTGTTTACATTTATTAACCATGTTGCGCCAATAGCGATTTCAGTCACAATATGAGTATAAGGTACATTTCAAGAAGAAAGATTATTATTTTCATAAAAAAGTTATATACCTATTCTAAAAAAATAACAATACATTTTCTAGACCAGGCCTTAAAAATAAAGAAAACAATGAATAGTGCTTTTAATTAAATCCTAATTAGGCTAGCTTTAAAAATTATCTTGATGGCTTAATTGTCTTAAAACTTTTTCCTGGAATTTTTATATTTAAATATAATTATATCATTGAAAAGAAAGTTAAAATATGATTATATGAAAAGCTTAATAAATTACAAATTTTCGGAATTCCGCATGTGCCTTGAAACCGCACTTTTTTATTCTACTTTTTTAAAATTTCTAAATTTGTATAGGGTATGTAGATTTGACAGGAAAGATCTTGTTTAACTTTAATGAAATTTGCCTTGGAAAGCTTTGAAATTAAAGATTTTGTTTAAATAACGTTTTATTTAAAAGTATTTATTTAGTTTATATTATTTTCTAGAAATTTAGAAAGATTGCAAAAAATGTTTGGCTTATTATAAAAATACTTTAGAAATTTTGGCCTGAAAAGAATGATTTTTATTCTATTGCTGATTTCGCATAATTCTTGATCAAAAAAATCTTTAAATGGGCCACGTAAGTTCCTGTATTGACTAACTTGGCAGCACTTTATTTGTTTTGCTTGTAACGGTACTTATCTCTCAATTTCAAATAATGACGTAAAGATAAAAATAATCATGCCATATTATATTTATCTATATACCTAGTAGATTATATATTTATAAACAAAACAATCGTTATAAAAGATTTAATTAATTACGCACCTTAATAAGAATTTATACATTGGCCTTAATTAGAGGCAACGTCATTTAATGCCTTTTAGACGAAACAAATAGCTGCAGCAGTCTTAATAGACTGTGGTAAATGTAACAATAATAATACCCTACAGTCGGCAAAGGGTCACTGTTGTGTAAAGCAAATTATTAAATATCATGTAAGGGGTACGTGTTTAAGTACATATACTTGTAGTTAGAAAACTGTATTTGTGGGTTTTTTAATGGAACCATTCAAATCAGCTTAATTATTATAATAATTTAAGTATAAGAAAATGAGGTTATAAGGTGCTTGAGAGTTTTTGTTTGAGACACTTCATGGAAGCGCTTTTCTATTATGATTATTTCTTTCCTTCTTTTTCCTTTACGTTTAAAACTTTTTATTGTTCCTTAAGTAAGCTTTTTGTTTAATGTGCTCTTTGAGACAAGTACCATCACTGGCACGCTGCTGGCACACAACTTCCTTGGCCAATACGAAGCATTGGGTCTGCACCAAATTGAAAAACAGTTTGCCTATGGTATTGGCATCTTCATCACTGGCCATTTTTAGGCAGGTGCGAAAACGTCTATCACAATTACAGTGTGACAAGGTATAGGGACGATAGTTAAACAAATCGAAGCGATTACTCATAGCCGGTATATAGAGTTTACAGTGATCATGTGTACGACAGCATTTGTCAGCCATGGTGGCACCACCCAAATGATTATAGGTGCCATTAGCGGTATTGCCACGTCCACACCAACGTGTATTGGGTGCTATTAAAAAGTCCGACAATTGACGCTTGTGTCTAGAATGCGCTAGGGTAAAATCAGTTTCGCTAGCTTGTGTATTATTTTCAAGCAATACGTCATTATTGTTAGTATTATGTGCACTATGTTGTTGCTGTTGTTCTGCTAAACCAGTTGGTTGTGCCTCCAAATTCTCATGAACATAGTTCGTGCTTTTTTTTGCACTTACCACGACGACGTCATCTTCGATATCGTATGATTTTTGCTGCATTGGTATGTGTATATGTTGGTGTGCATTTGGTTTTGCCTGCTGTGCATTAAATAAACTTTGTTGGCCATCATTATGTTCATCATCAGCAACATCATTGTCATTATTATTCAATTTAAGCAGGTATTTATGGTCACTTTGTTGTAATGGTTTGTTTTCATTAATTTTATTTTTTACCAACACATAATCCTTAACATTTAGCTGCTGTTTATTGCTGGTTTGTTCTGGAACATAAATTGTCCAGGTTAGAGGCACACAAATTGTAACGAAAATTAATAGATTTAAAAATTTCATTTTTTTTGAGTTCTTAAATACTCTTCACAACAAAGTTATTTTAGTTTGCCTCTTCAACAAATTCAAATTTTAGCCGTTATTATATATGTTATTGTTTTTGTATGTTTTTAATTGCTTTATTAGTGCCACTTAAAAAGCAGAAAATAAAAAAAACACTCATACACACTGTCTCCACTTGATATAAAGTTTTTTTTCACAAACGTTTTTCCGTACGTGTTCTAGGTGTAGTATAGTAGTTCTCACGTTCAAACGCAATTATGGACTGTCCCTGGTTATCATTCGATTGTTCATTTTATATATGTATACGACATATGAGTATTGGCCCACTACACTACACAACACTACTTGGTTACTTGAAATGTTTGCTAAAGGTGCATATACACTACGTGTTTTTTACATTGTATATGTCAAATTTTACATATGGGAGTAAAAACATGTAGTTGGTGACCTCAAAAACTTTGCTTGTGTAAAATACATGTGGAAATACATATGTATTTTTTCGATTAGAACACGCTCTATTTTCTTATGTTCAAACACATGTTTTCAAATGATTTGTCAACGGTTTAATCTGCGCTATCCTTAGCCGGCCGTATGAAGAATTTGCATAAGTGATAAATTAAATATTATTTTATCCCATTTTAATAATTTAATAACTAGTGACGCTTTGTAGCGGCTTTAACGCATTTTTCAAAGAAACGACATGGAAATTTATGTGTAAAAAAAGAATAATATTTAAGCGTATCAGCTGTTTTAATCATGGCGATGTCACGTGTAATTGTACATACAAGTTGGTGACCAAAAATAAAACCCATATGTAAAATAACCAATTTTGACAGACATAAAAAAAAACATGTGAGTTGTAAACTTAAAAATACATAAGCAAAAACACGTAGTGTATAGCCACCTTAATTTTGTGGTGAGATTGTATTGTATTGCTGCTCGATTATCGTTATTTCTTTTTTGTTTTCTCTCTTACTCTCATTTTGTCAGTTGGTTTGTTTTGTTTTTACCACAAGAAAATAAATGCCGGTGTGAGAGCCAGAGTAGCCAGATTAGGTAATGACGTAAATGGAGATTTTTATATAGAAATGCATTTTCTAGGTGACTAACACAGAAATTTTGCCATTGTTACAATAATAAAAGCATAATGTTTCCTAAATTTGAAATCTTAAAGGAAAAACAATCCGAACACAAATCTATCAAGCATATATAAATATTTTGAAGTATTTACATGATGAATCATGGCCTGTTAGTTGAATACTAGACCAAGTTTTATTTTTTTGCAAAAAGTTTTCACAAGAACTTTGCTTTCCAACAGTAATAACATAAAAGTTCTGACATTTTATTTGTTGACAATTGTTACAATGAAATTACTTTTACTCGGAAATTCACTATGATTCAGTATGAATATGTAAAAGCTACATATCGAATTTTACAAATTTTAGCACAGAAATCTCTAAATTGCCACTTTTGGAGAATATAAATATTTAAGAATTTACTTTTTATTTTTCTATAGAATCTAAATTATTAATTTGTTGAAGAATTTAAAGACAATTCAGGCAGCCCTTTTTGTAACTATGCAGAAAGTAAAAAAAAAATTGGAAAAGTTTTTTCATGTTTAAAATGGAAATGTGTAGAACTCCCACAAAAAGCATATTCAATATTTATTTGTTATGCTAAAACACCCTGTTGTAACTACTGTAAACAACTGTATTTCCTAAATAACAAAGTTTACTTGGCATGCAAACATATGACACATCCTATAGCGATAAGTGTCAAATTTAATTACCAAAACAAAAGAAATCAATATCAACATTTTTTTACAATTTGCAATACATTTTTCACCACAGAGAACATTTTTCACTCGCAAGTGCACCACAAAAAATAAAAGAATAAGAAAGTGTTTTTTTTATAGAATTTTTACAATTTTTAAACAGTAAATAATTGTATAGCAACTTTTAGATTTACTTACAACAATAAATAATACACAAAAACATGCAAGATGGACGTCAGGCAGCACAACAGTATCAAGAACAAGTATTGCCTGAGCGAATGGCTGAAATGGAATTGAATCATCAAAGACCCCAACCACCACAAAGACTCAATCTAAAACATAATTTAGCATTAAACAACAGAAGTGGTAGCCACGAAGAGACAGAGCCCGATGCCAGGTATGAATGTGCCATTTGTATGAATTGGTTAAATGAACCTGTAGTAACTAAATGTGGTCATCGTTTTTGCAAATCATGTCTAAACTCCTGGCTGCGCAACAAAAGTCAATTGTGTCCTATGGATTATCAGAAATTAACAACCGATAGGGACGTATTTCCCGATAATTATACACGCCGGGAAATCGAGCAGATTAAGCTAAAGTGTGAAAATAGCAAAGTTGGCTGCACTTTTATAGCTTCACCACTGGAAATGAAACGTCATAAGCAGGAGTGCCGCTTTCGTAGTGATGAGCAGCCGACCGAAGAAAAGTGCCCCTTTGCCAGTATTAAATGTGACTTTGTAGGCCGTCCCGAAACCAATGCGTTAGAAATGCATTTAAAGGAAGATATGCCACATCATCTACAATTAATGTTAAGATCTCTGCAAAATGCCGCCATTTCTAGCTGGAATCCGCAAAAGCCAACTAAAGGCCAAAATGGCGGTGCAGCCCTGCCACCACCACCGCAATATGCCAATGGTGGTGGCAGTGAAGAACAACTCATACAAGCCATGTATCAACGTATAGTGGTGTTGGAGCAAAGGGCCTGCGAACAAGATGTTAAAATAGAAAATCTCTCAAAACAGCTGTTAAATGCCAACAAAGAAGTAGATGCCCGCTACAGCAATGGCACTATAGTATGGGAAATTAAAAATTTCCACAATCTAATGGACTACCTGCGTTTAAACTCAAACAATCTGGTGTACTCACAAGAATGCTACACTTCACCCTATGGCTATAAATTCTGTGCTCGTCTCAATATACAGCCGAAAAATCCCCATTTGCTAAGCTTGCATGTACATTTAATGCAATCGGAAAATGATTTACTATTGGAATGGCCCTTTATAGGCCGCATAAAGTTGTGTATGGTACATCCGAGTAACATGGAGCTGTCGCAACATGATACCATTATGACAAAACCTGAGATTTTGGCATTTCACCGGCCCAAGGAGCGTATTAGTACCAGGGGTTTTGGTTTTGTGGAATATGCAAATATAGCGGATATTATTAAGCGTGGATTCTGTGAAAATGACCGTTTGCTAATTAAGATACAAATAAATTTAGTTTAATTTTGTGAAGGAATTGAAAGAATTATTAAAAATACTCACCCTTATAAATATGCCCCTTATACTCGTCATATAAAACATTAAAGCATTCCTAGCAGTTTTAACTGCTTTTACATACAACAAACCTTTATTATAAACATAAAACAAATATTGGAGTCTTCCCCAACATAGCAAAAAAAGTAATAAACAAACAAAATAATTAAATAAATGTACAATATTATTGATATACACACAGAAGTAACGTTTTGAGTAACAAGAAAACACTCTAATTAACAAAACATTGCTCACAAATTTTTTCAATAACATTGTTTTCTGATTAAATTAAATTAAAAACTGTGTATTATCCCTTAAAATCAAAGAAGCACAATAACGTGAGGCAAAAAGAAAACTAAATACAAACAATATGTATAGACTTAACAATGAGCCAAATTTACAGGAATTTATATTGAAACACTAATTAAACATTAAAGTAAAAAACACAAAACTCTTTAAAATCTAACTTTTAACTAATAAGCAAGCATTTAACTTTGAATTTTGAAATATAATAAAATAACATGGCAAACAAAGCAATAGGCACTATTTTCTATAAACAAAATAAATATTTTAAACACAAACAAATTTAAACATTTCTATGCTAAATACTATTATTAAATAACTCATTAACACAAAACAAACAATACTTCATAACTATTTAAAACATACAAACAAACATGTCTAAAAAAAACATAAAACTCATAAAAGGCACTAACTAATATTTTCCCCTATTAGATTTGATTAATTGAAATTGTTACTTTTAGTTTACACAAAATAATCAGCAATTAATGTAACGACGTCCATATTGTATTAACATTTTAACAATTTACCATGCAATAACTTATTACAAATTTATTATGTTTAAGTACTTAAAAAGTAAAACAAAGTTTTATTTTTAATTTACTAAAAAATATTACTATTAAATTAGTAAATTAAAGCGTCATAAATAATACAAAACAACTGATTTTTATAGTGGCCTCACTGTCAGCCATTTGCAGTAAAAACCGTTAAATGAAAAATAGTAGTACCAACTCTTAAACTCTTACTAGGCTACAGTGCTGCAACAATACTAAATTTACAAACGTCTCAAAAGACGTTCTCAAAACTATAGAAAAGTAAAAAAGTAATAAAACAACTAAAATTAATTGCATAATATTAATTTTAAACATACGTTTAAACGTTTTTATACCAACAAAAAATTTGCAAACAGAACAAAATTATTTTGTTATATGTCTTATAATTTATTGTAAATTTCTGTAAATTGTTTGAATTTACTTAATGTCCGGTCACACTTGGCAAATATTGACTCCAAAAAAAAGCGTAACCACTTGTTTTAGTACAAATTTGTTTGAAAACTCTTACAAGAGTTTTCCAATATCAAACATCATCAACTAAAATAGAAATAATTACCAGCTTAATCATGAATAAAAATTCCGCGGGAGTTTTTTCCGTTTTTATTTTTTTAACATTGAATTTGAATAGGAAAAATGGGAAAATGGAAAAAACTCACACGAAATTTTTATTCATGATTGGGCTGTATATGTTATGTCTTGTTTTAAATAAACGATTTTTTAATAAATAAACGAATTCAAATATAAATTATTTAGTGGTTACGTCTTATTTCGCAAATATATGCCAAGTGTGACCATAGGTGTAGTTTACTGTTCGCAATTCCATATTGATATTATTATGTCATTTTTTATATACATATATATATTATTTGCAATCATTTAATTTAGCTGTGTAATTATTGAAAAAAAAAAAACAAAAATAAAATTTATGTTATAAAAACAAATAATATGAAGTATTATTTTTTAGATTATTAATTCAAATTTACAAAAATTATGTACAATTTTATTAAGTTTTGTAAAAAAGACTTTTTGACATCATATTCAAGGCGAATTAATAAGGTGACCGAAATACGTCAATTGTTTATTAATTAGCTGTAAAATAATGTCAAACTTTGTTTTGTTTAGTTTTGTTATTTAAAATCAAAAACAAAGTAAAGAAGAATAAAATTATTTATAAGTCTGAAAAAGTAAAATTAATAAAAATAAATAAATTGTGTACTGTTTTGGTAAAAACAAAACTGTGAAAATAAACGAAAGAAATCGAATTTATTTTGTTTATATTTCAATTCGTCTGGATTTTGACATTTCACATACATACATACATATGTATTAACAAAAACAAAAAGCCTGTTGTTTTTGGATTGTATTTTGTCGCCGTATCAAACTCACCTTATATTTGTTTTTCTAAATGTTATAAAACAAAGAATTTATTTCGAAAATTTGTAGTGGAATTTATTTTAAGGAAAGAGTAGTTTTGGCAATTACATGATGTAACTATACACCATCAACAATTACAAATGAAAAATTATATCGTAGTGTTGTCCTTCACAAGCAAGCATACAGATATCTATAATTTTTAAAAAAAATTAATCCCATTTTGGCAAAACAGCCCAATTTTAAGAAATTATGCGATTGGGAATTTTTTTTTAAATAATTTCATTATTTTGGTGGCTGTGTGACATGTGACACTTTTAAAATGTTTGTTGTTAACATCTTTAGATAGTGTGATTCATACACAATAAACGCAATTTCAGACGAATTTTAAAAAATCACGTCTTCAGACCATATAACTCACCATAAGTCTTCTTAACAACTGCTCTTGGATTTTGGGAGTAAATGTGGTAATTTTATCGATCAAATTCTTTATAGGAGAACGATAATATTGACCAAAAATGTTAAAAATTTTAAGAAATTTAGCTTTTACAGATTCACCATTTTCATAGTGAATTTTCAAGCGACATTTAATTCATTTTAACAATTGTGAAAGCTTCTATTAATGCAGTACTATTAAAAGAACTATGACTGATTTTATTTAAAGAATCGTTCTTTTAAATGTAGAACTATTTAAAGAGCTATGACTGCTTTAACTACAGAATTATTAAAAGAACGACGATTACTTTGATTGTAAAACTATATAAGAACAATGATTATTACTTTAAATGATTTGTATTGATTGAAAACCTGCTTGATTAAAAAGTAAAACGTAGGTGCGGATTAATTAACAACTCGCGCGTCATTGTCATTATTTCTTAAATTCATCAGGCTCGTTTTTTCCCTTCCACAATTTTGCGTCTCGTTCTGGCGCATGTTTGATGTTCAGCTTCAGTTCCTGTTCTATGTCGAGTACAGCAACTACGTGTCTTTTAATTGGTAAAAACCCTGGTGAAGTGGAGACCACAAAAAACTCACATTAATACTGGCAGAGCTACATCCAAAATTCATATTAAGTTGAACACAAAATTTTCCGATAAAAAATGCATATTCATCTAACTTTGCCAGCGCCCATTCAACAAAAGTTAGCCGTTGTGGTAGATCATGTGGCTTCTTGCACCAGCTGTATTTTAAATGGTTTTACACTCAAATCCTATCGCAAAATTGTCCACATAGTGCACAATACAGGGTGATCAATTACACTGGCGCATACAGCTGCGAAATTTTCCTCTGTCCGCACTCTACGTACTATGTATGTATGCTTGTTTGGTGGTTTAATGTCCAATAATGTAAATTTGATAAGTTATTTAGTCACAAGATTCCTACCTCAGATGGTCGCCCAAATTGACCATTAAAATGGAAGAAGTGCACGATGCACTTTCTTAAATTTGATAATAATAATTTAATAATCTGCAAGCGTTGTTCGTTTGTAAGTCGATTCATGGTTAAATTATAGGCCTGAACATGTTTAACACGTACGAAAATTGAATTGACGTGTGTAAATGAAATGGCAAGTTCAAAAGAGAACTGAACAAAAATCGGTCAGATTAAACTGAAGAGTGTGAAACAAGACTGAGGTTAAATTACAATGTCAAAACAATTCAGTTTATTAAGTTTTAAATAACATTTTGAGTATAGAATCCAATTCATCCATCACATACAGGCACTTATTTTCAAAGATTTCCGTATTTTTGTTATTTAAATTCATTTGGCTGAATATTCTTTCAACGTTTTGTTAAAATACGAGAAGTCCGTGAGAGCAAAATTTCTCCACAAGTCAAAAATATTTTTATTTCTGCTTAACTTTTATATAAATTTTAATACTAATGAAAGTTTTAAAAGTAAATAATTAAATGTTTTATTTTGCATCAAAAAATTTACGAAAAATTATTTTTTTAAATACCTATTGTTAACAGTTATTTTTTACATGTTGATTATAAGAAAAAAAAATAACCTGTGACGTCGTGCGCAGAGAGAGAGAGAGAACATTTTGTTTACATACCTTGCGCAATCTTTATTATTTGATTCATGGCGTAATCTTTAGTTTTTTCATTCTTGAAGAACTATGTATGTATAACTAACCATTGATTTCCAACAAAATTTGTTTGATTTCCTATAAAACAGTTTGTCTGATTTATAAAGAAATTAAATAATCTTAATTAATTAATTAATGAATGTTTGGATTATTTCATCAGTAACTGATGTCCTAAAATTTTTTCATTAGTAACTAAAGGTACTGTCACACTTGGAAAATATTTGCCAAAAAAGACGTAATCACTAAATTATTTATATTTGAATTCGTTTATTTATTAATAAAAAAACTTATTTAGGAAAAGACACAACAAATATTTAGTTTTATTTTATTTGATGCTGTTTGAGTAAACAATGTCAAACATATTTATTCTAAAACAAGTGGTTAGGCTTTTTTTGAGTAAATATTTGCCATGTGTGACTACACCTTAAGGGTTTGGGTGCTTTAAAAAGTTTACTGAGTCATTGTATAGTTTAATTGTAAAATTTCTACAGTTTCCATCTTGGTTAACAAAGTAGTCTTTTTTTATTTCCTGAAATTATTTACAAATTCGTATATATTACTTTAAATAAATAAATAAAAATTGTGTGACCAACTAAAATTAATAGTTAATTTTTAAGCAGGTGTTATACCTATACCCATTTTATAAAGAATTATTTTTAAAACGTGTCTACCATTTAACATTAATAGTTTATTCCAATTAAATTTGAAGGGTTTTTTTTTAAGAAAACATTACATTGAAAATAAAATGTTTTTCTTTGAACTTATAGTTTAAAGCTAATTTACTTACATTACAACAATTGGTATGTACTGATTTTAATATTTACAAATTCATATAAAAAAAATAGATTTCAAACAAATTATAAAAACATACATATCACAAATATAAATGTACGAGTATAATACTGCTAATCGATTAGAAATGACTGGTTGCAATTATCTAATCGGTATTAAAAAAATTATAAGTGTCTTAAGATTTTGTTTGAATTGGCCAAAGACTTATCAATTGACGTTTAAATAATTTAAATAGCTTGCGGAACATGGTAAAAGTTCGTTAGTCTTATAGCAAACGTTTTAATATGAAGACTTTGATTTTCTATTGTTGCTGGTTTTTATTAGTGGGTAAGTAAAATATTTTTAGAATTTATAAAATACTTGGGAAATTCTATTGAGCAATCAATTTCCTTTAAGCCGGCTGTTATAGCTACTCTTTAACAGCCCACAGCAGGGATTTAACTGCATTACGCAATAGCGGAAGTGTGAAATTTTATTTGTATACTAAGTCCAATGACCGGACACCGCAACAATTGCTGGTCAATAATGAGGATTCAGTGAAAAAGTCAAATTTTAATAAAACCCATCAAACCAAGTAAGTTTTGCGGGAATTTATAAAGTAAGACGGCCAAATCGTGAATAAAAAAATCCGCGGAAGTTTTTTCCATTTTTAATTTTTCAACATTGAATTTGAATGTGAAAAGGGAAAAAACTCCCGTGGAATTTTTATTCATGATTGGGCTGAGAGATCTATTTATTAAAAATTGTTTATTTTTTTAATATTTTTGCAGAATTCTTATACATGGCTGGGGTGGTTCTTATACCTCTACTCCCAATGGTCCCATACGTGAGGCTTATCTATCTACCGGCAATTATAATGTCATATCGGTAGATTGGCATGACTATGCCAAATTAAATTATTTTAAGGCCCGCAACCTGGTGCCCTTGGTAGGCGCAGATGTAGCCGAATTTGTGGACTTTTTGCATGAGAAATTTCAAATGAGTTTGGATTCTTTGGTGGTTATAGGCCATAGTTTGGGTGCCCATGTGGCCGGCTATTGTGGTAAAACGTTCAAAAGTGGCAAATTATCTGCAATTGTGGGTTTGGATCCTGCCTTGCCGGTATACAATTATGAGAATCCCAATACCCGTTTGTCCAGCACGGATGCCAAATATGTACAGACCATACAAACGAATGGTAATGTTAAGGGATTTTTAAGGCCTATTGGAACGGCTGCGTTTTATGCTAACTGGGGTCGTTTGCAACCGGGCTGTGGCACAGATATCGATGGTAAATGTTCTCATGCCAGATGTGTTACTTTGTATGCTGAGGCTGTTAAGGGTTATTCCTTTGCTCCCATTTATAATTGCCAGAGTTTTAATAATATTTTGAATAAGACCGGCTGCTCGGAAGTCGCAAACGCTGTGAAGTTTGGTGATCCTACACAGATTCAACATAAGGCGGGTATTTATAATTTTAAAACGAATAGTCAGGCACCATATGGCCATTTATAATAGCAAATAAATATGTAAAAATTTTATTAAACAAAATGACAAAGAATTATTTTTAAATAATTTAAATAATTAAAAAATTATATTTTTCAATATTTCGTAACAACAATGTGTATGCTACACAGGGAAATAAAACTTATTAACAAATTTATAAACTAACAATAAAAATATTTTTCAATATAACAGAATTGTCAGAATGTAAAATAAATTAATAAACACTTTTTCGTTTTCATTATATTGAAAAATATTTTTATTGTTAGTTTATAAATTTGTTAATAAATTTTATTGCTACACATTGTGGTAGCCATGGTGCAACTATACAAGGTGAGTGCAGTAGTAGTAGTAATACTTTTTCAAGTATTTTTGACAGTAGTACATTATTTTACACAAACAAAATGCCTGTTGTTTCTGTTTTGTGTTGTATTTGTTGTCGATTTGCACTCACCTTGTATAGTTGCACCATGACCTTAAGCTTGATGAAAATATTATTTTTAATTTTGTATGACATTTTACTTCTCAAAATAATGGGAAAATGTTGCCTACGTTTTGCCAAATTATTTTTAAGTTATATAACCAAAGCATGATGAAAATTAAATATTTATCTGGAAGTTAAAAATTGGTCGTTAAGCCAGCCACTCACGTACAGTTTTAACTGACAGTTTCAACTGAAGTGAACGTGTGTGGGGGTTCAACTGTATCGTTCTCAGTTCAATTTGTGTCGAGCGAGAGTGTGTATCATGTCGCCTATGGCAAGTTAAATCTAGCGAGTACTATGATCGCGCCAAAAAAGATGCTGCCTATAACAAGCTGGCGAAGAAGTAGAACCTGACGCGGAAAGGAAATCTGTTTTGTCAAAAATAAACAGCTTAAGATCCGCTTTTCGCAAAGAAAAAAGAAACTTGAGGCATCAAAGAAGCCTGGAGCATCTGCAGACAGCATTTATAAGCCGGTACTTTGGTACTACGACCTGTTTGATTTGGAGTATTGAACTGCACGTGTTTGTATATCTCAGTTCACAATTAAGTCTGTCAGTTATAACTGAACAGTTGAAACTGACAGGTAAAACTGTACGTGAGTGGCCGGCTTAAGTAAAACTGGCAGTTAGTAAAATTAAACACAACATACCTATTAATTAATTTTAATTTTATATTAAAAATTGCTTACCTTTTTAGAAAACTTAACATTGTTTTTGCGATTATAGTATATAAATAAATCTATATATATGTATATATAAAACAGGATGTGTGTACACATCATTCGATAATACAAGATAAGAATATTTTAATATTATAAATACATATACATAAGTATGTATTAAAGTCTCGCCTTTGCTATTACCATCAATAAATCATTGACTATTGCTGGCTTAATTTTGGAAAAATCATATTTTTCACAGGGTCAGTGTGGCTTGCTCCCGAGTTGGCACGCCAAAAAATTTATAAGTTTTTACACCAAATAAAAAAACAAAAAACATTGTCTTACTGCTGGCCTTAACATGAAGCAATAAATAAATATAATTTCCAATTTGCCTTAAATTAAATTTTTTAATTGAGCCCATATCTACACCATATGTAAGTTATTCTGTAAAAAAAACTTTTTAACAGGTCTTCCATGGATTTTTATTTAATACAACACTAATTTTTGTTTGGGCCAGCAACGCGGACCGAGTAAGCTAGTATTTTATAATTAAGCTCAAAAAAATAGATAAAAATAAAAATTTTCTTTTTTTGGTACAATTGATACAACTATGTCAAATTTCACTTAGAGATGACTGACAATTTAAAACCAACACAACAATAAAATTATTTACTAATACATTCTCACGACTTAGAGGTTTTCCATCTCAGTCGCGCTTCTATGGATATATTTTTCTATGCTTTGGATTTTTTAATGATATCCAAAAATGGAATTCTAAATTAGGCTTTCGATTCTTTAAATAGGCACTACATCATTTTAAAGTAAAACCTGAATTTTGACGCATATGAACTTTTCGAATTTTCTATTAATATAGAAACATAAAATTTTTTTATTCTAAATTTGTAGTAATAATTGTCTTTTCTGAAATCGTTACTTTATTTAGGTTTTAAATTATTATCATTACTTAAATTATTGCATTTATTTACACATATTCATTATTAATTCTATAAATACTATTATTATTATTATTATCATTATTTGTTCTAAAAATCTTATAAAAATCAAACAGACATACATAAACTAAAATTTAAACGACACTAGTAAAAACTACAATTAAACCATATACTGTCCCAACATACTAGTCTCTGTTGACATACTAACCTCGGTATTTGCGGCTGTTTTACTTGACGTTGTGGTTTCCGCCTGGGTTGCGCCTGCCGTATCTAACATTACCGCCACCGGCACCAGAGACTGTTGGCAAGCAGCTACCTCATTACTCGCCTTCTCTAGAGCAGCATCATGCGTACGCATATGAGAGTTAAGACCACCCGATTGAGCAAAACCTTTGCCACATATTTTACACACATGTTTGCGATCCTTCGAATGTATAAGTTTGTGTACACGCAGGGCTTTTTTGCGCTGGAATGTTGAACCGCAGATATCACACTTAAATGGCCGTTCACTACTGTGCGTGACAGCGTGCACATTAAGATCGTGAAACGAAAAGAAACTTTTACCACAAACATCACATTTAGCTGGTCTCTCGCCAGTATGGCGCCTCATGTGGGCGGTTAAAACGCCACGATCGCGACAACGTTTACCACATATCTCACATATTACGGGCATAAGGCCGGTATGACAAATCATGTGAGATTTTAATTCTTTATCGGTAAAGAACTCCTTATCACATTCCTTGCATTTGTGGGCCTTAATGCCGGTATGACGGATTTTGTGACGCATCATATTGCCGGTTTGCGTAAAGGGTTTACCGCAAATATCACAAAAAATACCAGTGTGTTTCCATTTATGACCGCGCAGGTCCCGAGCAGAACGAAATACTTCATTACACTGATCACATTTATGTTCGGCTTTGGGTTCTTTGGGTTTTTTTGCCGGTTTATTAGGATTATGCACACTGTAGTTGTGTTTCTGTAGACTATGCTTGGAACGATACGAACGCTTACAGGTGAGACAAGGAAAGGGTAGCTCATCTTTGGGGCTATCTTTGTCATCGGAATCGGACTGAAATCACAAAAAATAATACAGAAGTTTGTTCAACATACCAAATATCTTAACTACTTACATCTGTATCTGATATTTTATTATCCAACGACCAATCTCTATCCATATCAACATCATCACCATCATATTCCTCTTTCAGTTCATCCTCTTCTTGATGCAATTCTTTAAGAATTTCTTTATCACTTTCTCTCTTTTCCTGTGAATTTAATTCATTTATTTTTTCCAACTCTGGCTGCTTAGCTTCCTTCAAATTTAATGTTTTTTTATTGTTTTTTCTTGAATTTCTAGTATTCGGTTTTCGCATCATAATCTCCACCTCTAATTTATCACCTATATCTAAATCATCACATTCCGACTCTTCCAGCAACTCTTCTGCTTTATTTTCATTTTCTAATCTACAACGAGCCTCCACTGTTTCCCTTAAAAGTTGCTGCAAACTTTTATCATCCTCATCAACATCCTGCTCTTCCGCCTCCTCTTGTTTTATTGGATCATCTTCGGGGTCCTCTTCTTTGATGGTCATATTATCCAGCAGAGTGGCATCTTTAGCTAATTTAGCTTTACGCTTGCGTTCCAACTCTTCCAAGTTAATACTCTCTTCGGCCAAGGTAAGATGTTGCATCTGAAAGTGGCTGGGAAATTGATCCAGATGCATTTTAGTGGTACAAAGACAGCAAGTAACATTGTAAACTGCAGGTGAAATACAATAGATCTCACCACATTTAAAATTGTGAAAGGCATTGCTAGCAGGTTGGGCTACTTTTAACATTTTATTTGTATTGTTTATAGGGTTTTAATAATTATTTTGCATTTGTTTATGTAAAAAATTGCACTCAATAAAAATACATTTAGCCGTCAGAGAAGAAATTTTTTTTAATAAAAAGTGCAGCCAAGTTTATGATTGTTGTCATAAATGGGCAGGGAGTTGCCAGCGTCAAAAATATTAAATATAATGCTCGTTATTCGTTTTAAATTAATTCGTTTTATTTTCAATTGTCAAACGTGGATAAAACAGCTTGTTTAGAAAATAATAAAAACGTTCTAAGATTTTATTATATTTTTAAAATCAAATATGTATTTTTTGTTCAACTGTTTATAATTTTTTTTTATCAATGAGTTATAATACAAATGATTTTTTATATACTACTTGGTATATTAACGATTTGTTTATATTGAAAAACAATTTTACAACTTCTTAAAAACTAAATTTTTTGTGGGAGTTTTTTTTAATAAACAATTATTTTTTCTTATTGCGTTTACGTTTTTTATCGGAGCCATGGAGGCCTTTTTTGCGTGTTATACACACACGACAAAACCAGTCTTCATTGTCTTTGGGAGCGACAAATATGCCCACACAAACCCTAAAAATAAAATTAAAACATTGTTAATTTAGAAAATATGTACAATAAGAAGTTATTAACAGTGTTGAATTTGCTGACTATGAATTAGCAAAAGCACACAAATTTCTGCTTAGCTTTCATTTTTTCAGCACAATAAACGACTATGTTTTCAATGACTAACAAAAAACTTTGTTAGTGAGCAAGCAACAGCGCAGCGCAAGCCAAACAAAACAAAAATAAAATTATTGACTGTAGCTTAACTATGAGATGTTATTTGCTGACGCAGTCAGCCACAGCAATTCACTTTAAAAAATTTGCTTCTGCTTAAAACATAGTTTTTGATTTTTTCTTTTAAACTAAAAACTGTGAACGTTTGCTGTGCTGAAGTTAAGCAAGTCTTAGTCCCGGATCACACAATGCAACTTTTGCTGCTACAATGTAGTGCATGCTTGTGTTACAGTTGTCTTTGATGTGTCGTATATATATAGGTATGTATGCATGTGTTTTTTTTTTTTTTATTTGTATTTTATATTGTACAATAAAAAAAACAACACAAGCAAGCACTACAACGAAAATATTACTTGCTTAACTTCAGCACAGCAAACGTTCACAGTTTTTAGCTCAGCAAAAGCATAAAAATTCAAAAACTGAAAGTTTTAAGCAGAAGCAATTTTTTTAAAGTGAATTGCTGTGGCTGACTGCGTCAGCAAATAACATCTCATAGTTAAGCAACAGTCAATAGTTTTATTTTTGTTTTTTGACTTTATGCTCTGCTTTTGCTTGTGTATTTTCTCTTAGTTAAGCATTTTTAAACCCCGATTTTTAATTAAACACTTACCAATGATACCAGGCATCACACCCATCGCAACCAATCATAGGCGAACCATCGTCAACTTTGCCACAGGCTGGACAAATCCATACCCGATTACCCTCAGCATCCTTCATCAGAGAAAAGAAATAATTGGAAAAAAACTTTATGAAAACTTTTCCTTTTTCTAGAAAAGAATGTAATGTTTCTTACGATATAGGAAGAGGGTCGACTTGTCTCCGTTATTAGGGTCAAGGGACTTTGTCTGTCTGTGCTGGCTGTCTTGGCGGCGGTATCTGTGTTATGTACAGCACTTGCAGGCGCCGTTGTCATATCATGTTGTTTAGTTGTTTGTAAAAGCTGATGTGGCAATAAAACCGAACTGGCTGATATGGTGCCACCGGAAAGCCAAGGGCTGGGTGGCGGTACTATCATATTGGGATTGGCTGAAGAGCTAGTTTTACTACTATCGCCTATTTCCAGGGAACTAGCATTTGCTGCCGAAATACTGTTGGACGTAGTAGACGAACTTGTTGCCAATTCACCACCTAAACAACAAAAGTTTTTTTTGGTGATTTATTATTAAAACAATAAAATTAAAAAAAAAAAAACAAAATGAAATGAAAGCATGCAAGGTCAGGGCGATCAAAAAACGGAACACAGAGTTAATTAACAGGTATAGCAGGCACTATTTTAAGTCGGTTTAAAGTATTTGTTAGTTTAAATTTATACTTCTTATTTTATTTTTATGAGGCAAATTAAATATTTTTTAATTAAATGATTGAATGAATATTAATTTAATTATAGCATTGCTAAGGAATATATTAAATTAAATATTTAAATAAAAAATTTCCAAAACAATAGTTAAAATTTAAAATCCATCTTGCAAAGTAAAGCCGTTAAGTACTTATTTTGCTGTTACGCTAACAGAACTCTGTTAAATATTTCTTTTTAATAGTTTAAGGATCACAGTTGCAGCTAAAGACTGACTGACGTATTGTACACAAGTATCTGTCAATACTGATTTATGAATTGTGTTTCCATATGGATTTTGGTTAAAAATCATAAAATTTCCCTTACAAATTAAAATTAATTATAAAATTAATATTTTTTAAATGTTATAGAAAATGATGTACCAATTCACAGTACATACACATTTTAACAAATATTAAAATATTTTGCTAAATAAACAAACCGTAAATTGAATAAAAAAAATAAAATACTATTATTGTTTTAGCCAGAAATCCAATTGTTTTTAGCCAGTTTAAAATCAAATTAAAATAAAATGTTTCTTTGGTCATCGGTTCCAACCCTTAATAATTACCAAACAAAAATAACACACACTTACTTGTATGAGGTTTATGCTTGGGTGGTCGTGTCACTAAAGGTGATATGCGCGCCAATTCGGGTGAGGGTTCACGTTGATGTTCTCTAGAGGGCGATTGTACTGCTGGCGGTGGTGGTGGCTGCTGTACAACTGCAGCTGATGTGGAAGTTAACAAAGAAGACGTAACATTACTTTTATGACCATCGTCACGCGGCGGTGTTGGTGAGTGTGTGGAACCTAATTTTAAAGTTAATTTTGGTACTATGGAGGCTGTTGGCATTGCTGCCGTACTACCACTAATGATTGACTTATCATTATGTTCATTGCCTGACACAGATGAATGAACTAAAGCCGGAGATAATTTTTGCTTTTTTGAAGGATCAATGTCCACTGAGAGCATTGCCAAAGTATTACTTGTACTTGCAGTAGTACTCTCTTTGATTGCCAAAGAGTTCGCCGGTGGAATTTGCTGCATGGCACAGGGATTTTGTGGTGCCATTTCTTCTAGCACCGTACGTTGTTTCTCTTTTTTCTTTTCTTTCTTCAGCTTTTTTAATAAGTCTTTATCTTTTACTTTTTCCGAGCTGTTACTGCTGCTGTGAGCCACTACCAGGGGAGCAACGGCGCTGGGTATGATTTTTAGTGCTGGCTGTTCCTTTTCTTTAATCGCGGAGGTTTGTGTTTGGTTTAGCAAATATTTTTCAGCCCTTTCTTTGCTTTTATTTTTATCCTTTTTGTCCTTTTTCTTTTTGATTTTACCATCCTTAAGCTTTTTGAGTTTTTTATGCTCTTTGCGTTTCTTTTGAAAATCGAAGACCGTGTTAGAAGAGGCTGCTGATGACGCTGAAATGGCGGCGGTTATGGTTAGATTATCAAACACGGATGTTGTTGATGGTGCGGTGGCTGCCGAAGATGCCGCAGTTGTATTGTTAAATTCTGTTTTATGGGAATTGAAGGAGGGATTTGCATTGGCTGTCAAACTGTTGTAGGGTATATTTTTAGACGAATAGGCCAGGCCGGTAGAAGTTAGCGGTATTAAATCTGCACCACCCGCTAATTTACCCACTCCGCCAGACGACCCCGTTGCCGATTTTAAACCTTCAGTTTTATCCGTACTCATTAGAGAGGCATTAATACTGGAGGATGATTTTTTAACTTGTTTTTTCAGCTTTTTAAGTTCTTTAGTAGTTAAGTCAGTTTCTATGGATTTGAGTGGCATGTGTGTGCTGCTGGTATTAGCCACAAACATATCATCCATATTAAAACTGTTGTGGTGTAAATGCTGACTGGCTAGATTAGATGCCATGACGGGAGCAGACTGTTGAGTTTTTACTGGTGGCGGTACTGGTGGTTGCGTTGTTTCATCTGAATCGTCAGACACTTCTATGGGTTCATTATTTAAAGTGATGGGTGTTTTAATGCTTAAACCTCCCTGTGCCTGTGCACCCTGATTGTAATTTGGTTTCTTATGCATGGAAAAGTCCAAACCAGATTCCTGGGAGCCCGACAAAGATTTCGTATGTTTATTTAGATTCATTAAGTCCATGGGACTTTCATTCTTTTTCATTAGCTGCTCAAAAGTGTTGAGTGACATGCCTCCCGGTGTTGAGGGTATTGATTTGCTGTTCATACTGCCGGTCGCACTTTCGGGCGTATGGGCGTCTACAATTTTCTTAAGCAAATTATCGTGCGTCAAGGTGTTCGAATGTGAATTACGCGGTTTGGGCGTTTTGGGTAAATCCGGTTCATGAGCATGCGGAGGCTCGTGCATATGCTTGTTGCCGCTGTTAGAGCTGTTGTGCTGTTCGTTTAGTTTTGTCAGGAAATCTGGTACCAGAGGGGCTACATTGCAGTAGCTGCGTTCAACAGGTTGTAAATTTGTGTCAGATTTCTTTTTATCTGTTGTTAAATCTTCAGATTCTGAGAAGATTTGAGAAGAAGTATAACAGGGAAAAAATTTAAATAAAAATCAAAATCTTTATTGCTAATTTAAATTTATTATGGAGCAATTCTCTGAAATTTATTGCTTAAACTTTATAAAGTTCTTAAATTGAATTTAAACTTACTTTGATTCATTGTCACATTATCTGCCATTGGCTGCTTAAGATTGGGAAAAGGAAAGAGACCGGGCAATAAAGGATTATTCGGATTATTGGGAAAAGCTCCTAGTCCGGGTGTGGGAAATAGACCCGGTGTTGGTATCAAACCCGGACGTGTAGGAAATGGAAATTGTAACATGGATAACATGCTGCTGGGTAAATTGGGAAAGGCCGAACGATTCGGCAACATAAACGGTTGCACCAAACTGTTGGCCATTGCCGCAGCCTCAGTGCCGGCCATCAAACGTTTCGAATTACCCGGTGATTTTAAGGGCGACGTAGAGGAGGGAAACATAGCTGGTGAGGGTAATTTTTTCCCCGTTATTAAACTAGTATCCACTGTCAAGTCAGATAAGAGTTTGTTTGTGGGTGCCGCTTTGAGTATAGTATCCATGCGCATAAGTTTTTTATTTATCGACTGCACTTCTTCATTGGTGGGTACACCCATGGCTGGATTTGTTGTCATATTTAAAGTAGCCATATTGTTGTCGTTATTTAGGAGATCCTGCTTGAACATTTTATTCTTTTTCTTGTGTTCTTTGCGTTCTTTGGCACCAGCCATTATCATCATTTGTTGTTGCAAGTGTTTATTTTGAGCCCATTCCATGGGATTAAGAGGATTGCCAAACAATTGAGCTACATTATCGAAAGACAGATTGCCCATGCTGGAGGCACCAAAGTCGGGTGGTAGTTGGTTAGGAATTTGTTGTGCAAATAGTTGGCTATTATCCATTTTCATTTTTTTGCTGTTTTTCTTTAGCATATTATTGGGAAATACGCCTGGTATTTTGGGGGAATTTTTGCTGCCCGGCTTACGTCCTCGTTTTTTGGGTTTATTAACCAATTCCACCTCGGGAGCTTTTTCGCCAAAGACACGATTTAGCATGCTTAGATCGGTAGGTTGGGCGGTATTTATATTGGCTATAGCATTGGGTTTATCTTTAATATCATCCACATTGATAATATTGCTGTTAGCGCTTGCTTGAGGATTTTCATTTAAAGGAGGAAAAAGATTTCTGCCTGCCGCTGATGTTGGCACATTAGAGCTTGCATTTGAGGAGTTTGAGGGTCCAGGGGCTGGTGTTATAGTTGTGCCCGAGGGCAAATTTATAATGGGGGTATCGCATAGACCAGGCACACGCAAGGGTGTGGGCGACGAGGATTTTGGGGTCTTTTGTTTGGAAATCTTTTTGAATATATTTAATTTAGAGCGATCTGGCTCATTGGACAGCTTAAGTTCCTTGCCATCTTGAGTTAATAAAGGTTTAGGCGTTACATCCATAATATCCAGTGGTGGTGTTTCGTTTATCGCAGTGATTTTATGACTTTTAGCTAGCAAAGCTTCTGGCAAGTGGTTGGCTGCCGTGCTAATAGGTGCAACCATATTTGGCGTAAAAGCAGACTTCACCGGCGATAAGTTCAACAGGTCTTTGGTTTCCATTTTATGTTTTTGCTCTTCTAAATCCACATGCAAGGGTTTGCTTAAAGTTTCTACCATGCGTGGTGGAAATATGGGTACCAGTGGTGGCGGCTGTTGTGTTTTTTTCGATTGCTTTTGCACATCCAGCATCATTTGTTGCTTATGCATTTTTTGCCTTTGCTTGGCCTGTTTGCGCAGCAACTTCTCCAGCTGCAGCTTCTCGGGACCTGGCGGCATGCTGGCCACTATGCCGGGATTAATCATTTTCGATTTTTTATCTGACCCCATAATATTGCTTAATGCCTCGGGTGGTATTTTACCTTGTTTGGCCATTTTTTGCAACATTTTCATGTATTTTTTATGTGCTTTGTCAGCAGCATCCATTTTCCCCATTTTATCGTTCAATGAGGGTTTAGTGTGTTTCTCGTTGAGCGGTTGACCTGGTATAATGGGCACTTTTTGTTTTTTAGCTTTTTTCAGCAACATATTGGCATAGTTCGTTTGTGGTGTTTGCAAGCCAGCTGCATTTTGATGCATCATAAATGATTTTTTATTTAAATTACCCGCCGGTTGCATGTGAAGATCATGGGGGTAATTTTTACCCGTTAAAGGGTTAAATAATTTACTCTTTTTAGCCGGTAAATCACGTAGTAGTTCCAGTTTTTTACTTGATATGGGCTGGGGTTCAAGGTTACGGGCCAAGGCTTGTTTTTTAGACTCTTTACTAGTGGAGGGCATAACTTCACGTTCTGACACATCTTTATCCACGCCCAATTTTGAGTTTTCACTAGCCCCAGGGCCGGGAGTGTTGTTGGCAGAACGTGAGGCTGGTCTGGATTGAGGTGGAGGAGGAGGAGGCGGCGGTGGTGGTGGAGCATCCAAACCCAACAGTTTGTCTATGAAATAATTAGCATTAAAAAAGAAACTATCAAAATTGTTTGTTATAATTTTACCTATTATATCGGGTACCATAGCCTCTGGCATTTTGCCCTCTACGGCTGGTGATATATAACCACCTGTGGTCATAACCACACTACTAACTTCCCTAGTAGGTCTTTCGCCATCTTCAAAGTTTGTTGAGGGCTTGAACAATGATTGCAAAGTTGTTTTATCCAAAACTGTGTTAGGATTTAACGAAGTATTTGCTGCATCTAAAAATATTATAGTGTAATAAAATGTATCTCATTAGATTAGGAAAACTTAAACCCACCAACACTTTGTTCTCCATTCGAATGAATAGTTAAGTTATCTTGAAATGATTTCGTGTCTGTTAAATTATTTGAGTGACTGCCCAAAGCTGGTTCTGATGGTTGTATTATTTCTGGTGGCAACATGGGTGGCAAATGATCATACACATGTACCGGTCTAGTTAGGACTTCTTTGCTGCCCGGTTTTAAAAAATTCAAAGAAGACTCCTTGCGTGCTGGGAATTTTGGTACTTCCAAAGCAAATGGTACCGGCTCAACATTGTTAATATAATCCAAGAGTTCATTTAAATTAACATTAATACTACTTAAGGTCAAGGTCACATCATTTAAATTTGCATCGGTACGATTATCTAGCAAAAAAAAAACACAAACAAAACAAACAAGCTCTAACTGCTACATATATTAGAAAAAAAATAATTTTTCTACACTTACAATGTTCCACCTGGCGCCTTAAATCTCTGGTAAATTCTCTCATAAATTTATCCAGTACATCTTGTAAAAGTTCTAAAGGTGCAGTTTGTGTGGCATTATAGCCTATAGTTTGACAAATTTGTGCCACCGCAACACGCAGTATTTCTTTCATATATTGGTCAGTCATTTGGAACGCTTTTTATATATCAACTTTTGTCTGTAGTTGTTGCAGTTTTTGTACACTATACTATTGCTTCTTCTTCTTTTTTACTCTTCTTTCACTCATTAAAATAACAAGTACAGTGTGAAAGTTTTTTGTGCTGACTTTTTTATGAATTCCATCTATTTGCTGTTTATAAATTTAAATTGATTTTCTTAAATTCACTGCATTTTCACTTGCGGTTTAGTTAACTTTTTTGATTTAGCAATTTTAAAGACAAACCCTATTGGTTTTTTGGAAATTACAAAATAAAATTCGTAGAAGTACAATAATTTTGTATACACACTGAATCACGTCTGTCAAATACTAATAGAGTTGCCAAACGTTAGCAGGATAAAGTGGAATGAAACAGAAGCAGGGTTTATTATTTACCGGATTATTTTGTAATTACCTGCTTGTTGAGCGAATGTGAAAAAATAAACAGTAGAATCATCCGCATATAAAAAAATACTCGTGCATGTAAAACCAGGGAAATTAGCCGATTATGGGGCATTTCGAAATGCACAAACCGCTCAATTTGAATGAGTTATACAACAACGTTTTTGAAATTTTTAATTTTGATATGGAATGCCTCATAATCAGCTAATTTCTCGAAAGTGACAGTTGTGAATTTCAATAGCCCTAGTTACAGGCTATTGAAATCCGTTTTCAAAATTCAAAAACCGCTGAAATAAGTGGAAATATTTAAAGGAAACTTGTTATTTTAGGTTTGATTTTAAACCTTATTTTTTAACAAATACTAAAATTTATAATGTGGGCACCACAACATTAGGTTCCTGTGTGGATTCTCTGTCCGTGGTTCTTTAAAGTTTTAAAATTCGTTAAAAATTGACTTGATAAGCGAAACTTTGCTATATTTTCGTCTTTTTTTTTTGTTGTTTGTTTTTATTGTGCAAATGGTAAACACGTGTAAAAAGAAAAATAGTTGTTTGCATGCGGTTGAAAATAATTATTTTCTGCGTGTCGATAAAGCTCTGTTGTGTTTGTTGTTGCATGTCAACTTTAAGAATCAAACCTTCGTCCAGAAATTGTTTGATTTAATATTATTTCATATGTTTTGATATTGCACACAATTTCTTTCAATTGCACCATATGCCTCCATACTAGTTATGCTGAAACGTATAAATTAAAACAACAGGATATCACATACATAACCATTAATTTTTTAGTATTTTTGAGAAATGTCTCTTCTGGTTCTATTGCAAATCTCGAGTATCTTGCAGTTTAGTGTTCATCACTAAAAACGCTATTTTATACCATATACATTTGGCAGCACTGTTCGAAACATTTTGACAACAAATGGAAACAAAAACAATCATTAATTTACAATTTTTTAGATAAATAAAAACATATTCCTACGAAATCAACAAAAATGGACAATATGAAGCAAGAGGATATAGAACATACATCAAACGGTGATCATATTTATGCTGAAAAGCAAACTTGCCTCTTAGAGGAAAATGATACACAATGTGGTCATGTCTTCTACAATGAAATCACACGTTTGCTAAAATTCTATTGTACATACTGTCGTGAAACTTATGATAATATCGAGTATTTTTGTCAACATTTAAGTGAACATATTAAAGAATCCAACGAAGAAATGTATAATGAATTAGAACCTCAAGCAAATAAACATGAAGAGGAGGAGGGGCATGTAGAGTTTCTGGGGGACCTAGAGGATTGTGAAGATAAATATTTAATGTGCAATAAAAAAAATACTGATGAATTGGAAATATCATCGTATCCTGAAACACAAACAGACGATGACGATGATACACAAGATTCTTTTGAATATGCACATGAACTGGATGAAGAATCTATAAATACGGAAAATTCTGGTCATGAATTTAATTGCAGTTTGCCAGTCGATCATGATCTAAATAATACGGAAATGTTGATAGAAGAAATTGAAGATGCCGAGGAAATACGTGCCGAAGTTGAACAAGAAATGAGTGATACAATGACAGAGGATAATAATTATTTAATTCTGCCAGATAAATTAGATTCCGAGGATATTATTGACTATGAGGTGAAGAGTTCTGGTGTTGAAACGACAATGGCTATATCGGAAAGAGTAAAGAAGGGAAACAGCTTCGAGGAATGTTTTATTAAAGAGACTAACATAGATAAGATACGTTCAGAAGGTGTATGTGTTTTGAAAGAGAAAAATCTTAAACAAAAGCCAATACAAAGAAGAAGGGTAAGTATCAAATAATTTGGTCAAACGTTTAAACTTTGTAAATAATTTAAGAAAAAAGCTAAGATTTAACATTCATAGCTATCATAATAGTAGCTGTATAATTCTAAAATAAAAAACTATTTATTTTAATAATTTGCCACACTTTTTTCTTTAGTATGTTATACTTTAAAATTTAGTAACTCGTATTTATTTTTTATTTACATATTTATTTCTATTGTATCTAGTCCAATATACAAGATTTGCTAAGACTGAAACGCCGCCGTAAAAAGGTGACAACTGTTAAGGTAATAGCAGTTAAAAACCGTATAGCTGAACTTTATGAACGCATACAAAATGAACAACAAAAATCCCAACAAATCTTCACCGGCGAATTGTTAAATGTACAACAAGAACAGGAAACTCAAGATGCTATAGAAAGTTTAATAAATACTGACGATATGGAAGCAGATAACCAAATGAATATTATAAATACAAATCAAACAGCAACAACCGATGAACTAAAACAGAGCACAGCTGAAGTTACGCGACAAATAATAGGTGAAACTCTTATAACATTAATTCCTGAAGGTACTAAAATACCCAACAAACTGCCTTCGCCGGTCAATAAACCCGTTAATAATGAACTACTTAAAAATGAAACGTTAGCGGTTATGAACACATCAGGTTATTGGCATTATAAAGCAGAGGATACCAAGAACAAATTGGCAGTTTGTCCAGCATGTGGGAAAACATTTCGTAGTCATTTTAGTTTAACTATACATAAACGTATACATTATCTCGAATCAGATAGTAGTGTAAAATTGGCACATAAATGTTCGGACTGTGATCAACTTTTTAATAAACTAAGCCAACTCAAACATCATGTTGAGAGTGTACACTATCCAGAAGGTTTCATATGTAAAATATGCAATCGCCAACTAAGTAGTCTTTCGCTACTAGAAAGGCATATGGTTAAGGTTCATTTGGATCGCCCCTTTAACTGTAAACATTGCAATAAAAACTTTTCCAATCCTCTTACCTTCGAAGAACATCTGGCTTCTCACAATTCAGGCGAAGTCTTTAAGTGTACCACTTGTGGACGCAAGTATTCCACGGAGTTCTTCTTAATGGAACATATGCGCAATCACAAGGAACAAGTGCCTCAAACATGTGTAGTTTGTGGCAAGGTAACTTTACGTATAACTCAGCACATGAAAATACATACACCACGACCTAAGCGCTTACTTAGCTGTTCGGTGTGTGGCAAAGTATTTAATTTCAGTTCAGGTCTTAGTCATCATTTTAAAATAATGCATAAACTGCCTAGACCACCACCAAAGCCTAAAAAGGAAACGCATGGAAACACAGTTAAACGTAAACGCCGATCTCGCATCAATGAACGCAGTGTTAATCGAAAAAAACAATTGCCTCTTCCCAGTTCCACAAATACTTCATTTATAATAGAGAATGATAAATATTCAGATCAAGTTATTGAAGAACAAATCGAAATCCCTCATGAAGTATATGCCACTACAACACCATCATCAATATTAAACTTGGAAAGTAAAGAAACTCATATAGAAACAGGAAATATACAGAATCCTAGTCAAACTTATATATCGAATAATCAGACGCACAATCAGGGGGTGTCACATGATTTACAACAACAATATGATGCTATTAATCATAAAGAGGAAGAAGCTAAACGTGTTATTGTGGAATTAATACAAAATTCTACTTATACCTCGTTCTTTCCAGATAATTTCTCTAGTGTATTGGAGGTAACACCACCTATAGCTAGAGAAGAAACTATTTCTGCTGTAAATAGCATTGTACACGACTGTTAATGTAGTTTAATTAAACATAATAATGTTATTTGTTAATCAGTTTTTGTAATGCAAAAAGAAAAATTATAATGCTTGAATATTTTCTAATACAAAATATATTTGGGTTCTGTGTTGGGACCACTTCTTTTTATTATGTATGTCAATGACCTACCTCTTCACATAGACTCTAGTTTATGTAGATCTTTAATTTTTGCTGATGACGTTTTTTTATTATTTAAATCTCATAAGGATAATGCCGATGTC
Organism: Bellardia bayeri; assembly: GCA_950370525.1. Classification (NCBI taxonomy): domain Eukaryota; kingdom Metazoa; phylum Arthropoda; class Insecta; order Diptera; family Calliphoridae; genus Bellardia; species Bellardia bayeri. The sequence continues at coordinate 7,364,519 of OX493266.1, read as the reverse complement.
TTGGAATCTAATATTAATTATAGCCTGTTACGATTTCTAGAGTGGTCGCGTTTAAATTATTTAGTGGTTAATTTCTCTTAAACTAAAGCTATACTTTTTGGTAATTCTTGTCCGTTGTTGAATATCTCTATTGATGGTCAGATAATTACCTTTGTTGATAACCTTAAATGCTTAGGGATATATTTGGATAATCGACTTAATTTTGAGTGTCATACTAATAATTTATTTGCTAAAACCTTTTGTATTTTGCGCCAAATTTATTCTAATAGTGTATATCTGCCTTGTCGTATAAGATATAAATTAGCTTATGCTCTCTTAATACCCCATTTATTTTATGGGATTGAAGTGGTATCTAGCACTGTAGCTTGTATTTTGGCTAAACTTAATCGTTTAGTCAATGTTATTGTGCGCTATGTTTATAAAGTTCGAAAATGGATGCATATTTTTGAATATGTCAGTACTTTTTTGGGATGTTCTTTTAGGCACTTTGTTGATATTCGCAAATTAATTTTTTTTATAGGGTTATTCGTTCTGGCTTACCTTATAACCTCTGTTCTGAGTTTTCTTTTTCTCACTCTACAAGAAATCCTCAGATTACTATTCCTAGGATCAAGTGCAGTATTTTTGAGCGTTCTTTTATTGTAAAAGTGGCCAGAATCTGGAATTTCTTGCCTTTGGATCTTCGTATATTTTCTTATTCTAACAATGCCTTTCGCTGTCATGGAAGTTAAATACACAGCAGAGGTTAAGGAAGAACCTCAATGCCTACTAGGCATGCAGGAACTCAATAGGTAGAAATTGGGGCTTGCGACCAGGCATGGTTAAATGGATCTACACGTCTGTTGTTAGACCTATTATAACTTATGGTTGCACAGTGTGATGGGAGGCAATGAGGAAACGTAGTTATAGGACTATACTTAATAAAGCCCAAAGGTGTGCTTGTCTGGGTATCAAAGGTGCCTCAGGCAGTACTCCGCAGGCGGCTTTGGATATAATCCTAAACCTACTACCCATAGAGCATTATGTGGAAAGTGTGGCAGCAAGGAATCTACTCAGGCTATCAGAGTCTTCTTTGGCAAAACCCCTTCGGGTTGGTCATACTAGGATATTGTATAAGGCAGGCTTTAGGGGTCAGGACATGGATCCATCTGGAATCTCTGACTATAAGGTCGCGACCTACTACTTCGGTGTAGATTTTCCTAGTAGGGTTGACTGGGCTGGATCCGATCAACTGTTCGAGGGGTGCGCAGTTTTCACTGACGGGTCCAAAATGGACTCTGGTACAGAGGCCGGGGTTTATTTGGTCGACAAGGATATTAAGCGCTCTTATAGACTCTCCAACGAGTACAGCGTGTTCCAGGCGGAGATCTATGCGATCTGGAAAGCCACGGAGCTGATAGGGGCACACGTTGAGAGGGGGTCTACAGTGACCATATACGTGGACAGTCAGGCGGCACTAAAGGCTCTGGAGCGTAATCAGACACACTCCAACATAGTGCAGGACTGTAGGAGAGCTCTAGACGAGCTATTGGTACTCTACCAAGTGAGATTGTGTTGGGTACCAGGGCACTGTGACGCGCAGGGAAATGAGGTGGCGGATGAACTGGCTAGACTTGATTCTGGTATGGACCAAGATACTAGAGAAAAAATGGTTAAACCACCTATATGCCACTTTTACAGGCTGATTTATGAAAGATTCCGTGACTGTGCAGACCAATCCTGGGGAAATAGGTCGGATTGCATAGTGGCCAAAACTAAATGCAAACGCGACCGAAACTCTGATGGAATTGGACAGGTATAGTCTCAGGATTCTGGTAGGAGTGATAACCGGTCATTGTTCGATTGGGGTCTTCAGAGGCAAATGTGATAATAGCACACAGGACTTATGTAGGGTGTGTGGGGACGCAGAGGAGCCAGAGACAATAGAGCACATCATGTGCAGCTGTCCTGGGTTACAGAGTCATAGACTTAAGTGGCTAGGAAATAGATTCCTGGACTCAGCAATGTTGCTGGCTTCAAACCGGGTAACATTCTGGGTTTCATTAGAGGAATAGGGTGGCTATTTAAGGGACTTTCTACGGCGACTCCAAATCCGTAAGGGGATCTTTCCTTCTTTCTCCCCTTATCAGGCTGTTTTGGTCCTCTTTCATTTCAAATCTATCTTTCTACTCTTTTTCTTTTTTCAACGGAAGGGAATCACAAGGGACCACAGGGTCTCCGAGTGGAAGTGCACATGGTGTACAACCCTTCTTATCTTATCTTTAATGCCTCTCGCTTAAAACTTTTAATGTATTTTTCGAGTATTAATTAAATCTTGCTATATTTTACAGCATTTGCTTTATAACTTCTTTATGGGGTTACTATTTTTTTTCTCTTCCTATTTTTTTCATTTTTCTTACTACTTTGGGACTTAATTTAATTTTTAATATTTTTAATTTTATTTTTGTATTATACATTTACTCATTATTCAGTAATCTGCACTGTCATATATTTAATTTATTGGCCTAGTAAGTTGTACTTGAAATAAATAAATAATGAGGACCCGGATGAGCTGGAGACGGTTGAGCACATTCGGTGCCATTGTCCCAGGTTGCAGGGTAGAAGACTGAGGTGACTCGCACACGTGGAGGACATATGTCTGAGTAGGATTTAGTCAGATTTATCTCTTCTCTTTTCTATCTTTGCACTCTACTATTCCTTTCTTGTCTTTTACTTTGGTTTTAATTTCATCTTCTTTCTTACTACTATTCCTATCTTTAAATAAGGCATCACAATATGGTCCATATATTGGTCTCGGAGTGAGGGTGGGAGGATGGTTCACACCAGCCTTTTTACCTACCTACCATAATGTAATTACAATTATTTTGATTAAAAATAGCACCAGGTTGACAACATTGAATGGTTATTGTGAATGATTTCCAACAATTGTAAACAAACTCATGAATATTAGTGTTGTAAATTATCCAAATACAAAAACATATTTTGCTGGGTACTTGGCATTTTTATGGTAATTTTTTACATTCAAAATCTTAAATGTGTCTTAATTATAATTTTGTGCCAAATTTTATCTATTTATCTCTTTATTTTGCATTACATTCAACTTTTTATTAATAAATAAACCCCTGAAAATATAGACCAGTTGAGTTTTGGCATTGAACACTTGATAGTTGCTACTACTGAGTACTGAGTACCCAAATAATTAAACCTCTAAGAAAAATAACAAAAATATTGTTTTCGCATAAAATTCTGCAAAACAAATTAATTAAACTGTACACAAGTTATTAACAATGTTAAAAGTTGCACTACCTATCAACCTAAGCCAACAGAGAAAATCAAAGTGTGGGGAAATATTTTTCCATAGTTTTACAGATTTCACGATTTATTGTTGCTTTTGTAATTTCAAATTATTCACTTTCGAAGACTTCCTTTTGCACATACAAAATGTGCATTTTGTAAACAATTTACTAAAAAATCAAACAATAACAGAGCTTTGTCAGCAACTAACGAAAAAAAATGTTGATAATGCAATCACAGAAGTGATTGAACCCAAGAAAGAGTTGGATAGGTTTGAAAGTGATGCTTTAAATGACAATAATGACAATTTTGAAGAAGCTCTTAGTATATTTGAAGTCGCGCCTAAGTACAAGGAGACGTCGGAAAGTGAAGCTTCATATGACGACGATTTTGAAGATACTGGTAGTTATTTTGAGGACGATAGTTCTGAAGAGTCGCTGCTCAAGGTGTTAAACATTAAGCCAGAAAAAATACCATGGAAGGGGAAACAGACAAAATGTGCAAACTCAAGTAAAGGTACAGAAGGGAATGTTCTAGCTGATGGGGTAAGTGGTAAATTATGGAATATAAAAGTGAGAAACTATATTAAGAAACACTTTGTATTACAGTTGCAACTAAATCAGCCTCAAGAGGAAGAAACAAATGAAAGTTCTTCCGATGAATCAGAAAAACACTGTAAAGAAAAAGATTTTGCATGTGATGAATGCCAGAAGACATTTCCACGTAAAAAATTGTTGCATCAGCATGTTATTGAACTGCACAATGGCTATAAATGCTCTGTATGCGACAAGCGATATCGTCGACAACTACAGCTCAGAGTACACTTACAGAGTCACACCACAGAAAAAGCACATATATATTGCCCCATTGCACAATGTAGACGAATATTCAGTAATCAAAAAAATCTTGATCGTCATCTTGAGGTCCATACAATGGAATGTACTTTCGTATGTGACATTGAAAATTGTGGAAAAGCTTTTCCAACTCAACGTCGACTAATAACACACACCTATTCACATAACAAACGCAACATATGTGACACTTGCGGCTATAGCTGTCGTTCATTTGCGACATTAGTTATACACAAGCGTGTTCACACAGGAGAGCGGCCTTTTCCTTGTGAGGTATGCGAAAAACGGTTCGTATCAAAGACAGCCTTAAGTGAACATATGATTGTCCATTCGAGTACGCGCTCACACGTGTGTCAAATATGCAAAGCTACCTTTACAAATTTTAAATATTTGCAACGACACACTTTATTACATACCACTGACAGAAATTATAAATGTAAATTATGCGATAAAGCATTTAAGACCCCTAAAGGCTTGAAGAGTCATATGAGATACAATCATAGCATGTTATATGTTAAACCAGAAAAAAATTCAAGGAAAGCAAAGAAACAATCTAAAACTGAGAATGACAATGAATGTGTTGAAGAGGAAGGTCATGGTGCAGGGGTAAAGAAGGTAAATTGTACAATTTTAAATAATAATAATTTTGTGCTGATGTCTAGTGTTATATGTTATACCACAAAGTATAATGTTATACATACTTGTATAAGTCCAGAATTAGAACTGGTTTGCTTTTTCTTCGCAGATTTACGGCTTTTAATTTCTACTTCCTTTGTCTAGGGTTTCCTATCTTTTAGTCCCGGATCACACACTGTCACTTTTGCTGCGCACTTTTGAGTTTGTTTGTGAGAGGGGAAAGAAGAGTGGTCCCCTCCCTATTTCCCCCTCTCAGCCACAAACTCAAAAGTTGCTCAGCAAAAGTAACAGTGTGTGATCCGGGACTTAGTTTGGTTTTGTAAACAAACGAACAAAAAAAAAATAAGTGTTGCAAGTATTTAAAAAATAAAATCGCCATTATATCAAAAAAACGATAAATCCAACAATTTCTCAAGATATTTTTAAATTTATCAAAGCGTTACAATATGACAATAATGAATAAAGCAATACAATCTTTTAAATTTAATGTAACCTTGCATATTTTCAAAATATAATTGAAGAAAAAAGATAAGATATTTTCACTAATAATCAGATTGTTTTACAAAATAGCAAAATGTTTAATTATGTTTAATTTTTAAATTCACATATAATATATTGCAGTTATATCATAAACTACCTAACGAGGAAGCAACAAATGCAGGTTCTTGTGATAATTCACAGCAAACTCATAAAGATCAAGAATTTGGTTGCGCCGAATGTAAGCAGATATTTGAAAGTAAAGAAGTTTTTGATAAACATATTTTGGAATTGCATAACGGTCAACAACTACAGCTATGTGAACGCTTAGACAACGATACCAATGAAACAAAAAACATCCCTTGCCCCAGACTAGAATGTAGACGAACATTCGCTAGTCAGAAAAACCTTAATCGTCATCTGGAGGTACATACATTAGATAGCACTTTTGTATGTGATTTTGAAAATTGTGGTAAAGCTTTTCCAACAAAACCTCGTCTAATAATACACAGTCGCACGCATAACAAACACAACGTATGTGATATTTGCGGCTATAGATGTCATGCTTACGCGACATTAGTGATACACAAACGTGTACATACCGGAGAGAGACCTTTTACTTGTAATGTATGCGAAAAACGTTTCATTTCGAAAACAGGCTTGTTAGAACACATGTCTGTCCATACCATCACACGTTCACATGTCTGTCAGATTTGTAAAGCGGCATTTACGAATTTTAAATCTTTGCGTCGCCACAAATTGACTCACACTAATGAAAGGAACTATAAATGCAAATTATGCGATAAAGCGTTTAAGACATACAATGGTTTGGATAATCATATGAGATGTATGCATCGTGAGCCTAAATCCTTGAATCTTCCTAAAGACGTAGATTGTACAGCTAAAAATTTTGAAGAGTTCACTCTCAAAAAAATCAAGAAGCCGGAAAATTCTGTTAAAAAGGAATTGAAATGTAAAGTCTGTAATAAAGCTTTTAAACGTATCAATGGTTTGGATAATCACATGAGACGTTTTCATGGAGAAACTGATTCTTCAATAGCTGAGAGTTATGAAAATTCCGATAAAAAGAAATTTAAATGCAATTTGTGTAATAAGAAATTTACCTCATTGACTCGTCACAATTTAACACATACCGATGATAGAAAATTTGAGTGCCAACTATGTGATAATATTTTTAAAACTTACAATGGCTTAAACAGCCATATAAAACGTATGCATGAAGATCAGGATGTTGGGCAAGTTAATAAAGGCATAAGCAATGCTGAAAGTTCAGAAGAATTAAACCGAGACCTGAGTTAACTAAAAGAGAGCCATGGAATATGTTGAAAATCATGGAAATACAAACAAGTTAGTAAATAATATAGTTTTTAAGTATTATTCTGATTTTTATTAAATTTGATTTGATTTTGTTTGAAAAATTGTGACTTAATGCGAATATACATGAGTAATAAAAGTTATGTTAAGTCTTGTGTAAAATGGTGGTTGCTTTAAAACTCAATTTTTTTATAAATCAGCAAATTTTGTTAAATTTCCTTGAAGTGTTGCGAAACAATTACATTTTTTTCTTATTATTTACCGCATGCGTTTTATATCTGCGGTTGGTTTGGCAAATACGTGATAAAAAGAGGAAAGTTGCTAACATCCGATTAAAAATATGAATATAAGTAAACCATATTTGCGGTTCATTTACACTGTTGTCTTTTTGACCCACGCCCGTTAATATACTCTTCGGATTTTGTACAGTTGGCATCACTGTATAGTAGCCATCAAATTATTTTATTCAGAGAAATTTTTTTCCAATTTCAAACATAAAAAGAAAAAATAACAAACAAATTGAAAATACAAAGAAAAATTTACTAACAATGTTGAAAATTTCACCGGCTTGCAATCTAAGCCAGCAAAGTAAGGCAAAATGTGGGGAGATATTTTGTCACAGCTTTACAGAATTCACTATTTACTGTTGTTTTTGTGACATCAAATTATTTGCTTTCGATGATTTCCTCTTGCACATACAACAAGTACATTTTGAAAATAATTTACTCAAAACTGAAACAATTACAAGTGATTTTGTAAAAACGGAACTTATCGAAAACATTGATGATGTGGATGAATATAAGGAAGAACTAGTGTCTGAAAGTTTTAGCCTTTCATATGACTATGATGAATATTCCTGTAATGTTGAGGATGAAAGTCGTGAAGAAGATATCAAAAAGGTGTTGAGTGTACCAATAAAAAAAGTTCCAAAGAAGGATAAGAATAAAATTAAGATCGATATAAAGAGTGAAGTAGGAAACTGCCGAACTAATTTTTATATAAAAATATATTTTAAATCTAATTTTTATTTTTCCAGAAAAAATCTAACTTGCCCAAAACTAGAAGTCAAAAAAATGATGCTAAACCGTTAACAAATTCTAAGAAGAAACAAAAAGTGATCGAATATTCTTGTTCAGATTGCGGTGAAATGTTTTACCAAAAAAAAGATCTTACACAGCATATGGTAGAGCAGCACAATGGTTATAAATGTACGCTATGTGACAAACGTTATCGACGTACCACTCATTTGACGGACCATTTAAAAACTCACACTAGCGAAAAAAATTTTATATGTCCAGTGGAAAATTGCGGCCGGGGTTTTATTATGGAAGAGTATCTTAAACGGCACCTGGAGGTGCATACAATGGAGCGTACCTTTATTTGCGATTTTGAGAATTGTGGCAAAGCCTTTCACACAAACCGACGTTTAGCTTCCCACAAGTTTTCCCATGTCAAGAAATTTGTATGTGATATGTGTGGCCATGGCTTTCGATCCAGTGCAGAACTGGTAACCCATCTACGTGTACACACTGGCGAAAAACCATTTCCTTGTGAAGTGTGTACAAAACCTTTCATATCGAAGACAGCATTGGCAGAACATATGATTTCGCATATGGAGACACGACCTCATGTCTGTCCGATTTGTAATGCAGCCTTTGCTAATCGTAGAGTTCTTGTCCGCCACAGTTTTATACATTCCGAAGAAAAAGCCTTCAAATGTAAATTATGTGAAAGTGCTTTTAAGCATCCGAATTCTCTACAGGGTCATATGCGGAATGTACATCGTGAACCAAAATTAAAGTAAGGTAAAAAGTATTAGGATAAATGAAGTTATAAACACTAGCTGGTAAAATAAAAAACGTATTTACATTTTAATTGTTGGGCATATGTATGAGCTGCTACATTAGTAGTAAGTATGGTCACCTAAAATGCGACTTTTTTCGTTGACATTCACAACCATCACATTATTGTGACTAAATATCACATTAAATTAGTTTATTGTGCATATTTTTTTCCAATTGTAAATATTAAAGAAAATAAAAAATAAAATACAAGGAAAAACTTAATATGTTAAAGATTTTACCAGCTTGCAATATAATCCAGCAAACTAAGGCAAAATGCGGAGAGATATACTGCCACAGCTACAGTGAATTCACTATTTATTGTTGCTTTTGTGAAATTAAACTATTTGCTTTCGATGATTTCATTTTGCACATACAAAATGTACATTTTGAAAATAATTTACTCAATACTGAAACAACAAAAGTTAGCAATGAATTTGTTAAAGCGGAGGTTCAGGACGATACTAGTGAAGTGGACGTATCTAAGAAAAAACTAGTGTCTAAAAGTTTTGATCTTTCATATGACGATGATAAGGACGATTCTTGTAATAATGCTGAGGATGATAGTTGTGAAGAAGAAATCAAAAAGGTGTTAAGAGTAGCAGTGAAAAAAGTTGCAACAAAAACTAAGATCAATATTAAGAGTAACATTCGAGGAATTCCATCTAATAAGGTAAGTAATGAATATTAAATTTGTAATCTACGGGATGGATATAAAGCGGATTTCATTTCATTACAAAAAGATTTCTTAAAATTTCACTACAGTTAACAAAAAATGCAAAAGCAAATGAAATAATTGATGACTCTAGCTCTAAACAAACGAAAATACATAAAGATCAAAGTTTTTCTTGTCCAGAATGTAGGGAACAATTTCCCCGTAAGATATATCTTGACCGCCATGTTTTCGAATTTCACAGTGGTTATAAATGCTCCATGTGCGATAAACGATTTCGTCTACGACATCATCTCAGAAGACACATACACACGCACAATGCCGAAAGGAAATTTGCTTGCCCTATGGCAGAATGCAACCGGAGTTTTACCGATCAGGAATATCTTAAACATCATCTTGAGGTGCATACAATGGAACGAACTTTTGTTTGTGATTTTGAAAATTGTGGCAAAGCTTTTCAAACTCAACGGCGTCTTATGACACACAATTATACGCATTGGAAACCGAAAAAGTTGGTATGTGACATTTGCGGCTATAGTTGTCGAGCGTATGCTACATTGAATATACACCAGCGTGTGCATACTGGAGAAAAGCCTTTCGTTTGTAAAGTTTGCAATAAAAGTTTCTCCTCCAAAACCGCCTTGACTGAACATATGATTACACATTCAAGTACACGTCCACATGTTTGCCAGATTTGCCAGGCTACGTTTGCCAATCAGCGAATATTACAACGGCACACTTTTATACATTCCGAAATAAGAACATTCAAGTGTAAACTATGTGATAAAGCATTTAAGCAGGCCAATGGCTTGGATGGTCATATAAGACGTTTGCATCGAGAACCTAAACTCCAGAATAAAGTTGAAAGATCCTTAGACTAAAAGTTAACAAACTAACTGTAAAATATAAGATGAAAACTAATTTAAATTAAATAAGTTCAGGTGTGTTTGTGGATAAGGTAATATTTTTACTATTATTTATTTAAGTCTTTTTAAATTTAACTGTACATATTTATTTTTTGCAGAAAACTTATAATCTACTGTACCATGATAGAATAATATACTGTTTTATCATCCAATGCTTTGGCTTCTTTAAAAAAAGAACTTTGAACGGCAACTGCACTGAAAAAAACTGATTTAGACATATGCATTTGTTCCAATGTTTGTAGCACAGCCGTATGAAAAATTCAATATTTTTATATTTTTACTGTGTAATGAAATATCAAAAATTGTACGTGAGTGAAAACGCTAATAAAAAATCTATGATTGGATCTCATAAAACAATATTTCCTGATAACGTCTGTTTTCTAAACAATGAAACTTATACAATAATTAAAAAAATAAGGAGAAATTTCAAAATGGCATAGCGCCAGTTGATTATTTTTTGCTCTATTCATGGTGAAATTCTTGATAAGTTTATATTAAAAAGTTAAAAAATTATTTTTTATTTGAAAAAGTTATTTTTTGTCGCCGTTTTATCTGCGAAAAATAGTTTAAAAGTGTTAAAGAACTATTTTATATTAAATAGTGTGCTTGTTTTTTGAGTTGTTTTACTGTGTTCGTACATGGTGAAATAACTCTACGAGGTGGTGTTGAAACGCCAGCTGTTTTTTTTAGTCATGTTCGTTATGTCAAACTTTATATACATATGTATGTATGTATGCTCAAATTGTATGTATTTATTTTTCCTGCAAAAATGTTTGTAAACAATAACCAGTTGTTTTTGACATTACAAACATGAAAGCAAAAACAAAAATACCATGTTGTTTCTGTTGCTTTTGTATTGTTGTAATATTGCCAACACCTTGTAGAGTTATTTCACCATGGTATTACACAAACAAAAATGCTCGTTGTTTTTGCCTTGTAATTGTTGTAGCAATGCTGGCATCTGATTAATAATTTCACCATGGATATACATATAATTTCACCATGACACCATGCACTGTAGCAATTTCGTTTAGTTGGCATTACTGGTTAGCAGCCATCATATTTTTCGCAGTTAAACAAAATACGAAAAAAATAATTTGACAGAAAATTAAAATAAGCTAAATAAATAGCCCAAGAAAAATTTACTAACAATGTTAAAGAGTTTACCATCTTTCAACTATATCCAGCCAATGAAAACAAAATGTGGGGAGATATTTTGTGACGGCTATACAAATTTTACAATTTATTGTTGCTTTTGTAATATCAAATTATTTGCATTCGAAGATTTTTTTTTGCACATACAACAAGTACATTTTGAAAATAAATTACTCAAGGCCAAAACTTTAACAAATGACTGTATCGAATACTTAAAAGAAGAGTATGAGGATGATAGCAATGAAGTTGAGGTTAATAAGCAGGAAGAAGCATTTGAATGTCTTGATGTGTCATATGGTTGCGATGATGTAGATAACTGTGTTAACGTTGAGGATGAGAGTTTTGAAGAAGAAACTTTAAAGGTGTTACATGTAACAAAAGGAAGAGTCTCAAAGAAGTCTAAAACTAAGAACGCTGATAAGAATGACATTGGAGAATACCAATATGGTGTAAGTGCTTTTTTCAGAAATATTTAATTTGGACTGCATTTAAGATCTTACAAAATATATTTCTTACAGCTCAAAGACTTAACAATTGATGATTTTCTACCTAAAGTTCAACATTTTCCATGCCCAGATTGTAATAATCTATTTTCTCGTAGAATCGATCTTGATCAGCATGTTTTTGAACTTCATAAAGGCTACAAATGCTCCCTGTGTGACAAACGCTACCGTCACCGACATCACCTGAAAAGACACACAGAAAATATCCATAACAAAAATATCCATAACAAAAATATCCATAACGCGAAAAAGAAAGAAAAACAAAAAGAGAAAATAAGAACTTGCCCAATAGCGGGCTGTGGACGATTTTTTGTTTGTCGGGCAGGTCTTAAATACCATCTTGGGGAGCATTCAATTGAACGTAATTTTGTATGTGATTTTGAGAATTGTGGCAAAGCTTTTGAATCTCAAATACGGCTAAAATCTCACAAATATAGACATTACGGCGTGAAGAATTATGTTTGTGATACTTGCGGTTATAGTTGCCGCAGTATTAAAACATTGCAGATACACCAGCGTATACACACGGGAGAAAAGCCTTTCGCCTGTAAAATTTGCCAAAAACGTTTTTATTCAGAAACTAATTTGAATACACATATGATTTCACATTCTAGCACACGTCCATATGTATGTGAGATTTGTCAGGCTACGTTTACGAAACTGTATACATTGCGACGGCATATTTTAATACATTCGGATGAGAAAACATTTAAATGCAAATTGTGTGATAAAGAATTTAAACAGCCACATGGCTTGGATGGCCATATGAGACGTTTGCATCGAGAACCTAAGTCCAATAAGGATAAATCCCTACATTAAAATGTTCTGCATTCAATATTTTACAATTTTTTTTGTTTAAATATCCTATAAATTAGTTAATTTTTGGAATTTGGCAACTTTTAAAACGAAACTATTGTGATTATTCTTATTGCAGTAATTTGTAAATAAAGCTATTGTGATTGCTTTTATTACAAAAGTGTAAACAACTAAATAAATGTTCTTGTATAGAAGTTACAAAAATAATATATTTATTTAAAATATTGCAAAGAAAAATTAATAATGCTAAAATTATTGCCTGCAAGTGATATTATCCCCACAATTAAAACCAAATGTGGGGAAATATATTGTTACAATTTCAAAGATTTCACTATTTTCTGTACTTTTTGCCAAATGAAATCCTTTCAATTCGATGATTTCCTACAACATCTACAAAATGTACATCTGGACAATAGTGTACTACTCAAAACACAAGAAATTGATAATTATTTGCAGTTGGATATAAAAAATGAAAACGTATTAAATAAAAAAGCTAAAGAAATTGTGATATGTGATCAAGTGGAATCTAATACAGATCACAGCGGAATTGATGAATATGTTAAAAGTAGTGAAGAGGAAGAGAAACTAATGGTTTTAAAGAAGTCTAAAAGAAAAATATTAAAGAAGCAAAAATGCAAACGAAGCCCTGAAATGAAATATGATGATGGAACAAGTTCTGATGAGCCAGAAATTCAGGTGAATTTCCATTTTTATAGTATTGCAATATATCCTTAATATGTTTAATTCCTTTTTTTCCCTAGAAACATTCTCAAAAAGATGAGTCCGAAAACTGTGTAAGCGCTAAGAAAATTCCTAAAGAAATTGATTACACTTGCTCCGAATGCAGTGAAATATTTTCGCAGAAAAAATTTCTTGATCATCATGTAGTAGAGCTGCATAATGGTTACAAATGTAGTTTATGTGATAAACGTTTTCGTCGTAGCTATCATGTGACGTATCATATAAAGACCCACACCAGTGAAAAAAACTATATATGTCCCATGGAAAACTGCGGCCGTGGTTTTATTGGTGAGGACTATCTTAAACGTCACTTGGAGGTGCATACCATGGAACGTACTTTTATATGTAATTATGAGAATTGTGGCAAAGCCTTTCAAACCCACAGACGCTTAGCCTCCCATAAATATACCCATCGGATACCAAAGAAATTTGTTTGTGATATGTGTGGCCATAGTTGTCGCTCCAATACCGAACTGATAACCCATCAACGAGTACACACTGGTGAAAGACCATTTCCCTGTAAAGTGTGCAGCAAACCATTTATATCGAAGACAGCTCTAACCGAACATATGATATCTCATTCAGAAACCAGACCTCATGTGTGTCCGATATGTAATGCGGCCTTTGCTAATCGTCGTGTGCTAGTGCGTCACAGTTTTATACATTCCGATGAAAAAACCTTCAAGTGTAAATTGTGTGAAAGTGCTTTTAAACATCCAAATTCTCTACAAGGACATATGCGTAATGTACATCGTAAACCGAAAGTGAAAATAAATAAAAAGTCAGCAAATAAGTGAAGATATAGGTAAACTAAATGTAATAATACGAAACTTTTATTTAATAAACTAATTAATACTTAAACAACATATTCAACCAATTACAATACTGAAACTAACGAAATTAAATTTTGGAATACGAGATTTCGTTTCTGCCGATTCTGACTGCAGTACTTAACCTCTTTAACATTTCTTAAAATGTATGTTCATGTGATTATTTAATTGACTTTGTTCCACAAATTTTTTGTCACACTGTTCACAACCAAACTTGGCCGTTTTATAGTGCTTCTTAAACTTATGTGTACTTAGCATGGAGGCACTGCGATAACGTTTCGGACATATATCACAAGCAAAAGGTAAACTAAAATCATCCGTTTTATTATGCAATTTACGTTTATGGGTGTCCAATTGATTTTGTGTATAGAACATTTTAGGACAATCTTCACAGGCTATACAACGCTCTTGCGTATGGCGCGTCTCATGACTGACTAAGGCGGCACGGTGGGTAAATTCTTTAGAACAAAATTGACATGTAAATGTTTGACGTTTCTCATGTGTATTCAAATGACGCTGTAGCGTTGTTATGGCACGAAATTGACGTCCGCAAACATCACATTGATGTGGTTTACGACCGGTGTGTATGTTAAGATGTGTGTCCAACTGGTAACGTCTACGAAATGTTTTATCGCAATAAGTGCAGCTATTTGGTTGATTTCGTGGTTTGTAGGATCGTTTTTGACTTAGCTTTATGTGTTTGGGTGAAAATGTATGAGACCAATCGAGTTCGTTGCCTTTATCTTCATCAACATAATTAATGACACTTTCATTTTCTGTCACCACATTTATTAGGTTTTCATGAGTTGACAGCTAATTGAATGAATAAAGAGAAAAAAAATTCCTCAATAACATGAATGTCCTTATTCACCCCTATCGTGAATAAAAATTCCACATAAAATTTGTTCCCTTTTCACATTTTTCCTATTAAAATTCAATGTTAAAAAAAATAAAAGGGAACAAATTTCATGTGAAATTTTTATTCACGATAGGGTTGATTTGTTTTACATATGTATATATAATTAAAAGCTTGGCTACCCTTTTACTTAATTATAATATGAAACGGTTACATTTTAAACATACCGAATGACTGTTACATTTCCCGACTCCCTTTTCTAACCATCTTCCACTTTACAATATAACAATTCAGCCAAGTACATACATACCACTTCTGCTTCCTCTACCATTGTAGTTTCAGTCAATATTTCCTTATGTGGAAACAATTCCTTTAATTCCTGTTTAACACAATTTTGTGTAAGCTTTTTATCAGTTTTGTTGCACAAATTACGTATAAACTCGTAGAAATGTTGATCCTGGAAATGTTTTAGAAAGAGCTGAAACTCCTGGTAGAGTTCTTGACACATGACACAAACAATATTAAAGTTTGTGGTAAAATAATGTATTTCGGCACATTTAGTAATTGTAGATAGACTTTCAGAGACATTAATAGGAGTTTGCATTAATTTTAACATTTTATTTATGAATAATTTACAATTTTATCTTCTTCAGTTTCTGTTTTGATACAAACAGCTGTTTTCTGTTTATCAACAATGTTTACAGAGTTGCCTACACTTTTTTATTTGTTTTATTAGTCATTGTGAATAAATTAAACAGAATTTTGTTTGTTTTTCTTTTTTTGTTAGCCTCAAAGGGTTAATTTTTCGTAAATAAATAGAAATTACAAAAAAAAAAAAGGAAAGTTAGTCCCTATAAAATTTCTTCAAACTTTTACAGATAGTTAATTACAAAAGAAATTTTACCGACCAACATGTTGAAATTAATGCCCACATTTAATTTTAACACTCAAGCCAAAACCAAATGTGGAGAAATATTTTGTCACAACTCTACAGATTTTACCGTCTACTGTACTTTTTGCGAAATGAAATCCTTTTCTTTTGAGGACTTTCTGTGGCATCTTAAAACCTTGCACTTCGCCAGTGATTTGTGTAAAAATGAATCGGGCGCGTATTGCCCCAAGTTGGAAACTGAGGAAGACAAAATATATGACAATTTAATACAGTCTTACGATGATGATGCTGACCAAGTTGATTTCGGAAATGCAGCAGATGATGATGGCGAATTCGGTGATGAGGATGATTTATGTGATAATGATAGTTATGATGAGCCCTTAGCCATATTAAAGCAAAAGGAACTGAAAAGACCTAAAATGCGTAAGACTGTAGAAAACAAAAGTCGCAAGAGTGATAACAGTGAGGAGGACTTTTTTGATTCTGACGAAGAGTTTAAGTCCACGGTAAGTAAGCTTAGAAATTTTTTAACTAATAACATTAAAATAAATATATTATTGTTTGTATACATAGTTATTAGAAAGTGCTCACTGTTGTCAACAATGTGGTGAAACCTTTAAAAGTAGTGCTTTACTTAAAACCCACATCAATCGTATTCATGATGATAAATCCTCCGAAAACTCCAATAAAAAAGAAAGGCCAAGCAAGCAAATATCTTGCAATGAATGCGATCAAATGTTTCCCTATAAAAAATCCCTTTACAGCCACATTGTTGAATACCATTTGGGTTTCAAGTGTTCGATGTGCGATAAACGTTTCAAACAGTTGCAGCAACGGGATCGCCATGAATTTTGCCACACGGCTGCAAGAGTTTTTTCCTGCAACATCGAGGGTTGTGACAAAAGTTTCACCCACAAATACTATTTACAGCGGCACATTGATAGTCACAATAAGGAGCGTAAGTTTGTTTGTGATTATGAGAATTGTAATAAGGCCTTTCATACCTTGCGCTGCTTAAAGGCTCATAAAAATCGTCATACTAAACCGAAAAATCTTATATGCGACACATGCGGCTACACATGCCGCGAATATGATAGACTGCGTATACATCAACGAGTGCACACGGGTGAAAAGCCCTATGGCTGTCAGGAGTGTGGTAAACGTTTTACCAGCAATGCCGCTCTTTTGGAACATACAGTATCGCACACTGGTGTTCGTTCACATATCTGCAGTAATTGTAATGCTTCATTTACCCGACAGAAATCGTTATATCAACATAGACTTAAATGTGCGAGTACTGCGACAACAACATGAATATAAAAAACAGGATTATTTTACGAGTATATACTTTATTTCCAAAAGATGATCATATTTATTATATTGCATATAAACGGTAATCAGAAATTGTTAATATTTAATGTAACTCTTGAAGTATGCTAGCTGTACATGATTTCAAGAGCGCTAAAATTTTAATTCAATTACTACTTGCCAGTTGGCTGAAACAAAACATGGCTATATATGATCCAACAATATAAAATTAGTTTTAAATTGTTACGCCCTTATTCATAAAAACTTCAACAGGTTTATAAGACAAATTTCCATACAAAATTTGTTTTATAAACGTCTTATAAACCTGTTGTAAGTTTTATATAATTTGCTTTATAAACTTCTTATAAACCTGTTGTAAGTTTTATGAATAAGGGCATTAGAAATTGGAATGAAAATATGTTGCAAGGGCGCTAACAACTATGCTAACTCACCAATAAGCATTTTTGCTGGAATTCAAATTCCATTCTTGAGTCCAGTGTCAAGCAGTTCAATTATGTATAGTTAAATTAAACTTTAAATCGAATCATCAAAACAACAAAACATGTTATTCTGAGTGAGGAAAATATGTTGTGGGCCTTTATATCAACCTGAAGTAATGATATTCGACATTACTTTCAACAATTTAAGAATAATGTCATTTATTTTAAGCTATTAATAATTTCTTTAGTTCTTATTTGAAATAGAAATAAACCATTATTAATAAGTATTATATTCTAAAAATAAGTTACAATAAATATGTATGTTAAAAAGTGCTGGTATTATTATCTTCGAGGTTGTTGCTGTCTTGTAGAAACCAATAGAAAATTTAATATAGCTTTCCGAAACAAACCCCTTCAAGAATTAATTTAACACAAACGCTTGGATTCCTTTATCTGTAGTTAACTTATGCATTCTCTTTGAACTTTGCCATGCTTACCCGTATTCAATAGCTTTAATCAAATTATGGCAATCTTGTATCTCAATAACAGAAAAGTTATTGTGAATGATTTATTATTAAAGTCTAAAATATTTTTCTTCATGTAGTAGACACATGTAAAGGGTTAATTAAAATAAAAAATAATAATAAATACTCTTAGAAAATTTTTACAATATAAAATTTCTAAAGTACGTCCAACAACGCATTTAAAGAATGTTAAAAATTCTGCCATTAGCCAATCTTAGCAATCAGGCGAAAGCAAAATGTGGCGAAATCTTTTGTCACAGTTCCACAGACTTCACCATCTACTGCACCTTCTGTGACATGAAAGCCTTTACGTTCGAGGATTTCCTGTTGCACGTACAAAATGTACATTTCGAAAATAATATTTTAAAAACGGAAACCTTCAACACCGATTGTCATCAGTATTTGGAGGTGAATGTTAAGGCGGAAGCAACAACAGACACGCTGGCGGATGAGCAGTTGCATGAAGAGGAAGTGTGGGATAATTTGGAGCAAACGTATGATGAGGCAGATGATTTAGGGCATGATGACTATGAGGAAGAGGATGACAATGAAAGTTTTGAAGAGGAACAAGTGACGGTATTAAAGAAAACTAAAAAACCAATAAGGCCGAAAAGAGAAAAACTTATAAAACCGAAAAGTGACATTGAAAGTGCAGATGATGAGGACAACGATCATAGCTCGGATGAGGATTTCAAGCCCTCGGTAATTATATGATCAGCCCAATCATGAATTCAAATTCAATGTTAATAAAATAAAAAGGGAAAAAACTCCCGCGGATTTTTTATTCATCATTGGGCTGAATGTAAATATTATTTAAATCACAATTCTTGTATAATATATTAAATATTACTCAAAACAGTTTAATGAAAAGGTCTCCTCTACTGGCGCAGCGGAGGATGAAAAACCCTTTCAATGTACTGAATGCAACAAAGCTTTTAAAAACCTGGGTCTTTTAAAAATACATCACACACGCATACATGAGGAAAAATCTGCCGAAAGTTTAGAGAAAAAAGAAAAAGAAGACAAGGAACAATTATGTCCGGAATGTGAGCAAATATTTCCCAATAAAAAATATCTGGACAAACATGTTTTTGAATATCATGGTGGTTACAAATGTACGCATTGTGATAAGCGCTTCAAACAGCGGCATCAACGCAAGCGTCATGAACAGTGTCACACGGCTGAACGAGTATTCACCTGCCATTTTGAGGGTTGCGGTAAAAGTTTCACCGAGAAGTACTATCTAAAGCGCCACGTTGACATACACACCACGGAACGTAATTTCATCTGTGACTTTGAGAATTGTGGCAAGGCATTTCACACCCAGCGACGTCTGTCGGCCCACAAGAAAATCCATACGAAACCGAAAAATTTGGTGTGCGATGCTTGCGGCTATACCTGTCGTGAGAATGAAACGCTACGCGTTCACCAACGTGTTCACACCGGTGAAAGACCCTATGCCTGCGAAGTATGCGATAAACGTTTCATATCTAGTTCTGCCTTAGGCGAGCATATGGCCTCTCATTCTAATACTCGTCCTCATGTCTGTAAAGTTTGTAACGCTTCCTTTGCCAGGCAAAAAGCCCTGTACCATCATAGTTTTCTTCACTCAGATGTTAAAAAATTTCGTTGTAAAATTTGTGGCAGTGCCTATAAGCAGGCTTCCGGTTTGGCCGGTCACATGCGTAAACATCGTGAAGAAGGCATGATGTCTATGGTGCCGGATCGACCGACAATTGAAAATACCATGTCGGTTCCTAACGTTGTTGCGGTGCCACCAGCGTATCCTTTTATGTCGTTTTAGTTTAGTTATACTATAAATAATAGTACCTATGTTAGAATTATTTTTTAGTTTTAGTACCTGTATATACGTTGTTGTATTTACCTTATACCGTGTATATTGTGTAATTTATTTTTTTACATAATTTTGAGTTAATAATAAAAAAAACTAATTATTAGAATATTATTAAAGGATTATTTTGCTAATTGTTCGACCTTTATATCTTTATTAAAAATTATTTGGTTTTTGAGCTCCTCGTGTTGCTTTCTAAAAATAGAAATTGACCTTAAGCTCAAAACAAAATATTTTTTTTTTATTTTTTATTATAATTTTTAACTAGATATTAAAGAATATAAAATATCGAATTTTTGTAAAAAATTAAATGATCACAGATTATTCTTACTATTTATAATATCATATAAAAAATCGATTTATTGCACAATTTTAATAACATCCGTACATCTCTCTTGTTGCTTTCTATGCCATCTCAAATGCTGTGATAAACCGGCCGACTGCCGGTATGTTTTATCACACAAATTACAAACATACTTATGCTCTGTGGTATGCAGGGCCCGGTGATGATACAACGCCTTCGAATCGTTAAAACTTTCGGCACAAATAATACAACAATATTTGCGCTCGCCACTGTGTATCTCACGGTGTATGTTCAGCTGATACGATGAGGCAAAACCGTTACCACAATATTCACAACAATATGGCCGCTCGCCAGTGTGTTTACGTCTATGTACCGTTAAATTGCATTTAATGCAAGTGTGATAACCACAAAATTCGCACACATAATCTTCAGTATTCAAATGATAACGTCTTTTGTGATCACTTAAACGTTTGGGATTTTTAAAAGTGCGTTTACACTCATCAATGTTACAGGTGAATGTACCAAAACCGGGTTTATGTGAATATAGATGATAGTTTAAAGTACATTTTGTTTTAAAAACTTTTTTGCACTCATTGCAGATAAAAAGTTGTTGGTTTTTAGATAACTAGAGTTAATGTTTATAAAAAAAGTTATTAAATATTTAAGTTCAATTAAAAAACAATTAACCTTGCTAGCCATTACTGTTTGATAGAAAATTAGGTAGTAGGTATTTAAATTGTTCTCTTTTAGTTGTTTTAAAAGTAAATACTAAACTAAATTGATTTCTATTATCAACTGCACATGGACCACAAAACTTAATCATTGTTTCTGCTGCAGACATTTAATTAATTACAAGAATTTAAATCTAAATATAACATAGTATACATAGGTAGGTATTTGTTTCTTTTTTTCACATAAAATTTTTGCTCATCAAAGAACTTAATCAAGTGTAATGATATTTATCAATTTGTTTTGTCGTTGTTGTTTGTTTTACAGTAGCAATTGTATGTTGTGACATGTTGACATTTATTTCTGTTGATAATTTGTTGCTGTTTAACGGTAAAATATTTCTGAGGAAATCATGTACATACATATGTATGTATGACATTCACCTTTAAAATTGTTGTCAAACTTGATTGTCTTAATCTATGTCCATCATGTCTAGGAATGCAGTAAAAATGCGAAAAAATGTCGTATTCAGTACATTTAATTTTATCTTAAAGTAAGTTTTTTTTGTAAACAAATTGATATGAATTACATATGTATGTAAATAGGGAAGAAAATATAACCATGTTCATACCATGTTGGTTGATTTACAGGTACATACTATGTATGTACATTATGGGACCTTCGATACTACTAAATTAATAATGCGGAAGCATTTGGGTGTAGAACCTTTTAAAATACAGCTTGTGCAAGAATTGAAACCACGCGAACTACCACAAGGGCTAACTTTTGGTAAAGTTGGATGAAGCTCAACTTTTTTAGCGTAAAATTGTGTTCAAATACGAAGCTCATTTCTGGTTAAATGGATACTTATACAAGCAAAATTGACGTACTTATTTGGAACTGAAATGCATTCCCAAAAACTGCACTGTTTGTTATGGATTATGATTACAAATTGTTTTGCCCCAAATTGGAAGAGCTGGACTTGGCGGACATGTGGTTTCAACAACACAGTCCCACACAGCATGCGAAACAATTATTGTTATTTATTTCACGTTTAGGGCCAGTCAATTGGCCACCTAGATCGTGTGGTTTAAAGCTTTTAGACTGTTTTTTTATATACATACATAGAGACAAACAGTTACGCATTGGAAGCTAACATTGAAGAATTTATTCGTAAGATACCGGCCGATATACATATTTGAGAGAGTATGCCCATATTGGTCCTAGCGGTTCATACGATCTCGAGGTATTGTCGCGGTCGACGATTACATGAAATCATACTTAAACATTGTATTATATACATACATACATATGTATGTAGGTATATCGTTATATCGACGTAAATAGACTCATTCATTTTTCTAAATTTTAAGGTTTTTTTAATGAAATATGAAAGCTCTAAGAAATCACTCTTTAGAAAAAATAAAACAATAATTTCTCTGTACGTATTAGTGAAGATTCCAGCGAGAACTTTTATGAACTCATTTGAATTTCACGCCTTTTGGTTGTTATTGTAAATTTTACATTATTTTGTCAAACAATTATAATTAAAAATAAGGCGACAGTATAACACCAATCATTCTTGATCTTTGAAAAACTAGTCTAAAACACCAAGGCCGTAATTTTGGTTTTTTTTCATAATTTATTAAAAAACGTTGACATATATACATAAATAAAATGAAATTTATATACATAAATATATGTACATAATTATAGATTATTTTTTAACAAAACTATATTTTTTATTTATTAAGTTCTCATCGCTTTTACTAGCATATGACATATCACGACCAGCGTTTTGAGCATATTTCTGCAAATGTTTATAACGCACAAAACCAACCGATGACTCTGTAGGTATATCAGTAAGATCTTTGCATTTCACAGGTTTAGTTTCTTGTGAATTAATTTCGTTTTTTGTAGTAGCCTTATCACCTGAGGCATTTAAATCGATAAGATCCTCATTGCTCGCTTTAGTATAGAGCACAGTTTTATTTTGTACTTTTTCAATGTAAAATTTATGAGAGTTTTCTAATATCTCTAACCATTCACTAGGTATTTCCTTATCGAAGGTTTTCTTATACCAAAAAGGTAGATTTGAGGCAAAAAATCCATTAGGATGAGCTTTTACCTTAGTATATAAGATATTTACCAAATGTTGTTCGAGAAAGTTTAAAGATTTTGTGGAATCTTTAGTTATATTTGTAATATTCTTATTACTAGTAGCTTGTCCTCTTATATCAAGTTCATTAAATTTTAAATCAATTTCTTTATGCAAAGTTAATGGCTGTGGCTCATCCGAATCTTGACTAAACATATAGTCATCCAATAGCCTACCTTGGCTTTTGCGAATTTCATATTTTTTTAATAAGTTGGTTGTATCCTTTTCTAACTGTACTTTTTTATTAAGAAATTCTTGACGCAAAGGCACTTGTGGACTCTTTTCGTTTTGAGTTCCAGCGTCGGATTTAGCCTGTGGCTTATAAAACAGTTTAGTTAGAAAATATAGTATGGAAACATTTCTAGACTCACCATTCCTGTGGTATCTGATTTTCTTTGACGCGCTTGTATTTTTAGTAATGTAGCAGACTTGGGTTTTCTCAATTTGGGATATTCTTCGGAATTAGTTCCATCACTTGTTGGCTTTTCTGCATTGTGCTGCTTATTTAAATTGCTTTGCAATTTTATTACTTTAAGTCTATCTCCAACAGATTTGGATTTTTTCATGATATTTCACGTATAAGTTGAAACAAAAATATATATTAAATATCAATTATTATTGTTTGGAATTTATTTTTCCTAATTTTTTTAATAAAGTTCGATGACAATGCTTACAAAAGTGCCAAAAGTAACGGTAAACTCTATGCAATGCTGGTAATTTAGTGCTTTTTGTATAAATTTAAGCGGTGAAAAGAGGGTTTTTTGTTAATGGAAATTAGCGACTTTTTATTTGTTTTTATATATTTTTGGTATTATAAATACTGCCAATTATTTGAACTATATGTACGGAAATTAATGAATAAAATGATTTCTAAGTCCAAGTAAATTTAAAGTTTTTTTATTTAATATTACAAATAATATAAATAATTCATAACGTTGACTTTTGTTGTCAATGCTTTTTCACTCTTTTATATATCTGCCTTCCCTTTTCAAGAAACTTGGCATCACTTGCTGACATTTGCTTTAAAATTTACCAAAAAAAGGTAAACAATAGTTTGCAAAGAAATTATATGCATAAATTTGTAAAATCCTAAAAATGTTAAAAAATTGCTTTCTGCCTGTGAATTATAACAAACCAGTATCTCAAACATGTGGAGAAATTATTTGCGAAAATCTACAAGAGTTCATAATAAATTGCAAATTGTGTAAAATCAAGATATTCGAATTTGAAGAATTTGTACAACACTTTAAGAATGTCCATTTGGTTGCAACAAATGAAAACAAACCAGAGAAACCCGCAGAAATTGGACTAGAACAGGAAAGCAATGAAAATTATGAACATGTTTTTAAGTTGGGAATCACAGAAGCTCTGGAACACAAAATGCAAGAACGTTTGAGAAACGAAAATGAGGCTAGTACAGAAGATACTGAAGAATTTTTGTGGGATGTGGACAATAATACATATTCGGATGACGACAAAGACTATGAAGCCAATTCAGAAGATGATGAGGGCCTGGAAGAGGATGAAGAACAAAGTAAAAGTATAATGAGAAAGGTAGATTATCTTGAATAGCACTCATTTAACAAATGTTATAACATCAGCAACATTTTAACTTTAGCCCAGGAAACCTAAAGAGTTTTCATGTGAAATTTGTAGCAAAAAGTATGCTGACTCCCGAGGTTTGCAATTGCATATGAAAATAGTACATTTACGTGAGAAACCTTACAAATGTTCTATGTGTGATCAGGCTTTTGCCGAAGAACGTTCCCTAAAATATCACGTTGGTCATAAGCACACCGGTTATGAGTGTGCAGAATGTCATAAGAACTTTACCACAAATCACAATCTGAAACGGCACATGTTAATACATTTAGATAAAAAGGAATTTATTTGCAGTGAGGATAATTGCGGTAAAGCTTTTGCCACCAAGGGACAACTGAAAGATCATCAACGTTATCACAATAGCGAAATATTTATCTGTGAGGAATGTGGCTACAAGTGTCGGCAACGAGATTCACTGATTGTACATAAACGACATCATACTGGCGAAAAACCGTTTGGCTGTAAACTATGTGATCGACGTTTTGGTTCTAAACCTTTACTCAATGAACACATGGCTACTCACGAAACGGAACGTAAACATGTTTGTGATGTGTGTGGTAAAAGTTTTAATCGACCCAAGGCTTTATACCATCACAAACATTTGCATTTGGGCGTAAAGAAATTCGTTTGTAAAATATGTGGCCAAGCATATGCTCAAGCGGCAGGATTATCGGCCCACACGCGTAAACATAGAGAAGAAGGAGCAGCATCTTTTACCACCGAAGCTCCATTACCATCTAATAACGCTAATATAGTAAATGTATTTTATCCTTTTTAATAAATTTGATAAAAACTTATTAGTTAGTGTCCTGCCATAATTAATATACATACATATATATATGTAACATTTTGTATGTGCATACTTAAATGTAAGAAAAAAAATTATTTTGTATAAAATTACAGTCTAAGCTTTGCAAATATAAATCGTAAATTATTCTCGTAAACTTTTTCTCTATGTGTAAACTTGAATTTAGCGTATGATTTACTTACAAAAACTTATCTTATAAATAAAAAGTTTTAAAGCAAACAAAATGTTGAAAAATTGTTTTTTAACCACACAATATAACATTTTACCGAGTAAAACATGTGAAGAAATTATTTGTCAAAGTGAAACATCATTTACCATAATTTGTAAATTTTGTAACTTGAGAATTTTCCAATTTAATGAATTTGTACAACACTTTCGTCATAACCACTGGCCAGAAATTAGCGTTAAGGATTTTTCTTACAAGGCAGATGGAATGATATCTCGAAAACAGATATTGGTAATGAAGATGTCGTAAAAACCGAGGTGTATGAGGAACAATATTTTGTGTGAAGAATATAATTTGTCAGATGCTAATGAGGACCATGAAACAAATGATCCAGACAAATGGATTCAGGAAAAGAATCCATATCAAAGCGATAATAACAGCAGTTCTAATACTAACGAAGACGCGTTAAGTGATATACAGGAAGCAATAAGTATATTAAAAAAGGTAAGGAAAAGCTTGGATTTTTTATATTTTTGTTTAACCCTCCGATGAGTGACAGTTCTGAACTTCACGGCCGTGTAAAAAGGTCCCTACGGATCTTTTTTGTAAATCATGTATTTTTTATATAAAATGTTTTTTTTTCTTTTGTTTTTATTGTTTATAAATAAATTCTACATACAAAAATAATTTTTTTTCAATTTTTTTTGCTTGAATTTTTGCTTAAGTTTTTTTTATTTTATTATTTTTTTGTTTATAACTTAATTCTACATACAAAAATAATTCTTTAAATTTTTTTAACTGAAAGACATTATGGATGATGATAAAAACAAAAAATTCTAAGAACTGGTTTATTGCTAGTAGTATAAAATTAGAATATTGTGCCTTTCCTTGAAAGCAATAAAGTTCATGTCTTCGAATTTTTCTTAG
Source organism: Bellardia bayeri (assembly GCA_950370525.1). Lineage (NCBI taxonomy): Eukaryota > Metazoa > Arthropoda > Insecta > Diptera > Calliphoridae > Bellardia > Bellardia bayeri. The sequence continues at coordinate 7,337,935 of OX493266.1, read as the reverse complement.
AATGTTTTGTTTTTATCATAATCCCTAATGTCTTTGAGTTTAGGTCTTTGTGTTCAGAACAAGTAAATTATGTGTTGAAACAATAAAAAAATTATAATGATGCCCAAAAACATGCATTTATTAGTGAAATTCAGTACAAGGTTCATACGGACCTATTCACACGTCCGCGTACTACCAAAAGATGCGCAACAAAATACTCTTGGAATACAGAGTAACTTTGGGGGGTTGTAGTGGCCGAAGTAGGAGTAATTTCAGTTTGAAAAGGAAAAAAGGTCCCTAGGGACCTTCTCACTCATCGGAGGGTTAATACAATAGATGCTGGATTGTTTGCAGAAATTTAAATCAACCAAACAAAAGCAAGGATTTTTTAAATATAGTTTATGTACACGTTCATTTGCCAACAACTCTCACTATGAAGTTCATGTACTAAAACATGAAAGTTTTCAGTTCAAATGTGATAAATGCAGCAAATCCTTTAACAAAGAGATTCAACTTAGTCAGCATCAGTACACTCACAACGGTTATTCCTGTAAGATTTGTAATAAAGTATTTAAGAAATATGATTCTCTGCGTTTTCACAATGAAACAAAAATTTCGTATGCGATTATAAAAATTGCTCGAAAGCTTTTGTTAACATACTACGGCTTAAAGGTCACAAACGTTTACATTTTCTCGAAGCGACATTTGTTTGTGAGGTATGTGGATCGCGGCAGCGTAATAAGAAAGCCCTAACCGATCACGCAAGAACGCATACAGGTGAAAAACCTTTTGCTTGTCCTTTATGTGATCTTCACTTTACTACTAAATCTTTGCTGGGAGAACATAAAGCCTGCCATGAAACGGAACGCAAGCATATATGTGATGTGTGTGGCAAAAGTTTTAATCGCCCAAAAGCTTTATATACATTTTGCCGTTAAGAAATTTGTGTGTTAAATGTGTGGTGCTGTCTTTGCACAGGCCGCGGGTTTATCAGCTCATATGCGTAAACATAAACAGGTTGAAATAATTAAAATAGGTACAAATGATTTAATTTAATGTATAATTCACGAATTTCTTATTACACATTTAATTAACTCCACCAATGTTTTTGACAAATTGTTTACTGAATTGGCAGCTCTGTTTATGTTATAGTAGTAAACATGGTGAAATTATACAAGGTGAGTATAAGGCATTTTGTTTGTCTAAAATAATGTACTATTGTCAAAAACAGCTGACTACACCAGTCGTGGTGAATTATTTTATTTATTTTACATAAAGGGCTGTAAAGAAAAAAAATGAAATTAAAATGGATTTAAATAAAAATGCAATCATATAGTAACTAAAAAACTTTTTATTTTTTATTCGATAGATATTAAACGACCATTAAAGTAATGTCTAGAGTATTTGATGAAAGATTTTTAAAGATGTATTTTCATCATTTTCCTAAAGCCCATCACTCTTTGTTTCTTTTGAACCATCAACCTCTTGTTTAAATGACGCACCCGAAAATAAATGCGCCATTTGAAAAATGTTTGCCTCACTATTTCCGGAAGGTTAACAGACTTTCTTCTATAAGCATTTTTTTTTTTTTTAATTTTTAGAATGAATAATTTCTGTTCCATTGATTTTAGAAAAAATTGACTCCAATTTTTTTAACTGCTCCATAAAACTTGCGGAGGACTTTTTAAGAGATCCCTTGGACACTTGATCGACACATGAAAACGAATATCCATTATCTGCAACTGGTTCGCACTCAAACACCTCCGTCACTTTCATCTCATCGAAAACTAAAATGCATATTTGTTCTTCCAACGCTAAATCAGTGGTTCGCCGCATAAATTCGATTGATGATTTTAAAATTCCTTCAGTGATGTCGATTTTGGCACACCATCGCTGGATACGTGTGGTAGTGGGAAACCTTTCTTATAAAGATGGTTATATGCCCTTGGTGCAGCAGCATGCAAGCATATTGCATTCGAGACATAAGCTTTCGTATTTGGCCATCGGAAAATATTTCGCGCATCGCGTCAATTGCCTTATTTGCCTGTTCCAATTTTACCAGGAGTTCTTTTTTCAGATTGTAAGGTCTGAATCTGTTCCAAAAATTTTCCTTTTACATTTGGTTCTCTGAAAAAAAAAAACAGATATTAAGGAAAATAATAAACTTTGAAAGTTTCTTCTTAACTTATAATTTTTGCACACTTACTCTGTTTGTGTTCCTTGGTCCTTATAAAGTTTTGTTGATTCTTGTTGCTCCATAGCACACAAGACGTTTGTAAAATGAAGGTCACGTGGTACTGCCTCCTAAGGGCAGAAATCATTTAAAATTTCCAGGCCATTTGCTAGTTGTTCTCCCATAGGGTAAGAAATATTTGCAAATTCTTGAACGCCACACAATTCGGATAGAGTTGGTTGCAGTTCAGTGTTAGTTGCAAGGTCACTGCTTTAATTTATACTTTATACACCTGTGCATGCATTTTTTTTTTTTTTGAAAACAAACGGTTTTCCCCATCCGTTCAGGAAAAGACTCAGCATTTGGCAAAAGGATCATATTTTTATTTGTTTGAGCAATGCTTGTAGGCAAGAAGTGGTCGATGCAAATTAAATGGGATGGAATAAAACTTCTGCCACAATTTCACTCCATCGTGTCCTCCTGGCCAAGTCTTTTGGAACAGCAAACAAATCGCCAGTTACTTTTACAAACTTTTTCTTACACGCATTTTTAATTAAGTATTGGTTCCACTTGTGTACTACGCAGCAGATCATTTAAACGAGATGCCAAATAACTTTGTATTTAGAAATTATTTCGTTTCCTTTTAATTACCCTTTGTTTATTGGGCACATTTGCAATTCATATTTTTATTATATTTAATATTTTATCTTTTTTCAATTTCCAATGATTATTTGTAAATCTTATTATTTTTTTCCGTTAAAATACATATGTACATATATTAAAAAATTTTTTCCAATTTATAAAATATTTTTAAATAACAGCGCTCAACAAAAAGTAAACAACTTTTGACATAAGTAAATTGTAAACAAAATCAGTCAGCTGGGCCACTGCACTCACCTTGTACAATTTCACCATGCATAAATATATGTACATAATTATAGATTATTTTTTAACAAAACTATATTTTTTATTTATTAAGTTCTCATCGCCTTTACTAGCATATGACATATCACGACCAGCGTTTTGAGCATATTTCTGCAAATGTTTATAACGCACAAAACCAACAGTTTATCAGTACGATCTTGTGAATTAATTTCGTTTTTTGTAGTAGCCTTATCACCTGAGGCATTTAAATCGATAAGATCCTCATTGCTCGCTTTAGTATAGAGCAGTTTTATTTTGTACTTTTTCAATGTAAAATGTATGAGATTTTTCTAATATCTCTAACCATTCAATAGATATTTTCTTATCGAAGGTTTTCTTATACCAAAACGGTAGATTTGGGGCAAAAAATCCATTAGGATGAGCTTTTACCTTAGTATATAAGATATTTACCAAATGTTGTTCGAGAAAGTTTAAAGATTTTGTGGAATCTTTAGTTATATTTGTAATATTCTTATTACTAGTAGCTTGTCCTCTTATATCAAGTTCATTAAATTTTAAATCAATTTCTTTCTGCAAAGTTAATGGCTAGTCATCCAATAGCTTACCTTGGCTTTTGCGAATTTCATATTTTTTTAATAAGTTGGTTGTATCCTTTTCTAACTGTACTTTTTTATTAAAAAATTCTTGACGCAAAGGCACTTGTGGACTCTTTTCGTTTTGAGTTCCAGCGTCGGCTTTAGCCTGTGGCTTATAAAACAGTTTAGTTAGAAAATATAGTATGGAAACATTTCTAGACTCACCATTGCTGTGGTATCTGATTTTCTTTGACGCGATTGTATTTTTAGTAATGTCGCAGACTTGGGTTTTCTCAATTTTGGATATTCTTCGGAATTAGTTCCATCACTTGTGGCTTTTCTGCATTGTGCTGCTTATTTAAATTGCTTTGCAATTTTATTACTTTAAGTCTATCTCCAACAGATTAGGATTTTTTCATGATATTTCACGTATAAGTTGAAACAAAAATATATATTAAATATCAATTATTATTGTTTGGAATTTATTTTTCCTAATTTTTTTAATAAAGTTCGATGACAATGCTTACAAAAGTGCCAAAAGTAACGGTAAACTCTATGCAATGCTGGTAATTTAGTGCTTTTTGTATAAATTTAAGCGGTGAAAAGAGGGTTTTTTGTTAATGGAAATTAGCGACTTTTTATTTGTTTTTATATATTTTTGGTATTATAAATACTGCCAATTATTTGAACTATATGTACGGAAATGAATGAATAAAATGATTCCTAAGTCCAAGTAAATTTAAAGTTTTTTTATTTAATATTACAAATAATATAAATAATTCATAACGTTGACTTTTGTTGTCAATGCTTTTTCACTCTTATATATCTGCCTTCCCTTTTCAAGAAACTTGGCATCACTTGCTGACATTTGCTTTATAATTTACCAAAAAAAGGTAAACAATAGTTTGCAAAGAAATTATATGCATAAATTTGTAAAATCCTAAAAATGTTAAAAAATTGCTTTCTGCCTGTGAATTATAACAAACCAGTATCTCAAACATGTGGAGAAATTATTTGCGAAAATCTACAAGAGTTCATAATAAATTGCAAATTGTGTAAAATCAAGATATTCGAATTTGAAGAATTTGTGCAACACTTTAAGAATGTCCATTTGGTTGCAACAAATGAAAACAAACCACAGAAACCCGCAGAAATTGGACTAGAACAGGAAAGCAATGAAAATTATGAACATGTTATTAAGTTGGAAATCACAGAAGCTGTGGAACACAAAAGGGAAGAACGTTTGAGAAACGAAAATGAAGCTAGTACAGAAGATAATGAAGAATTTTTGTGGGATGTGGACAATAATACATATTCGGATGACGACAAAGACTATGAAGCCAATTCAGAGGATGATGAGGGCCTGGAAGAGGATGAAGAACAATGTAAAAGTATAATGAGAAAGGTAGATTATATTGAATAACACTTATTTAACAAATTTTATAACATCAGCAACATTTTAACTTTAGCCCAGGAAACCTAAAGAGTTTTCATGTGAAATTTGTAGCAAAAAGTATGCTGACTCCCGACGTTTGCAATTGCATGTGAAAATAGTACATTTACGTGAGAAACCTTACAAATGTTCTATGTGTGATCAGGCTTTTGCCGAAGAACGTTCCCTAAAAAATCACGTTGGTCATAAGCACACCGGTTATGAGTGTGCAGAATGTCATAAGAACTTTACAACAAATCGCAATCTGAAACGGCACATGTTAATACATTTAGATAAAAAGGAATTTATTTGCAGTGAGGATAATTGCGGTAAAGCTTTTGCCACCAAAGGACAACTGAAAGATCATCAACGTTATCACAATAGCGAAATGTTTATCTGTGAGGAATGTGGCTACAAGTGTCGGCAACGAGAATCACTGATTGTACATAAACGACATCATACTGGCGAAAAACCGTTTGGCTGTAAACTATGTGATCGACGTTTTGGTTCTAAACCTTTACTCAATGAACACATGGCTACTCACGAAACGGAACGTAAACATGTTTGTGATGTGTGTGGTAAAAGTTTTAATCGACCCAAGGCTCTATACCATCACAAACATTTGCATTTGGGCGTAAAGAAATTCGTTTGTAAAATATGTGGCCAAGCATATGCTCAAGCGGCGGGATTATCGGCCCACACGCGTAAACATAGAGAAGAAGGAGCAGCATCTTTTACCACCGAAGCTCCATTACCAACTAATAACGCTAATATAGTAAATGTATTTTATCCTTTTTAATCAATTTACAATAAATTTGATAAAAACTTATTAGTTAGTGTTCTGCCATAATTTATATACATACATATGTAACATTTTGTGTAAGGAAAAAAATTATTTTGTATAAAATTACAGTCTAAGCTTTGCAAATAAAATCGTAAATTGTTCTCGTAAACTTTTTCTCTATGTGTAAACTTGAATTTAGCGTATGATTTACTTACAAAAACTTGGCTTCACTTTTGCGAATTGTAAACAATCAACAATATATTGCCGCATCTTATAAATAAAAAAGTTTTAAAGCAAACAAAATGTTGAAAAATTGTTTTTTAACCACACAATATAACATTTTACCGAGTAAAACATGTGCAGAAATTATTTGTCAAAGTGAAACATCATTTACCATAATTTGTAAATTTTGTAACTTGAGAATTTTCCAATTTAATGAATTTGTACAACACTTTCGTCATAACCACTGGCCAGAAATTAGCGCTAAGGATTTTTCTTACATGGCAGATGGAAATGATATCACGAAAACAGATATTGGTAATGAAGATGTCGTAAAAACCGAGGTGTATGAGGAACAGAATATTTTGTGTGAAGAATATAATTTGTCAGATGCTAATGAGGACCATGAAACAAATGATCCAGACAAATGGATTCAGGAAAAGAATCCATATCAAAGCGATAATAATAGCAGTTCTAATACTAACGAAGACGCGTTAAGTGATATACAGGAAACAATAAGTATATTAAAAAAGGTAAGGAAAAGCTTGGATTCTTTATATTTTTGTTTAATACAATAGATGCTGGATTGTTTGCAGAAATTTAAATCAACCAAACAAAAGCAACGACTTTTTAAATGTAGTTTATGTACACGTTCATTTGCCAACAACTCTCACTATGAAGTTCATAGACTAAAACATGAAAGTTTTCAGTTCAAATGTGATAAATGCAGCAAATCCTTTAACAAAGAGATTCAACTTACTCAGCATCAGTACACTCACAACGGTTATTCCTGTAAGATTTGTAATAAAGTATTTAAGAAATATGATTCTCTGCGTTTTCACAATGAAACACATATTGAAACGAAAAATTTCGTATGCGATTATAAAAACTGCTCGAAAGCTTTTGTTAACATACGACGGCTTAAAGGTCACAAACGTTTACATTTTCTCGAAGCGACATTTGTTTGTGAGGTATGTGGATCGCGGCAGCGTAATAAGAAAGCCCTAACCGATCACGCAAGAACTCATACAGGTGAAAAACCTTTTGCTTGTCCTTTATGTGATCGTCACTTTACTACTAAATCTTTGCTGGGAGAACATAAAGCCTGCCATGAAACGGAACGCAAGCATATATGTGATGTGTGTGGCAAAAGTTTTAATCGCCCAAAAGCTTTATATCATCATAAACATTTACATTTGGCCGTTAAAAAATTTGTGTGTAAAATGTGTGGTGCTGCCTTTGCACAGGCCGCTGGTTTATCAGCTCATATGCGTAAACATAAACAGGTTGAAATAATTACTAATACACAAAATAATTCAAATACAAATGATTTAATTTAATGTATAATTCACGAATTTCTTATTACACATTTACTTAACTCCACCAATGTTTTTGACAAATTGTTTACTGAATTGGCAGCTCTGTTTATGTTATAGTAGTAAAACTTGTCAGCACTGTCACAGATGTAAACAAAAATTTGTTAAAATAGTGTTTATTATTTTGATTTTTGTCCAAAAAAATGTTAAAAACTTGTTTTCTACCAACTAAATACCCGAATTTTAACAATAAAACTTGTGGGGAAATAGTTTGTCAAACCGAAACTACTTTTACCATAATTTGCAAACTATGTGATATTAAAACATTTGATTATGATGATTTTATCAAACATTTTCGAACTACACATTGGCCAGAAATTTGTGGAGATAAGAAACCAAGAACTTATGATGTAAATAATAGAAATTTCGGACAAATTATAAAAAAGGAACATGAAACAGATGTAGAAGATATTAAAACCCAGTTTAATATTGATAACCTGACAATTGATAATAAACCAAATGAAGGGCTGATAAACACTGATGGTAAGATAGAGGAGGCAATTAGTATTAATGAATTGGACAATGAGGACAGTGATTCAGAGGATTTGGAGTCAAAACCATTGGTGATATTAAAAAAGGTATGTATGTTAAAAAGTATTGTAATTAAAACAAACTAAACATGGTTTTCCTAATTATGTTAAGGCAACTAACAAATCAGAAACCTCTAAAGAAAAACGTTTTGAATGTACAGAATGTAAACGAAAGTTTACCACAAAATTCTATTTACGATTTCATATACGGCAACAACATGAACCAAAAAATTTCCAATGTGATAAATGTAATAAATCATTTGTGGAGAAACGTTATCTAACATTGCACCAGCGCTCACACATCGGCTACACCTGCCAAATATGCAATAAAGTCTTTGATAAATATGAGGCACTGCGTTATCATGGCGAAAGTCATATAGAATCGAGGAATTTTCTGTGTGATTACGAAAATTGTGGCAAAGCTTTTCCCAATAATCGTCGCCTGAGTGCCCACAAGCGTAGTCACTTTGCTCGGCCCTCATTTGTGTGCGAGATATGTGGTTCACGGCAACGCAGCAAAGAGTTTTTAATCGTTCACATACGCACGCATACTGGTGAAAAGCCGTATGCTTGTAATCAATGTGATAGACGTTTTGCCTCCAAACATTTCCTACAAGATCATCAAGCCGTACATGCTACAGAACGCTCGCATGTGTGCACAGTTTGTGGTAAGGCCTTCGCCAGCAGTAAATCACTCTATCATCATCGCCATCTGCACTCAGGGATTAAGAAATATGTGTGTAAAATTTGTAATAGTGCATATTCACAGGCGGCCGGTCTATCAGCTCATATGCGTAAACATAAACAGGATAGTGGTCTATTGGATACGGATGAAACAATGGTGGGAGAGAGTAATAAATTTTGTTAATGTTGAAATAAAATTTTTATAAACTGGAAATATTTATCACTACATTGAACTTTATTTCAATATGTGTTGCAACTTGGCTACACTGTTTTGTTACAGTTATATTCATAACGGGTGGCGTCAAAACACAGCAAAAATGACAAGATCGTCATATAGAGCGACAAAAACAATTTCGAGTAGACTGCAATTCCTGTTGTAACAGTTAAATTGCCCACATTAAATATTATTTGAAAAACTAGAGTGCACATGTATATTGAATTAAATAAGTAATTAGCTTTTTGTTTATATTTATTTAATAATTTAGATAACACTTTACAACAAACCACAATATTTATGCTTTAAAATATATCCGAGTACAAGTACGAGAATACATAGGTATTTGGCTAAAATGCACAATTTGAAATTAAATTTAAGGCAACAAATTAAAATTTTTAAAATGAGTAATGGAAATATAAACATTGTTTTTACAAATTTTTTAAATGGCTTATTATTTTAAATAAATTTAAAGCTAGTTTTGTGTAGCTTCTAAATCCTATGAGCATTTCGTATGTAGTTTATGCTCATTAGAAGAAAAAATAAATTCCAAATTTTTGTTACCAAAACTCAATCTGAAAAGCATGCACAATTTATGTCTATTCCCTAGCTGGCCACCACCTTAAGCCCAAACACGTATGGTATAATCCCAGCTACCGGTGGACAAAGCAGTACCATCTGGTGATACTTGCACACAAGAAACTTTATTCTCATGACCATACAACAAACAAATGCGTTCTGATTTTAAAGTATCCCACAAATTCACTGTATAATCATTGTAGCCGGCAAATAGTAAACGGCCACTGACAGAGAAATCTACTGAATTCACACCAAAAATTATGCTCTCTTTGGAGAAAACCGCCACCTCACGATCAGCCCTCATATCAAACAAACGGCAACTGCTATCGTCAGAACCGGTGGCAATGGCATCACCGCTGGGATGAAATTTAACACTATTCACATCTGACTGATGACCCTCAAAGGATTGTACAACTTGACCCGAACGCATGTCCCATATAAAAGCCATACGATCACAACTGCCCGAAACAAATGTATTGCCCGTTTCGTTAGGTGCCAAATCGATAGCCATAACATCTCCCGAGTGGCCATGGAAACTTTGTAACAGCTGGCCCGATTCTACATCCCACAGGGCACAAGTTGAATCACCACTGCCGGTTAATATTTGCTGATCCGAATTGGGATAAATGCAACAGGACATGTAGGAGGTATGTGTTCCTACGGTACGTTTCTTGGCCGCCATTTCCTCGTCCGAGGTAATGGGATATACAGTAACCTTATTGTCCAATCCACCACAGGCCACATAGTTGCCAGAGGGTGCATAAGCACAGGCCATTATCCAGGTAGTAGGCATGGTAACAGCATGTTCCTTATTGGTGGTAAAAGCGTCCCATATAATTAATCTACCATCCTGGGATGAAGAAATTATATGTCGTTTGTCTGGACTCCAATCTGTGCACAGCACTTTGGCCTGATGACCCTTAAGCACCTTGCGAGGCTTAATATTTACATAGGAAATAGGTTCCAGGCGTTCAGCTATGGACGACAGGCTAATATCATTAAGCTTTTGACGTTCTTCTTCCAATTTGGCCTTTAAATTTTCCGCCTCCTTCATTAAACTAGCCATTTTATCGCTGGCATTTGTATTTAATTGCGTTTCTGTCATTATAATTTATTTTTTTAATATATTTTCTTTAACAGCAAATGCTTTTTTGTACACGAAAATTTTTACTTTATAATAATCAATAATGGCAAATAAAACACTGGGAGGAAATCTTCTAGCTGTAGTATACCAACAAAACAATTTTGTGTACATATACCCAGAAAAGTAATGCCATTTCCTATGAAAAACATAACTTGGCAGCACTTTGTTATTAAAGCGTTACATGTAAAATACCGTTATTTCGTTTGTAAAAAATAAACCTGTAGAGCAAAATACAGCTAACTGTCAAATAAGATATTTTTTTCTTGTTCTTACAGACTTTATTCCATTTAAAAAAATATTTGAACTTATACTTAAGAAACTAGTTAGTTTTACAGAAATAAAAAGTTGACACAAATACGGTGTTTTCATATTGTAGTTCATATATTTAAAATTTGCAATAAATAGTCTATTACTTAGATTTTTTCAATAAAAATGTTTATTCAAGTTCATTTCTACGATTTTATAACACAATTTAAAAATTTATTTTTATTAAAAAGTCATTATAAAAGCGGGGTTTTCAATTGTTTTATTACATACATATGTATGTACAATTTATTTATTTATTTTTTTTTATTATTATTTATATTCACCCCTATCGTGAATAAAAATTCCATCTGAAATTTGTTCCCTTTTCACACTTTTCCTATTAAAATTCAATGTTAAAAAAATAAAAGGGAACAAATTTCATGTGGAATTTTTATTCACGATAGGGGTGATTATTTTTTTTTAACAAATATTAATCACAATTATATTTTTTAAAAAACAAATTTTCAGAGTTTTTTTATTTATAAACTTCTGTTTATAACTTGATTATAGATAAAAACTTTAATAACTAAACATTTTTATTACACTCCAAATCAGTCAGTGTTTGTACCAGTTCATATTCATCAAAGTTTTGTACCAAAATTAGTTCACCTTCTTCAATAGTCCATTCCGTTACACTATCCTCTTTAACATAATCATCATCACTATCAACTTTACCTTCATGTTTAACCTTCACTACCGGCTGTTGTCTTTCTATCACCAGTTCATACGAAGATTCATCGTTAAAATTATGTTTCTTTCGTTGATGAGTATTTAAAGCAGTTTCAGTAGTAAATCCTAGATCACAGTTTTCACAACGAAATTTACGCCTGTTTTCATGTAATTTCATATGGTAATTAAGGGTCTTTTTGCATTTAAATATTAACGTACATTCAGAGCATGGAAAGTTACGTTCCTCTGAGTGTACGGGTTGATGATCACGTAGCTGATAAAAATTAGGAAATGACTTATCACAGTGTTCACATTTAAAGGTACGATGCAGACTGTGATGTTTCTTAATGTGCTGTGTTAGTGAACCGGAGCTAACAAAGCCCATGCCACAATGATTACACAGATAAGGACGTTCTCCCTTATGGCGATAATCATGCAAACGCAATTCAACTTTGGTAAAGAATTTTTTGGGACAAGTGGTACAGTAAAAATTCTTTTGATTGGAATGCCTTAGGAGATGGCCGCGTAAGTTGTATTTCTCCTTAAAGGCAAAACCACAGATGCCACAGATATATTTACGTTCTTCATTAGGATTGACTTGATAACGTGTTAGGGGATTTAGCTTAGTTCTACCAATGGCATAGTTTTTTAGCATACCCGTAACAAAGCGCGGTTTCTTACGTTGAGTGGAACTTTTGCTAGTATCTACTGCTGCTGGTAAATCCTATAAAACAATTGAAAGTTAAATTACAGCATGTTAATACAAAGAAAATATGTTTATGAGCCTACCTCCGTTTCTGAAGATTCCTTTGTTACACAAATATCTGCAGTTCTATTGTTTACATTTAGTTCATGGTCTCTTTCTATCATCGTCTTAGTCACCTTGTTAGTTATTGCTAAATCGCCCTCAAATTGTTTCTTAGATTCTTTTGCAAGCAACAACTGGTTTTCGCTATTGTTTTCATCTAGTCTATTTATTGTTTCAACACTTCTGGTTTCCACTTCACTGTATTCTTTGGTATTTTCATAATGGTCTTTGATTATGTGGCTTAAGAGTTCATTGAATGTTGCATAGATTTCCTCACACACCGAACAGTGATAGATGAGAAATTGTTTTTCCGTTATATATATTTCAGCACAGCGACCGTCATATTTATCACCTGGCAGCAGTGGAAAATGTAACATTTCTTGTTTTTAATTTTGTTATATGCAATTCTGTATTTTGCTCAATTGATAAAATGTAAATTTATTCAAAGCGAAAGTACTGTGCCGTAATAATATAAAAAAAAATAAATAAAATTTGAGTCTAATTTGTGCTTATTGTTTATGTATGCACAAAAAATACCACTTACTTTTGTAGCGTTGCCGGACTTGGATATTAAATAGTTGATGTATAGAGTTGCTTAAGACTCAACACAACATGAGCTGCATTGTTGAATTGGAAACGAATTTGTCATTACCTTAACGTACTCTATAACTGCTAAACCAAAAGAGTGTGGGGAAATATTAACAATTGTAGGCTCTTGTATAATATTCTAAACGTTGCAGTTTAACAACGAAAATACATCGTATGTCCCAATTTACACAAAACAATTCTTTAAGCTAAGCTTATTACTTTTAGACATCTGGGTGAGGTACAAGTACACACTTGATTGCACTAGCAACTCGTGTTACTATCTTATTTGTATTGCACATATATATATACATAGGTGTGTATACATACAAATAAAAATACAAGCGATTTCAGCAATAAAAATTGTGCTGTGTGAACACCGATGAAATTTCTAGAAAAAAAATTGTATTAATCTTTTTAATAAGAATTGTTTCGTGTAAATTAGGACAATGCTTATAAGTTCACCCGGTGCAATTCTATTTCTATGGTTATATTTAACCAACAGTTGGCAACACTAAACTTACATTCTGTCTGCAATTTGTATCATTCCGTTTCATTCCATCTGCCGCAATTAACAACTTTTTTATTCACATTTGGCGAGAAAAAATTGTTCTTACGTGTCTTGTATCAAACAAAATGGTGCGGCAAATTATTAAGCCTTTAACCATGCATTTCTGTCTACTCGTATTGTTCCTCAACATCAACTGGGTCACTCCCGAGCTGATAAACAAAAATGTTGATCGCATCTTGGACTTGTCCAGCCAACTGGCCAAAGAGTCGCTAAAAATCACCGCCACTGATGATGCCGGCAAACAATTTAGCAAGTATTCATTAGTCATTCCGCATGAATTTGCCGATTCGGTGTCCTACATCAGCGTCAAAGACGGTAAGAAAAAGGAATTAACCGTACGCAAAGAAATTGAGAATGAGCAGACCTATTTCAATGTTGAATTGGCCAATGCCGCTAGCAGCCAAGAGTTCTATGTGGAATTGGTATATAGCCAGGTTATTAACCCATATCCGGAGGAGATCAAACAGTCAGAAAAGCAATTGGTTAAGTACAATGGCCTTTTGTATTTCTATACGCCCTACAAGACCGCCGAACAAAAAACTCAGGTCGTTTTAAGTTCCTCGAATGTGATTACCTACAATCAAACAAAACCCTATAATTTAGCCGGTGGTAAAATTAAGTATGGACCTTATGAAAATATTGCAGGTAAGTTAATATAGTAATTGTAAATTGAAAGCAAATTTAAATGTCGAAAGTTAAAGTGGGCGTAAGTGTTTTATGTTTGTTGTTTTACCAAGTTGCCAATGCAGTGATTTTTTTCTTGTGTAAAGCGTTTGAAAAGCTCCTGTTATCACATGAACAAAAACTTTTTTTTTAAATAATTAACAAACAAACTGTTAAGGTTTTTACTTATCTGTAGAAAACACACTAGTCTTTGCCGGGAACCCGCAACCCTTTGACTGGCACTCTATCGCCTAGTCTATCTGGACACTCTTAAAAATAATAATAAAAAAACTTAAATCATAATTCGGAAATGTATTTGTCATTATATGTAAAAATTAAAATGTTGAAATTGTGTTTATATTAGAGATATTCTTAATTTTGAATAGGTCTTTTTGTCCATCACACTAAAATCATTGAAATATTGCTTGTTTTATGAGTTGCTGATAAAAATATAATCTTGTAATTTTTTCAGCTCTCACGAAGGAAAACCTCTACATTCATTACGAAAATCAAAATCCCTTTATGACTGTCAATCGTTTGGAACGTACCATACAAATCTCACATTGGGGCAACATTGCCGTCGAAGAGAACATACAATTAACACACTCAGGCGCCAAATTGAAGGGCTCATTCTCTCGCTATGAATTCCAAAAAGATGGTCGTTCAGGTCAAGCTGCTATAAAATCCTACAAAACCATGTTGCCCTCATCGGCATTTGGTGTCTACTATAGAGATAGCAACGGCAACATCTCCACTTCCAACATGAACGTATTGCGTGAATATGTCGATGTAGAGTTGAGACCCAGATTCCCATTGTTTGGTGGCTGGAAAACCCAATACACTCTAGGCTATAACATTCCTTCATTCGAGTATCTGTTCAATAATGGTGGGGATTATGTGCTTAAAATGCGCCTAATCGATCACATTTACGATGACATGTTTATTGACGAGGCTGTTGTGAACATAATTTTACCTGAAGGTTGTACAAACATCAAACTAAAGACCCCCTATACAGTGCAAAGGAAAGGTGATGGCTTGACATACACGTATTTGGATACTTTTGGCCGGCCCACCATTACCTTCACCAAAAAGAATTTGGTGGAGAATCATATTGCCAACTTTGAGTTGCGTTATAAATTTTCGAAATTTTTGCTTCTACAGGAGCCCTTATTAATTATATCTTTTGTTTTTATCATATTTATTTTAACAATTATTTTCAAACGTTTAGATTTCTCAATTTCTACACATTCACATAAAGATTAAGTCATTAAATGTGTAATAAGATAAATAATATATTTTCCGTTTTTTTAATAAAATAAATACTAATGAAACAATTTAAGCCTCTTAGTTACAAATGGATAAATATAAAGTAAAGATTTAGAAGAGGTTTAATTGAACAAAATTTACATAAATTAACAATTTTAACGGATTACTGAAAATTCAGAAAAATAATTTTGGGGAAAGTGAAAAATCTATATTGGTTATTTATAAACCACTTGATTTATATTGCTCATACCTATGTCCATTCTCTTCGTACTTGGCAAGGTTGATTTCAAGTCACATTTGAACTTTTAAGTGATTCACAACATTTTTACAGCGAAATTCAGTATATTGCTTAATAAATATTAATTTTTTGTTTAACATCTATGATATTTACTAAAAAAAATTTGATAAAATTTTTTTCAAACATACTTTCAATAATATACAAACCATTTCTGTCAGTGTATTTAAGAAATTTCCAAAAAACTTGGCATTACTTTGCATTTAGCGAAACGTCAAATCGATATAAAAAAGCCGAATGCAAGTTGTGTGGCAAAAAACACGCCAACAATAATAGACCGTATTCTCTACGAAAATTGTGAATAAAATTCGCTACAAAAATGCATCCAGATCTAACGGAAAGAATTCTACAACATTTGGAAAATGTCGATAAAGTAGATACTTTGGATTTGGTCGACGTCTTTGGTGTGGATCATCAAAAGATAGTGGGTGCTTTAAAATCCATACAAGCGCATGGTGAGTTGGTCAATGTGGAGACAACGTCATGCAAAACTTTAGAAGTAACTGAAGAGGGTCAATCGGTAGTGGCCAATGGCAGTCATGAGGCTGTTTTATACAATGCTGTGCCCGCTGAAGGTATCTTACAAGCTGAACTAATGAAAAGTGGTCCCAACGCAAAGGTAGGCTTTAGCAAGGCCATGTCTCAAGGTTGGATAATGGTTGATAAAACGGTTAATCCACCCTTGGTTAAGCGCAAGGTGGACAAAATAGAGGATTTGGTACAACTGAATCTGGTGGAAATTGTCAATGGTAAAACCGATTTAGCTGTCAACTTGGTGACGGAATACAAGAAACGTAAACTTTTGCAGGAAATCACCACTAAGAGCTTCATTTTATCCAAAGGCTCCGAATATGCTACTACACTTACTAAATTGGAAACTGATTTAACGGTTGATATGCTGGCTTCAGGTTTATGGAAAGACTTGAAATTCAAGTCCTACAATTTTGATGCTTTGGGTGCCACACCCACCAGAGGACATTTGCATCCTTTGCTAAAAGTACGCACTGAATTTAGACAAATCTTCTTGGAAATGGGTTTTTCCGAAATGCCTACAAACAACTATGTGGAATCCTCCTTCTGGAATTTTGATGCTTTGTTCCAGCCACAACAACATCCGGCACGCGATGCTCACGACACCTTCTTCATTAACAATCCGGCAAAGAGTTATAAATTCCCACAGGACTATTTACAGCGTGTAAAAGAAGTACATTCCAAGGGTGGTTATGGTTCTCAGGGCTATGGCTATGACTGGAAATTGGAGGAGGCTCAAAAAAATTTATTGCGTACCCACACCACAGCTGTAAGTGCCCGTATGCTGTACAAGTTGGCAAATCAACCGGAAGGATTTAAGCCCGCCAAATACTTCAGTATTGACAAAGTGTTCCGTAATGAAACTTTGGATGCCACCCATTTGGCCGAATTCCATCAAGTGGAGGGTGTAATTGCTGATGTGGGTCTAACACTGGGCGATTTGATTGGCACACTCTATGAATTTTTCCGAAAACTGGGCATTACACAGTTGGAATTTAAGCCAGCCTATAACCCGTACACTGAACCCAGTATGGAGATTTTCTGTTTCCATCCCGGTCTAGACAAATGGATTGAGGTGGGCAATTCGGGTGTTTTCCGTCCGGAAATGCTGTTACCGATGGGTTTGCCTGAAAATGTCAATGTCATAGCATGGGGTTTGTCTTTGGAAAGACCTACGATGATTAAATATGGAATTAATAATATAAGAGATCTGGTGGGACCTAAAGTTGATTTGAAAATGGTAGAAGAGGGTCCGATTTGTCGTTTGGAAAAGGCTTAATAATAAAATTGTGCTTAAAACAAATAGATATTTATTAAAATGTGTGCGAATAAGTCAAACTTTGTTTTGATTTTAGTTTTTTTAGTAAATAAACATTAAATAATAAAAAAAAATTGTTTTATTTAATTAATTGTAAAAGTCTCGAATTATATTTCTAAATTTCAAAAGAAAAACTAAAACTTAATACACTTTCTAAATATAGAATAGAAATGAACAGAATAGAATGAGCTAAAATAAATTAAAATCTTTTTGATTTTAAATGTTAAATAAAAATTAATAAGATTATAGCTGGCTTAGAAAACAATTTAAATTTTAAATGTTATTTAAGTTTTTATAATTATAGTTAGTTCCCTTTCAGTAAAGAAATAAGTTTTATTAAGTTTTTATAATTACATATGTGTATGTAAATATATTTGAATCTTAATTTAAATGTATATCCATTTTTAATAACATTAAAACATAATTTTTATGTATTCTTATTAATAATAATCGTTTATATACAGCCCAATCAGGAATAAAAAATCCGCGGGAGTTTTTTCCCTTTTTATTTTTTTTTACATTGAATTTGAATAGGAAAAATGGGAAAAGGAAAAAAACTCACGGAATTTTTATTCATGAATGGGCTGATAGATTTGGTATGGAAATTCCCTTAATTTTAAATATTTCCTTTTGTTTACAAAAACCGTTACAATAACCACCCAATTAGTTTTAATCCATAATACAACCCTGTTTGCAAATACATTTGTTGTCATACCCTAGTGAATGTCTACTGACAAATTGGTAAATAAAACAACAACACACTGAAATTGTTTTTTTATAATTAAATGCGTCATAGTTTTGTATTTTTCAAGAAAATTTTTAATTATTTTCAGTTTTATATATTAATTATAATACAAAACTTAGTAAAAATTAAATGTTGTTATAACCTGGGGAGCTATAATTAAAAATTAACATTGTAACAATTGATTGTGCAATATATGTACATATATAAACATTTTGACATTTTTGCAACAATAACAAAGGGGATCCATGGATCTTAATGAAACAACAGCAACAATTGTAAACAGTAATCAAGAAAACAATCAATTATTGTTAGATGCAATTAAAAATAAATTTGCTGCTCAGACGGCCAATGAGGCAGCAGCCTTTAGTCCTCCAAAATTTAATATACCTTTGCTAAAAATTCCGGGAAACGGCTGCAGTAAAGAAAATTCAAATGTTTTCAATAATAATAAGTTAACAACAAGCCCAACCAGCAATAATACTGCTGCAGCTACACAGCTAAATCATTTTTTGTTAAAACAATTGCAAGACAAGCATACAGTTAATGGAGAGGATAAAGAACATACTGGATTTGTATTGCCACAATTGCAAACGGCTTTTAACAATAAAGTTTCCATGAAATTTGAATTACCTTTATTAAAACAACAGCAGCAGTCCTCCTCAGCAGTAACTGACCAACAAAAGGAAAACAAAATCAGCAGTTTAACCACAGCTATAAACAAACTACAAGTACAAGACAGTGCAAGTGCAGCCAACTTGATAAACCCAACCAACAGTGCAAACATTGATCTGACAACTGCTTTAGCCAGCAAACTGTTAACACATCAAGGCACACCGCCCACCAGAGATTTTGCAAAACCCTCTAAAGCAAAGGATAATGAAATAGACTTTGATATACCCTTCATAGACTGCGATCGTTTGGATAACTCTAGAAAACATGCATTACTATTGCCCATCTCCAATGAATATTGTGTCACGGACATTTCAAAATTACTGCTGCAACACTCTTTTGTAGAACCCTCGGCTATAGGTCGTTTCCTGAGTGTAGATGACGATAAGTATACGCCCCCCTTGCCTTTAGAGTGTTTAAGAAAGGAATACCGCCAGCAACGTGTTAAACATCAGATTGCACCATTTCGCTTTGAGACCATGTCACCAGATGATATTGTATTGGAGGCTTTAAATAAGTACCAAAGGCGCCATTATAATTGAGATTTTAAGTATTGTATAAGGATTTTTAAATTAAGCTTGACATTGACATGATTTTTAGGCAATATTTGTGTTTGCCACAAAAATAAGAAATTTAACATGATTTTTTTAGATGTCTTGTGCCTGAGCAAAAGATACCGAATAAAATTTAGTTTCTTAAGTTATGTAAATTAATAAAAAACAAAATTACACGAAAATATAAACAAAAAAAAAAATAGATTTTTTGTTAAAAAAAAAAATAAATTTTAAAAGAACTATAAAAGCAAATAAAAAAATTAAGAGATTTTTGTTGTAGCAGCAGCCGAGTGATCTCGTGAGAATTTAAGAGATTTTTGTAAAACTTTACACTTTTTATGAAAAAAGAATTAGTTTTCTTTAGAATACTTTCCTTGCCCAGTGCTGGCAAACGCAAATAAACTATTAATTTTTATTACTATATTCTTTTTATTGAAAATTGTTACCGTTTTTCTAATCTCTGATATAAACTTGTTACATTTTTGTTTTTTATTTCTATTTGAATAGAATTTTAAAATATATATATTTACAACTAACTAAAATTATTAGAGAAAATATATAATAATAATTTTATGCTTAAAACTAGTGTATTTTAATTTTTTTTTGTTTTTTTTTTTTTTTTTTGTTTTTTGCAATATAAGCAGTTTTTTTTAAATAATTTTCAGTTCTTTTAATACAAAAATAATAGTAATTATAATAAATTATAAGGAAAAATAGCTAAATTATTGAAAAGGAATACTGTATAATTAATGTGTATAAAAACAAATTATACAGTCATAACACAGAATTTAATTCCGTACGGAAGTATTTCGCTTCTATAGAAAAAGTAAAACGAACAATTTTTTTGGAATGGAACCCAGATGTGCTTACTATTACAATTCCACATAGCAAATTAAAAGTGGTTGCATTCCGAAAAAAATTTCGTTTTGCTTTTTCTATAGAAGCAAAACACAGAATTAATTCCACTTCCGGACGGAATTAAATTCTGTGACATGGCTGATAAATAGAGGGTTATTGTGAATTTCGATTAGAAAGCAAACATTTTCGAAATTTAATGTATAAATTATACAATTTTGAACGATTTTCTTTTCGAAACCAGTTACAAAATAACCACCCAGGTTGTTTGCAGCAAATAGAAAATAATGAAGACTAGAGAAATATATGTGTGTGAGTGGTGTGTATGGAATGTTATAAAGTTATAATAATAGTTATTTATAATATAATGTAAATGTGATTTTTTTCTTTAAGATGTGATTGTTTATATTATCTTTTAATATTAACTTCCATATTCATAAAAAATAAAGTTGGTTTGAAGTGTGCTTTTAGACAAAATTTTTATACAAAACTTTCCTAAAGTACATTTGAAGTCTACTTTAATTTTTTATGAATAAGGGCATAAGTGTTTACTAAAAAGGAAGTTTGTTTTTTTTCAATTGTCTTAAATCAACTTATTTGTATGTTAGGTATGTATGTATATTGTAATGGAAATTTATATTAGTGTCCAAGTAAAAATAATTTTACTTTAATAAACTTTCTAATCTAAAGTTAAACCTAAACAGTTTGCATACGATAATTATTTTAACAGACACAGCATAACTTTAGGTTAAGAAATAATTAGTCATTATGAAAATTAGGCTAAAAAGAATTTATAAGTGTTTTAAATTAAAGTTAAACACAATAGGGCGTAACTTTTCTCTAATTTGATATATTTTACAATTGTTGGTCCTAAATATTAAAATATCTTAACACCTACAGTGGTGGCCATACAAGTTAGCAGGCGGCCGTAACAATACATACATAGCTCAACTTTACTGGTCTTTTTGTGTTGTGGCCATATAATTAGAACTCATTTAGTTAAAAAAAAATGTTTAATGTTCCTTTTGCAATTTTAACGGTATTTTTCCACAATAATTTTCTCTTTTTTTCTGCTTTTATTTCCTCTCAGTTATTTCTCTCTATCATCAATTTATTTTGTAAAACAATGCGCTCTTTTGCGGTAATACGTTTTTTAAAACATTTTCAACTTTATTTTAATATTAGTTTTATAATACCATAGTATTTACAAATTGTTCCCCAAACATATTGTCGATAAATTATTTAACTAATTGTTCTTTATCTTTATTAAAAATTATATTTTCTTTAAACTTAAGGTCAAAATTTCTTTCTATTTATTTCCTTTGTTTTATAAATTATTTATAAATTTTATATCCCTGAAGATGCTACACATTGTTGTAGCGAAATATTGGAATAAATAAGAAATAAATAAAAAGAAATTTTGACCTTAAGTTAAAGAAAATATAATTTTTAATTTTCGTTAAAGTATTAAAAGAGATTTTAAATACAAAATCATAAAGTTTTACTGTTAGGTACGAGTAAAACAGCAACTTGTTTTGAAGAAGAAAGAAAACTTATTATTAACCTAAAAACCTCTGGTGAACCCGTATTACAAATTGCTAATTTGCTTAAGCTACGGTCTACACTTAGCAAACATTTACTCGAAAAAGCGTTACTTGTTTTAGCACAAATTTGTTTGACGTTGTTTACTCTTACAACAGTTTTGCAAGATCAAATATCATCAAATAAAATAGAACTAAATATTTGTTGTGTCTTGTTCTAAATAATTTTTTTTTTAATAAATAAACGAATTCAAATACATATATGTTAATTATTGGTTACGTCTCAAGCTGATCCATTTAAAACTTCCAAGCAAATATAGGTTAAAGTGCAGTCTTTGCATGGAATTAAAGTTTCATCTATAGCAATAAGACGAAGACGAAAAACCTTTTGTTTCGAAAAAGAATATATATAACCAAGGCTAGAGTTTGCAAAAGAAAATTAAAAAAAAAACCTATAAGTTTTTGGAAAAATGTTTTGCCGCTGGGGATCTGATGGAAAACGCTATGTATGGCGTCAGATTAATCAGCGGCAGCATCCAAATTATACCATAAAAACACATTAAACACGGCAGTGATAATGTAATGACTTTGGGTGCATTTTCTTCGGCACGGGGTTGGGTATTTCTTCAAAAATGGTTCAACATTTATATAAAAATATATTAGAAAATACTACCATGAAAGTTTATGCACTACAATGATACCAAACACACGTCACGACTTGTGAAGCGTTGTTTAGAGGAACAAAATATAAACATTTTAAAATGGCCAGCACAGTCACCTGGGATTACTGCGTATTTCGATTCGAAAAGAAAATCATTCGAATTTTTATACTTTTTACATTGTAGGTATTTTGAAAGCTTTTGCTATCCCACTATTGATTTAAGTAAGTCCCAAGTCGACCTATACCTTCATATAGGAAGCTCGAACGCTTAAATCTTGTATTAAAACAAAAAATTTAGCATTTGACTAATGCACAACTTCGAAGAACCGTAATGCGGTACAGTTAGACGACGCCAAGCACTAACCAATGCAAAAGTGAGACGCAAATCTCTCGAAGGCAGCGAAAAAAGGACGGCCTGACTTAAGTTGAGCATCAAAGGTTGCATTGTGTGATCCGGGACTAAGCGATAATGACAATGACGCGTGAGTTCTTTTTCCACCCAGAGCTGATTACGACCACAGAGTATATATAGTATTATACTCTGTGATTACGACTAAAAAAAAATTAAATTAATTGTGAAAAACATTGAGGCCATGGTGTAACTATACAAGGTGAGTGCAGTAGCACAGCCATGGTGCAACAATACAAGGTGAGTGCAAATCGACAACAAATACAACACAAAAAAGAAACAACAGGCATTTTGTTCGTGTAAAATAATGTACTATTGTCAAAAATACTTGAAAAAGTATTACTTTTGACATAAGTAAATTGTAAACAAAGACAGTCAGCTGGGCTACTGCACTCACCTTGTATAGTTGCACCATGAGCACAGCTTTGTTTACAATTTACTTATGTCAAAAGTAATCCTTTTTCAAGTGTTTTTGACAGTAGTACATTATTATACACAAACAAAATGCCTGTTGTTTCTGTATCGTGTTGTATTTGTTGCCGATTTGCACTCACCTTGTATAGTTACACACAGATTGAGGCGGCCTGAAAAGCTATACCCATTTCACTTAGCAAGCATTTGGTCGAAAGTGTGCCAATATTTGGTTAAATGAAATGACAAATGTTTAAAAACAAAGTATTAGCAAAATCCAACGTTTTGTTTCTCAAAATGAGTCGTTTAGTTTAAGCACATACATACATATATGTACATACATACATATAGTTTCTAAATTGCCCAGCTTTAAATAACAATTTTAATTAAATGTTCTAGTATTTGTTGAAAAAAATTAACCGCCTAAGCACATTTAATACCAGAAGCACAATTTACTACAGAAATTTGCAATTTAAAAAGTAATTAAATCTTTAGCTAAAATAACAGTTACCTTTGTTTATCTTCCTCTGTTAAATCACTTATAAATTCCTGTATCTAGCCACATAATGTTAAATTTTAATGAAAAAAATCTCTTACTGTTTCTGAGGTTTTACTTCATGTCCCGCCATATATGTGAATGCTTTTGTCTCATATGATAATTAAGCGCACTGTTTTGTTTATAGGAGCGTGTACAGTACTGGCATGTAACACGCTTCTGACCATTTGCTCCGCCCAACAGACTGGTGCTGGTCTCGCTCTCAGCGTCCTCATCGTCCGTTGCCAGGTCCACACATTCCGTTGTATCGGCAGCATCTTGTGTCATATTCTCGTATTTTATTTCCAAAGGATTAACATCGCTGTTATTTAACGTTTTCGAACGTTGTTTCTCCACCTGTATTCTGACCTCGGGATATTCTTCGCACAGCGGGCAAGCATAGGGACGCCGTTGCGTTTGTGTTGAGGAGAATTCCTCTTTGCAGAAATCACAGCGATAATGACAATGCAATTTCAAATGATTGGATAGATGATGCTTTTGACGAAAACGTTTATTGCAGAAACTGCAGGCAAACGGTCGCTCTTCCGAGTGGGTGGACAAATGTTCGTCACGTTCTTGGTCGCTCTTGAGTATTTTCGCACATACCATACAGGGGAAACAAGTAGCACTTTCGTGATTTAAGACATGTGTTATAAATTGATTTTCCGTCCCATAGACCATGGGACACAGGGGACATGTGTATTGCACTTCCTTAGTATGGGTATTCATGTGATAGCGTATGGCCTGTTTGGATTTAAAGGCTTTACTGCAGTACTGACATTTGTAGGGTGTAACATTGGAATGTTTTATCATGTGATTGCGATACAGTGAATAATATTGAAATGTTTTGTCGCATAGATTACAATAGGCCTTACCCCTAACATGTGAGCGATATTTCTTGCTGCCACCCTTACCACCTACACCACCACCTCCTCCCTCGCCGGTGGCATCTTCTATAGAGCTAGATCTTAGTAATAGTAAATTATCATCTTCCATGGCCTCCAGTTCATCGTTGTCATCATCTACTATCTCCACACCATCCTCATCCTCTTCCATTTCATAGTCAAACATTTCAGTTTGCTGGTTTACATTATCTTGGCCTTTTGCTGCCTGTTCTTGCTCCTGGTCCTGCTCATCGTCATCATCCAATAAATCAACCACATATTTACTTTTCTGCACTTGTCGACTTTGGTTGTCCGTTTTTGAGGTTTTTTGCCGCAACGATTTTGCATTAGCTTTTGCCTTTACGCCATTATTTGTGGGCAGTTCATCAGCCTCAGTGTGTACATTTACATCCAAGTAGTTGGCACAATCGAAATACTATTTGGTTTAGAAAGGGGAGTGATTTTTTTTTTATTATTTGATATTAATAAATAGTTAAAGTATTTGTTTATTTAAATTATAAACATTAAAAGAACATTAAATACAGCTTAATTAAAAATACCGTTTATCAAGATATTTTATATTTTAAAGAATAATTATTATTAAAAAAGAATTTTTAACTTGAAAATATCGATTTATCTTTAAAATTAGTTTTTCCTAATGGTACTTTTTTGTAAACGTACTTTTTTTTGTGACAGTTACTTTTCTTTAAAAAATACTTTTCATTAAAAAGTATTTTATATATTCTAAAAAAGTACTTTCCTTAAAAAGATCTTTTCATTAAAAAGAACTTTCTTTAAAAAGTGCATTTCTTTAAAAATACATTTGTTTAACCCTCCGATGAGTGAGAAGGTGCCTAGGGACCTTTTGCCTTTTCAAACTGAAATTACTCCTACTTCGGCCACTACAACCCCCTAAAGTTACTCTGTATTCCAAGAGTATTTTGTTGCGTATCTTTTGGAAAAAAATCAAGCCGATCGGATCATTACTTTAGGAGTTATTGAGATTAGTACGCGGACGTGTGAATAGGTCCGTATGGACCTTGTACTGAATTTCACTAATAACTGCATGTTTTTGGGCATCATTATAATTTTTTTTATTGTTTCAACACATAATTTACTTGTTCTGAACACAAATACCTAAACTCAAAGACATTAGGGATGATGATAAAAACAAAAAATTCTAAGAACAATTCGAAGACATGAACTTTATTGCTTTCAAGGAAAGGCACAATATTCTAATTTTATACTACTAGCAATAAACCAGTTCTTAGAATTTTTGTTTTTATCATCTTCCCTGATGTCTTTGAGTTAAAAAAATTTAAAAAATTATTTTTGTATTAGAATTTAGTTATAAACAATAAACACAAAAAAAAAATCAAAAAAAATTTTTTTATATGAAAGAAACATGATTTACAAAAAAGGTCTGTAGGTCTTTTCACACGGCCATGAAGTTCAGAACTATCACTCATCGGAGGGTTAAAAAGAACAATTCTTTTAAAAGAATTTTTCTTTAAAAAAATACTTTTGTTTTAAAATAATTTTTCTTTAAAAAGAACTTTACTTTAAAGATACAGTTTACTTATCTTTTAAAAGTACATTTGTGTAAAACGTACTTTTCTTTAGAAAGTACTTTTCATCAAAAACGACTTTTATTTTAAACAGAGAGTTTTTCTTTAAAAAGAATCTTTTTAAAGTACTTTAGTATATGTATTTCTTTAAAAAGTACTTTTCATTCAAAGTTACCTTTTTTAAAAAAATACTTTTTTAAAAGTACCTTTCTTTAAAAAGTAAAGTAATTTTTAAAAGATACATTTCTTTAAAAGTGTTTTTTCTTTATAAAGTACTTTTCACGAAGTACTTTCATTAAAAAAAAACTTTTAACAAATGCACACAAAGTACTTTCATTAAAAAGAAATTTTTACAAAAACAGTTAAAAAATAACTTTTTGCAATAGTACTTTTTTGAAAGTCCTGTCCACAAATAGTACTTTTTTAAAAAGTGTTTTTTAAGGATTTTCCACAAAAAGTACTTTCACATTAAGTATGTATTTTTTATTTATTAAATAGAAAAACAAAAACAATTTTCCAAAAATGCCAATTATAAAAAATCTTTTTAATTCAAAGGATTTTTTTTAATTTATTCAAATTTTTACTCATCGTTAGGTATTTAAGAAAAACTAGTTTTTAAATAAAAAATCTCTTAAAACTAAAACGATTTCCTTCAAGAGTTAAATCATAGCATTTTCTGATCATAAAACTCAAATATATAAAATTTTGTGGTTTTTATAATAAAAATTTCAACCCTTAAACATAAATGCTACAAAAATTATGAAAGAAAAACAACACTATCAACAAAAAGGAAAAACGTCACAAGCAGATTTCAACAAAAACAACTAAAAATCATAAAACTATACGTGTTTTTGTTAAAAAAAAAAGAAAAATCATCATATGTCTGCCTGCACAACTGTAGTAGGTAGAACAAGTTTTCAAAAAAAAAAAAAAAAAACTCATGTAGGTATAAAAAGAAAAATCGATAGACATGCTTCAAATTTCTTAAAAACTGAAAAAACAATAACCCATGATTCATTTCAACATGAAATTTAAAGAAAAATTAACATTTAGGATATGGAGAAAAAAGTGTAGAAGTAATTTAATGTAAGGACCAAGTTATAAGACTAACCTCCTCATTAGAGGTGATATTTACAGTGTTTGTAGTCTTAGCTTTGGCCATAGAGGACACCTGTATAATGGTGGGTATCTGGGAAGTAATTGTTGCTAAATTTCGAGTAATTTTTTGGCAATAAAATTGAATGGGGGATACCTCCCCTAAATGGGAAGTAGTAGTAGGGCTATTGCTTAAATAAGTTCTTACATCTTGATCGTGATTATTGTAGGTGTCATCCTCATTATTTAGTTCCTCCTCTTGATGTTGTAGTATAGTCCCTTCGCCTTCATAGTCTTCATCACAGTATTGTTGCGGCATGTGTTTAAATTGTATGTGGCACACAAATTCTCCTATATCCCGGGTGGTCTTTTTGCAAAAAGTGCAAACAAAAGTCCACTTACTGGCATTGTTAGTAACGAATATCTCGCCACATTTCGTAGGTGGTGCAATAGGGGGTGGTGGCTGTAAAGGTGGTGGCGGCGGCGGCGTTGGGGTATTTATTTTTTTTGCATTACGTATGGGTGTCTGTAACCCCCGAAAACGTTTACTGTCCATTTTAAGCGGTAAATTAGTTGTATCATTGTTCTCAGCTTGCAACTGTTCCGCCGCAATACTACTGGCTCTTTTGCCAATTTGATTTGTGCCCTGTGCTGGCTGCTGCTGCCTCGTTGGCTGTTGTTCCTTTAATCTTAGATTTAATTGTTTAGCTTCGTTTGCTACTTTTAGGGCTGCTTGGGTTTTCTCTATAGCAATTGCTTTTGGCCTTACATTTGCAAAAATACTACCGCTAACACCACCGCCACCAGCAGAACCAACACCACCGCCTTCTTTTATTACTGGTTTCACATCTTCACATTCATCATCTTTTTCCGTCTTTATTACGATTGCCGACATCTTTTCTAAGAAAAACTCACAATAAAATTCACTTTTTTCCTGTTATAATTTGCTTTTATTTTTAATTAATTTTCATAATTAATGAAATGAAAAATTTGATACTTGGTTGGAAATTTTCTTCACTTGCACTCGATAGATACGAAAAATTGGTTTATTAACAGCTGTCAAACGGTAGTAGTATGGTTGCGTGTGTGTGAGAGCGAGCTAGCGAGCGAGTGTGAGAGACAAAGAGTGTGAGAAATTGTTGACATGATGTGAAAAACAAAGAGAATGAGTGAACACCCTGTTTTGAGTATGAGTTCTATGTGACATGATGATGCCAGAGTATGTTAAAAATAATAAGCAGAACAAAATTAACGGTCTATAAGCAGATACAAATTTAAACAAAGATTTAAATTAAAAATAAAATTAAACAAGACAGTCGGTTAATATTTCCTTTACAAAAGTTAGGTATAAGATATTTCCCAAGTTATTTTATATATATTACATTTTCCGACAATTTTATATGAAGCGATTAATTGTTATTTTGCTTTTAGAGAAAAGTTTGATTTAACATAATTTTCTGATAAACCAGTTTATGTTTATTCCTACTCAAGCAGTTCATTGTTAAAGATATCCTAAATCAAATAGTTCTTTTTTTAAACTATGTATATATGAAAGGATTGATTTTGAAAGCAATTACTAGAAAATAGTATGAAATTTGAATGTTATGAAATATGAACAGGTCGTATAGAATATTCACTCCTATCGTGAATAAAAATTCCACATGAAATTTGTTCCCTTTTCACATTTTCCTATTAAAATTCAATGTTAAAAAAATAAAAGGGAACAAATTTCATGTGGAATTATTATTCACGATAGGGGTGATTGTGAAATATGATTTGGCTCATTTCGAATATTATGAAATATGACCGGTTCATTTCGAACTTCGTGAACTATGAATCGGTTTATATCAAATAAAATGATTTAGGAACCGGCTCTTTTCGAATAACATGAAATGTGAACAGGTTCATATCGAATAACATGAAATAGGAACCCGTTAATTTCGGTTATTATGAGAAAAAATTAACCGGTTCATTTCGAATAACATAAAATATTCTCTTTCAAAGTTGTTAACTAATTTTTTGATTAACTGTTAAACAACTGATTTCATTAAATGTTGTATTCACCTTTTATTATTCTTTTAATTCAGATGTTAATTTTAGTTTATTACTAAACCTATTTCTCTAGACGATTATATTGTTTTAAAAACAAATATTTAATATATAGTAATACATAATAACTATGGATGTTGTATACAAAATAAATGTATCCAAGTAATCTTCTACTCCTCTCCGTAAGCATCAAATTGCTGCTTTTCAGTTGCCAAAGATCTACGCTTTTCTAATTTGATTTTTACAGCGGGCAATTTTTCACAATTTGTACAAACATAGGGATGGTGTAGGGTTTGTCTTGAATGAAAATTATTTTCACAGAAATGACAATAGTACAGGCCGTGAGATTTCATGTGATTTTTGAGTACATTTTTCTGATAAAAACGCCGTAAACAAATTTTACAGCCATGCGGTCTCTCTTCGATGTGCACGCGCCAGTGATCCAGACGTTCGTCATTTGAGGAGAATATTTTTGCACAAACCTGACAGGGAAAACACGTCTCATTTTCGTGCTGCAGGACATGTTTTATGAATAAGCTTTCTCGGAATTCCGTTAATGGACACACAGGACAATGAAATTGATTGTTTTTGTCGTGCGTCTTGTGATGAAGAGCCAGGCCCGATCGGGTTTGAAAAGTTCTATTACAATAACGACATTTGAAACGAGAAAGAAACTGTTCGTTTTTGTCGTGCATCTTAGAGGTGTGACAAATAAGACTGCGTTCAGATATAAATTCTCTGCAGCAATACTGGCATTTGTACAGTGATTGTTGGTCTTCCTGTGGTGTTGTCATTGTTTGTGGTGCTGTGGTAAAACTGCTGCTACCACTGGGTACATTGTCGTTGTGCCACTCATTAATAAATTCTAAATCTGAGTCATAATCATTTAAACCATTATCGTCATTGATATTGATAATGGTATTGTTAAAGGCATCTTTAATGTTTGTGGTATTATTTGTAATGCTTTCGTTATTGTTGGGAATTTCAATGGCTTGTTTATGTTCTAGAGCGACAAGTTCAACGGTTAGGTCTGCAGGGTTTGGTGCTGCAATGGTAACCTACAGAGAAATAAATAAAATGCCAAAGTAAATAAATTCTAAAACAAAAAGCTCCCTGATAAATACCTCTGGGACAAGACCTTCGGGCAAGTTTTCACATTTCCCACAAACATAGGGAGGTCTTTGGGATTCCGTTGAATTGTATGCGGACGAACAAAAATTGCACTGATATTGATTGTGACTCTTTAAATGATGCGTTAGATATTGTTTTTTGGCAAAGCGGCGTTTGCAAATCTTGCAACTGTATGGTTTCTCTGTGGCGTGTTTTTTCCAATGTTTCAGGCGTAGCTTGGAGTTGCAGTATACCTTGCCACACTCCTGACAGGGAAAGCAGCTGTCACTTTCGTGCGTCCGTACATGAGCAACAAAATGTTTCTTTTTGTGTTTTTCCCCACACACGGGACATGGAAAACGTATGTCTCTGCTGTGAGCAATAGTGTGATTTATTAAACTAGTTTTACTTTTGAAGCCCTTTTGGCACACAACACATTTGAAAGGAAATTGCAAGCGGTATTTTTTCGCATGTATAGCTGTTATATGACAATTTAGGATCTTTACGGTTTCGTAGCATTGTTTGCAATATGGACATTTATAAGTGCCATTCTTGCACTCATCATCAGTTGAAATATTAGAAGTCAATGCATCTGCATTACTAAGTTCCTCACTGTCATCATTGTTGTCTTGCTTATTATGTTTTTGTTTAATATTGATTTCACTTTTTTCAGAGGCTGCTTGATCGTTGAAATAAACGACCTGCACGATTTCTTTATGTTGCTGTTGATGTCCTGAGTCTTGGCCTATGGCTGTTATGGCAAAAAATTCCTCATTAAGTTTGTGTTTACTAGACTGTGACGGTGTTGCCTTATTAGCATTTAGGTTACAACTGTGTGGTGAGTTTTCTTGTTCGCTAGCCATAATTACTTCTTCTTTAATAATTAAATTTCTGGTGTTGAGCTGTGACTGTTGTAAAGCGTCTATCATAGGTTCGTCTTCAGCATCGGCATTTTGTGTAGTAAGATTCCTATCGTTTGCAAGTGAAGCGGCAATAGTTATGGAAACATTGCTTTGTAGTTCAGGAATTTGTTTACTTAATGTTAAATCTGTCTGTCTATTTAAATGCTCCAGTCTGATGTGACAAATGAAAGCACCTATATCACAGGTAGCCTTTTGACAATAGGCACAGAAAAATGTCCATTTATCGGCGTTATTTGTAACAAATATTTCGGCGCATTTCGAGGCTCCATCTTTTGCCAATGTTACTGTTCCACTTGTTGTGCTCATTGAAGCAGACGAAAAAGGGTGTAGTATTTCCACGGACATGTGTTGGAATATTTTTTAACACTGTCTAATGTTTTGAGTAATTCACTTTTGTTTATAACAATAGTTTTAGGCACATTAATATATAAATTGTGAAACAAATTTTAGTTGTTTGTTTCGGTAATTGTAGTTAATATAATAATAGTTTTTAATTATTAGAAAAACAACTTGTTTTACGCAAAAATAATATTATTTTCTTACATTACAGAATACAGAAAAAATTAACACTTTACCATTCGCCTGGCTAAACAAAAACATGCAAACAAAAGGAAGCGTTGCCAGATTTATAAATTTTTTAAAGCGAATTAATTACCCATAAATATTACAATTTTTTATTATTTTTCGATAATTTAATAAAATCTATATATGTATATAAAAATGAAATGGTCCATGTATGTAATGGCATCACGTGAGAACGGCTGGAGCGATTTGGCTGATTTTTTTTTATTCGATTCGAAATTCTCAGGAGATGGTTTGTAAAGAAAAAAAATTAAATAATTCCGGGTAAAACTCGAAAATTTTAAGTTTTTAATATATTGCGTCCTTTTCACTTCTCACTTTTCTTAGAGCGTCGTTTACTTTTTACGACAACGACTGTTTCGTTTAATGAAACAAACTTAATTTTATCTTTAATCTATTACGAAAGAGTCGTTGTCGTAAAAAGAAAACGACTCTCATAATAAGGCTGAATGTTTCTACGAATACAAATCCAGTGGCATATATAATAATTAAAATTAACAAATTAATTAATGGTTAATTTATATTTAAAAACAAAAAATGATCAATGTTGTATTCCAAAGGAAATCGAAATATCGAGATAATTATATATAAAAATAAAAAATCTTTTATAAAAAACAAAAAGTGACCTCAAGCTTAAAAATTATTTAAAAAAATTTTATGTATTTATTATTTTATAATAAAATATCGCTTATGTTGTATATTCCACTACGAAATCTTTTTAATAAAAGACGAATTATTACGAAATTATGTATTAATTCGCCTTGAACACATTCATGTATACTAAGGCGATTTTATAATGTATACAAACAGTGTTGGCAAACATGGTACAATTGTACTTTTTTTATACATTTTAAACACAGTTGGTACCATGGTACTACCACGAGTCATTTGCTAGAGTATCCTTTGATAACTTTCTTCCTGGAACACTTAAACAAACGCTTTATCTGGTAGCATTTTCCAATAGAGACCAGATTTATAGCATTTATAATATTACCAGAAGTTAGATAATGATTCTTTGAAAAATCTTACGCCGTAACTTTTTTATAACTTGTAATTAATCAATACCAAACAAGTATAAAATTGTTTAGTAAAAAGTACATTTTATTTATATAGTTGGTAGAAAATCCAAAAAACCATTTTCCATCACTGTATACAAATGAAGTAATACGCTCTTGTTTTGATAAGAAAACGGTGAATAAATAAAATTTTCCTGTTTGATAGAAAACAATTTATATGCATGTTGTTAAATTGTTTGCTTATTGGTTACAAAGGATAATGCAGACATTATTTAACAATTTATTAAGTTTAGTTAAAAGTAAAGTTTTATTAGTATCATGGCGAATATATTAAATTTCTCTATACGATTATAACAAAATTAGGCAATAATTACTTTAAAAAATTATAAAACATTTTGTTTATTGCTTACAAAAGAAAAAATAAAGCCATTATACACAAATTTATTTGTTAAGTTTTGTTAAGAAGTGAAATTCTCTAACTATACCTACCTAGAGTAAAATAAAGATACCATCACAATATGTCCGTGGACATTTTACAGTCCGTTTTTTCTAACCCAAAGGAAATAGCACATGAAAACATATCTTTGGCAAATGATAGTGTCTCCAAATGCGCCGAAATATTTGTTACAAAGAACGCCGACAAATGGACATTTTTCTGTGACTACTGTCGAATGGCTACCAGTGATATAGGAGTTTTCATATGTCACATTCGATTGGAACATTTAAATGTTCAGGCAGATTTAACACAAAACAATCCTACCGGCACTACTCTGCAAGAGAATACGCATCCTAAATGTCCTGAAGAAATAACGACAAAAGTTCAACAACAACCAGTGCTAAGAGATATAATTAAAATAGAGCCAACTACTACCAGCAATCATGAATATTTACAACACATTTCGAAAATTACTGATAGTACTTCCTTAAAACAGCCCGCAAGTAATGAATCGAAGAAGCTCAATGCCACTAAGGTTAGTCTTTATAGTTTGTAATAATTAAGTTAATATGTTTAATTATTAAGGAGTTTCCTTCAGGCTAATTTGGTCAAATGTTTGTTTCCAAACGTAAATAAAAAACTTGTTCGATTTTTATTTTATTTACCCAACGTTTTGTTAGTTTTATTCTAACTTATTCAGGGATCTCGTTCTAAATAATAGCTTTGATGTTTTTTATCATTGGATATTAATTTTTATTATTAATTAGTTACTTAAATACTAAAAAACGGGACATCGCGAACAGAATTTTGGTATAAATAATCAAATAATTAATAAAAATATAATATACAATACACGACCACAAAACTTAAGTCAAGTTTAACTTAAAGCTAATATCATATGTTTTGCTTTTTAGAATTCCACACAAAACACACAACATTCTAGCCGAGAAATGAACCAGTCCTTTTTTACAATAATACCCATAGACAGGCAACAAAAACAATTTACACCTGAGCCACATAAAGAAGCAATCTCTGAAATCGTTTATAAACAAAAAGCTGCAGCTGCAAAAAGTAAATATGAACTCTATGAATTCAATAAGGATGATGAAAATGAAGATGTTCATGATTACGATAGTGTTTCTTATTCTTCACCAAATGAAGATGGTGATGATACAGATTATGAAAGTAACGATGACAATGAAACCGGCTGTAGTAAGCCAAAAATAGCGAGAAAGAGCAAAGCTGTCACGGATGACTGTGACTTAGCACCCGTCAAATGTCAATATTGTACTGCCTTATTTAAAAATAAACATAGCGTTGCTGGACATATATTGCGTAATCATGACAAAGAATTACCCATAAAATGTGAAAAGTGTCAAAAAGGTTTCCTAACAACAAACGGCTTAAAAACGCACTTAAAATACCATGAGTGTCCCGTTTGTAAAACAGAGCATCCAGAATGTTTTTTCCTTACTCATGTTCTAACGCACGAAGGAGATAGATGCTTTCCGTGTCAAGTCTGCGGCGAAATATATAATAGCTATTACGAACGTCTGAAACATTGGAAGACTCACGCTAAAGAGAAACCATTTGCTTGTCGTACTTGTTATCGGCGCTATGCTAAACCACATCATCTAAAACGCCATTTAAAAAGTCACAATCAATATCATTGCGATTTTTGTTTGGTTGAATTCAATTCACCTAAAGCTCTACGGCCTCCCCATGTTTGTACAAACTGTGGAAAATTGCCCGATATAAAACAGAAACTGGATCATTTAAACTCATTGATAGATAGTAATGATGCCCTAGATGCGGAGATGGTAAACAAATTTGAAAAAATCAATAAAAATATTTTAATTATAAAGTAAATTT
This sequence comes from Bellardia bayeri, assembly GCA_950370525.1. NCBI lineage: Eukaryota > Metazoa > Arthropoda > Insecta > Diptera > Calliphoridae > Bellardia > Bellardia bayeri. The sequence goes on along the minus strand of OX493266.1, from coordinate 7,302,434 downwards.
CAACTTACATAATATGTACATAAGTATGTATATTTTTCTTTATTTCTAGAATTTAAATATAACATCAAAAACGTCAGACAAAGTAGCCCCGGAAATACCAGCAAATAAGCAAACCATAGAAGAAAAAGCCAGCTTAGAAAATAAACTAATCCAGAACAGCGACAGTACAATAATCGATGGCGATAACAATGGCTCAAATACGAATTTCTCTTGTACTTTAAATGATACTTATGACAGCGATAATGACAATATTCTAAATAAGGATGACTCAAATTTAGATTATATTGATGATACCCTTGATATTATCCCAACAATAACGCCCACAAATGCAGTGTCCCTATTATACAAATGTAAATATTGTGAAACAGCCTTAAGCTCCAAACAGCTTTTAGAAATTCACATAGAAAGACAACATATCAGTAATATGAACCAAATTAGCTCAAAATTCAAGTGCCCGCAATGCCAAAGGGAATTCCAATCCAGATCGACTCTTTGTCAGCACATAAAAGCACACGACAAAAAGAATCTACTTAAATGTCCCGTATGTCCGAGTCGAAAATTCGGTGAAGGTTTATTTATAGCGCATGTCATGTCGCACGAAAATGAAACATGTTTTCCGTGTCAGGTGTGTGGTAAGATATTTGTCTCCAATGAAGAACGCATCACACATTGGAAAACTCACATCGAAGAGAGGCCGCATGGGTGTACAATTTGCTTCCGGCGTTTTACTCACAAATCTATACTCACGCGCCACATGAAGACTCACAGGCTTAGTTCATCTTAAACTGTGTATTTACTAAATTCTATAAATTGTTTTTTCAAGCAATTACGTCACTTTTAATATTTATATAAAAATGTTTTATATATTTATATATTTTAATATCCAATATTTCGCTATCACAATGGATAGCTTCCTCAGGGATAATACTGTACCTGAGAAAAATGGCAATGTCTTACAGTAATTGCATTTATGAAGATTATATGTATAAAATGAATATCACTCAAAAATTAAAAGAACTACACAACAACTGCCACTATCTTCTTTTTGCTTTTCAAAACAGCATTTTGCTCGGAAATCCCGGTTTTTACTTTGTCATTCGATTTTAAAGACAGGCTTTTTGAATAACAAAATAATTGCATATAATTTTCGAATTGTATTACTGAGTAGCCTGATTATTAAACTTTAATTGCTAATTGTAAGAATTTGCTTTGATGTCATGCAAACTGCGGAGCATATCAAAACCAAACTGATATTTAATGTAAACTATTCGAAATAAAAATAACAAAATTTACAAACTTTATTATTTAAAGTAAACTATGATTTGAAATAAATAAAAAAAATATGAACTGGTATCCCAATTTCATGCTATTCGATATAAAATGGTTCATATTCGATATGAACCGGTTCATATTTCATGCTATTCAATATGACCTAGTTTATATTTCATGATATTCAATATGAACCGGTTCATATTTCGTGATAATCGATATGAACCGGTTCACATTTTATATTATTCGATATATTTCATGATATTCGATATGAACCGGTTCATATTTCATGCTATTCGATATGAACCAGTTCACATTTCATGCTATTCGATTTGAATTGGTTCATATTTCATGCCATTTTATGTGAACCGTTTTTAAAATCATGCTGTTCTATATGAATCAGTTCACATTTCATGCAATTCTATGAGTTCTTTCCAATTCCATGATATTCATTATTATAGATCAAACTGTTTGTTTTATTATGAATGTTACACTAACTTCTTATAAAAACACATTTTTTTACTTTATTTACTATTTTGTTAAATTACACTGTGGAACATATTTAGTTTTGGTTTTAAAAAATTTTAATTGTTGCACGGGTCGCTAGCAATAATTTGACTTTTACAGATTTAAAAAATATAAATTAGTCGACGAGTTATAGCCGAAAATCATATAAACAATATGCTGAAAATCGGCATTTGACTGCAAAGTTCGAAGGTCGATTAAAAAATATTTGAACTAACATAAATAAACGCCGCCATACGGGTCTTCTAATTTAGCCTCTATTTCACACCTCACTTTCAGAATCGGCCTAACTTCTGCTAACCTGAATTTGTTCCACAGTGTTATTTGTTTTGCTTTGGCAATTTCCTTCATTATTATTGTTATCGTCTTGGTTCATGGTGTAAATATACAAGGTGAGTGCAAATCGGCTTAAAATACAACACAATAGATAAACAATATGTATTTTGTTTGTGTAAAATAGTGTACTACTGTCAAAAACACTTGACAAAATATTACTTTTGATATACATAAGTAAATTGTAAACAAAATCAGTCAGCTGTGCTTCTACGCTCAACCACAAGTCAAATTTATGAATTCGCCTAACTGTCAAACATGTAAACATCGTCTAGCTGAAACAATTGTAAAAATATATAATTTGTCTGTATGTTTGAAAAAATAATTTTAGTTCGTTGTTTTAATAATTGTTTAAGATAATATTTATTTCTTCATAAAATCCCTAAAAAATCAACAGGTTAACAAGTTAAATTTAATGGCTTAAACTTTTGATAAATAAAATTAATAAATGCAAATTTTCTTAAAAATAAACAGTGTAAAATAATTTCTAACTTATTATGTCCGTGGACATTACACAGTCTTTTTCTGCTCCGCTTAAGAAACGGGCACGTGAAACTATATCGTTGGCCAGCGATGGAGCCTCTAAATGCGCCGAAATATTTGTTACAAATAATGCCGATAAGTGGACATTTTTCTGTGCCTATTGTCAAATGGCTACCTGTGATATCGGCGCTTTTATATGTCACATCAGATTGGAACATTTGAATGTTTCAACAGATTCGAGTCAAAGTCAACCAGCGAATCTCACACGGCCCATGACAACTATACATATATCGGATGCTAAAGGCTTACAACAGCCTTTGCAAAGTAATGTAATTAAAGAAGAAGTAGTTGTGGCCAACAATCAAGAGCAGTTACAAACCATTTGTACAAAAGTTGCTGATATTAAGACATTATATCTGCCTGAAAGTAATGAAACGGAGAACCAACTGGCTAATAAGGTAATCTCACGAGTTATTTTAATCATTTGGCAGTTCAGCTTAAACTAAAACGATACAAATTTAAGTGATAAAACATTTGAACATTCATAATTGATTTAAATTTTTTATTTTAGAATGCCATAGAAAATCGTTCAAATGAAATTCAAGATGAATTCTATGAAATAAATGAATTTGAAACTCTTCACGAAAGCATTACAAATAAAGATTTTCAAGAGGTTAATGAAGCAAATGCGATTTCCTGTTATTCCCTAAGTGATGACGATGATACACATTTTGAAAGTAGTGATAACAACAGAGCCAGTGGCAGTATGCCTCATAAAAGGAGAAAGAAAGACACAACAGATATAGCAGACAATGAGTTATTACACTACAAATGTCCGACTTGTAATCGAGGTTTTAAAACAAAACAAGGCGCTATACAGCATATATTATATAGCCATGATGAAAACTATCACACGAATTTGCCAATAAAATGTAGAGTCTGCCACAGAGGTTTCCATACAGCGAGTGGTTTAAAAGCACACATAAAATCTCACGATGAAAACAAACATTTGCAGTGTGCTGTTTGTAAATCGAAACATAAAGAGTCCTATTTTATTACACATGTTTTGACGCATGAAAGCGATAGCTGCTTTCCTTGTCAGGTGTGCGGCAAAATTTACGACAGTCATGACGAACGTATGCAGCATTGGGAGACACACGCTAAAGAGAAACCATTTGATTGTAAAATCTGTTATCGCCGCTATCGCAAACAACAATATCTGACGCGTCATTTGAAAAGTCACAATCAGTATCAGTGTAATTTCTGTCCGACTGAATTCACTGCCGCCGAACCCCAAAAGGCTCCCTATGTTTGTCCGCAATGTGAAAAATTGACTGAAATAAAGCAAAAAGCAGAACATTTAAGATCATTGGCTTTTAAAAATCATGTATTCGATTCAGATGAGGTTAATTTTACGAAATAGGAAACAAAATTAAGTGAAATTTATTTTATTTTCTTTCCAGGAAAGTCCTGCAATTTACAACCCGGTTGACAATGACTCAACAGAACACGATTCTTTTCCTTTAAATGAAGAATTAGAACATGATGATGAATTGTCAAATGAGGATTGCTCAGATTTAGAATTTGTTGATGAAACCTACGATGTTGATACTAATGATCATGATCATATGCCTAGTGGTAGCGGTCACAACAACACAACCCATTCACACGGAGACTCAGCACACAAATGTTCATATTGCGATAGAATTTTTAAATCTAGACAGGCGTTGGCTCCACATCTAAAATGTCATATTAATAATGATCATGCTGGCTTTCCCTTCAAATGCTCCTACTGCAATAGAGGCTTTCAAACTAAATCAGGCTTAAACTCTCACCATAAAACTCACGACAAAAATACATACCAATTCAAATGTCCCATTTGTCCATTTACTTCCTATAGAGACGGTGATTTCATTAAGCATGTGCTGACGCACGAAAACGAGTCGTGCTTTCCCTGTCAAGTGTGTGCGAAAATATTACCCAGCAATGAAGAGCGTCTGACACATTGGAAAATTCATGAGCATGAGAAACCACATGGTTGTAAGTTTTGTTATCGTCGTTTTACTCTCAAGCATATTCTACATCGTCACATAAAAACTCATAAAGAATATACGGAATAAATTCATTATTGAGTGTATAAAATCCAATACAAGATTTTCAGCTAGACAATAGTTATTTACATGACTACTACTGCAATACAGTACTTTACAATATTTTAACACTACTTTAGATTGTTATTTACAGTACTAAGGCAATGTAATTCATTCAAAATATGTAATAGTTTTTTTTCAACGTATTTTAGAAATATATTTACATACATACATATGTATGTATGCATAAAAGTTGGTTAAATTTTTATATTTTATAAAATAATTTTTTTTCTTTTATGTATGTAACTAAAAACTTCTTTGTAAAATTATTTACAAGGATTAAAAACTTAACAGGCCACACGTAATACGTTGGCATTTCCCTTTACCCGACGGTATCTTTTCCTCCTTTCCATCATATGTGACGATAACAGGAAGTCGATTTACCAGCAAGAAATATTGCGTAAATTACATATTGTCAATGACCAATATTACAACATATTGTGCCGTAACGAGGAAGAAAAAATGCTTTTGCTTCAAACTGTCGCTGGAAATAGGAGAAAATATATTCTTCGCATAATAAAAACGATTTAATTATCATTAATATCAAATATATAAAAAAAAATTTTTTTTTGTTACAATTTTTGTATGGGGACCACCCTAATGACTGAAGATTGAGGATAGGTATGTTCTGAAAAAATGTTGAGGTAACAAACATTTTGAAGTCTGTCATACATTTTACTCCTCTAGGAGCAATCTGGGACTAGTTAGGGCTGTGAGAGCTAATTTTATAAAAAATAATATTTTGTATGGGAACCCCCTTAAGGAGGGTAGATGTGCCCATTAAAAATGTAGGAGGGGAAATATTAGTGAGGGTCGGTCTCACATGTTAACCCTGTAAGTGCGACTCAGGGACAGTTATAAAGCTTTAAGTGGATTTTGTCTTTTTTGCTCCTACTTTTGACTCCGATGAGAGGCCTACTATTCCACCCGTAATGTATATACATACATATGTACGTACGTATTTATGACTGTTACATAGTTGACCGGCTCTCGTACATGTAAACAAATGCGAATTCATAAATTCCTCTGCATTGTTAAACTTTTTGCTTGTTTATAATGGAAACTGTTGATAGCAACAGAACGAAATTAATAAAAAAGATATAATCTATATATATGAAAGAGTAACGTGACTAACTGACTGATTCATTCATCATCGAACAACCCAAACCGCTAAAGCTAGAAACTTAAAATTCGGGTAATGGGTTCTTTTTACAACATGTAGATTCACTAAGAAAGGATTTTTGGGAATTCGGTCGTGAAGGGGGACAAATGGGGCAAAAACGGGTAAAACCTGTACCTCTATATCTCCAAAACAAATAAACTTAGAAATAATATTTTATATGAGTCCGCCTTTAATCATAAAAAGAGCCAACAGGTGTCTGGTACTTTTTTGAAATTCGAAACTCAAAAAGAACCCAGAACATGCTATTCATGATTCAAATATAAAGGTGTAAAAAGGGCCAAATTTCAGTACACTTATATTGATACTTTTTTGAAATCCATGTCTACTATTCTATTCTCGCAAACTATGCATCTGATCATGTTATTATCTTCGGCAAAGTTGTGCATGAGCCCGGGAAGGTTTCTGAGTTGGTACAACCACGCCTACTCTAACGCCCACTTTTTTAAATTGATTAATTTCTTCTGCATGGCTTTTTACAGTTCAAACAAGTTGTATACACATCTTACTGAAGGCAAGGTAAAAATAAAAATGTTATGTGCCACGCCCATTTTCATGCCTCATCTCAAAAAATAAATATTTGTATGTATGTCCTTTATAGAATCGTAAACTATGTATTTGATCATGTGATATCTTTGGCAAAGTTGTTGTGCATGAGCCCGGGAAGGTTTTTGAGTTGGTATGAACACGCCTACTCTAACGCCCCACGCCTGCCGGGAAGGCCAGACCGCTGGACCGCTCTTACTAAAACTTTGACGGGATATAACTAAGACTCCGGCATGACGAAGAATACTTTTTTCGACCGACTACTTTTTTTTCAAAATGAACAAAATCAATAAAATTACTCAAAATGAATTGAATATTTTCTTTCAAATTAATTTTAATTGATGGCGTAGCAGTAACTTATATAATTCACCTTTTATTGACAAATCGTACACAAATTATTTAGTAAGCCCTAAAAATATTATTTTTTTTAATGTTGGTGATATTTATGTAGGGGGACATCTTTTAATTTAATCTTGAATATCGATTTCTCTATTATGACAAAATTTTCAGCGACAATTACAGTAGTCTTACTTACCTACAAAACATTACACATAGACGTAAGTAAGAAGTTCAGATTGAACCATTTAAACTATTACGATTTGCATATTTAAATATACCGTTCTGTAAATTTTTGATCACTCGAGAGTGTTTGATAGAACAACATTTTTTAGGAATACCAATCAATGTTAAATACGGAAAAAATTAATAATTTAATATGATCAGCGGTCAGGAATAAAAGATAAGAAATCCCCGAGCAACGCCGGTTTCAAAAAGCTAGTAAGGAATAAATTCAATAACTATTAAATTATGTGTTCTTCTATATTATATGTTCATGACAGTTAAATATTCTATAAAACATTTTTTTGCAACTTTCTATCGTATTTTCTTTCATATAAACAAAAGCATATTCATAAACCTATGTACCTCTATTTTTAGCCTGTCTGTATTACCACGAATTACATATTTGGAAGGCCAGAAAGTCCTCAAAGACCGGCTCAAAAAAGTCGAAGAGAATGTAAATATAATGTTATGATTTTCAATACAATCTCTTACTTTTTTTGTGTTAATCATAATTTTTTATGTTAAAGCAAGCTAATATACTGGTGAACCAAGGGTACCTGAGCAACGGGCAGGCCGCTTTTGTTACCAACCAAGAAAACATAGCTCAAAGCTTAGATCGTTGCGAGACAAATGTAAGTATATATACATATATAGCATTTCCACATTCCTTTTTTTAATTTATTTCTAAACCTTTTACAGTATAAAGCTGAGTCAGTGGGAGCTTCCATTAAAAACTTTGGATGAAGTTGATAGCATTGAGGAAAAAATTCAATCGACGGACTTCGCAATGGCAGTAGTAAGCAACGTAAATTTAAAATTAAATTAAAAATTTCAAGTTTTTCTTCTTACAGAAAACGTTTATGTTTAAAACAAAGGGAATGACAGAAGGCGTCAGCGAAGTCATCCGTAGTCTGATGACGGATGAACTTCTAGATAAGTTTAATTGGGAAGGGCGGTGGGAGAAGAAAGCGCTTGGGAATTTGACACTCTTCAATAAGCTTTTAAGAGGTATGTAATCATTTTGGCCTACCTATGAATTATTATATACAGACTTGTTTTATTTTACTTTTTAAATTTCAGATGTCTTTCCCAAGCAATCTTTCAACGATTTTGAGAGGGGTTTGAGGAAAGCTGTGGACAAAAGCCACCACAGGCAAGAACAATAAATTTATTCTAAAAAAAAAATAAAGAACAAAAATAAATAAATTTTTGTTTATTTTTATTTAATTTATTTGTAATACAAAGCCTAAATTGTAATACAAAATCAATTACTTTTGCAATGTAAATTTAAGTTCTAAGACAAACATTTTCTATATTTTTCTAATACGACCAAATGGATTTTATTTTTTTTAAGTTAATTGAATTTAAACACTATATTTTTCGTTTTATAGTTGTTTTTTGTAGAATAAATCTAGTTTTTTTAAGTTTACCAAAATACATGTGACTGTGTCTTTAGTTTTGCAAATGTGTTTTGTTTTTGGCGACGAATATATGCGACCAAAAATTCGTCGTTCATGCCAGTTGTGTGCCTAGCATAAAACAGTGTAATATTAATACCTAATCAACATAACCTTAGACATTCTACAGCCTATGAAAAGAACTCGTGAAACAATAATGTTGGACAGCGATGGCGCCTCTAAATGTGCCGAAATATTTGTTAAAAACAATACCGACAAATGGACATTTTCCTGTGCCTATTGTCAGCAGGCTACCACAGATATAGGAGTTTTCATTTGACACATTAGATTCGAACACTTTAAGCCTCAACCGCCAAGCATTGTTACCGCAAATTCAAGTAAAACAAAGAAAAAGAAAAGCAGGAAAAAAGAACACGAATGCCAATCGTAAGGCAAAACTTACCACAAACACTAGAATTGAGTGTTTGCCACCGCAAACTATTGCCACAAATCAAGAGAATATGGAGCCAATTTGTAGCAAAGTTATGGATATTGCTGATATTTCTTTGATAAACGAGACGGATATTAATAAAACGGAAAATACATTGCTAATGAGGTAATTCCAATTTATTTAAATGGATTTTGATGGTAAAAAAAAAAACAATAACCAAGGTGTAAGAAAAATATCTTGAAACAATATTAAAATCAATTTATTTTGTAAGTCTTCTGGTGCAATCAATATCGATCTTAATATAGTAATTGTTTGTTTAGAGCTATAAAGATAAACAAGTTTTTAAAAATTCTTCTGTATTTCAGAATTTCATTGCAAAATCTCAGCAACATCCTACAGCTGAAGTTAGCGAGGTAATTTTTATTATAACACCAATAGACAGCCAGCTAACCCCACAACAATTAGTTACGGAACAAGCTAATAAAGAAATCACTTAAAACGTTTACATTAAGAATGAAGCAAGTGAAAAAATTAATATGATTTCAATACTACAATCAATGAAATCAGTAGAGGATAGTGATGAAAATGCACAGTCGAATGAATTCAATTCTTATTATTCTCCTAATGGGGATGACACGGACTTTGAAGTTAACGATGACAATGAAGCCAATTGCAGTAGTAAAAACAAAAGAAAACGAGACACAGCGATTTATCAACCTTTAATTGTCGATATTGCCCTTTAGTATTCAAAAGTAAACAAAGCTTAACCTGGCATAAGTATAGTACAGTCTACGGATTTTGGAATTGGAAATTTCTATAAAAAAGTTTTAATTGATTTAAAAGCTCAACAAATGATAGATGAAAATTTAGTTTTACTTAAACAAATAGTTGTAATTTTAAATTTGTTTAAAGTAACAGATGAAGCCCTTTGTAGCAGTGATAGGAGTCTACCGATTTGCACTCACCTTGTATAGTTACACCATGGTCAAACGATTAAATTCTATTGCTTTTAAATTAATATAGAAATTAAAGGCAAAATTACATATTATTTTTGCAATCCAACATTTCAATATGTTATTATGTTTTTGAATTATTAACTTATAGACTTTTAATAAATTTCAAAATTATAGCTATGAGGAAAGAAAATATTTCTTTTTCACAAATTTGTATTATTGATTCCGCACGGAAAGGAAAACTAAGCGGAAAGAAATATCGATCAAATGCATTCCTGCGGCATGCCGCAATACTGTCTGTATAGAGATGATACCGCAAAAAAAATAAAAATACCGCAGCAACGGAATGAATAATTTCAAATTATGCTTCCGTACAAAAAATTTCTTTCCGCAATCGCGAAACGGAATGAATAATTCGACCCTGTATTTCATATAAGTTATTTTTTTGAAATAAATTGTTTTTCTTTTATTAAATTAAAATAAATAGGGAACGTACGTTGTTACTAAAAATACAGCGATCACAATTAAGTAACTTGCTGTCAGTGATTTAATACACTGTAAATTCGGCAACCACGCAAAAAGATTAGGTCTGCCCTACAATGACTTTTGCAGAAGTTGTAATATTGAAGAAGAGGAGGATACCGTCTCTCATCTTCTGTGTCAATATATAGCAATGAGTACTTCGTGTAACATCTTTCTGGAACAACCATTCTTTAATGGTCTATCTGAAATATCAGATTTGAAGTTAGATAGTATTGATGCCTTCAATAAAAGTAATTGGCTACTGTGATTAGACACTCGAATCCTTTCTTTTTGTAAAACTATCTGGTCATCTTTTTCTGTACAAACCTTTTGGACCGGACACTTTTTCCATTGTCTACATATACTTACTGTCTCTATCCGTTTCCTTTCCCTTTCTTCTTTCTCTTATCTTTTCATGCAACGCAAAAGGATCAGTGATATGGACCTAAGTGAGCTGTATACTTACGGCCGCCTGCTGAACTAACCTTTAATAAATTGTTTTGTTTTGATATGAAACAAAAATTTTGGGATTTTAAAAAACCAATCTCGCCCTAAGCTGCTACAGAGACCGTGCCGTCTCCAACTTATGCCCAGCATGTGGTAAGGTTTTCATGCCACACCCACATTTGTAAATGCCCATCCAGCTCTACTTTACTATGTCCAAAGGATTCATGGACTCTCTTTCGTCGTCTTAGTACTAGCAGTATATATTTTTCATTTTATTTCCAATATTTTACTTTATATTAACAATTAAACTGTTGAAACATTTAAAGATGTTTTCAGATTCAGGATTGACAGGCACAGTACAGGGGGTACATTTAATTTATAAAACTCCTCTTAGCAATACTTACTCTCAACTAAACGAAATTTTTATTCGGCTTTTAATACTATAAAGTTTGTGGTGAATTGAAAACATCTAGACATCCATTTGTTGGCTGTGAGCTTTCATATGACGTTGCAGAATATGTTTCTGACTGAACCGTCTAAAGCAAATCTTACAGCCATGCGGTCTCTCTTTGATATGACACTTCCAGTGTGTCATACGTTCTTCGTTGCAGTTAAATATTTTGCCACATACCTGGCAGGGAAAACACGACTCGTTTTCGTGCAGCATGACATGAACAATAAAAGAACTTTCACCGAATTTTCGGATCGGACACACAGGACATTGAAATTGATTTTTTTTGTCGTGAGTTTTCATGTGATGAGACAGGGATGAACTGGAGCGGAAATCTTTATGGCATTGCTGGCATTTGTGTTTAGAAGTCACATCGCTGCTATTGTTGATATGACTTTGTCTAATGTGCATATCTAAACCCAATTTGGAGTAAAAGTCTCGTTCGCAATATTGACATTTATGTGCTGTGGCATTTGTGTTTATGTGGATGGGTATGGTTAGCGCTTTTGTTGTTTTATCAGTAAATTCTAAATTTGAGTTTTTTTCTGTTGTTTTATCTACTTCATCATCATGAACATCTTCCGAGACAGGCTTAATGTTAAGTGAAGAAGTGGCGGGGGTATTTGATGCTGTAATAGTGTTCTAGAAAGTAAGAAAAAAATTTTATTGAAATTTAAATTTTGTTTTAATTTTCGTTTACCTCACTGTTATACATGAACGTTTTAAGGTCTTTAATTTTTTGCTTTATATCCGGCAATTTTTCACATTTCGGACAAACATAGGGTGGCGCTCGTAACGTCTCAGATGAATTAAAAGAAATCGAACAGAAGTTACAGTGATGCTGATTGTGTACTTTTAAATGCCGTGTTAGACGATTAAGTTTACTATAGCGTCGATAACAAATATTACAAGCAAATGGTTTCTCTTTAGCATGAGACTCCCAGTGTCTCTTGCGATCATTTTGACTGTTAAATATTTTACCACAGACCTGACAAGGAAAGCATGTATCGCTTTCATGCGTCAGTACATGGTTAATAAAGAAGTTTTTAATAAGTACTGATTTACAGATCGGACAATGTATATTGTCATGAGATTTTAAGTGCACTTTTAGGCCGAATTCATTAAAAAAACCACGTTGACATTTTCTACATTTTATGGGCAGTTTCCTGCTATGATTACGTATTATATGACGCGTAGTATATAATTTAGATTTAAATGCTGCTGGACAATATGGACATTGCAGACTTGTCAAGTCTATGCGCTTGCTCTTTTTTTTGCTCTTACTGCCACTGGCTTCATTATCATCAGTACTTTCGAAATCCGTGTCATCATTGTCATCTTCATTTGGCGAATAACATGAATCAGAGTCATTAACTTGTAGAATTTCAATATTTGTCTCATTATTACTTTCATATTCAGTTTTTTCAACGGCTTCATTCTTTACATAAACGACTTGAGAGACATTTTTCCCATCTACCTCAGAACTTAGTTGTTCCTGTGGTGTATGTGCTTGTCTGTCTATTGCAGTTTTTGGTTCATTACATTCAGCAGTAGTTTGTTGTGTGGCTAGAACACAGTTCTAAACAGTAAAAAAAAATAATTTAACGTATTTTAATATTACACTTTAAACTTTACCTGATCCCTTTCCAAAGCATGTGTTTTATTCAATTGTTCTATTTTCTGCTTTATCTCCGGCAATTCTACACAGCTCGTACATGCATAGGGAGGTCTTTGAGTTTCCGGCGAATTAAATTTTTTCGAACAGAAATTGCACTGATATTGACAGTGAGTTTTCAAATGATTTGTCAAATACTGTTGTTGTTTAAACTGACGATGGCAAAAGTGACAAACAAAAGGTTTGTCTTCAGCATGAGTCTTCCGATGTTGCAAACGTTCCTTATGACTATTGTACACTTTCCCGCACACCTGACAAGGAAAACAGCTATCGCTTTCATGCGTCAAAACATGACTGTCTAAATCTGTTAGATTTTCCTCAAACTTATCACTTGAAGCATAACAAGTAATTGTATCACTGCCTTCTTCATGGTTGTCTTCAGTTTGTTCATTAACATAAATTACTTGTATGATTTCTTTATTGACCGGTTTTTGTGATTCTTGTCCTATTGTGGTTGAGGTTTTCTTGGTACTCTGAAAATCAAAATAAAAGAAATTAATAGTTTGTGGAAATGTTGTAGAAATTCTAAATTGCTTGTTTTTTAAAAACTAAAAGATTTGACAATATAAAAAATAAATTCAATAAAAAATTTCAAAATTTCTGTTAAAAAAAAATTTCTATAACTATACATAGTGAGTGCAGTAGCCCAGCTGACTGACTTTGTCTGCAATTTACTTATGTCAAAAGTAATATTTTTTCAAGTATTTTTGACAGTAGTACATTATTTTTAAAATTTCTGTTTTAAAAATATTTTACTATGAGGGAAATTTTTGTTTATAAGGTAAATTTTGAAAATGTTTACATATTTTCATTTCCTCATAGGGAAATTTTCAAAATTACCCAAATTTTTTTTTTGTTGAGATATAAAAGCAGCTTAATATTTAAATAAATCTGACAATATTGCCTAATAAATAAAATTCACCTTATCACTTTCGGGAATTTTTTTCTTACATTTGAAAAGAGAATCAATTTCTTTAATGCTTTTATTGTAACTTTATTTTACATATCCAATAAATTTAAGATAATTTTTAAACTTGTTATATTATAATTTATATTATCCCGTTTTTTTTTTGCTTGTTATAAACTAAATAATTTGATTACTTTAAAGTGGAATTCTTATTTCTATAAAAACTACTAATATTGCAATTTGATTTTAGGTTTATTATTCCTCCTCATCCGATTCGAAAACATGTTTTTTACTCTTCAACGATCTTTGATGTTCGGCGGTGCTTTTTATATCTGGCAATTTTTCACAATTCCCACAAACATAGGGTTTCTGTATGGCTTCAGTTGAATTGAAGCGTTGCGGACAGAAATTACAAAAATAAACACCATGAGCTTTCATATGACTGCGTAGAAAATGATGATGATAAAAACGCCTGTAACAAACGTCACAGCCAAAGGCTCTCTCTGTAATATGGGGCTGATAGTGTGCCACACGTTCCTCATTTGTGGCAAAAATTTTCGCACACACCTGACAAGGAAAACAGGTTTCGCTTTCATGCAACATGACATGAGCCACGTAAAGACTTTCTCTAAATACTGATAACGGACATATGGGACACTGAAATTGACTATTTTTGTCATGGGTTTTTAGATGACAACTTAGGCCCGTCTTAGTTTGAAAACTTCTATTGCAATGCTCACATTTAAAGGGCAAGTTGGTTTGTTTGTATTTGCGATGCCATTTGGTCATGTGTTTGAGGAGGGCCTTTTTCGTGGTAAAGGTATATTTGCAATCTTGACATTTATATTGTAATGTAGGGCCTTTATTGCCAGTTGTTATAGTTTGTTTTGTATAGTTTAAACTGCTGCTGCTGGGTTGATTGTCATCAATAGATTGTAAATCGGCAACATCTTTCGATAAATTATGCTTATTTGCAGCATTATTTGTTTGGTAAGAAAAATTAGTATTTGATTCTTCGTTAGAAATGTTTGCTGAAGTCGGAAATACTTCGCTGGTTGTTACAGCTGTCGCTGAGTTGTTAGTCTTGGACTGAAAGATTATCAGATCTTTTGGCTGGGAAGATTCATGTTGTTGCGTTTCTTGGTTGTCCTTAAAAAAAGAAAAACAATGTATTATATACTTACATACATACATATGTATATTTTTAAGTATATAAGTAATTTATGTTACCTCTTGTTGCTGTCTTACCGCTAACTTATGCCTGAGTTGTTTAGCTTTTTTCTTAGCCAGACGCAATTTTTCACAGTCACGACAAATATATGGAGGTATTATTGCCGCCGGCGTATCAAATTCCAGCTTACAGAAATAACACTTGTATAATTGATGACTTTGCAAGTGCTTTAATAGATATTGGTGTTTCTTATAACGGCGAAAACAAAGATTACAGCCAAATGGTTGCTCTAAAGCATGAGTTTCCCAATGTTGCAAACGTAAAGCATGGCTGGTATAGATTTCGCCGCAAACCTGACAGGGAAAACACGTGTCACTTTCATGCTTTGTTAAATGGGTAGCAAAATAAGTATCGCGTATATTTGACGGACAGAGGGGACATTGCCGAAACACTAAACTGCCGTGAATTCTTAGGTGACATTTTAAACCATTTGGACTTTTAAAGCCTTTAGTGCACTTATGACATTGATAGGGAAACTTTTTGTAATAATTTTTATCATGTGTTCGTATTATGTGCTTAATTAAATCGTCTTTAGATTTTAAATATCTTTTGCAATATTCACATTTATTAGCAAATACAATTCGGCCGTTTCTTAAAGAGGCTTTTCTGTTTGCTTTCTGCTCGGCTTCAGTATTGTCATTTGTACCGCTTACATTTGATAGCCCATCAGCTTCATCATCATCATCGTCTTTGTCATTGTCATCGTCATTATCATCATCATTAGCTGTTAAAGTAGCAGCAGCAGTTTCACTCTTATCAGGTTGTTGGCATTCATTTATAATTTCATCGTTTATATAAACTACTTGTATGGTTTTAATGGTTTCTTGTTGTTCGGCTGCAAATTGTTCCTCTAAAGGGTTTGTTGTTGCGTCAAGAGAAATCTAAAACAGCGTAAGAAAAATAGATGAATTGAATTTAAATGAAGGGGTATTGTTAAAAAGAATTGATTTTTTTAATTTCTTTGTAATATTTACATTACATTAATTAACTCACCATTTTACGGACTAAACAAGTATGTAATTGACATTTTAAAGAACTTGACAAATAATTCTAAATATAATGTAAGGGATGAAAAATATTCTAATAAAAAAAAAACTCATTTGATGTGATTTCACTATATCCTAACATTCCTGTAAACTATTTCGATTCGAAAAGAAAATCATTTGAATTGGTATACTTTTTAGATTTAGAAAGCAAAAGCTTTCGAATGGAAATACACAATAACGTCCCTTGCTAGTCAGTTGATTGAGAGAAAATAGTTTATATTAGAAGAACATTTGAAAATCAGGCTCGTTTTCGTTTTTTTTTTGAACACCAATCGCGTGTTTTATAATTTGCATAAACCCAGGTGGGGAAAATTAAAAACTCAACTTAAATACTGATAAAGTAACATTTAAATCACAAATCGGAATCTCATGGAGTACCATTTATAACTCAAGGAATGAACTTGTGGAGTATCATTAACACTCTCATAGCTTCCTATATGCAGGTATATGTATGTATGTATGTAGGTCGACTTGGTGTATACGTGAACCGACGTGAAATAACTTGGCAATAAAAAAAGTTTTATATATGTAATAGATTGTAGATATTTCAAATTTAAGCATAATTTTTACCAGCAGAAACAGGAATAACAAAGGTATCTCCAATTTTCTTTAATTATTGCAGCTATAGTTATGTAAGAATTATTGGACAAAATTCGTGATCATCAAATAGAGATGAAACCAATAATGATGACGAAATATGTAGTCAACCTATTTGAGATCTTTAAAACTGAACACTTTGAACCAGAGACTGACAATAACAGGTCCAATTTAATTTTAGTGGTTAATTGCCACCATTAGAGCTGTGTCGTTCATGAGCGAACGGGTTAAAATGAACGGATCACTTCATCGAACGGAATGAGCCGGCAATTTAACTGAACGGTTTTCGTTCAATAGTGTACGGATCAATTTAGTTCAGCTGCTGTTTATCAAACGACAAGAAGAAAATCACATTCAATAAGAGTTGTATTCATTCGTTCAAAGTAAACAATTGAACGAATTGAATGACCGAATCAGTCTTGGGTAAATGAACGAAAACGACCGGGCACAACTCTAGCCACCATTTACGATTTTTTTTTTGTATATCACTGAGAGAGTGATTTATAAAGAACATTTTAGTTTAGCGGTGGAGAAAAACAGAAAAGAAAATAAGAGTGATTTATAATTAAAATTGAACAATTGCTAAAATATTAATAACTAGCTGATCCGGCAAATGTTGTTGTGCCATCAGGTCAGGGTTTTAGGTGTTTTATTTACATAAGTATGTACTATTATGTAAATAATTCAAATAAATACATAATACTTCTTTTGGCTTTGCTGTGATATCATAATATTGTTCATTGCAATGCTTTTGACATTTGTTGTTTTGTTGTCTAGAGCGTAAACAAATAATGCTTATGGCGTTCCGACACGGAAACATTCATCAATTTTCTACGATGTTACATATTTAGATACGAGTGAATAGGTATTCATAGAATACTTAAATTCGATTTAATTTTATTTGTATTTATATTTATTTTACATTAACTGCCGTATTTATAAAAAAAATTAAAGTAGACTTCAAGTGTACTTTAAGAAAATTTTGTATGAAAATTCAAGCCTACTTTATTTTTTATAAATACGGCACTTAATGTATAAATACATATCTGATCAAACAAATTTAATAGTGAAATATCAGAAATATGAATACCTGTATAATGTACCTGTAATGTAACAAGATCCTATATCGCAAAACATCTGCGAATGAGCGAAATAGGAGATATCAACAATTTTATGGCAAAATGTCGCAAGAATGGTGCAACAAATGTTTCATCATGTGAACAGACGACGAATTTAGAAGGGACACCAAAAGAGAACGTCAGCAGAGTCGCGGCGACAAATCGCAGCATGTGAACCCACTCTTAAAGACACTTAACTCAATTAACAGACAGATACAATTTACATTGGAGAAGACAACAATCATAAGCCAATAAAAACCAATTAATTGATTTAAGTACAAAGCTTGACAGTTCGTATATTATTAATCTAACTTAATTTATATTATACACATTTCAATTAACTTATCCTTATCACGAATATACAACTCATATCATAGAAAAGTAGTAACAAAAAAAAACCTAACATCTTTAAAAGTTAGTAATAAAACAACTTAAAGTCTAGCTAATAGTAAAAATTGTTTTTTAAATCGCCTCACAGAATTCGAAAATTTTCGTTTATCATATGGTTATATTGAATTCCAAAATCTAGTTACCGGTACTACAAACGATCTCTGCATATTGTCTGAAAATTTTGGGCATATTAAACAGGCGTTTGAGTTTACTATGAAAAGCAAACCAGAACACCAGGAAAGATGGTACAGAAGATTTAATTATTTTATAAAATATAAGTAACAACTTCATATACATACATAGATTTATGTATGTATATATATTTTGTTGTTGCAAGAGTTAGGTTTTTGACATTTGACTTTAGTATTGAAAAAAAAATCCCCTTTAAACTTTTAATACTTTCATTTATTCATTGTCTTAATAATTATTTTAAGAATAATCTAAAACTAGTAATTTTCAGTTCATTTACAAACCAAGCTAATAAGTATATTCTACATAGAAAAAAAAAGAATAATTTGTTCGGTTTGTTTCGTTTTATTTTAAAAATATCTATTGTTGCTGGCTATCTCTGTATGTAACTATTCCCCCTCATCCGATTCAAAAACATGCTTTTGCTGAGCCAAAGATCTCTGATGATCTACTGTGCTTTTTATATGGGGCAACTTTTCACAGTGCCCGCAAACATAGGGCTGCTGTAGAGTCTGAGACGAATTGAATTGTTGCGGACAGAAATGACAATAATACAGACCATGCGACTTCATGTGAGCCTTGAGAAAATGTTTATAAAGAAAACGCCTTAAACAAATATCACAGGAATAGGGTTTCTCTTTAGCATGTGTCTTCCAGTGCTGTACTCTTTCAGTGTTGTTGGCAAATATTTTGCCGCAGCCCTGACAGGGAAAGCAAGTCGGCGTTTCATGAGTCATGACATGTTTAATGTAAGTACCTATCCGGTAATCGGTATACAGACAGACAGCACACTTATGTAGATTGTTTTTGTCATGGGTTTTATAATGACAATCAAGGCCGGATTTCGATCGGAAACTTTTAATGCATTGTTTGCATTTAAAAGGAAACACCGAGCGATTGTATTTGCCGTGGATTTTGGCCAAGTGATTGATGAGTATCTCTTTAGATGTATAGATATTAAGGCAATGCAAACATTTGTATTGTATTATATCGGCTGAATTTGTTGAAGTTATAGTTTCTTTGATATAGTCTAAATTGCTAGTGGGTTCAGTGTCTTCAATAAATTCCAAATCGGAGTCATTATTTGAAGAAAAATTCGTATTTGAGTCTTCATTGGTGTTGTTCTCACAAACAAACTCATTGCTTTCAGCTACTTCTTTAATTTCCATATTTTCCGAGGCGTTCTTGTAAGAAAAGAAAAAATATTAAATTTAAGTTTTGTTTTGTTTATAAAGCAATTTATAACATATTAACCTCATGCCATTTTAAGTGTCGCTTTAAACCGTTAAAGCTTTTGAAACCTATCTTGCATTTGCCACAATAAAATGGTAATTTTTCGCATTCACTTATATGATCAATTAGGTCTTTGCGGTCCTTGAAACATTTTTTACAATGTTCACATTCATTTTGTTGCTTTTTATATTGTGCGGATTTAAGTTTCTTAGGACTGTGAAATTTTACGTGTTTTAAGAGATATTTTTGTTTCTTATAGCGCCGATAACAAATATTACAGCCATATGGTTTGTCCCTGGCATGAGTTTCCCAGTGTTTTAAACGTTCTTCATTGCTGCTGTGTATTTTGCCGCACACCTGGCAAGGAAAACATGTCAAGCTTTCATGCAATAAAACATGTGTAGCGAATTTGTTATTTTTGACTTTTTCCTTGCAGAAGGGACATGGTATGTAGAGGATGCCGTCATGAAGTTTTAGGTGTCCTTTTAAACCATTTGGACTTTTGAAACCTTTCTTGCACTTGTGACATTGCAAGGGATAGTTTACATTTTTATTCATGCCACGACTGTGTCCAGTTTTATAATTACTGCAACTGGCTACATTATCACTATTATTTTCAAATTCTTTACTGCAACTGGCTCTATTGTCATCATTATTTTCAAACTCTGTGGCATTTGAAGACACATCCTCCTCCTCTTCCTCCTCTCCCTTTTCATCATCATCACTTAGAGTATAACATGTATCATTACCATCATTGTTTTCATTTTCATTTTTATTATCATCGCTTATATAAACTACTTCTATGGTTTTAATGGTTTCTCCATGTTCTTGCTGTTGTTGAGATTCTAGCTGTATTATTGGTGTCCCATATAATTCTTGGTTAATTTGTTGCTTAAAAGTTTGAGTTGAGTTGGCAAAGGAAATCTAAAAAACGTCAAAAAGTTTAAATTAAAAAAAAATTCTCTAAAATATGAATCAGTAATACATACTTTTTAATTTTAAATAGAAACACCTAAATGTAGGAAGACATGCTTGACAGGACTTCTAAACTTTTTTTTTGCAATTCCCAAATTGGTTTGTTTTTTTCAATTTATTCGCTCCAATTGCAATGTCCAAAATAAGTAGTTTTACAGCCGATTTGGGAATTATATTTTTAATTTTTCTTTAAAATAAAATAAAAAAGTTTTTGGCCTCGAGCTCGAAAAAACTTTTCAACTTTATTAAAAGAAAAAAGGTCGAAGAAATAAAAATTTAATTTTCTTTAAAATTTTCAAGTTCGAAATTCAAAAGTAAGCGAAAATGTAGAAATTTTGAAAAACTATTTACATATTCTTTTTTCTTAGGCTCTAAATAATATTTTCGGCGATTCAAAAATTTTTCAAATTTAATTTCTGCAAATTTTAAATTTTTCATCAAAATTTTTAAGTTCGAAATTCAAAAATCGGCGAAAATGTATAAGATTTAAAAAAAATTTTACATATTCTTATTTCTTAGGCTCTAAATAATATTTTCGGCGTTTCAAAAAAATTTCGAACTTAATTTCGAATTTTTGAACATGTTGAAAAAAGTTGATTTTCTTAAATTACTCTTAAAATGTAATAAAACTTTAAAAAAATTTCTAATTTTTCTTCAAAATTCTTAAGTTATAAAATTCGAAAATCTGCTTGAACGTTGAAATTTTAGATAAAAAATTTTAAACAATTATATTTTATAAATTTTTGGTATTTCTTTAGTTAGGCTCAAGTTCATTAAATTATTTTTACTGAAGGTAGGAATTGTTTTACAACTTGAAAAAAAATTTTATTTGATAATTTTTCTTGGCTGGGATTCGAACCTGGGTTAAATTTACATGTTTCGAGAACAACCACATTCTCTTATCAGAATTCTTTGCGTTCTAACCCTCTGCACTACTGCGGTGCCCGCTAGCCAACAGACAAACATCAATCCTTTAACCAGTGTTACCTGGTGGTTCAAAATTTGCTGTAATTATTATTTTTTCAATTTCTATATATGTTGCCTCCTTTTCCTTTTATATTTTATTTTTCGAAAATAAGGTCTAATATTCTTTTTATTTTTTATTTCTTCCGATATATTTTCGAAAAATAAAATATAATTGTTTAATAAATAAAAAGGTCGAAAGATCAGTTAAATAATGATAAAAAATTTTGTTCAAACTTAAGTTCGAAAACGTTTAAAAAATCTGTTAATTAGCTAAATAAAAATAACTAAATTAAACAAATTAACTTCCTGAGAAATTTCATTGTTGAAATTGTCGAAAATCCTTAGGAAATATTTATTGTTTTTAATTAGTATTGTTGCTGCCTGTTTGTTTTAAGCTTTTAAGTTTAGGTTCTTTTTTTAAAACATAAGTTCTATTTTATTAAAAAACATATGATTTATTTAAATTAGTAAATTTGTTTTTATTTTAAATTTTTTTATAAATATAACAAATTAATTTATGGGCATATATACATACATATATATAAATATTCAAATCAAACTAAAAATAACTTAAACAGAAACTTATTTAAACTAACCAACATGGGCGAAATATTATTTTTTAAAACTTCGTATAAAAAACACTCTCAAATATATTTTAAACAATTTTTTCTTAGTGTTTTTGTTTCGGGCTCTAAGATCCTCAATCCTCATCCGAATCGAATACATGTGTCTTTTCTGCCAATGTTCTAAGATGTTTAACTTTCTGCTTTATGTCCGACAACTGTTCACATCTCATACACACATAGGGCGGCCGTTGTGTCTCTAGTGAATTGAATTCGTTGGGACAGAAATGGCATTGATATTGATTGTGAGCTTTCAAGTGATGTGTCAGATATTGTTGTTTACGAAAGCGTCTATAGCAAATATTACAACCAAATGGTCGATCTTTGGCATGACTTTTCCAATGCAGCATACGTTCTTTATTTGTGGCATATATTTTGCCACACACCTGGCAAGGAAAGCAGCTGCTGTTTTCGTGCGTTAGCACATGATTAATGAAAATATACAGTTTGTATTGTGTCACCGGACACAGGGGACATTTGTATTGTACCTTATTCTCATGAATAACTTTGTGATATTTTAAACCCTGCATAGTTTTGAAACCTCTATTGCAGACGGCACATTTGTGTGGCAATCTGGTGTGCAGGTTTTTATCATGAATTTTAGATATGTGAAAATGTACACCCTGACGCGATTTGAAACCCAGTTGACAAATTTGACATTTATGCGGCAGCAGTTCCCGGCTAGTCTTAACTTTAAGCCCATGTTCTGTAAGTGGTGTTTTGCGTCGACTACCACTGGCCGTTGTTGCATTTAGATCCGGCTCCATTTTCACTTGTGTTTGCTGATTATCATTTGTTTCATCTTCACTTGCTGTATTTACAGAATCCGTTGCGGAATCATTTACATCCTGCTGTTGGCTATCAATCTTGCTTTTGCTTTGACGTTTATTTATAGCTTCATCAACATTCCTATAAACAACTTGTATGATTTTCTTATTGTTTTGCTGCTGCTGCTGTTGATGTTGTTGTTCTACTTCTATTTCATGGTCTTTTGCTGTTACTGACACAAATTCTTCGTCCAATTCATCGGAAGCATTTGATGTTGCAGTGGCGTTCTAAAAAAGTAAAAACAAATTTGTTTAACTATGTTTAAAGGCATTACACAACAACTGTTTTTACTATTGTCTCAATGTTTAATCGAATATCTAATAGAAATACAAAACTAGTAGATTTACGACAATATTTGACGATTTTAATGCAAGAAATTCCTTTTTCAATTTATTTGAAACATTTGAGGTTGCAAAATCGTTATGTTTTTAAGTCACAACTGCTGTCTTATTATTGTCTCAATGTTTAATATAAATTCTCAAATTGTATTATAATTATTTTTATGATTTCAGTAATATTAAGCCTAAAGGGGCAATTTTTTTTTTAATTGTATCAATATAAGTTGGTCCTCTTTATCCTTTCAACCGGCATTCCTATGAAAACTTGCGCTATCCCTGTTAGCTAAACGGTCATACGGTGCCTGGCATTATGGCACTTATGACCAGACACTAAGTTCAAGTTCAGCTTAAGTCTAACAGATCATGCTGTTTGACGATCTCACAGATCTAGAAAGTTAGATAAGAGTTGCGTTTGTAGATTTGCATTTTCGTGACCATTTTATTTGTAATTTTCCTCTTCTTCATTCCCATAAGCTGATTAATTGATAAAGCTGTTGCTCCGTTACGAACATTGAATTGTAGTGGTAACGTCGAAAGTTCTTTCCGGTTAGAAAAACTTTCGATTTGTCATTTTTTTCGATTGTAGTGTCGTTAATTTTTAAATTCAAATTATTGTTCGTGTTTATCTGCATTATTTTTGTTTTGTTTTTAATTTCCTTGAGTTTTAATATATTCATCTTTAATCATTTATTTATATTTATCTTATCTTGCATTAGATTATTTTTGTCACTGTTCACCTGTTTCTGATGCATTAAAAATTTCGACGCGGACGATGCTCTTGATGCTTTCTTGGCATAAAATTCGATATTTCCGGAAAGTAAGAGTAAGTTACTAAAGATAACCGTGTTCAAAAGATAAACACAATATTTATAAATGAATTTCATCAAACAAATCTTAAAAAATAATAAAACATTTGAAACATTTTTGAAGAAATTTAATTTCATGAATGCCGTCTGTCTAGAGTTTTATGCAGAGAAAGAATTTAACAAAGTTAGGTGAAAAGTAGTCAGTTCTTAAAGTATGAACGCAATAAGAAATATTATTAGTTGTTTAACATTTGAAAATATTAATAGACGTTTTAAACTCTATTTAGGATTCAGTAGGCACATAAATATACTTTATGAACAGCTATTATCTATAAATTCTACACATTTCCAAAATATATAAAGTTAAAGAACGCAAAGTAATACAATTAAAGAAAATGGAAATCGAACAAAAAAATCCTTATACTAATGCGAATGACGGAAACTTTGCCAGTGAAATAACAAGTCGGATGTAAGATAAGTTATTAAATGCTTAAGTTATTTTAAAAGCACATTAAAACAATTTTGCTAGACGAACTTCAAATAATTTTTTATTTCTATAAAATATAATTTAAGTTTTTTACTGACAAAATATCTTAAAATGTGCATCCATTTTAATGTTTTATTTTTTTTTTAATAAAATGATAAAATTTTATAAAATACTTAACCATTATAGGTACTTACTTTGTAAAGTATTTAATCAAAGGCAAATTTAATAGATATTCCTTCTATCATGCCTGTAGTATGAGCAATAGAATACGATTACAAATTTTTCAACAAAAATTAGCTTCATTCAATTATTTTCGTATAAAATTTTGTTTTTATCTAAAGAGAATTTTGTGTATAACAATTTTTTAATGGAAATTTGGGATAAGAGTTTTTTTAAAGAACATTTTGTGCATAACAGTTTTATTTACCGATAATTTCGTGTATAACGTTTTTTTCTCTAAAGAAATTTTTTGTATAACAGCTTTCTATATAGAAAATTTTTGTTTAACAGTTTTCTCTATATAAAATGTTGTCTATAAAATTAGTTTCTAAGGAAAATTTTGCGTACAACAGTTTTCTCTATAGAAAATATTGTGTATAACAAATTTATCTAAAGAAAATTTTGAGTACAACATATATTTTAAGTATCACAGTTTATTGTACTGAAAATTTTGTTTATAACAGTTCACATAAAATTTTATATATAAATTTTTTTAAGAAAACTTAGTTTCTAACAGTTTTTATACACAAATTTTTTTTGTATAACAGTTTTTCCTTATAGAAAATTTAGTTTATGACAATTTTTCTATTAATAACAGTTTTCTCTATAGAAAATTTTGAGTATAACAGTTTATTTCACATAAAACTATGTATAACATTTTTTTTTAAAGAAAATAAGTTTTCTCTGCAGAAAATTTTTGTAGAACAGTTTCTCTTATAAAAAATTTAGTTTGTAACAGTTTTTCTACAATATAGTTTATATAAAGTTTTGTTTTACAAACAATTTCTGTTTCGTCTATAAAAAAATTGTGTTTAATGTTTTTTTTAATAGAGAATTTGGTGAAAACGGAATAATTCTAGAATAGTTCCAAATATAATTAAAACAATTTTTAGTAGTAATGTTTCAACAGATTTCCAGTGTTTGAAATTGCTTAACTATTTTCAAGCACTACGTATGTATGTATGTGCTTAACTTCAACTAAGAGAAAATACACAAAACAAAGGTCAAAAACAAAAATAAAAGTATTGGCTGTACTTTTACTATGTGACACGTTGCTATGCTGAAGTTAAGCAGGCCTTATTTTAGTTGTAGCTTTTGTATTTTTTAAAGTTTACACTGTGCATACAATATAAAAAACACATACTCGTACATACTACATAACAAAGAGAACTGTATAATAATAGTAATGTTTACACAATAAAAAAACAACGAAAATAAGACCTGCTTATCTTTATCATAGCCACATTTTCAAATTTTAACTTAAACTATTGCTGTCAAACATTCACAGTTTATCACATAAAAGAAGCATAAAAGAAAAAAAACAAAAACTGTAAGTTTCAAGCAGCAGCCAATTTTTACAAATGAATTACTGTGGCTGACTGCGCCAGTAAATAACATCACATAGAGTTTAACTATCCAATGGTTTTATTTTTGTTTTGCTTGGCTTGAGCTGCGCTATTGCTTGTTCAGTCTAAATTTACACGAAGCAATTCTTCATGCTTGGCTGATTACCTTTTAGACATCATGGTGAGGGGAAGATAAGACGAGTACACACTTGATTATACTAGCAACTCGTGTTACTCTCTTATTTGTATTACATACATATGTCTATACAAATTAGTGAATGGTAAATCGACTTCGCTTGTGGTCGTTAATCGATTATTGCCTTCAAAAATCGATTATTTTATGGTCGATTTTACACTACCAACTTTATACTGAAATCGACTTTTGGTGTCGATTAATCGAAAAATCAACCTGTAAAACTAAAAGTGCGGGTTTTTTGGAAGTCGGTGTGCAAAAAAATAAAAGTAAAATTTACCAGCATGTAAATTTGAGACGAATGAGTTTTAAAAGTCAATTTTTTCGTAATATTTCTATATTGAAAAACTTTTATCACATAAAATACTACTAAAGAGAATCTTAAAACAGAACTTTTAAAAATTCGATTATAAATGCATTAAAATGTATTTCTAAAACTGATTCGTTTTCGATTTCGATTTCCATCACGTGCTGGTAAATTTAAAAGTGAAAAAATGGCACCAAGCCACGGCAATATTTAAAAAAAAAATGTATAATGGAAAAAGGCAAAGTGTTGCATTTGCAAGGAGTTAGCTTTTTGTGACAACAAAAAATCTCATAAGATTTAAAAAATAAATTTTATTAAACAGAAATATGTAAAACATATTTTTTAAGTGCGCCTTTTTAAAATAAAACAATTGAATAAAATTGCATGTTTTATTTTTTCAACAAAAACAAGTTATAAACATTTTTGATTTTATTAGTTTAAGAAAAAAAAATTATAAAAAAATCGTAATCGATCAAAAAAATCGACTTTATAATAATCGAGTTGAAAATGGTTGATCGAATAACCGAAAATCGATTATTAACATTTCATACCATTGACTAATACAAATGTGTATACATAATTGCAAAAAAAAATACGAGGTAATTAATCAATTATATTGTGCGTGTAAATACCCAAAAAATTTCAAGAAAAAAATTGTATCAATATTTTCAACAAAAATTGTTTTGTGTAAAATAGGTCTCACTAACAAATTTTCTTTGTTAGTCATTGAAAACATAGTCGTTTATTGTGCTTAAAAAATTGTAAGCTAAGCAGAAATTTGTGTGCTTTTGCTAATTTACACCTAGTTAGCAATTTAAACAACTTATAATTTTTATATAAAATACAAAAAATGTAAATAAAAAAAATATATTTAAGTTAGCTACCATTTCTTGTTGCTCTAATAAAAGTCTTCTCTTTATCTCAGCATTTTCCACACACAATTTGGAATTTGGGGCTCTAAGTTAAAATATAAAAAAATATTTTAATTTCAATTTAATTTTTTATATTTTTTATACTTACATGCTGTTATACGCTATAATGACAATTTTTTAAAAATTTGTATTTTATTATTTTAAAAATTCTGGTGAAATTTTATTCACTTTTAAAAAGAAATTTACGTTTTCTAATGTGTTTTTTTAAGTGTATACAAATTATTTCATACAAATTTAAATAGTAAATACATAATTGTAAATAAAGGATTGGCTTTCTTACTACAACTTATTGCCTTCTTAAGCAAATAAAATTTTAAAATATACTCTCTTTCTCTTTTCTCTTCAATAATTTTCAATTTATTAAAATAAAAAGCATTGATTACCTTATTGGAAATATCGTCATCCGTTTCATTACTTGCCGGCAGGGTTAATGAGGATATATCTACAATTTTCGAAACTGTAGTACAAATTGGTTCATAGTCAATATTCTCTTGACTAATAGCCATTGTTGGTTCTTCTTTAACTATATGACTGGCCACTGTTTCCTGTTCTGTGTTTGCTGCCAGTTCTTCGCTGGGTAAAGAACTTTCAACATGTGTGCCAGTTGTTGAACGATCCAGATTTTGTGCATTTTGTAATGAAGAAGCAATTATTGTGCAGACATTGCCTTCGAGGACAGGTATGGGTCTACTTGGCTGCAGCAAATCTTGCTGTTCATTCAAATGTTCCAGTCTGACATGGCAAATGAAAACGCCAATATCAGTGGTAGCCTTTTGGCAGTATGTACAATAAAATGTCCATTTGTCGGCACAATTGGTAACAAATAGTTCACCGCATTTGGAGACGTTATCTTCTGACAAAGATATGCTTTCCCGAGCTCTTTTCATGGGTAGCATAGAAGTAGGCTGTATAACGTCAACAGACATATCTCTTGGATTGAAATGTATTCACTTTATGGTTCACTTGTGTGGCTTTTGTTTTAATTTTTTTAACACTCGTTTAACATACATACAAACATATGTATTAGAAAATGTTTTCCTTTTTCAAATAATTATTTTAAAAAATCAATATCTCCAGTCTTATTTTTAGAGTTTTTATATTAAAACCTACATTTCTTAAGATATTTATTTAAATTAGTTAATTTTAAATTCATTTAAAGCTGATTTTCTCTGCAGCATACAGAAAATATTTGCTTTCGTTGTAAAAAACACAGACTTATCTATGGTAAAAAAAATCCAATGAAATTCTAGAGCGTTTACATGCGGCGGCTTATGACAACAAACTATATGACGGCGGTTCTTTCAATTTATTTAGCGGCTCGGCTAAAATCAGCAATTTTACGCCGTTTTCCAAAAACAAAAATTTTAACAGGGTGTTGGTATTTTTGTTTTAATTAAACATTTTCTAAATCAAACTATAACTATAAGCAAAATGTACTAATAATCTTAAACTAATCATAAAAATAATTCAAATTATTTGTTAACTATGAAACTATTGCATGAAATTATAAAATAACTAGTATGAATTTAATTTAACTAACAATTACAATGCCTTTCAATATAGCTGTGATGCACTGTCTTACCAGTTTGGGACTTAAATAAATGTTGTTAACTTTATTTTAAATTAAACCACTTAACCTGTAACAATAATCGCAAACTTAATTTTAATAGTCTGTTCATTTAAGATTTTTACAACATTATCGAGAGATGTTAACATCTAAATTGTATTCAATTATTGATAATATGGATATCACTGATATGTAGTTTCAACAGGATATTGCCACAGCCGCCAAAATAATAAACTTATTGCAAACCAAATTTTCCGATCGCATAATTTCACAAGACTCAACTGTTAATGGCCGCTCCGATGGATGGATTATTTTTTGTGGACCTTTGCTAAACATAGAGTCTATACAAAGCCAAACGAATCGATTATATATTTATAATAGTCAAACCTTAGTCTTTCCAATCCAATAAACTTTTTGCTTCTGTTGAAAAAACCTTTAGTTTGACAAAAACGAGCCATTGAATTTCTTTAAAAATTAAAACGTTGTACAGACAGTTGTCAGATCTTACAACGTTATCCGAAAAATGTTCAGAAAATGTCTAACAATAGTGTGAACTTAAAATTTTTGTCTTCTAACGTTGTAAGAAAAAGCATTGACAATTAAACTTTTGCTAACAATTTTTCAATGTCAGTACATTGCTAGATCTGACAATATTGTTTGCTGACAACCGTCTATGTATCTTTACATTTCCCGTTATTAGCAGTTTTTTTCCCCCTTTTTTACTTAAAATCTCTAAATTAGCAATACTGTTATTAACCCAGCGATGGTATATAATAGTGTGATAAAGTATTGCATTTTTTTTGTAAACAATATTATTAATTTTTTGAGTATTCGGTATCGTACAATTATTTTTCATATATTAAAAATTAAGAAAAATATGTAAAGAATGTTATTACATACAATTTTAATTGAATTTCTTTTTTATATCAACTTAGTTTTAAATGGAACGTATGAGGTTAATTTTATATGATAGGTGTTGGCTTAATTCAAAAAATTCTGCTTAAATTAATAAATATTCAAAAAAAAAAAAGAAATTGAGAAAGTAACTACTGTTTGAAAGTTTTATGTTAAGTTTAAAATATTAAATAGCACTCTGCAGAAATTAAGTAATTATGTTCAACTATTGAGTATTTGTAAAACAAGATACATATATTGACAAGTATTCAGTAACCAATTATCCTTTTCAACTAATACACAACTCTATTAATCTGACTCTGTAGTCTGATACGAGCGACAATTATTTTTATTTTTCATTTTTGTTCGTATAACAGTTTTTTGCAAAACTAAGAAAAATAATTTATCGAAAAATATTATTCAATCATTTAACATATAGAAAATTCTATAAAAACTGAAATTCCAATAAGAAAGGACAAAAAAAAACGTAGAAAATTTAGAAAAAAGCAACATAAAAATCCCTGTGTGTCATTTAGTGCGAGTGTTTGTGCGTTTATGTGATTTGAGGTGGTGAAGTGCTGACAAGAATTGAAAATTGTACAAAGAAAAGAACATACATACAAGATTCGGAAGGTAACCGCAGACAGAAACAAGGGGAGGTTGGTGGATACAAGGCAGAAGAGGCAACTAAAAAAGAATAATATACATTAAATAGCAAAACATACAAAAAAAGCAAAAAAAAAAAACGTAAACTAGAGAAGTGAAGATATATAAAAAGCAAGCAACAAAAAAATATAAAAAAGCTAATAAGCAAAAATTATTTAAAAATTAAAGGCAAGCACAAATTTTATTATTTATATTGTTGTTTTTTTATCATTAATTTTCATTTCGTACATTTAATAAGAACCTGCTTTAAACATAAACAAATGGGAAAGACAGTTAGTTAATTTTTTATTGTATTTGCAGCAGACAAGGGAATATACTAAGTAAATAGGTATAACAAATATTTTTGGAGTAAAAGAAAATCTAAGAAATATTGGCTGTTTTCATAAACGCAGTATGCAGTGCAGCATTTCATTTCATATAGTTCATAATAGCATTTAGAATATAAATTAAAAACTTTTATCACATAAAATATAAAGACATTGGACTATTAAAGAGAATCTTAAAACAAAAATTTTTTAATTATATGTACCTACCTATTTCTAAATGCTATTATGAACTCAATGCAATGAAATGTTGCATTGCATACTGCGTTTATGAAAACAGCCATTGTCTATATGCATATGTACATGTGTGTAGTGTGAAAGGTCAAATTGCTGGAAGAAATTAACTTAAGAAGAAAATAATCTAACAGCTAAATAAATGAAGATCCTAACCCAGACATTTTTTTAATAATAACAAAAAGAAGAAAATATTCTGTCAAATTATGTTTGTGTGTTTGTTTACATTTATTATTGTTTTGTTTTACCTACCGGCTTTTATAACTGTTGTTCTTCTTCGTTAAGTATACGCCACTTTAGTTTGTGTATGTACATATACATATTTGCAAATTTTTTTGTCTTTATGTTGTTTCAATTCAGTTTTTTTTGTTGTAGTTATTATTAGTGTTTGTTGTTTATATAGTAACCTAATGTTGTTTTTGTTTAACGTAGGTTGAGGTTACTAATAGAGTTGCCAACTTAATACCACTGATAAGGGTAAACAAGGTTATTTCTTTTAATAATAACACAAAATTGTTAGTTATTTCAATATTAAAGAAAAAAAAAAAAAAAGATTTTCTAGCCTTTAACTGATGAGGTGGTGGTAAATTTTACACTCTTTTTACATTTTTGTTTAAAAACTTCCAAAAAAAGGTTTGTGAAATAAAGTACCTGTTTTGTTTAAACAAATAAAAATATTTTTTGTTTTCTTTATTTTTTGTAATCAAAAATGTAGTGGCTTATTTCTAAAAAGCAAATACAGTCGGCCCTCGATTATTCGTAATTCGATTAACTGGTAACCCCGATTAACCGTGATGGCAAAATATCAGTCTATTGTTTTTTGTTTGCAATGTTTTCAAATTGTTTGCTTCGATTAACCGTGATTACCTTTATTATCCGTGATGGCAGACTTTTTTTTATTAACTTCAAATTCATACATGCAATATAATAAACATGAAAACGGGGAATTCTCTTGTTTGCATACGAAGAGTCAGAAGCATTTAAAAGTGATTATGTAGTTTAATTTTTAAATTTGGAAAGTACGTTAGATTTTTGTAAAAATATTTAGTATGGCATCGTTACCAGTGGTAAAAAGATAAAGAAACGTTTTAAATGTTGAAGATAAAGTTCAAATAATTAAAGAGCATTCAAAAATAATATGAGTTAAAATGCTAGCTCAAAAATACGAAGTTCTATATATAAATATGTATGTACACCAATGTTCACTTGTTAAATAATAAAAATATTTAAAAACTGTACCTATAATCAAAACTGTAATTCGATTAACCGTGAAAATCGATTATCCGTAATGCTTCTGGTCCCGTCCATCACGAATAATCGAGGCCCAACTGTAATTATAAAAAAATATTTATTTCTCAATTGTTTTTAATAAAATTAAGAGGGGTAAAATTTACCACCACGTCAATAACTATGTCCAAAAATTTCACTTCGTCAGTTAAAGGCTAGGATAAAAATAATAAAAACAATAAGTTAAATTTCAAAACTTTCATGCTGTTCCAAATACCTACTGCTGTTTGAAATCAAAGTTCTTGTTGAAGAAACCCAAACATACATGTTTTTAAAATATTTGAAGAAAATTACTTAAAAATGTACATATGTATGTGAATAAATATGTGAACAAGAATATTTGAAAAACAAATAATCAGAAAAACACCAAAATGTCTCATTATGATAGTTAAAACAGTACCTATAATAAAACAAGTTTTCAATAAATTTTTTACAAGTTTTTGCTCTGGGCCCCTTCCCCAAATCATACTCATCTTTTCATCGCATCTTAATAAGTTGTTTTAAGATGATTTTTAAAAGCGACAAAATTTTAATATTCCAACTCTATGTATTCCTTATTTCATGCAGCCTTTTTTTTAATAACATCAACGTAATTGAAATTAAAAAAAACTCAATAATTCTATAAATTCTACGAAACTGCCAAACTAAGAAAACAACAAAAAACAGACAGTCCCACAAAAGCTGTTCCATACCACCACCACAAACAAACCCATCAATTTACTTTTTTTTTTATAAAAGGGGGCGGGCCACGTGAAATGTTGCCATTTACACCACAAGTTGTTAAACGTTTATTGGCATTAAAAAAGTGTAACGAAGACAGTGTTGAAGGCAAGTGGTCCGAGAAGGCCGTTAAGAATTTAGCGAAAAAAATCAAAAAGAACTCATCGTTGGAGGAATTAGAACGGGCTATATCCACACAGAATCCCAATACCAGGTGTGTAACGGTGCCGCGCAGCAAACCCACTGCTTCGGGTGAAAACCTACGCAAGGGTTTGCCGCATGTCATCTACTGTCGTTTGTGGCGCTGGCCCGATTTGCAGTCGCAAAACGAACTGAAAGCTTTGGATCATTGTGAATATGCTTTTCATATGCGCAAAGATGAGATCTGCATAAATCCCTATCATTACAAGAAATTGGAATTGTCCATATTGGTGCCGAAATCATTGCCCACACCGCCAGATAGTATAGTGGACTATCCGTTGGATAATCATACACATCAGATACCAAATAATACAGAATATAATGCGGCCACCATACGCAGTGCTTCATTGAGTCCTCCGCAATATATGGAAATTGGTGGCAGTGGCTCACAATTGCAACAGCAGCAGCAACAACAACAATATCAACAACATTCACCATCATCATTCTTCAGTGGTAATAATATGAGTGCTAACGCTCCCCAGCAGCAGCAGCAACAGCAACAAATGACCACAAATAATCTACCGCCGGGAGCTTGCAACATGGACTCCCAATCAAGTGTTCTAAGTGTGGGCAGCAATAGCATGCCCAACACCGGTACTCCACCCCCCGGCTACATGAGCGAAGATGGCGATCCCGTAGATCCCAATGACAACATGAACATGTCACGCCTGACACCGCCTACCGACTCAGCACCCGTTATGTATCATGAACCAGCCTTTTGGTGTTCAATATCTTATTATGAGTTAAATACCCGGGTGGGCGAGACTTTTCATGCCTCCCAGCCCTCCATAACAGTTGATGGTTTCACTGATCCCTCCAACTCGGAGAGATTTTGCTTGGGTCTACTCTCCAATGTCAATCGCAACGATG
The DNA here is from genome assembly GCA_950370525.1 of Bellardia bayeri. Lineage (NCBI taxonomy): Eukaryota > Metazoa > Arthropoda > Insecta > Diptera > Calliphoridae > Bellardia > Bellardia bayeri. Next base: position 7,267,998 of record OX493266.1, on the reverse strand, counting down.
TGGTGGAACAGACTAGACGTCACATTGGTAAGGGCGTGCGCCTGTACTATATAGGCGGTGAGGTATTTGCCGAATGTCTCAGCGATTCCTCCATCTTTGTGCAGTCGCCCAATTGCAATCAACGTTATGGCTGGCATCCGGCCACCGTTTGTAAAATACCGCCCGGTTGTAATTTGAAAATTTTTAACAATCAGGAATTTGCCGCTCTGCTCTCACAATCGGTTTCTCAAGGTTTCGAGGCCGTCTATCAGTTAACGCGCATGTGCACCATACGCATGTCGTTTGTCAAGGGCTGGGGTGCTGAATATCGCCGCCAGACTGTCACCTCAACACCCTGCTGGATTGAATTGCATTTGAATGGTCCGCTGCAGTGGCTGGATCGTGTTCTAACACAAATGGGTTCACCACGTTTGCCCTGTAGTTCCATGTCTTAAAGTGTTTAACGAAAGATAAACAAAATATGGCTACAAAACAAAAATTGAAAGATATATACATACATATTTTTCATTCGTTTTTATATAATTTAAGCATGCCCAAGTAAATTAGTTTTTTTTTTTGAATTTTTAAGTATGTTGTTCTTTAATTTATTTAATTTTTTTTTTCAATGGTAATTTAAAAGTTTTAAGTTTTTAGAAGAAATTAATACTGTTTTTGCTTAATGTGAAGAAATTTGCTTATTGATTTGTTAAGCGGGTTTAATTTGTTGAAAATTTACGTTTATTGAGTTTAATTAAAAAGGTTTTTTTATTGATTAATATTTTGTATTGCTGGATCAAATTATATTATTAAGTTTTTATTTTGTGTTGCCTCTTTAAATCCAATAAAATAAAAAATTATTGTATTTTTTTACAAATTAGACCAATATATTTCAAACATCTTCTGTTCATCTTCAGGATCTATACAATTTTAAATACAATAATAAGTTTTTATTTATAATACATATAATTTTTTATAAAAATTGAACAAAAATTAAAAAATTACCTGAATTGATTGAAAAATATAATACAAATGAAAAATTATTTTTCAAATAACATTTAAATCAAATTAAAATACATTTATAAACATGTACATAATATTTATTTTCTTAAAGGAGTAATTAAATTACAATATGTGTTTATGTAATCCTTTTTATCGCTTTTGAAATTACAAGCAACTTGCTCATACTTAACGATTTGATTTAAAACTTTTACGTTGTCAAAATCAAACTCATGCTTTTTTGATCTAGCATGTTTGGCTAATGCTGATAAATTAATTTTTTTAGTTAAACATTTGCAGTCATATTCATGTTGTTTCAATCTTTTCATCAACTTTTGAGTTGTTTCTCCAATATAAACTACATTACAATTTTTACAATTAATTTTATATACAACATCAGATTTTTGCCCAGGTGTTAGTTTATATTTAAGGTTTTTGAAAATTTTTTTAGTATTATCCATTATTGGTGGTTTCATTGCAAGTTTAACATTAGGTGTGAAATATTTACATGCTCTAGATAATTGTTCAGTTAGAACCGGATCATAAGTCATTGATGCAAAATTAACTGATGATGATGCTGTTTTATTAGTGGTTAATATATCTTCATCATTAGTAGAAAGATACGCATAACTAATTTGTGTTTCATTTGAATTACTATTATTATTAATATGCTTACGTTGTTGAACTATGTTAATTAGACGATTAATAACCTTATGTAGAAAATTATTTTTGATAAGAATTTTTTTAATTCTAATAAGATTTAACACTTTCATTATTCACTTTTTTGCAGTGTTAAGTTTCATATGTGATGGATGAGCTGAATAGTAATTTAAAATGCGATTCGATGCAATTTCTTTATGATACCAATTAGTAATGATTTTTCCATTAGCTTTTCGGTGAATAGTAGTATCCAGATAATTCAGCTGATTATTTTCTTCAACTTCTACCGTAAACTTAATCTTGGCATCATATTCATTTAGTTTATTTAATACATTATGTATTTGTTTTTTTGGAATTGCTGTAATATGATCATCCACATACGAATACCAGAATAAAGGAGATATATTGAGATTTATAAATGTCTGGTCAAAAACATCCTCAAGTACTCTTTCTACCAAACTAGGCGCCAAGCTAGAACCCATAAAAAGACCAATTTTCATACGTAGTATATTTCCTTCGTAGCAAAAGTAATTACATTCATTAAGACAAAAACAGATCTTTTGGAATATTAGTATTTTTACTAATATGTTGGTCAAAATCTCTTAATATAATTTGTAGAGCAATTTGTGTTGAAATGTTTGTAAAACAATTTACAACATCAAAAGATACCAACTTATAATCTTCTGGAATTTTAATCTTCGTAATATTTTTAACAAATTCTTTAGAATTATTAACTGAATATTTAGGTTTGAAAGATTTTCTCAAAATTGTTGCCAAAAAACGATTTTATAGTAGATACAATTGGCCTAATTGGTCTATCTTTTTTGTGTATCTTAATTTGACCATATATTCTTGGTGGAATTGATGTGTAATTTGTTAAAAAATGTTTTTGTTTTACCGTAATGAATTGGTACTTCTGCATTTGGTAATATGAATTTTGGAATTTCAACACCAGAAATATTTTTATTAAAAGAGTCATCATATTGAATATCAAAAAGTTGATTTTGGTTTTCTTTAAGTTTTGAATCCAAGATTCAAAAAAATTACCATAAATAATTAATTAATGGGCACTATATTAATAAAATGCCAGTATACGTACTACAACTCAAACAATTGCAGTATTAAGATCGTAATGATGCCCCGTAGTACATATTTGATCTTCATAGTATCATGTCCTTGACATAATCTAATCATCAGTGTTATGGCACCTACCGAATACAATATACACATTATCCAAGACAACATCTTGAAAGGTGAATAAGGATGTAATATTACTTCTCGACTGTTTAATTCTAACTTCTTTGAAGCACTATGTTTTTTAAGTTCAAAATCTGCACAGTTATAACAATCTATCTCCTTTGAATTTGTATGACATGACCAGAGATCAATTTTCTCATTACACTTTTTTAATTTCTCACACATAGCATCATTATTTTTATTTGGAAATACAATCTTCTGTGAGCAGGCAGTTACTATCAAATGTTCACCTTCAAAAGGACAGCTTGCTGAACTCACCATACAACCTTCCGTCTTCTGAAAAATTAACATGTATGTGATAACAAACAGAAAGATTGAAGAAGGAAACATTGTTGTTGTATTTGGAGACATTCACTTTTGAAAATTATATAATCGTGTTTTTACTTATTATTGTATTTAAAATTGTATAGATCCTGAAGATGAACAGAAGATGTTTGAAATATATTGGTCTAATTTGTAAAAAAATACAATAATTTTTTATTTTATTGGATTTAAAGAGGCAACACAAAATAAAAGCTTAATAATGTTTTTTTTTATTTATTCTTAAAAAAATAAATAAAATTGTTGCTGTGTCAAGTCTATAATACACATTTAAAAGTGTAAACAATTAAGTTAAAAAATATTATATAATTACATTGAATATTTTTTAACAAGTTAAAGAAATTTTTATTTATTTTCAAAATTTTATTTGCTAAATAAATGAAAAACAAATTCTATCTTCGGCTGGGCCGATTAATCTTTAACTAAGCTTTAATTTAAGTTAAAAATTTCTGAAATTTTCAATCAGTTATTGTTTTTAGAATTTCTTATTAAATGTTAAGCTTTATACACTTTAATTTAAACTGGAAAGCTTATATTTTTTAAATTTTTCTTAAATATATAATAAATTCAATTTAGTTTAAGATTAACAGCTAAAATTTTGCAAAATAAGAAAAAATCCATGTTTCAAACCGGTTTATTTTCTTACAGAGTTTAAATTTCGTGATTATTTATACATATAAATTTATAAAACAAAACAAAAAATTACAAAAATTTTAAAGCAAAAACAAAATTAGATTTTAAAAATTCTTTAAATTCAAAAAAGAAGTAAAATATTACAAAAAAAAAGTTTCAGGTGAAATTTATAAAATAAAAACTTAAAAGATTCATTATGTTCAATTATATAGTTTTTTAAGATTTAATAAAAAAATATATGTATGTACATAGGTATATTTTAAATATTTCTTTTAATTAAAATTCTTTATTTCTAATTTTTATTACCTATGTAGATTTTAAGGTTTTTTGTTTAACCTACTAGAAATTCGTTTTAAATTTGAAAATTTTTTTTAATTTAAACCTTTGTTTTAATTTCATATAGTTTTTATTAATAAATATTGTCCTAAAGCATTATTTGGCTGCCATTCAAAATGGCTGTGTCGTTTGTATACACTCTCAGTGAACAAATGACAGAAAAGTTAATGACTAAAGTTGCCACTGATTTTAAAAATCTAATGCTAGCCATAAAAAATTTTAATTTTTGTATTTTCTTTTAAGAACTACTAAATATTTTAATAATTTGTTAAACGTTTGACTATTTTTTGCTGAAAATAATTTATAAATTACAATGGCGTATTTCCCAAGGTTTTTCTTTAAAAAATTTGTAATTTTTAATATTTCAAAATGGCTGCCTTGCACTCAGAGAATGAATGACAGAAAAGTCAATCGATCTGATGCTAGGCTATAAAAACCTTTCATTTTTGTATTTTGTTTTAATAACTGGTAAATATTTACAGTCTTATTCAGAAAAAATTAAAGTGGACTTCAAATGTACTTTAAGAAAATTTTGTATGAAAATTTTGTCTAAAAGCATACTTCAAACCTAATTTATTTTTTATAAATACGGCAGTTAAATGATTTGATTAATTTAAAAACCAGTTTGTTATAATTTCCAAGGTTTTTCTTTAAAAAATTGACAAAAGCTGCCGAAAAATTTGTTCGCCATTTTTAATATCTTAAAATGGCTACTGTGCTTGTTAAATGGCAACTAAAAAGGGATAAAAAAGCGTCAGTGTTAATAAATTAATAAAATTTTCTTCTTTGTATTTTTTTAATATTTGCTAAATAATTTGTTATAAATTTAGATGCCATTTTTATTTCTTAAATTATTTTTTTTTGTAACTTTTTTTTGTTTATCAAATCTTTTGTTTGAATACCTGCAAAAATATTTAAATAATTTGTTATAAATTTTATAAAACAAACTTGTTGCCTTTTCCTTTCTTAATACAGTAGACGCTCGGAAATTAGAACCACTTTGTTTTTAGGGCGATTCGAATTTTCGAATTATTCTAATTTCTGGACGGGGTTTTATAATCAAATTTAGGTAAATTTTACATTAAAGCTATAAAAAACCTAAGTCTTTGTTTTCATTTTAGTCTATTTAACATAAAAAAAAACATTTACTAAAATGGGATTCCCCTTTTTGTTTTCTATTTGGTTAAACTAAACTGTCAAAATTTTAGTTTTTACAATGAAAAAGAAAAAAACCCTCGGAAATTAGAATTTTTAGTACTAATTTTAGAGCGCTTAATGCAATGAAATGACTGATTCTAATTTCTGAAAATTCTAATTGCTGAGAGTTCTAATTTCTGAGCGTCTACTGTATCTTTATAATTTTATAATTAAAATTTATTTTATTTAACAAATCTTTTCTAAAATTGTGCGTAATATTATATTGTTAATTACATTTTTAAAAAGTCATAAAGAACATAAAATGTTTTAAAACATTTGTTTTTTCTTTAAATAATTAATAACTTGATTATTTTTCTAATATGTAAGTTAAATTTTAAGTAATTTTTTTTTTGCAAACAACTATTAGTCATACTTTTAAAAAAACCAATAATTCTTTGAAATAAGAATAAAGAAAAAGTTTCAATATTTACTAAATAATTTAACAAATACATAATTGAAATGTAACTTTTAACTAAAACCATAAATGAAAGAGTTTGAAATACACTTTAAAATAGTTTAAACCAAAATTTTATTTTTTGAAATTTTGTAAATTCAAAGAGAAATCAAAGAAACTTTAAAATTAAATTTGTTTAAACTAAAATTTTCTGTGAATTTTTATACATTTCTGCACTAATTTGCACTTTTTATGATTAACTCCAAAAAACTCTTAACAAAAATATCTGGTAGCTTTGAAGCCATTTTCAAAGAAAAAACAAAACAAGTAACGTAAACCAATTAGCGGTTTTTTTATGCAATATTAGTGTTTTTTATGTATAAAAGCTCAGTTTAAGTCTGTTTAAAAAATTGATTAAATAGAGCCTTGCATAATATTATTAAAGTTTTGTGTTTGAATTTCATAATTATAATAACAATAATAATATCAAATTAAAATTTTTTAAAAAAATTTTATTCGATGTTTTTACTTCAAGTTAAATACAATTCATTTGAAAACAATTGTACACTACTATTTATTTTAATAATATACATATTAAATTGCTTTAATTTTTATGAAGAACATTTGTTAAAAACTTAAAATATTTGTAATAAGTATACATATGTATTTCAAATGAAATTAAACATTTTTCAAACCGAATTTCTTAAGCTTTTTGTTAAATAACTAAAATGTCCATTCTTCCAATTATAAATTTAAATATTTTCAATAACTTTTTTCACAACATTGTCCCGAAAAATACTTTTAATTTAAAAATACTTTTTATTACAAATTTAACAATATATTGTGTGAGATTTGTATGTTATTCTTAAATAATTTTCATCTACTCCCGACACAAAATATCTAAAATAACTTTAAGAAAAAAATGAAACCCCTTTAAACATTTGTTCAAAACATAACCTCAAAACAAAACAAAAAAAAATAACAATATTTATACTTGCCAAAAAAATCCCCAACTAGCCATACAAACAACAAAATAATTATACAATATTCATACCAAAATAAATAAAAGAAAATTAATTTAAACCATAATAAAACAAGAATTATAAAAATTTATTGTTTTTTCAAATTTCAATATGTAAAACACAAATTAAAAACAATTAAAGGCAGTTAAAAAAAAATTTGACACTTAAATGTATTTTCGTTACAAGTATAACCAAATATTGAGCCAAGACAAATTCAGGTTTACTTAAAAAATTACAAATTTCTGAAAGTGAATATAAAATTTAAGAGATAGTTTTTAAATTTTAATAATTTCCAGTAATTTACAACGGTCTTAAAGAAACCTAAAAAGCCAAATAAAATTAACATTTTTTTTAAACTAAACCGACTTTCCTCGAGTTGAAGCTGTCATTTGGAAAAATTTCAATATTAGCACAGATTATGTTAATATTACAGACACTTTCGAATTCTGTCCGACCATTTACCCATCACTAGAGTATGAATCCGTCTAGAAATGTGTTTAGCTTAACTGGATTACTGTTCTTTAGATTTATATTTATGATCAAAGAAAATAAACGTTTGCTTTTCAACATCATCAAGATTCCTCGAGTTGAAACTTTCATTAAGATAATTTTCAATAATAATAGAAATTATGTCAATATTCAAGCCACTGTGCCAATTCTGCTTCTTCGCTGTTGCATTTTAGAACACAATATATTTGCAGTGATGCCAACTGTTACTTTTCCGAACGTAATACGCATCAGATGCAGCGCAGTGATGCATTTCCGAAAATGCCCTAATTTATCCGCCTGGATAGGTCTGATAGCATGGATTCCCTTCTAAAGCCAAGCAGTTGCAAATAATTGGAATATTTAAACCATCTTCAAAACCTTACATTGATATCAATTTTACAATGCTTTTGTAGCAGAAGAGAGCATTGTAATGTCATCATGACTAGGCGATAGTGTGCCGGACTATCAGTCAGAGGGTGGCGAGTTATATTCCCGCCAAAGACTCTGCGTGTTTTCTGCAGATAAGCCAAAAAGCTTCGCAATTTGTGTTTGTTAATTATATTAAAAAAACTTCTCATTATCGCAATTAAGTTTTCCGATATCATAAATTTTGTACCTAAAAAGATCTTGCTGATAAAGTCTTTATGGAACACCTGCGGAAAGATACATGACGAAAGGAATTGTTATTTGGCAACTTCAACTGTAAACAATGATGAACCGGAGTCAGGAAGAGAAGGATCTAAAAGCGGTTACAGCGTGCTTTCAGACAGATTTATTGAGCAATTATATCATGCCAATTACCTAAAGCTGTTCCCATCTTCGGTACTTAACTATCCAAGCCTCAAGATTGTCAACTCATCAATAGTTGTCTCAACGGTAGATTTTTTCCCACGAAAGGACTTTCATGAAGAGAAGTTACCAAGGTTATTAAAAGGTCAAGCCTTCTAAGATTACTTTTGCAGACATCGAAATGTATATAAAAAATTTTGAGTCAGAAGTTTCCATTTAGAACCTTATTATATCAAATGAACCACAATTCTTCACGCTAAAAGAATATTCTTACTAAAATTGGATATTCGATGAACGCTCCGAGACTAACTCAGACAAAGTTTGTTAATGGAAGGTTACTAAAATGTCAAGATTGCTTATGTGGACGTAGAATTACACCTTCAATTGGATGTTCGCTGAACGATCCGCGTCTAACCCAAGGTTAATAAAATTCAAAGACTTTTAGAATGACTTTTGTAGACGTAGGAATAAACATGTACAATTTTGAAGAGCCATTTAGTTCCCACTACACTACTACATTGGATGTTCGCTAAACAACCCAGTCAAAGTTTGTCAACTTAAGGTTACTAAAATGTCAAGCCTTTTAAGATTACTTTTGCGGACGTAGAATTATACCTTCACAATTTTAAAAAGCCGGAAGGAAGTTTGCATTTAGAGCCACAATATATCAGATGTTGAATTTAATAAATTCTTTAATATTAGTTCCTATTGATATGAGTCTTAAAATAGCCCCACAAAACAAATATTATAAAGGCGTTAAATCGCCAATTGACTGGTCCGGTCCTAAACATAAATCAAACTGTTCACCGAACTCTCTTCTCAAAGGGGTCATTTTTTTTGCGTGCTGTGTGGCATAAGGCAACGTCTTGTTGTAACCACGTATCAGCTTTTTCATTTTGGGCAAAACACAATTTGTAATCATCGCACGATAGCGGTCACTATTCTCAGTAATGTTGCTGCCTTTGTCGTCTTTGAAAAAGTAAAGTTCCACACTATTCTAACCTTATTTGGTTGATTTTCCTTGCGTAATAACTCTTGGAATATTGCACATTTTTAAGTAATATCAATAATTACTTGAGGAATAACTAGAGTCTGGCCAGTTTTTCAACACAAAATCGGATAAATTCTTAAATTTATTTAATTAATTTTCTTTTTTACAATTTTTTGAAACATAAACATGATCTTAAAAACAAATACATATATTAAAAATATAAACCATAAACTTAAAGAAATTTAACTATTTTTATAAATATTAACATGTAAGCGTTAATTAACGCATTACTATTTACAATGTATTAACACAACAACAAAAATCTATATATATTTTATAAAAAAATGTCACAAATTTTTGAAAAAAAAAACAAAAAATATAACATAAAAAAATTTATATATTATATACAGACAGACATATTATATACCTATACATTAAATATAAAAAAACACAATAATTAAAAGAAATGTTTAAATCTAACAAATATATTTATGCTAAAGAAAACACATGATTTTAGTTTAATAATAATTAAAACAAAAACACAGAAATATTAAGTCAAAATAATAAAAACAAAACATGTATTTCATTGAATTAAATATTAATTGAAACAGTAAAAAATTAAATAAATATTATATTATTATTATTAAAATAATAATGATAAGTTGAGAAATCCAAATAACCTAATATTCGTAAAATTATGTATATCAAGAGTAAAACAAAATAAATATTAATTATTAAAAGAAGTAAAGATAAAAAATAAGAAATTATTAATGAAAATGAAACCAATAAGCTGAAGAATGAAAGAAAAGAAAAAATAAAAATTAAAACAAAGAAAGTGTTATAATTTAAGTGTTTTTTAAGATAGTGAGACAGGGTAAGTTAAAATTTCACTAGGGAACGTGAAGACAGTATCAATTGCCATATTTTGCATCTTAAAAACAGCTGCCTTTGCATTACTGCTAAACAGTTGAGTTCTTCTTCTTGTTTCTTTTAAATCAATGATGACCCCTATCGTAAGTCCTGGATCACACAATGCAACTTTTGCTGTTCAACTTTTGAGTTTTTGGGTGAGTGGAGGAAAAAGAGGGAGAGGGGGACCACTCTTCTTTCCCCTATCACCAACAAACTTAAAAGTTGCATTGTGTGATCCGGGGCTAATAAAAAATTCCACATGAAAATTGTTCCCTTTTTACATTTTCCCATTAAAATTCAATGTTAAAAAAATAAAAGGGAACAAATTTCATGTGGAATTTTTATTCACGATAGGGGTGAATGTTGCAATGAGTCAAAATGACTGCTGCATTCACATTCGAATAATTGAGTTCTTTTTGTTACTTTTACATCAGTGATGCCAATTATAAGTTTTGTTTAAGCTTAACAATGTTGCAATGAGTCAAAATGACTGCCCTTATGTTTGAACTCATAATTTAACTGTTGTAATTAGTTTTATTTAGTAGAAAATGATCAAGAATATAAAGGATGGATGGAATTCGTGTGATTAACAAAGGACTAAATTGCAAAACAAGTAACTGCTTTTAACTTAAATTTAGGTAAGTTTTTTTCTTAATAAGTAATAAAATGTTTGATTTTTGTTTAAAACTACATTTATTAAAATTAATTAACATTAATTAAATAAAAATAAAAGGTTATTCATAGAATCTCTTAAACAAAGCTTTAAGTATAGATAAATAAGTTTTAAAGCAGGAAATAAAGAGTGCATAACATGTTCAGTTTGATCTATAGTATAATATAACCATGAATAGACAAACGGCCAGCGTTTGCAGATTATTGAATTTTATTATCAAAGTGCATCGTGCACTTCTTCCATATTATGGTAATTTTGGGCCACCATCTGATACTTTCGCAAAGAAATTCACAATAACAATGCTCTCCAGAATTTACAGCTTTATCTCCCTCATTTATGTCAAAATCTCTCTTTCTGTCATTTCGCATGTGATTTCATGTGCCCATAAAGTCCTGCATTCTGGGCAAATGATTTTCTGCATATGGAGCATACATACGATTTTTCTCCCGTATGTATTTTCAAATGCTGTGTATAATTCGATTTACGCTGAAATCGAGCTTTGCAAACATTACACTCATAAGGCTTTAGATTCGTATGCACCAGCTGATGATCCTTTAGTTGAGAGTGGCTAAAGAAACATTTTCCACATATCTCACATTTAAAATCTCTCTGATTTGTATGCCGTTTCATGTGAGCTGTCAAATAGCACTGAGCCGTTAAGACTTTATCACAAATCGGACAGCTGTAGGTTTTCGCATCACAATGATACAATTTCGTGTGCAAACGTCTCGAATGCAGAGAGTGAAAATATTCTTCACAAAATTTACACTTGTAGGGATTTTCACCGGAATGCAAACGTTTGTGCACCGACAAATAGTTGCGAAAACGGAATCCCTTGCCGCATATATCACAAATATAAGGTTTCTCATTGGTGTGCGTAATACAGTGGATTTTCAATTTGTTATACTGTCGGAAACGCATGCCGCACTCTTCACATTGGAAGGGCTTTTCGCCGGTATGTATCATCTTGTGTATGCGTAAATTATAGAGGTCGTTAAAGGTACGATTGCAGACATCACACTTGCCGGAGGTTCTTTTCTTTTTTCGCTTTTGCTGGCGTTCATGGTTGGAGAGTTTGCAGGGCTTGGTATAGGTTTTGATGTAGGCTGGAGAGTTTGTTGAAGTTGAGGCATTTTCTTTGCTGGAAATAGATAAAATATCTGTAGAGTTGTCGTTGTCAAGGGTTCTAGGATAACCTTCCAAAGAATTTAGAATGCCATTGGCATCAAATTCGTCAACTCTCAGGATCTGTAAGTAAATATTTAGATGTTAGTTACATTGAAAAAATAAGGAAATTTTAAGTGAATTTAAAATGTTTGTATTGAAATGAAGAATTAAGAGGTGATTTTAGGTGGTTTTTAAATTAACAACAATTTTGAAGCCTTTTTTATAAAATACTAGCTAAACCCGGTGTGCTTCGCTACCCCCTCTCCCCTCGTTATAAAATAAAATAAAGGGTATTTATATATTTATAAACATTTATTTATTTAATTTTAATGTATTTATTACAATGCTTTAGGTTTAGTTTGCCCATCAGGAGCATATACATGTACACGGGATATTAACCTTGAGCTTTGTTAACAGTCATCGCAAAAGCTAACCGAACAGGAAACTGCAATTGTTTAAAATCGAATGGTAAATCTGTTGGTAGCATTGAAATGCGTAGCAAAAGTACATCTGTACCTTTATAATTTCTTGTTATAATCGTCGCTTCTACTAAATTGTTTTTCAGTTTTTTTTTACTGCAAGTCGAGTGCCATTGCAAAGCCGTGGTGATCGATATTACGATATTACGCAGTAAAATAATTGGCACTCCAATTTTAAGTTGTAGCACATGTGGTGGAAAGTCTGGCACATCGAGTGAATTTAAGAACTCGTTTGTACAATCAAAACTTCATATAGCCTATTATTCCTTCCAGAGTCACAGTAACATGCTGTGAAAATTTCATCAAAATCAGCTCAGCGGTTTGATGAAACGTGATACGTTCAAACGTCTTTTAAAACAAATAGCAGTCACGAATACCACAAATTAAAGGTAAAATAAGTTAAAAATCAAATTGACTAAGTTTAAACTTACTTCTTATTAAATATTTCCTTTTCGATTTTGCAACAAAGATCTTAAGATATCATTAAAATTTGTGCTCTTTATTTTAAAAATTTATATTAATACTACCCAATGCTCTTTTTATCATTAATATCATTACTTGTAAACTTTAATTTGCTTTAAAGAGTATTTAAAAATATGCTGTTTTTAGACTGTAGTGTCTAAAAGTATGTTTGTCATTAAATTTGAAAAGACTCTGTTTTAAGTGAATGGTTTCTGTTATAAATAATTTGAAATTTCATTCAACCTTTTGTTTTTTATTTCATAATTTATTAGTAATACTAATAATATAATAATTTCAAAAATGCCACGTGACCACCTGCACGTTTCCTACCAGATTCTATTAAAATAATTTTCGCTCTAAACTATCTATTAATTTAAAAATTTTTACATTAAATACACGAAATGAAAATGTTAATTTGCTTAAAAGAGTACACCAATTTTAAGTTTTATGCCGCAATCAACAAAATGTAGTTCAAACGTTTGTCATTCAATTTGTTAAAGCTAGCAGTTTCAAGTGAATGATAGCTGTACGATGAAGAAGCTCAATCAAAACAATGCAATATAAACAATATATAACGGTAAATGATTGGAAGTAATGCCAATGCTTCATTTTACATGCACATTGGTGAGGAATTATTTCTAATTTTACTCTAATCTTTAATTATTTACTCTTACTAAAACACCCTGTTAAAATACCATCATAAAAATTGTTTGATATGTTTGACTCTTTATTAGTTTAAATCCTTATAAGGTCGTATAGTACTAATATGTGCTGTTAAAATAACCGGGTATTTTTTGAACCTCTTGACGTTAATCTAATTGATATATTAACGCAATTATTTCCTCTTTTTGCATATAAAAGATAAGATAATTAATAGATTTTATGTTATAATTTTAGTGCAGCGTAGTATACATACATACATAGATAAAATTTCGTTATGTCATGCTGACTGTAGGAAATTGAAAGCCTCGTAATAAATCTTTGCGAAAAAATAATCAATCCCTTAATTTAACATGTAATTTGTTTTTGATTTTATTTTTGGGAGAGAGAAATACAGTGTGTCAAGAATGACTTTTCCATTGAAATTATTTAATAGTTTTGGAATTTATTAAATAAAAAATTCTTCTTTTGTTACATTAAATGTTATTTTTAACTAATATACTTTTTTATACTATAAGCAAAAAAAACTCAGTGAAAAAGACACAAAAACAAAAATACAAGTTTTTGAGTTTCAAATAACTGTTTCACAACTCAATTTTTATTTGTTTTTGTAAAAAGTAATATGCCGTTATTAATGATTGGTTTTCTTTGTAATTTTACATCTCATTTGGTAGAGAAGTTTTGAAGTATTACGTCATTTAAATAGTAAATTTCAGAATTAAAAAAATACCAGGAAAACGATTATCTTACGACGTGATTCAATTGATTTCTTACAACCACCAATTATGGTCAAGTGCTCAGAAGCTATCAGAAAGGTTGTCGGTGTCAAGAAAAACCATTTATAATGTGCTTCATCGAGCTGAAAAAGAGGGTAGACTAGAATTAAAGCACGGATCATGTCGTACTACTAAAATAAATAAACGCACTGAGTGCTTAAATCTAAGAAAAGTTGTCCAGAACCCAAAGATTTCTACAAGGAGACTTGCGAAGGAACTTGTATAAGAGTGTAATGTTGTTGTTTCCCATGAAACTGTTCGACAGGTCTTATTAAAAAACAAATACTTTTCAAGAGCAGCTCGTAAAAAACCACTACTTTCAACATTTATTAGATGGTTTTGAATAAAAAATATAATTCTTTAAACCATATTTTATTATAACCCGCTTTACAAAAAAACTTCTTTAAAATTGTGCTAATTGTGCCCAAAAAAATTATTTAAATTTTAACATTAAGGAACTGATTAAATTTAATATAGCTGTTATTAGCAGCTAAATTTACGGGCAGGGCAAATATAATTTTATAAGTTTCTAATAAATTTCTTAATAATTTGTTTATTTTAAGTTGCAAACTCTTTGGTCTGGAAAATTAGCAGGCTTACCAGGCCTAAAAATATGTCATTACAGTATAAATCAGTTATTATAGATTATATTTAAATTTGGACCGCCCCAAAGACGCCATATATACATCTATATTTTAAATTATATTAACATTTAACCTGCCTTTTAAATGCCTCATTTTAATCTTGAACTGATTGGGTCAGGGTTATTATTGGTTCATAGCAATTAGATATAGATTTTAAAGTTGGTATTTAAAATATTTGCCTTAAATCTTTTAAAATCTTAAACTGTAGAAATTAACTTTTCAGTCTAAAGCATTTTTAATACATACATTATTGTCCAGCTTGAGGGTCAATAGTTTTATTAATTTCTTAACTAATCTCTCAAATTACGTTTGTCACATTTATCACTGTTGTTTTTTTGTTTGCAAATTTTTTTATAACCAAATGATAAAACGCTTTTTGTACACTTATTTCTTATTAAAGGGTTTTTCTGGTTTCTTTTTCACCTACCTCATCGATCTCCTTGAGAAACTCTTCACTGTGTTTCTCATAATCAGACTTTTTCATTCTCTCCAATTCTCCCACAAACAGCTCTTCGCTTTTCTTATCCATTAACTGTTCTTCATGCTCCTTTTTTATGCTAACGGCATGCATTTGCTCCACATGCAACAGAAAATCATCTATGGCGGTAAAATCTTTGCCGGAAGTAATATTTTCTTTGCCGCTACAAAGCTGACATGTGTAAACCATTTCTCCCTGTTCGTTCCATGAATAGTGGGCATAATCCATTATAATTCTATCATTGCTTAGGGATTTCTGATAGTACTCCAAATCAACGGAATCTTCTTGGTGTGTGGCGTCAGAGGGAAAGGCGGAATGTTTAAAACCTTTGATATACAAATCGAATTTATGTAATTCCGATAAAATATCATAACCGATAACTTCGTGTTCGTTAATGAAATCGATTAAGATTTTGGTGAAAATCAGAGACATATTTCTTTACTCCTTTGAAATTGGTGGTAAAAATTTGGGCGCTTTTTCTTGTTTCGTTTTAATTAACCAGTGCGTAGAGAAAAACTAAATATTTAAGTGGCCAAAATAATGACAAATAGCTAAGAGAAAGCTAAAAAGTATTAGCATTTTTTATTATTATTATTATTGTTTTTATTTATTGATAAGATAAGTTAGTTTTTGGTCATTTCTATTTTCCTAAAGTTCTTTAAATGTTTCCATGTATGTTGTTGCTGTTGTTGGCTGGGTATAGTGCACATGGCTGTTACAGATAACAGCGAAACACGAGGGTTTATCATAGCACCGAAATATTTTGCCAAATTTTTTATTTAAAATATGTAAGTATGTATGTACTTGTCATGTTGTGGCGGAATGTTTGTAAATTTTCCATTGGGGTTTTAACAATTATTAAAAAAAAAACAATAACGCAAGTAAACAATTTTCAGGGAATTGTTTAAAAGTTTAGTTTAGTTAAATGATAACGGGAGAGTAATTTCTTAAGAGCTTTCGGATTTAATTAAAAACACCTACAATTTAGAAAAATATATGAAATCTTTAATTATGTCGTTAGAACGATAAAATTCAATGTTTAATAATGAATAATATTTATAGCTTAGCTTTAAAATTTTCTTGTACAAATTGTTTAAATTTATTTAGTAGTTTACCAAGTTTTTGTTATAAACCATTTATTTAGTTTTCGTAAAAATGGTAGCGTATGATTAATATTATTTATGATATATTTTTTACAGGGTGTATTTTAGTTTGTATATAAACAAGGTGCTTTCTGTAAGAATTTTCAGATAGCTTAGGTAGTGCTGTATAATTTCCTTATACTTTTCAATAAAAAAGATTTAATAGTTTATTAGTTTTTATTCACCCCTATAGTGAATAAAAATTCCACATGAAATTTGTTCCCTTTTATTTTTTTAACATTGAATTTTAATAGGAAAAATGTGAAAAGGGAACAAATTTCATGTGGAATTTTTATTCACGATAGGGGTGATTATAAACCAATTATTGAGCTAGCAGCTCTGTGGTGCGTATGATTAATATTAATTATAAGGTAATTTTGGAAATTTCTATCTAACTTCTAAACTAATTAAGCAAATGCAAAATTATAAAAAAGGGTTTAATAATAAACATTCAAGACTATTTATTTGCAATGAACTCTCAGAAACGTAAACTAATTTTTACCGAGGGTGTTCACGTTTTAGATCGCATTTTTCTATAACATATTTTAGTTTCTTATCTTTTATAAAGTAAGTTTGTTATTTTTCACCTATGAAACATGTTTTGATGCTAGTTTTTGTAAGTTCCTGCCAAATTTTAATATACTACATAGCTACTATGGTTTGCAAAAGTGTTTCTAAGATATTGATTTCTAAATTATGTTATTGAATTCATCAAAAATAGAGGTTAGCTGAATTTAAACTACGATAATTATAAATTTGTTTATTTATCATGCAACAAAAGTTGTTTACAACAAACAAACTATGCAATTCTTCTGCGGGGAATCCCAACATTTTTAAGTAAGCTTACAAAATTGAATTTTAACGTTTGAAAAAAAGTTCTCGTTTTATAGCCTTCAGCCTATGTTTACGTTTTAGAGTAGTCAATGTAAAAAACAAAATGTTCATGTTTTTGGATAGTTCATGTTACTGGATGTTCACGTTTCTGCGAGTTCACTGTACTTTAAATTATGTTATGAAGGGTATATATAAGTTTGTCATTCCGTTTGTAATTTCCACAATATAATTTTCCGACCCTATAAAGTATATATATTCTGGATCCTTATAGATAGCGGAGTCGATTAAGCCATGTCCGTCTGTCTGGATGTTGAAATGAGTTTTTTGAAGTCCCCAGATATCTTCGGGATCAAAATTTTCAATAATTCTGTCAGAAATGCTTTCGAGAAGTTTGCTATTTAAAATCAGTAAAATCGGTTTAGGCCAACCAGAGTTATGGACCAATATGTGAGACAACCTCCATAAAAATTTGATATTTTTTGTCCATTTTATTGCAATATTTTGAAGTATATTGCAGATAATACCATGAAATTCTGTATACGTTGTTTTTATGATAAAAGAAGAAAGTGTGCGGAAAATAGTATGAATCGGTCCATGATTTCTCATAGCGCTCATACAAAAATCTTCCCGAAATAGGCGTGACCGCCAACAAATTTTTTTTTTGCTGGCATCTCCTCTAAAAGCCTTATTTGATGAAGTTTTTTTTTTTTTTTTAGCAAAGTCACTAATACCGAATTATTCCCCTTTTTTATGCTCTGTTTGTTAAATTACACTCAAGATTATTATGAACATCAGACAAACTCTGTAAATTATGGTAAGAATAGGTAATTAAATCAATTAAAAATGGTGAAAATTAGACAAAATTTCAAAATATTTAACATAAATTCTGTTGGTCGTAAAATTGTCTTTCAAACAATATATAAAATACTAATAAAATTTGCACTAAAACTGAATAGAAAACACAGAATAACGATATTTTAGTTCTATAACCAGTGTAGTTTTTGTATTTCTTATTACGTTTAGGTGGAGGGTATTTAAGATTCGGCACAGCCGAATATAGTACTCTTACTTGATACTCTATGGGCCAGTATCAATCAAATAAATTCTTAATCATTAATCTTAATGATTTAAAAGTGTCAATAACGACAACATTTAAGGCTGGTTTGATAATTAATAATAACTTTTAAATAACTGTCTTCAGGAAAAATCTTAAAGTCAAACAAGGCAGTAATAAAATTTTTAGAATATCTAGTTGAAATTTTTACTATGTAATTGAATGTTTAAAGATGATTTTATGTTAATGTTGACTGCGACAAATGGTTCATACGTTGAGTTTAATTTTTATTATACTCTCTTCAACATATGGGCCAGTATCAATCAAATAAATTCTTCAATGTTAGCTTACAGTGCTTCAACGTCGTTTTGTGCTTGTCCGTATAGATATGAATATAGCTCCATACAAAATAAGCTAAAGGTGTTAAATCTTACAATCTAGTTGGCCACTTGACCGGTCCCAAACGTAAAATAAGCTGTTCACTGAACTAGCCTATCAATTAAGCCATTGTTTCGCGTGCTATGTATGTGACGTTTTGTTGAAACCATATGTCAGCCAAGTCCAGTCGTTTCGTATATACTCTAATCTATAGTCTAGTCTATTGTCTCGTCTACAATCTAGTGTATTGACTAGCCTATTGTTTCATCTATAGTCTAGTCTATTGTCTCCTTTGTCGTCTCGTCTATTGTGTAGTCCCTTGTCTCATCTATAATCCAATATATAGTCTCCTCATTAGTATAGTATGTAGTCTCCTCAATAGTCTAGTCTATTGTCTTCTCAGTCGTCTTGTCTATAGTAAATTTCCTATTCATACGTGACGTGATTAACCAAATAAGATCGCCATTTTGCCAAAATATGTTTTAAAATTTTGATAAAAGAGTTGGCATCTGTTTTTGTGGTTCGCTAAAATTTTTCATTTTTAATAGTCAAAACTTACTCTTGCCAATACACTAGAAATATAAATGATTTTCTTATGAATTCTTCGTTTTATTTTGTTTTGAAAAACCAAGTCCTTGTTGGAAAACTCTGCACCCTTAGCTCAATACAATTTCATAAAAAAAAAACTTTTTTTTTATAATTTTGGCATTGATGATTTTTTATTATTATTAGAGTATTTTAAATGTAAAGGCAACAACAAATATTTTGTTTTATTAATTTATTTATTAAAATACTAAATTACTACATACGAAAAATTATAATAATCAGGGGCCAACTTACCGCATTCGTGATCGAATGAGCTATCGTATCAAAAATGATTTCGATATCGAAATTATGATAAAATGTAATAAATTTCTTGCTCGATAACGAATGCCATAATCTCAAATAAGAAAATTACGATCAATTTTACTCGATATCGAATGCGGTAATTTGGCCCCAGGCATGTGATGGAAATCGAAAACGAATCAGTTTTGGAAATACATATTAATGCATCTATAATCTAATTTTTAAAATTTTTGTTTTAAGATTCTCTTTAGTAGCCCAATCAATATCTTTATATTTTACTAGCTGACCTGGCAAACGTTGCTTTGTCTTCAAAGCAGAAATAATAGATTTTTAATTTGTGATTTGGTTGGTATGGGAGGTACCAAGCCCCTTTGTACAATCCCGCCCATATTTGCAGCAGCACTTAAAAAATGCACACCAAACCGACGTACAAAATTTTTTTCAAATACCGTTATCAGGAGCAGAAATAATATATTTTTAATTTGTGGTTTGTATGGGTGGTACTACCATGCCCCTTTGTCTAAATCTAAACCACCCGGAGCGTCACCCAAACGCATACAAAAAAATTTATGCAAATCGGTCCAGCCGTTTAGGAGGAGTTCAGTCACAACACACGTACAGTAGAATTATATATACGTATGTATAAAGATGTGATAAAGGTTTTTCAATACAGAAATGTTAGGAAAACATTGCCTTCTAAAACTCATTCGTTTTCGATTTCCATCACATGCCTGATTTTTATATGTATAGTGTTTATTTTCCTTTTCAAAACTATACATAGTACAAAAACTTTTCAACAGAAAGCAGGCGGGTTACTTTGTAAGTCGTTTCGGAAAGAAAGTCGTTCGAATTTGTATACTTTATACATTGTATTTCATAAATTTTGCTTTGGAATCGAAATACACAATACAAACAAAACAAAATATTTTTAGTTTTTTTTCATTGCACTGTAGAAATTATAAAACAAAACCTCATGGATTTTAATTTCAATTAACAAAGTAAGCTTAATTTACAACAAAACTTCTATAAACTTTAAAATTTTTAGTTTGTTACAGCTGCTCTCAAAAAAAACTAATCTTCTCAAATTTAAAGAAACCCAAAATGAAATGTTGTTGTTTCTTTTTTTGTAGTAAATTATAAAAATTTAAAAGTTAAGTATAACTAAATTAGTAAAAACAATTTAAGTAGCTATATGTTAGTATTAGCAGAAGGTAAGAAAGCAAAGCAATTTATTCATTACTATCTATGGTTATTTCATAAACTAATTCCTCATCATCGGCCACATCATCTGTGGTGATTTCCTCAATTTTATGATGCTGCAGCAGATCTGTATTTAATATAAATTGACCGGCATGATCCGGATGTTGTGTAGGTGAGGATGATATTAAATGTTTATAATCACATTCATCTATAATTTGTACTGTTTCTATGGTATCATCTGTATCTGTGTTGTGCAGCAACTGTTGCTGGTGCAGCAGGTGCTGTTCGTTTGAGTTTTGTGAATATTGTTGACTGTTATCATCTTCTATTAGTATTTCTTGCTGGCTTTGTTCGGCTTGTTGTAAATGTTGTTGTTCTTCCTCTTGCTGTTGCTGCTGGCCCTCCTCTTCCAATTTTCGCCTGGTGTTGTTGCGACACTGTATGGAGCGTTTGTGGGCATCGAAATAATTGATATCCGTAAATTCTTCATTGCAAATATGACACTCAAAGTGTGTCTGATGCAGATGATATTGTTTGCGATGCCGAGCCATTTTGTGGGCATCACGACACTGCATGCCACAGAATGGACACACAATAATGCGCCTTTTGCCCATGTGCACGGCCCTTATGTGTTCCTGAAGACTAAAATTCTTATAGTATGACTTGGGACAGACGTCACACTTGAAGCGTCGTTTCTTTTCGTGCGTGGCTTCTCGATGTCTTTTCAGTTGAGTATTTTGGGCAAATGTTTTGCCACACACTTCGCAGATGTGGTCCTTTTCCTGGTGACGTCGTTGATTGTGCACCCGTAAGTCCTGTTTGGTGGAGAAATACAATTTGCACAGTTCACATACATAGGGCCGTATGCCCATGTGTCGACGGGCATGACCGGCTAAATATTTGCAATCTTTGTAGGTTTCTTCGCAGTAAATGCACTGATAACGATTTGTGCCTGGCACCAGGTGAGTCTTAAGATGGGCGGTAATTTTACCTCTATTCATAACATCCGGGCAAATGCCACATTCCATGGGTAACTTCTCATCGGCCTCAGTGTTGGATATGGAAAATTCTACTATGGGTGTGCCATCGGGATCATAGTCAACTACTGTGGCCACTAGCTCATCATATAACATATATTTTCTTGCCACCCCTTTTGGACCCTTATCTTCGGGACAAGGTTGGGGTGGAGGTTTTTTAACTCTTTCCTTTTCTTTTTCCGCTCTCACTTTTTCTTCTTTATCAGGTGTAACCGATTCTGGCTCTTCTTCATGCTCTTCCACCTCCTCTAAGCCTACTTCTTCGTATTCGATATCTTGGAACTCTTCTTCCTGGTCATAACCATTCGCCGTATCCTCATCTATCAAATGATCTTCTTCAACATCTTGATCCATATATTCCTCCTTCATAGGTTTCTGTAGCTCCTCTTCTTCTTCCAGCACCTCGGCTTTAATATCCAATGCTGGATCCTCTATCAAAACTTGATCTACGTCATCTTCCAATTCTTCCACAATTTCGTAATCGTTATCATAAAGATAACCATCGCCTTGCAAATGATCTGTGTTGTGGTCATTTAGTATTTGGGGGTCACCGTGTACCAGCTCATTAGCATCAACCACATCATCTTCCTCACTATCATCAGCAATTTCAATACAATCGCGTGCAAATTCATATTCAATATATTCATCCATATCTTCGGCTGTGTCACACATTTCACTCAGTTTCTATTATCTCTACACTCTTTTTTGTGGCTTCCTTAATATTTCTTTTAGTTAAATAAATTAAATTTATTATGTTTTTTGTCTATTTTATACAACAAAAGAGTGGAATTGCCTTGTAAAAGAAATTTCTGCGCGTTTTTCTTCTTTTTCTTAAAATTCGTTTTTTTTACTTACAGGCGTCAGCAAATGTCAAATACTTTGTTGTTTTCTTGTTGTCTTTCGTTTTCATTCACAATATTGTGCCAATTTCTTGTTATCATATGTCAAATGTCATTCAAATGGTTTGTTTATATATTGTTAAGCGCTGGCACTGAGAGAAATTTTTGTTCAAAAGTTGTAATATTTTCAAAGAAATTTATTTGTTTTGTTGAAAAATTGATTTTTAAAGAAATTGTCAACTGAAATTGCATTCATTTTTTTTCATTCATCCATTTACAATAGTTTTAATAATGGTTTTTATATAATTTAACTTTTTTTAATAAAATTAAAATTTTGTTTTCAAAAAATATATATACATACATATATTAAATATTGAACTTTTGTTTTTTATTATTATTATATATATACATACTTAATCCTAATTAAAGAAGCAAAAACTAGCGTAGGACATTTATATATTTTTTTATTTTTTGTTTAATTGCAAAACATATGTTTATATGACAAAGCTAACATATTTTTGTTTTAATGAAAAAATTGTTCATTCTACACATTTTCTTGCTGTCATTTTTTTGATGGTCATTTACCCCCTTATTCAAAAACGATTATTAAATTTAAAAAACGTTTATTAAGCAAATTTTTATATGCAAATCTGTCTAAATAAACGTTTGTTAAATTTAATAATCGTTTTTGAATAAGGGGGTTAGACATTTAGTGATTGTTTCACAATGTGGCCATGGTGCAATTTAGTTGGCAGTGCACCAGTTGACCAAAATAAAACAAAAAAGTGCGATACAACATACTTTTTATACCTTTTCTTATATATTCAAATTTTGGCATCATTTATGAAGTCTGCGAGCAATTTGAGAACATTTATATCTTTACTTTTCAGAAGATCCAGTAGATTGTTATAAGCATTGAAGAACGAAAAGTTTGGTCTTAGGTTAGAGTATTTATTGCATTCGAATATTACAAGATTATCTGTTGTATATGACAAATATCACATATACATACTTATGTATGTTCAGCATTTATTTGTTTCAGGTAAGTCTTACCATGCAAGTCCTGTAAAACGACGATTTATAACTTTTATATATTTATGCCCTTATTCACAAAACTTACAACAGGTTTATAAAGCAAATTTTGTATGGACATTTTCTTCATAAACCTGTTGTAAGTTTTTATGAATAAGGGGGTTAGCATGTAGGTTGATAGAATCAAACCAGTGTTTCCGTGTAAGTTCTGGGAAAATTTTGAAAAACCAATTTTCCTTTAAAAGCGATATTCTTACAACAACAAGCGTATCCATGGCGGTAATTTCATATAAAAGTTGTTGTTAAGGTTTAATTTTTTCATGTTCATCGACCCCAATATTCTCCTGATCCTCTAAATCGTATTCATTGACTATTTCGTCGTGCATATCATGGGTAATCTCTTCCACCACGACCTCTTGCTGTTCCAATTTTTTTCCGCGATTCTGGGTCTTTATGCTCTTTGTTGAAAATGTGTGTTATTTCCACTGGTCATTCTTAAAAAATATTAAATAATTTTTGTGGTTTATTAAAAATAATAAAATGTAATTTTATTTGTTCTTTCGATAAACAATTTTGAATTGACAATTTTTTAATAATCTTTCAACTCCTCTTCTTCGTATTCTATATCTTGGAACTCATCTTCCGGGCAATAACCAAACGCCGTATTCTCAACTATCAAATGGTCTTCTTCAGCATGTCGATCCATATACTCTTCATCTGCCAAAATTTGATCGTAATCGTTAACGTCATCATAGATATAACCATCGTCTTGCAAATAGTCAGTTAGTATTTGGGGGTCACCGTGTGTGTACCAGCTCATTATAATCATCCATACCATCATCTTCCTCCCAATCATATGCAATATATACACCTGTGTCACACATTTCACTCAGTGTCTAATATGTATCTCTACACCCTTTTCTGTGGCTTCCTTAATATTTCTTTTAGTTAAATAAATTAAATTTATTATGTTAAAAATTAAAATAAATTAAAATTCGTTTGTTTTTACTTACAGGCGTCAGTAAATGTCAAATACTTTGTGGCTCTTTGTTATTTTTTTTTAAATTCATTTGGGCCAAAGCTGGTGTCAGTGTGACCAGATCTCATGAAGTTAAGCGGCTAAATCAGTTCAAAAATAAGCTAAAATATGCTAAAACTCATTTTAAAATGCTAAAAAATGTACTAAATTTTTTAAAATAATTTTTTGAAATTTGAGGTACGCATGATTAAAAAAATATAGAATATAGAACAAAACTAATTAAGTTTCTCTTCATGAGTCTAATGAGTAATTTTTATACAATTTTTTCATAATTTTTTTTTTACTGTAACAGGCATTAATTAAGTCTTCTGTAATTTGAAAACATTTTAATCCACATCTTATATAAATGATGGAATTCATGGTATTTATTTGCGCCCATATATAGCTCAATTCCGAAAATCACTACTACGACCATAAATATCCTAAAAATATTGGTATCAAATGCAATTAAGAATCAGAAATCTTGGCACCTAATTGTATAACGATTGGTCGATAAATAGTAATAACTCCCATATAAGAACCACTTCTGAAAATCACTTTAACATGCATACATTTTTTAAAGTGTTTATATCCAGATACAATTTAACTCAAACTATATTTATATTCTTAGAAGTCATGCCACAAATTTGTTAATGATCGGTCCATAATAGATCCCATATAGAGACCTCTTCTAAAAAACTGTTATTCACATATACTGGGTGTAGGGTATTATATACTCGGACTTGACTGACTATACTTTCTTACTTGGTTTTTATAGAATTCATTTCACTAAATATACGTCTAACTTTCGAATTACTAAATGACAAAACATATTTATGAAAAAAGATGAATAGATGTTTTCATACAAAGCATTCTAGTGCCCACTAACTTGCATCCAAAATTCTACAGTTAAGTTTTGATTTTTCCACATATATATGTATATGAAGTTAATTTTTGCTATATGCAAGACTTGTAGCGTCATCTGTTGATAAATTTGTCATATATTCTTTAAAATGTTCATATAATTTTCTTTATTTTCAAGATTCTTTCAACAGCAAAAAAATTTGTATTTTTAAAATTTTAACAGGGTAAAAAATGATAAACATATTATTAAAAATGCTAAATAAAATGCCAAATGTAAAATTTTGCAGTTAAATCGAAATAAACTAAGCTAAATTTAACCGCAAAAATGATCACACTGCATGGTGTACCTATACAAGGTGAGTAGCACAGCTCACTGACTTTGTTTACAATTTACTGATGTCAAAAGTAATACTTTTTCAAGTTTTTTTTTGACAGTAGTACATTATTTTACACAAACAAAATGCCTGTATAGTTACACCATGCACCAAAGGAAACTATTTATTTACCCCCTTATTCAAAAACGATTATTAAATTTAACAAACGTTTATTAAGACAGATTTGCATATAAAAATTTGCTTAATAAACGTTTGTTAAATTTAATAATCGTTTTTGAATAAGGTTAACCCCCTGTGGTGGTAACAATTTTAAAGAAATGGCTTTTGTTGTGAACATTTTTTAACAAATTATAACGTTCTGGTTTTTCTTATTGCACAATTCACAATAGTTTTAAGAATGATTTTTATTTAATTAAATTTGAAACTTGTTTGTTTTCAAAAAATATATATTTTATTACAAATATTTAACGTTTGCGGTTTGTTTTTATTATACATAAACTTAATCTTAATTAGAGAAGCAAAAACTAGCGTACGACTTTTATAACTTATCAAAGTAAACATGAAATCCTCAAAATCCATTTAAAATTATGTATGTAGTCTTTTAAGCGTTATCCATGGCGGCAATTTCATATAGAAGTTGTTGTTCAGCTTTAACCTTTTCATGTTCATCAACTTCGATATTCTCCTGATCCTCCAAGTCCTCAATATCATGTTCATTGACTATTTCGTCGTGCATATCATGAGTAATCTCTTCCACCACTACCTCTTGCTGTTCCAATTGCTCGTGTTTGTATTCATTTTGCCCAAGTTGTTGCTCGTCCTCTTCCTCCACAACTACTTGTTGCTGGTGATACATCTGGCTCTGATCGAGTTGTTCTTCATATTGGAATTGTTGCAGTTGGTCGGGTAATATGGTTTGGTCCTGCTGTTGCTGCAGTTCGAGTTCTTCAAAGTTGTCCGGTTTCTGTTGGAACAAATGACGTCCCAATTTCTTGCGACACTGCAGCGAACGCCGATGAGCATCAAAGAAATCTATATGATTGAATTCCAGTCCACAAACGCGACACTCAAATTTGCCCTGATTTAAATGCATGTCTTTGCGATGTTGGGCCAATTTGTGCGTGTCTTTAAAGCGTAAATCACAAAAGGGACAATCGAGTAAACGTCTGTCGCCATAGTGCACATTGCGTACATGTTCGGTCATGGCATATTTGCGTAAAAATTTCTTACCACAATGTTCACACTCATAGTTGCGCTGTTGTTCGTGTACAAGCAGGCGATGATGGCGCAGTGAGGTGTTTTGAGCAAATGTTTTGCCACACTGTTCACAAATGTGCTCCTTGGCCAGATGACGTCGTTGTTCATGCACTTTTAAATCCTGTTTAGTGCAATAGTACATTTTGCAAGGTACACACACATAGGGTCGTATACCCATATGCCTTCTAGCATGACCGGCCGCATATGCACGGGTCACAAAATCATCTTCACAGTAAATACACTTATAACGTTTTGTACCCGCCTTTAGATGAGTTTTCAAATGAGCTTCCAGTTTAGATTTGTGCATTATGTCGGGACACACGCCACACTCCACGGGTAAACGTTCTGCCTCGCGGTCATCAGCCACCATAGAAAATTCCACTATAGGCGAACTGTCCTCATCATCATAGTCTACTATTTCCGCACATATGCCATCGAATAGCATAAACTTACGCGGCACTCGTGGCAAATTTAATCTTTTACGTTTCTTCTCTAATTCGGCCCATAATTGCTGTGGTGTAGGCGGTTCTTCTATGACTTCTTCGTGCTGATAAACTTCCAGCTGCTCGCCACTTTCTTCGTCCATAATATCGTGCACCTCTTCCACCATCATCATCTGACCATCTTCGGTTATCATCATTGTAGTATCATCATCATGTCCCACTACTTCGCTGGTTTCTATCAACTCTTGGCCATCGGACAAAAATATAACACTGCCATCTTCACATTGTTCCAATTCTTCGCCCTCGGCCAGTACCACATAGTCGGATGCATCAACAGCTATATACTCAGTATCTTCAACAATGGACTCAGTTTCGCTCATAGTAATCGAAATTTTGTATTTTCAAAAATATTTCACCGATGATTTTTGTGTAAAAATAATTGCGGCAGGAAAATTTTACCAACGCTGCCTTTAATGCTAGTGATATGAGAAAATTAAGCTGAAACTCGAGTATTCTTAAATGAAACGATTACTCAAGTAAAATGTATGCCAACAATATTTGTAGAGAAATAAAATTCATAGCAACAGACAATCCAAAACATAAAAAAGTAAATATTAGTTTTGTAATACCGATTTTTATTCATTTAAAATAATAAGATTTAATAATACTGTTTTACAGAATATTGTACATTTTGCTTGATTACTCTCATAATTAAGTAATCGTTATGTTTATAGACACAATCCTTGGTTATTCACAATAATCGGCCAAATGTTTTATATTCACAATAGTGTTTAATGTCAGTGGAATTGTGTGTATGAGAGAAGTTAAACACAATACGGAGCAATTTTTGGTTTTAATTAAAAGAGTTTTGTTTATTAATTAAATTAAATAAATAACAAATATGTGTTAACAAGGTTGCTATAATTTAAGAAAAATATTATATATGTATCATATCATTAAATAGTGACATTTTGTTTGAAGTTCTTCAAAAAATTAAAAAAGCGCCAAAATTATTTTTGATAGGTAAATGCTTTTATTATTTTTTTTCATCTATGTAGGTATGTAATATAGGTACATATAAATAAATAACCTTACTCTTTAAAAGTTACATTTTGTCAGAAAAGCAACAAGTTATTTTGAAACAATGTAGGTACTAGATTAATTTCCTGTAAAACCTGCAAATCTAACTAATTCTGGAACAAAGCTTTTACTTATTAAAGAGAAGCAATTTGTACGTGATCGTTAAAACCAAGGACTTCCGCTTCTAATGCAAACAAAATCTTTATGTATCTTCTGTGGAGGAGTATTTCTGTAATATTTATTTTTTTTGACGTTTTCATGAATTGTTGTACCTGGCCAGTTATTATTAATCATGATTCAGACTTCCCTGAGCTGTTTGAAGCTGATGATATCGTTCCGGTATGAAGTTTCTATTATCGGAGAACTAGTGGTTTAATATGGGGAGCATTTCTGTGAAGTTTACTGGTTTCGCCGTTAGATGGTGTTATAGTGTTAGAATTCCATGGCCAGTCACCTATTATGAATCATGATTCGCTTAGCGGATTTATGCTGATGATGTTGTGCCGCCTCGAAGTTTAAGTTATTGTAGAGGCAAGTGTTTCAATACAACGCCTTTAGACTATTTTTGTGGGCAATGTTTTCAAATAAAAAATAATCCAAAGGCCCCTCTAAATTTCCTTAAAAAAGACTTTAAAATAAAAAAATTAGTTTTCAGCAGAACAAAGAGTATGTACCTATGTATATAAGATACAACTTGTTTCAAAAAATTGTTTGTAAATTTTCTTTTTGATTTCATTTTTATTAAATTACCTTGTTTTAAAAAAGCAATTATATTTTTCAACAAAATAACAGTAGTAGTTGTCTTAAAAATTGAATCCCGTTTTTTACCTCAACTCTCTAATAGTTGGCAATACGAATTTTAAGAAGTAACGTCAAATACATTAAAATTAAGTTTGTGTCTCAGAGGCCCTTTAGACGATGCAATTTTGCATGCAATTGATGTTTGTGGGCGAACGGGGGAGAGAAGCATGATGGGTTTGTCATGCAATTTTTTGACATTTCCTTTTACCATCGTTTGTGTTTTACTTATTTTGTTTTATTCTTATTCTGACTTTGAAGTGTGCGTTATAAAAATTAATGCGCAAGAACATTTTCAATTACTTCTGTATTAAAATCTTCCAATTTTTATATTTTTATAAAGTTGTATTGTATTTATGTATATGTATGTATGTATATATGTACATACATATATTTTTTGATTATTATATTTACATATACATACATATGTATTTTAAAATTTTGTTTTCTTTGTTGCGAATGAAAAACTAAAGAGAAATGTGTAATTAAACGTCAAAAAATTTCATGGCTTCTTGCTCGTAAAATTGCATCGTATAAGTGCACAACATTTTACGTAGCAATTTTAAAAGAGAATGGAAAAAATTGCATGCAATTAATTGCATCGTCTTAACCTGCCTTTACACATGCAAGTACTTGCATGCGAGTACTGTGTACGTATTATATACGAAAACTTATTCAAAAAACTCTAGTAGCTCTGCAAGTGAAAAAAAAGTGTGAATGTATTGACTTTTTCGAACTTGAACTTGCATGTGTAAATGCCGGGTTAAGGGCCTCTATATTTAAAAGTCAGCCATATTGAGGTTTGTTCCTTAAGTCTTTGATATTTAAATTTCTTTCCAGTGAAAATTGAGGCAGAGTGAGGTTTGTTTCTTAAGTCTTTGTTGTTTATATTTGAAATAACCGCCATTTATAAAATTTTTTCATAAATCTTTCCTATTTTAGTAGCAAATTAAGTTCATATTTTATAAATAAAAAAAAAAAATATTAAGGCTTTTAGGAAATTAAATAATTACTTTTTATTTAGCTATGGATATTTTACTTTAAATAACAAAATTTTGGACGTCAGTAGTTTTTTTTTAGGTTAAATGATTTTTTTAGATTAAAACCATACTAATTATTTGCATATTTTGTAATAAATGTCATAAAATTTATGAATTTATAACTTAAAAATATTATTTTATATTTATCTCTGGATAAGATAAATTGTTGATGTTATTTATTAAAATTTTACGTTATTGTATAGATTTACTGCCGTATCCATAAACAATAAAGTAGGTTTGAAGTGTGCTTTTAGACAAAATTTTCATACAAAACTTTCTTAAAGTACATTTGAAGTCTACTTTAATTTTTTATGAATAAGGGCATTAATCTATAATAGAGCTCTAAACATTTTTTCTTGTTTTTGTTTCTTAATTAATTTTATTGTTTTTCAGTTTTTTTCTTAATAAAGTTTTATAATAACAGTTAACCAAGTGTTTTTCTATACTTAATAAAAGAAATGGTATTAAAATATGTTTATTTTTTAAACCAGAACAGTGTCTTTTTGTTATCCAATTTCAGATCAAATGAGTGCTTAAACATTCAATTTAAACAGAATTTAACGGACATATAAGTTAGATAATAAAAAAATTAAAAATACATGTGAAGATAATTTACCGCTGAAAAAAAACACAACAACAGCATGAGCAACACCTCAACATTAAACCAACAACGTGCAATGAACGCTTTAAAGCAAAGGTTTTCAAAGTGTTGCAAAAGCCGGTCAAGTGTAGCAGTGGCACAAAAGGTTTATTATACGAGTACAACGGTTAAGTGAAACACAAAAAAAAGTAAAGTGATTTAAGTAAACAAAAACAACCACAATGTGCCACAAATCGTACAAGCCCAAACAACTTTATATAAAAAAAACCTCTTGAAAGAGCGCGTACAAAAAAAGTGTTTATGAGCTGGTCTTGTGTTTCGTTTTATGGTGTTGGTATGAAGAAGAGCATATAGATTGCTGTACGGACGGACGGACACATAGTTCAACCAAGGTAAGATGTTGTAAGTGTGTTTACATCTTTAATGTTTTCATATTAAGTTTAAGTTGGTGTGGCATATTCGTTTTCGTGTCTGTTGTTATAGAGTCTAATTAAAAAAAACTAAACTGAAGAATGAGCGAAACAAAAACGATCTTATTAAAGAGGCACTTAAAAGACAGGTGTTGTGTGTACAAACTGCGGTGGTCTTAACGGTCAATGCTACTGTAATTACTTTTAATAATCTGCTGGGTTTTTTTTTGGCTGGCGGCGGAACTTGGGGATATAAATATAATTTTGCATATTGTTGCTGCCTTTAAAACTTATTTTTCTATTTGTGGTAACTTTTATTTCAAATGCTCTGTATTTTCTCTTTCAGAATTAACCCTAAAGTTTTAGTTAGAAACAAAATTTAATTTTGAAGATTTTAAAGGGGAATTTTCATTGTATGTAATAAAACTAATACGAAATTATGCAAAGTAGGGCTTTTTAAAGAAATGAGTTTAATAAATAAAATCGCAGTTGCAATATTTTCATTAGATTTGGTTTAGAAAACAAGAAATAAGGACAAAAATAACTAAATTAAGAGAAACATTAGGAAGAGTAGATTTTCTTTATTTTCTAACTCATTCTCTTCCTTAAACAATTGGAGACACTGTTGTTAAGTTGAATAAAAAAAACAAACTGTTAAGTTTTAAGTTTGTGTCTTAAGTCTTTGTTGTTTACATATCCCTTATATTTAAAGGCATCCATATTGAAGTTTGTTTTTTAAGTCTTTGATGTTTACATTTCTTTATACTTGCAAGGATGTAATTTTGAAGGACAAAATTAAACAAAAACAGTTGCTTAGAGATAAAAAATAATAATTTTTACGATTTTAATTGAAAATGTTCTTAAAACTAATAAAATTAATTAGAATTTCCGCGAAATAGGGCTTCTTAAAAAATTAGTTTAACAAAATCTCATCAGTTGCTATTTTTTTACAATTTTGTTGTAAATTTTTTGTGGCGAAAAAATTGGGTAAAATTTGGTTTAGAAATAAACTAAAAGTAAAAAAAATTATAAGGAAATATATTTTATTTAATCGAAAGTCAATTTTTTATATAAAAATCCTATTTAACTTTTTGTTAATAAAACTATTTATCAAAAACGTTACAATTTATTTATATATGTATGTAGACTTATATTGAAGAAATATTCAATACATATTAATTTTTAAATATTATAAACCATATAATTGATTTGTAGCGTTATATATCTTATATAAATATCCCGTACAATTTTTCAATGAAAATTATTGTTATAAATTAATTCTAACACAAAATAATCTTAAAATTTAAACCTGGTTCACACTCATCAGTTCTGACTGTCAAGTCAAGTTATTTTTCAATGAGAAGGAAAGAGAACATTATCTTTTATCTTTTTCCTAATAACTTGACTTGACAGTCAGAACTGATGAGTGTGAAACAGGACTTACTATTTTTCTGCCCACCAAACTGCCACTTGTTACATTTAACGGTTAAATATTCCACAAAACTGTGGCTACTTTGTCACTCCATCATTTTTCATTAATTTTTTTTTACATTTTTGCAGTTTGAGTGTTGGCAGGTATGTGTGTGTGTGAGTGAGTTTTTTGTCTGTTAGTTCGCAAGTGTTGGCAACTTCTAAAGTTGTTGTTATTGCTGTTTGTTATTGTTTTAGATTACTACTATTGCTGCTGTTTATGATTTTTCTTCTACCCAGTAAAAAAAAAAACAACAACAATAACAATAAAAAACAAGCCTCCCGTTTTGTTTACATTTCTTGTTTACTTTTTCTACTGTTATTATTATAATAATGTTGTTGTTTTTTGTACTACAACCACAACTAATACTACCAAACATCATTATGTTTTAAGTGAGTGTGTTACCATAATGATGAGTATTTTCAATGATCATCATTTTCTTTTTAGAGCTGATGATGATGATAATAGTTTTATGGTGTTGTGTACCGTTGCTTCTTAGCTTGTTTAAGTGATAAGCTTTTGTTATTACAGTTTTAAACGCGCTTGCGAGTGGTTATACAAATATTTCTTATGCGCCTGCGTTTTGCAGCCAATACCTCTTTAGTTAAACGTGTCTCGTCTAGTAGTGTAAATTTCGCATTACGCCAAAAGTGCATAAAAGAAAAAAAAGAACAAAAGAAAATAATAATAAAACAACGTTGTCTTATTATTTAGTTGCGGTAATATTTTTGTACGTATATTTTATATGTTTAACGTTGTCGTCTTTATCATCAACTTTAAAGTCTTTGTGTCTTGGTCGTTTGTTAACATTCCGTTTTATTTCTGTGTTTAATTTAAACATCTAAAGTGTATTTTTTAGTTGTTGTTCATACAATATTGATGTTGATGCCGGTTTAAAATTGTGTCAATTCTAAGTGGAACATACTATATTAGTGTACCGGTTGTCCAGGCTCAGCTGTGGCTTAGTCAAGTCTTCAAGTGTTCTTGAAAGTGTGTTACAAATTGTTTATTACTATTTTCATCAACAAGAATTTGTCCATATTGTTCAATTTAAAATCCAAAGAAATTTTGTGCAAATTAATTCGGAAAAAATATGTATGTTTGGTATAAAAAATCAGGAAAAAATTTGCTATAAATTGGATCTAACAATTATTAATCAATCAGCTGTTGCCTTAAATGGTTTTATAAATTGGTAAGACTTTTATATAAAATTTTTATGGGCATTAAGTAAAATAAACCGTTAGAAATTCGTAAGATTTAATTTAGGAAAAAACGTAAAATTTTTATTTTTTAGAGGATAATTGAACTTGGTGGTAAAATTATGTGAGAACAGTGAAAATTATGACTTGTTAGCAAATTGTAAAGAAGATTTGAGTTAAATCTATTTAGTTATGTGAATGATTGATTGGTTTATTAACTTTTGTGTTCAATTTATACTAAGCAGTTTAGTATTTGTACTAAATTGCAGTGTCATTAAATGTTTGTTATACATAACAATAATTTACAACAAGAATTTTGCAAACTTAAACATTTCTTTATAAATAATGTTGAAAAAAATTTACCATATTCTATAAATTGGAGAAATTACAAAGAAATACAAAAACACAAAGCTTAAATAGTCAATTAATTAAAGACAAATTTCGGTTTTCGCTATTTTCTAGCTCATTCTAATCCTCTTAATCCTTAAATAATTGACATCACTGGTTTAACATGAAAAAGTAGTAAATAAGAACAAAACGTTAAATTAGGTATGTGTCTTAAGTCTTTTTTATTGATATTTTTATAATAATTCAAAGGCAGCCATATTGAGGTTTGTTCCTTAAGTCTTTGATGTTTACATTTTGTTTGGTTCAAAGGCAGCTATTAGAGTTTGTTTCTTAAGTCTTCAATTACTTCATAATTGAAAGGACAGCATTTGTAATTAGGGGGGTTAAATTACTACTCTAAAGCAGATTGTTGTGGAAATCAAAGGAAAAGGTGTCTTTTAATAATAAATCTTGCTAGTAAAACTCTATTGTGTAATAAAATTATGCAAAAAAGTAAAAAAATATTACATTTTATGAGGACTTAGAACGTCTTTCATAAAGCAAATTGCAGAACAAATAAATCCAAAATCTATTTAAATATTTAAGTCTCGTTCATTTTAATACAGACTAAACATGTACCAGTTGCTCTTGATCTTGTTTTAATTCTTCCATTATTCTTTCTTAATTACAAAATAATTAAACATTTAACTTTCACTACAATATCTTAAGTATCACCTTTTAAATTCATTAAATTAAACTACATAAATAACCAATAAAAAAATCATTTGTTTGTAACCCCCTGACCTCGTTAGGCATTTGTGTATGTTATTGAGATTGATTAGATGTAACAATTTATTGTCACATATTTTAAAATTTAAACAATTTTTTCTTTATTTTTATTTTTAAAATTTTACCACCATCAGTATCACCAAGAAATCCAAATCAATAAACTAGATTTAGTTTTTTTTTTTTGTTTGCTGCTGTTTTAAATCCGATTGAATTGTTGTAGTTATGCACGCTTTTGCTTTAAATCCATTGAAGAACTCATCAAAGAGTATGCATATATACGAGTAAGTTGGTCAACTTTAATCGTAACTGTGCAACATACATATAGGAGTAGTTAGACTATCACACACCAAACAAACGAATGGAAGAAAAAACTAAACCGAAACAAACAGAAATAAAAAAAATTGAATGGTCAACAAAGATTTACGATGTTTTTATTTTTTTATGACACTATGATTTTGAAAATCAATAAAATAGAAAAAAAACAAGGTAGTCACAGTCTGTGAGGTGCGTTGAAGCTAATGAGGCCAACAATTTTAAGCCTGTTTTTGGTATTATTAAGTTTTGGTAATATTGAAAGTATTTTTTGGAATTGCATAAATATTTTCTCGATTTCTTAGCCTTAATAATCATTATATTTTGGCTTTAAATATTTATATTAACTGATTGATTCTGATCATCTTCATTTGATTTGTTTGTAAATAAGATTTCTTGTATGTGGTCTAAAGTTTTGTTTTGAAAGTAAATAGCATTCGCTAAAAATTGTATAAATAATTTAACAATTTGCATCACAAAAAGTAAATTAATGAATGAATGCATGAGCCAAATATTTAAACAATTTGCAGCTTAACAAATAAATAAATGATTAAGAAAATTATCTTAAGATATAAAGCTCAAACATGTGTGAAGCTTAAATGACCCACTTTTAAGAGTGACTTTTTAAAACGTAAAATATTTAATAAATTTAAAAATTCATAAAATTAATAGAAATAAAATATTAAAAAATTGCCCGAAAATGTTAAGGAAAATTTAAATTTTTTTTTGCTGGAGAAATTTAAAAATTTTTTATTTAAAATTCAATAATTTTTACTTAATTTAGAATTTTAGAAGTAAGAGTATGGCTTTGAAATTCATGGCTAATTTTGAAAATAAAGGTAGAAATTAAATTACGCTCAAATGAAGTTTGCCACTTAAGTCTGTTTTAATTACATTTTTCTAAAATCTATATTGTTTCTTTTTTTATTCACTTTTTAATTGATTTGTCAAGAGGTTTCTTTCTTAAGTCTTTGTTGTTTACCTTTCTTTATATTCTCTGGAACGCCATTTTTGTGCTGGTTTCTCAAACTAAGTTTGTCGCTTAAGTCTTTGCTATTTACATTTTGTATAGTTGTAAAAGAAGGTTTGTCGCTTAAGTCTTTGTTATTTACATGCTCTATCGTTGCAAAAGGAAGCAATTTTTGGCTTTTGTTTTTTAAGTTTTTTTTTTAATTGCTGGATTTAATAAATGATAAAAAATTAGTTTTACAAACATTAAAAAACGAATTTACCAATATTTTAAAGATAAAAAAACAACTTGAGTTTCTATAATGACCCATTTTAAGTGTGATGTTATGTTAAAAATCGATGGCCCAGAAACCGCGTTTAAAATAAAATACTGTTATTTAGGCACTAATATCAATTAGAATCTCTTTCTATTTTTCTACATTAATTTCTGTATTGCTAAAGTTTAAGAACTAAAAATTAGCTAAAAGCTGAAATTATGTGGTTTTAAAACTGACAATTATTTTGACATACCTAAATATTATTATTTGTCAGTTTTCCCACAAAAAAAAAAAAAAAAAAACGTTTCTGTAAACCTGTAATTAAATCAGTGAGAGATTTAAGATTAACCAACAGAGACTATTTAAAGAGTTTGTGACATGATTTTGGCCAATATTTTGGAATAATTTTTAAAAATATGGAGATAAGTTTAAAACAAAAGTCAAAAGAAAGGTAATATAGAGCTTGTATAGTTATACCTTGAAAATATTGCTTTTAGTGCAACTACAGAAGAAAACTTTATTTTAAAAAGTTTACAAAGTTACCGTTATAAATAACTTATTTTTTTTAGCAAAACTCTATTACTTTGCACATTCCTAACCTAATAATGCCTGTGTTTTGTGTAAATTTATGTTAAAATTTTGTTTTTGAAATTTTTCTTGGATTAAGTCTTTGATTTAGTGAATACAATTAAAAATGATGCTGAACTTGTTTCATTTTTTGGGCGATGGCAATAAATGTTGCAAGTGTTTGGTTTTGTTTTACTTTTCTTAGACAAACATTGGTATGAATATTTTATTATTGTAGTTTGTTAACACAATAACATGCAAATTAACTATGGTGTGCTTTAGAAAAAATTTGACCTAAAAACTATTTAAATAAAGACCAACTAACATTGGATGGTGTTGGTATTGCTGTCGCTGTTACTGTTGTTAAATGTTAATTTAAATTTTAAGTTGGCTTTTAAACTAATTACAATGAATTGTATTAAACTTAACTATTTTGTCATAAAGTTTAATGTTTGGGAAAAATGTAATTTCAAAAAGAAAATCACACACATTAAGCTATTTTGCTAATTTTTGTAATAAACAATTTCTAAACGAAAAGACATTGACAATGATTTTATATAAAATGTTTAAAAAAGTGTGTAAAAATCTAGAATTTGTGTTTGTTAGACATTTTGTTATGAGTTTTTTGTTTAATAGTTGACAACACTGATTTAGAGAAATAACGGTATCGAAGAAATTCTATCGAGTAAAGTTTGTGTTTTAAGTCTTTTAATGTTTACATTTCTTGATAATGAGAGGCGGCCATATTAAGGTTTGTTTCTTAAGTCTTTTTTATTAAATTACTTTTTATAAAGGAATATGCCTTAATGAGCTGGGTTTATAAAAAATAAAATTAATTTCAACAAAAACAAATAAAAAATAAGAAAAAAGTCATGTGCAGATAGCTTTATCCTAATTCCATGGAAAAAATCTCTAACAATGACAATGATTTTGAAAAATTCGACAAAAAAAGAAATATAAAAAGCTAACGAGCTAATGTCAGTCATGATTTTTTATATTAAGAAAAAAAACTAATTAATTGCAGATGGTCATCAATAGTTAAACAACCAATACCACAAAAAAAAACTGCCTTTCTATATGTCTTAACAATCTTAACACATACTCGTAGGGACATGTAACAAAACATAACTAAACAATTGATCAATATACACAATATTTATTAATATCATGATCATCTTTACTAAACACAATAATCATCATACACTTCAGTTATTAGTTAATGATCATTAACATAATAAACACATTAACAAAAAGCATCTTTGCTGACAATAAAGCGGCACAGTTGTACAATACGCTCGCTTAGATTGATTGAATAACCGATTATATATTCAAAAATGCTTACACATATTTTGCAATTTTAATTAGATTGATTGCTACAAATGCATTTTTTTGGTGTCATTTGTTTATGTTTGCTATTGTTGTTTTAAAATAAATAACAATATGGTTCATATTTGTTTTGGGTTAAATGGTAACTTGTTTTAGCCATTTATTGACACATTTAAAGGTCATTTGTGAAATAAAATTATAATAAAATTAAAAGATTTTGTATTAACCTTCATTTTTTATTAGTTTATATTTATGTTTGGGTAACACTTGCTTTTCTTTCTATGACATTTATCCGTTAAAAATATGTTTGCCATAAGCTTTCAAAAGAAAAATGACACTGGTTTCTTTAAGTAAAGGAAAATGACATGCCAGCTATTGATATACATACATATGTATGTAGGTTAGGGTGTGGGTTTTTTTGGACACATCTGTTTAGATTTATATTTAATAAAAAAAACCTAAAGTTTAAATTACTGGTTTACCATAAGTTATATAATCAAAATAAATTATTATATTTACTCCAACTTCAATATTCCTGCTCTAACAATTAAAGTTCATTTGTACAAAATATTTAACATTATTTCGAATTGTATACTTTATTTTCTTTAGTATTTCATTACTTGTTTATGCATAAAAGCCAAGTTTAAACAAAATGATTTGTTAAAAACTAAACAAATATTTATTGTACAAACTCAGGGTAAAAGATGATAAACAAACACAAAAGCAACAAACTCACCATCATCATCTTCATTATTATAGCCGCTTATATTGTACATACATACATAAATGTTTTATTTCCAAACATTTTTTTTGTTATCTACTACCTGTAATCAATAGTTTCGAGAGCGCATTGTTCAAATGTTTTAAACTTTAATATGTAGAGATTAAATTTGATTTGTAATCCATCATGATTATTCTTTAAATAAAAAAAACGCAATATGCAGGCATGTATGAGTTTTAATTATTTGATTTTTAATTTAAAGCGTTAAATTAAAAATACCAATAAAATAAACCATTAAAATTATCAATATTAAGTAATACCAACAAATATCACTATGTACACAAGGTTTAATGATAAACAAATATATAGTTAAAAACTTAATTGTTATTAAGAAAACATGGGCTAGTAGAAATATTAAAATATCAAAGTTCTGTGATATTAGCTTTAAGTTAAACTTGACTTGAGTTTTGTGGTCGTTTATTGTATATTATATTTTTATTAATTATTTGATTATTTATACCAAAATTCTGTTCGTGATGTCCCGTTTTTTAGTATTTTAGTAACTAATTAATAATAAAAATTAATATCCAATGATAAAAACATCAAAGCTATTATTTAGAACGAGACCCCTGAAGAAGTTAGAATAAAACTAACGAAACGTAAAAAATAAAAATAAAATAAAAAAAAAATCGAACAAGTTTTTTATTTACGCTTGGAAACAAACATTTGACCAAATTAGCCTGAAGGAAACTCCTTAAAAATTATAATAATTATAAACATTGGTCACAAAAACAAATTTATTATCAAAGAGTTTGTTTTTAATATTTGAATTCAAAATTCTTCTATAAAAAAATGCTTTAATTGAAGTATAAAAGACAAAAATCTCTTTGATATTTAAATAAATAACTATACAAGGTGATTGCAAATCGGCAATAAATACAACACAATACATGCATTTTGTTTGTGTAAAATAATGTACAAATGTCAAAAACACTTGAAAAAAGATTACTTTTGACATAAGTTAATTGTAAACAAAGTCAGTCAGCTGTGCTAATAACCTATTTTTTTACTACAGATAATATTTCTGAAGGTATCACGTTCCTTTTTTAATTATAGAACTGACATTTTGGTGTATTTTAGTTCCTCATAATCGCATATTTAAGTCATAAACCTTAATTTTTATTTTAATGACCGCCATATTTATTTCTTGTGAATTTACATTTCTTTATAGTATAAAATAAGTTTCTGTCTTAAGTCTTTGTTGTTTACATTTCTTTATATTAAAAGGACCGCCATAGAAAGGCTTGTTTCTTAAATCTTATTTATTGACATTTTTTGAAGGTGTCTTCCTTAAGTCTTTGTTGTTTACATTCCCTTATATTTAAATGGCCGTCCATATTGAGGTTTATGGCTTAACTGCCGTATTTTTTAAAAATAAAGTAGACTTCAAGTGTACTTTAAGAAAATTTTGTCTTAAAGTACACTTCAAGCCTACTTTATATTTTATAAATACGGCAGTAAGTCTTTTTGTATATTACTTTAGACTTTTAATGCCGGCCATATTAGGGGGTTTTTCTTAAGTTTTGTTGTTTATATAATTTTTTACTTAAAGTAACACTTTTTTCGCATTATTTTTGGATTTTCATGAATTTAAATTAAAGGGGGAGCAATATTGAGCTTGACTTTTTAATTTCTTTGTATTTAATTAGCTTTAGGGCTCTACATAAAACGCTTCCAAAAATGGTTTTTGAAATTTCCAAAAACATCTTTAAAAAAGGATTTTGTTTTAAAGTTGTGCACAACTTTTTTCATTATAAGAAAACAAGAATAATTTTCCAATAGTTTTGCTTATTAATTTATATACAAATTAAAATGTGATGGAACTTGTATTTAATGTATTTTTTACTAATTAGCCAATAGTTTTGTCTGCCAGTCCATTAATCAAACATTTTTTTATTTGCAGATGTCAAAACAACGTTAGCAGAAATATCAATTGATCAAGCACAACATTAACGGCAGCTGCTGGTCTTTAAACCAAGAAATCTATTTGAAAAATCCTGTATATAAAGAATGCAATCAAGCAAGAAATCACTAAACTAATGAATGAATAAGTGATTTATAAAAAAATACAAAACAGTTAAAAAACATTAAAAAAACATATTTAAACTAATTCATAGAATCGTGGCTTTTAAGAAACAGTTAAATGACAAACATAAAAACACATAAAAAAGCATATTACAATATTCTTACATACTAAAAGTAATTAAACAAATTTGCCAAACCACAAAATACAAAAACCAGTAACACTTAATAAAAATGCCTAGACTATGCTTAATATTCCTCATTCTATCCAGTACGTTGCTAACACTAATCTCTACACAAACCGTAATCGTTACCGAGCTACCGCAACCGTTAGTATCGGCTTCAGAAGCTACACTGCTCACCACACCTCCGCTGCTGGATGAGACCTTAAAGAAATACAAACTTAATGAAGAATTCAATGAAATCCCTTTAGAGGAGTCTAAAACGAAACGTAATAAAATGTCTAAATCACGTTTTAAAATTGCCAAAGTTTTTACCAACTGTACCAGGGAACTGTTTGAAATGAGAGTCGAGCTAAATCGTCCCTTTCATGGTCTTTTGTATGCCAAAGATTTTCCACATGAGTGTAGGGCACGTGGTACTTCCGAGATGAATATTAGTTTAAGATTACCCACATCGGGTTGTGGTGTTCGGGTAGAGCCTAGACATGATGGTTCTATGGAATTGTCGGTGCGCATAATGATGCAAATGGAAGAGAAATTAAGGCAAAGTTCGGATATTTTGAAGACGGTGAAATGTAAATTGCCTGTCACGGCCATGGGTATGTTGTTGGCGGGTGTGGAGGGTAAAACTAAAAATGGTGGTTTGAGGTACGTTGAATAAGAAATAATTTAAAAAAATCACAATTAAAAGAAAAATATGAAATATGTTAAAGAAAAGAAGTTAATATAAAGACATTTTAAAATATTTTCAATAAGTTTTATAAAAATTAGATTTTTTGCTTTTAAACATTTAAATATTTAAGCTGAAGAGTGTGAAATAGGACTTTCTTAAGTTTTACTTGTTTAAATTCATTTTTATTTAAATGTCAGCCATTTAAAGGTTTGTTTCCTAAGTCTTCTTTATTTACATTTATTTATGCTCCGAAAAGAGGTTTCATACTTAAGTCTTTGTTATTTACATTTATTCATATTAAAAATGGCAATATGAAGGTTTTTTCCTAAATGGCCGCCATAGAAAGATTTCTTTCTTAAGTCTTTGTGATTTACATTATTTTTTTACTTAAAATAATTAATGAAAATGTTAAGCATTTAATGGAAGTTAAATTTACAATTTAGCATTATATTCTTTTACTTGGTTTTCAGAACTTAATTCTCTTTAAAAATATTATGTTAAATTCAAAAACGGCAGCTAATTACTGCTATTTATTTAAACTAAAATCTCATTAGCATAATCTCATGTACTTTGCTATTAATTAATTATGTTTTATTAATCGTTTTCCTCTTTTAATTTGCTGTTTTTTTTCATTGTTATAGACATGGCCGCATGCAAAGTGCGAATCTTTATTTGGCTAAAACCGCACACAACAAACAACAGCAATTAAATGCTGCCGATATGGTCACAACACATTTGCCACCCTCGCCATCTTCATCATCATCATCACAGTCGGCCACACAACATTTTACAAATGCCCATTCATCACAAACACCTCGCGTGCGCATTTGGCTTGAATTGGGCGGCCCTGATGGTTCCGGTTCAGTTGTTGTAGGTCAAGCCACAACACTGACCGTACGTGCTATTGTTCCTGGTACTATGGGTGTGCGCATTGTAGATTGTGCTGCCTTGGATGGCCTGGGGGATTCAACGCAACAGCTGTTGGATGAACGGGGTTGTCCCATAGATGAACAGGTGGGTTGAGAATTATACAAAGGAATTATTTTTTTAATTTGGTTTTAGTATTCTTTAAAAAGTCTTAAGTTTTTTTAAACATTTTGTTAAGGAAACACAATCCAAGAAATATTTTTAGTTTTTTGCAGTGGTCGTTTAAAAATCCTAATTTTTGTTTTTACATATTGTTTAGAAATCAACATGAACGGAAATTTTTAAATTTTTTTCAGCATTCTTTAAAAAATCTCAAGTTTTTTTTATACACATATTGTTTAGAAATCACAATTCAAGGAAATTTTTTATGCAATATTTTTTTTAAATATTTAGTTTAAATCACAGAAATCACAATTAAAGGTAATTTTTAATTTTTTCAATATTCTTTTAAAAAACTTTAAGTTTTTTTAATATGAATTGTTAAGTT
The DNA here is from genome assembly GCA_950370525.1 of Bellardia bayeri. Taxonomy (NCBI): domain Eukaryota; kingdom Metazoa; phylum Arthropoda; class Insecta; order Diptera; family Calliphoridae; genus Bellardia; species Bellardia bayeri. Next base: position 7,224,186 of record OX493266.1, on the reverse strand, counting down.
TGAGTTTTCTTTATAGTTTTTTCGTTTAAAATAAATAATTCTGCTTTTTAGTCTTAATAAGTAGCAAAATTTAATATGGCTTTCTTTAAAATAAAATGTAAATAACGAAGACTTAAGCAACAAACCTCAACATAGCGTTTGTTAGGCAAGTAAAGAACAAGCCTATGCTAATATGGCTGCCTAAACTAGAAAGACTTGGGAAACAAACTTTAATATGGCAGGCTCAGAGAATGTAAATAAAAATAATTTAAGACACAAACCTGCTAAAATCAATGATGTCAATTATTTAAAAGGTATCATACACTAATAAATACAATTAAAAAAGACAAATTACAAACAAATACAATATTTAACAACTTCATATATAAAATATATAACAAGAAAACAGCCAAAAATAAAAATAAAATGATGAAAAATATTCTTTGAGAATTCCTTTACAAATTATTTATACCTACCTATTTGTATGTCCAGTTGCCAATTCTTTTAGCTTTCCAACACCTAAATTTCTTGTTAGGATATTACTCATCATACTCACATGTATGTACATATGTGTACATTTTTATTAGGTCAAACATTTGTACATGATTGTACACAAAATGTCTGTCGTTTTAAAACTGTAACATCTTTTTCATGCAACTTTCTCTTCCTTTACTAAACAACAAAGCCACCAAGCAGCACCTGTTCTTTAAATTATTTTTCTTCTTGTTGTTTTAACTATTCTTTAATACAAAAAACAAAAAAAAAAAATAAAGAAATAATATAGATTGAAATCTTTACAATGCTTTTTTGTAAATGAAAAAATTATATAGGGAACTTCCGTTTGCTTAAAACTCTTAAAACAACTTTATACAATTTCAAGAATATTTACGGTATTATAAGTGTTATTAAATAAAAAATCATTTTCAAAAGAAATTTAACAAGATCACCCATTGTTTAGAAATAGTAATTTGAATAATGATGTTAAATTCCAAAAGAACTAAAGCAGACAATTTATTTTCTAAGGCTTTGTTTTCTTTAATTTATTGATGAAATTAATTATGTGTAGCTTAAGGTGTTGAGTTTGAAATTAAACCAAATTAATTTAATTTACTAAGTTAATTGCTTAGATTTTGTTTGTGCTTAAACATTGGCAAATATTTTCTTTTAAACCTACGGCTAAGAATTTGACCCAATTTTTTAGTGTGATTAGTAACAAAGCAAAAAAAAGTTTGAAATTTGTTTTATTTATTGTTTATGTATTTAAATATTAGTGAAACGAGTTGACATTATCTGAAGACAATTTATAAATACCAGAAAAATAACTTTCATTTTTCATGCTTGAAATTTGTAGTAATCTATACTATAATAAACCAAACAAAATATTATTTTGTAAGCCATTGTAACTCAGTAAAGAGATTGTTCTTTATAACTGTTTTCTTCTTTTGTTGTTGTAAATAGTGTTGTAGATCTGTTGCTATCAAGAAAGAATCTTTGGTGAAATGTTAGCATATAATCAATTATGATTTTTAAGTACCTGTAATATAATAGAAACAGGTTTATTTTCAACTTGAACTTCAGTTGACTAGACGATGCTTTTTATTAATTTCTTGGTTGTTGAGGAGAAATAAGTGTAAACTATTTTGATTTATGGTTGCATGATAGCAATGCACTTGTTCTAATAAACGTTTAACAAATTATAATGATGTTGTTTGCTTTTTGAAAGCAACAGAAACTATAAAAATGTTTGATTTGTAGACATAGAGGAGTTTTATTTTCAACTAACAGTTAAGAGAAAAAGTTATTTCTTCAAAATTAAATTAAAAGTTTCCTTACAAAAGAAATTAAACAAAATCAGTAAATATTTTGAGACGTTCTGAAGAAAAAGAAAGATTTTAAAGGTTATTTGTAAAAAAATTAATGAAAATTTAAAAACCTAAAGAAACCAGGCTTAAAAGAGAGTTTTAAGATTTTATAACGTTATTCCTTGTATCAGTGCTGCCAAGTTCTTGGAAATATTGAATTAGCAATAGTAAACAACAAAGACTCATATGATACCAAATTTAGATATATGTAGTTTCTCTGGAAGAAATGTGAAAAAATCAAAAAACCTCTAAAAAGGACATTTTTATACTTTGATCCAGCTCACCAAATATTGACCCCAGGACAAAAAATTGGGAAACGTAGTCTTAAAATGAATAAAATTTTCATATTAGTCGGGAACATCGATACCTTATTTTTTCTCCATACAAACGGGGCTACCCTAATGTATATATATAAATAGATTTTTTTCTCCTTAAATATTTTTTTTATTCCAGACCTACTGAAATAAATATAATCAGATGTACCATAACACGTTTTTGAATAAAAATATGATTTTGCTTGCTAAGTTTTTAAATTTTGGACACATTCAACAAAAAGTCAGTACATCAGTACATTTGTATAGAAAAAAGCGATTCGATTTGTGTCGTTTCGGTTTCCGTCGCATTTCCCCGGTCTCTATTAACGACGTAAATCGGGGCGCTAGTGTACCGAAAACTTAGGAATACTTTTATTTACTTTTTTCATGAGATTTTCAAACTTTCTGTTAGTTGTTCTAAATAATTGTAGTTTTTTTTCACAAAATTTCTTTTTACTCTTCACTAATTTTAAAAATACTTCTTTCAAATTGTTGCTCTAAGCATTTATTTTAAAACATCTAATGCGTTTTGTGATACTTGCTTTTCAATCATTGGGTTTCTTTATTATAATTTGTCTATTTCTATTTCAATCTACTGCTTAATTAAGTTTAAACGTTTTAAAAATACACATTCAAACAGTTTAAAATTTGTTTTAGTTTTGAGCTAACATTAACATCTTACAAGCAAACTTATTCAAAACAATTAAATTTGTGCTCATCTCAAAGAAGAAGAAAAACAAACATAAATACAGTGAATGAAAAGAAGCAGCAGTATCATAATAGTTGTGTTTAGCAAGCAGTAGTATTAGTTTTAAAAGTAATAAAACAAAAAACAGTTTTCTGCATAGTTGACTAGATTATGAGGTCACAGCAATTAGCCAAGAGTGAAGAACAAACAAATAGCAAAGAAACACTTCTTCTTCAAGAACTCACACTAGCTAGGAGTAGCTACACAATTTGCATTTTGACATAGTTCTGATTTAAAAAAAAAATAAAATAAAATTTACCTAGCTTTAGTTTGTTAAATGTAAAAAAGAAGTCCCCCATCAAATCTATTGTCTTGCATTTTATGTTTAAAAATTAAATGAAACTACAAAAAAGCAAGCAACCAAACATTATTTGGATGTAAGGGAATATAGGCCAACAAATTAGTTTCTTAAATATTTTACCATCACAGTCATCTTAAGAAAACAATGGCTTTGTATCTGTTCAAAATTAAGAAGCTTTTATTATAGAATAGCAGAAGACTGCTAGATGTTTAACAAAAACCTTTTATATTATTTACATTTTTATTAAACTTGTTGAGTTAGGCAGCCAGTTGGTATGTTGATTTAGATATACAAGAATTTCAAGCTAGAGGAAAAACAATAGAAATATTTTCTAGAGAAACGCAAAACTTAATTTAAATGTTTCGTTTGTTTTAATTATTAATATGTATTTTCCCTTTCAGTTAGTTCAGTTTAGTTTAGTTAAGGTTTCTAATTTATTTATTTTTTTTTTGTAAAAGCGAAACTTGTTTTCAAACTGCCGTTGGTTATTTCAAAGTGTAAAAGGTCATTTTGTTATGGTTAATTACAAAATGTATTAAAAATGAGGGAAATAAAATTTAAATAAATAATAACAATACTTGCCTTAATATTTGTCAAATGTTAGTTAATGATCATCATTTGCATAGAGAGTTTAGTAACACTACCGCAAAAAATTATAATTGAAAGAAAAATGTAAAAAATTTTAAAATAGGAAGTAATATTTAGTTACATTTTAATTTAAAATAATTTTTAACATTAATTTTCACTTGTAAATCTTTCTTTTATTTCTGATTTTAAGATTAAAGGCTTCATTAGTACAAAAGAATAATGCTGTAATTTACATTTGTCTGGCAACAATAAAGTTTGCGTCTTAAATCTTATTTTGTTTATATTTTTCTTTAAAGTACGCCATTTTCTATTGTTGTTATTATTTACATTGCCTAAAAATTCCAACTACGTCATATTGAGGTTTCTGCCCTAAGTCTTGAGTAAAAGTTACGCCATTTTCAAGTAAAGTATGTGTCTTAAGTCTTTTGTTGTAAACATCGTGTTATATGCAACTAATTGCAAGAATTTGGCAGCACTGTTTCTATTAATGGATGTCATATAATAATTTTCTAATAATATTTAAGCATTTTAAACACGAAAATCACATTTGGTACTTTTTCAGAAAAGTAACAAATTATCAAATATACTCCCTAGAGTAGGTTAAGCTTTTTAAAAATAATTTTTTTTAAAAATTTAAATTATTGCTTAAAAAAAGTATTAATTTCTTACATATTTTTATGCAAATACAGTACTTTTTTGTAAAAATTTCAAAACTTAAATGTTTAAATGGCTTGCATAACATAAAACTTATTTAGTTTTAATATTTTTCAAATAAGTTTGCTAAAAAGCTTATTTTTTATATTTGGTTTAAATACCAAATTGAATAAGAAGGAATTATGTTGTTTCTTATACGAGTACGTTGTTTCTCTTTTAAAATTTACTTTTTTTTAAATATCTAAAACTTTGTCTAGAAAATTTTTTTCAATATAAGAATTATGTATATATTTTTTTATATTTAAAGTAAGTTAACATAGAAATTTAAAATTTTTTTTATAATATTTGCTTTAATAATTTTCTACCATTGTTTAAGAGTTTTCACAAAAATCACATTTGGTACTTTTTGCAAAAATTACCAAATGTTTTAGGTACCAAATTGCCAAAAATACCCCCCAGATAGTTTTAACACATTTAAACTTAAAGCATTTCGAATCCCAGCCAAGAAAATTATCATTAAAAATTTTAATAATAAAAAAAAAAATGTTCAAGTTGTAAAATAATTCCTACCTTCAGTAAAAATAATTTAATGAAAATTAGATTTAATGAACTCGAGCCCGACTAAAATAAATATCAAAAATTTAAAAAAAATTAACAGTTCGAATAAAAAATAATAAATTTCATTTAAGAAAACTTTAATATTTATGCACAAAAATGTGTAATTTCTTATGGTTTTTCTATAATTTCGCTTATTTACACAGTTTTATTAATTTTAAATAATTTTTTTACTAAAATTTTGGTAATTATTTAAGCCCTAGGTCTTTTGTATAAAAATATTAAATTTTTATCCTGAAGAAGCTACTCAAAGAGTAGCGAAATATTGAAATAAAATTTAAATTTTTTATAAAAAAAGCCTAAAGCTTAAATAATTACCAAAATCTTAATAAAAAAAGGTCAAATTTTTTAATAAAATTTAAATATATTTTTGTAATATTGAAAAGAATTTAAAAAATACTTTGATGTTAATTTTTATACTTGTAATAATTTCCTTTTTATGAAAATTGCCAAATGGCTTTTCAACACGCAGTTTTATTTTGCCGTGGGTGGCTGTAATTGCTGCATTTCTTTTTACTAACACTCGTGTGTTTGATGTGTTATCCAATATTTTATTTAAATTGTTTTTAAAATTCATTCATGTGGAATAGACATATTTACACTTTCGCTTTTTATACCCTACACCACCATAGTGGGGAGGGTATATTGGATTTGTGCTGATGTTTGTAACGCCCAGAAATATTGGTCCAACACCCAATATTAAATTAAATTATACCGATCGACTCAGAATCACTTTCTGAGTCGATTTAACGATGTCCATCCGTCCGTCTGACTGGCTGGCTGGCTGTCCATGTAAAGCTTGTGCGCAGAGTACAGGTCGCAATTTTGAAGATATCTATTTTGATAAAATTTGGTAAGTGATATTTTTTTCGGCCCAAGGATGGATGGGATTGAAACTGGTGGAAATCGGTCCATTATTTCAGCGGCCCCCATACAAAAGTCCTCCCGAAATTGGGGTTTACCGCTCATAAATGTTTGAATTAGGCAAGGAAACAAACAAATTTCATCACAAAAAGGTGGTAAATGAAGGCAAATCACATCTACAAATTTTGTGCAGATCGGTCCATAATTAGTCGTAGCTCCCATATAAGGCCCACTTCCGAAAATCACTTTAAAAAGCATAACTCTCTCAAAAATGTTGGCATCTAAATAATATTAAACGCAAATATATCTTATATGTATACAAACAATACGATACAATTTCATTGTGATCGGTCCATAATTAGTCGTAGATCCCATAAATGGCCCACTTCCGAAAATCACTTTAACGATCATAAATTTATTAAGAATGTTGGTAATCAAATAAAATTCGACACAAATAATATACAGAAATGATGACACCTAACTTTATAATGGTCGGTCCGTAATTAGTCGAGACTCCCATATAAGACCCTCTCCGTAATCAACTTTAACCTCCATAAATCTTTTAAAAGTACTATATTTATATCGAGATAAAGTTTAACAACAATATCTATATTTACAGAAATCATGACACTAAATTTTTGGATGATCGGTCCATAATAGGTCATATCTCCCATATAGCGCACATTTCTGAAAAACTGTTTTAGGCATATACTGGGTGTAGGGTATTATATGGTCGGGCTTGACCGACTATACTTTGTTACTTGTTTTTTTTTGTGTTACTTACATTGCATTAATTTTCCTTTGCCTTTAGTTTAGCTATGTTACTCACACGATTTTTGCAAACTAAGAAAAAACAAAAACAAGCTACATGTTTGCTTTAAAATTTAAAATTGATATGTTTTTAATCGTAAAGGCTTTATTTAAAGTTTAATGAACTTTTAAAGAAGTATTTCTAAGCAAATAATTTTAATGTTAGACAAAGCCGTAATAATGTGTTAAGAAACGGTTTTATTAACACAATCCAGGGTTATATATTATATTAAATTTAAGTAAAATTTTCATTAGCTATTAAAGTGTAACTTATTGGCCTTGTTGTAACACAAACCTTGCTTTAAAACCTTAAATATAGAATGAAAATTCTAATGAAAATATTTCTTTTCTAAATAATCTACAATATTTTTGGAAACATATAGAACAATAACACTAATATTTTCAATTTATAAAAAAAAAACTAATTTTAATAACAATGGCTTTAAAAACTTAAATATGGAATAAAATTTCCATTTAAAATATTTCTTTTCTAAATAATCTACAACATTTTTAGAAACATATAAAACAATAACACTAATACTTTAAATTTTTAACAAAAAACTAATTTTAATAACAATTTAAATATAGAATATAAATTCCATTTAAAATACATATTTCTTTTTTAAATAATAAACAATATTTTTGGAAACATAAAACTAATATTTTTAATTTCTAAAAAACTGGTTTTAGGAGTTTTTAATCTTAAGATTTTAAATTATAATGGTTAAAACCTAATTTAAAATCAAAAACAGCTTGGGAAATTTTATTGAAAAATAACCTAAAGAATTTTGTCAATACAAAACCAATTAAAGCCAATCAGTCATTCAAGTTAATTAAATAAGCATAAGCATTCATATTTAAATGTATTTAAAAGATATTATTTCAAGTCTAAATTAATTAAGGAAATGATTACTGGCGATTATTTTTTAATATGCTCATTTAACTTGTTTTTGGTAATATTTACAGTAAAATTTTATATTTTTAATGATATCCAACAATTTGTAGGTCCAGTTCTCATAAAAAGTGCTGTCAAATGCTTTACAACTCATTAAAACAAAAGATGAACAACAAAGACATAAACTTATAAAACATGGCTTCGTTTCATGTGGAATGTTTATAAATAAAGACTTAAGACATAAACTTAGAAATGGCGCCCTTTAAACTGATTGATACAAAAGGTAAACAAGAAAAACTTAAGACACATAGACACAAAATAATGGCGTCCTTGCAAATGGAATTTAAATAATAAAGACTTAAGACATTAACTTATAAAACATGGCTTCGTTTCATGTGGAATGTTTATAAATAAAGACTTAAGACATAAACTTAGAAATGGCGCCCTTTAAACTGATTGATACAAAAGGTAAACAAGAAAAACTTAAGACACATAGACACAAAATAATGGCGTCCTTGCAAATGGAATTTAAATAATAAAGACTTAAGACATTAACTTATAAAACATGGCTTCGTTTCATGTGGAATGTTTATAAATAAAGACTTAAGACATAAACTTAGAAATGGCGCCCTTTAAACTGATTGATACAAAAGGTAAACAAGAAAAACTTAAGACACATAGACACAAAATAATGGCGTCCTTGCAAATGGAATTTAAATAATAAAGACTTAAGACATCAACTTATCAAAAAAAAAATGAGAGAGACCAAGCCAAAATGGCGTCCTTACAAAACAATGAAGACTTAAGAAGTAGACTTAAATTTTATCTTAAAAAAATTACTTAAGAAACAGGATGAAAAATAAAATTTTAAAAATATTTATTTACATAGATAGCTTTTATTTATTAACTAAATTTTCTTATTAAGTTAAACTTTTAGCTTAATATAGGAAGTTTTATTATATATAAATTTATTTTCAAAAAATATATATGTTTTTTATTTATATTTGTTAAAGAATTGTTGATCAAAAATAGCCCGTGAGGAAAAACAAAAAACCTCAATAATAATATAAAATAAAAAACATTGATCAAAACCAAAAAGAGTAACATTTTTTCTTATCTTGAAGTCTTGGCAGCCTTTTTTTAAAGGGCATAACAATTATAACATCTGAAATAATTTTATATTAAATTACATCATACATATAATTTTACTGTATTTTTTTAACGTAACTAAATACCTACTTCAATACAAGAAATAAAGCAAGAAATAAATGAAACCGTAAATAATATGTATGTACATACATATAATTCTGTAGAAAAAAAAATAATAATAATAAAAAAGTGTTGATGTCAAGTTCAATGTTTTCCAAGTAAACAAAACTTTACATTACTGTTACTTTTTTCGCTCATTGATGTATGCCTAAAAAAGGTATATAAGGTAAGTCGTATAGCCCGGTACATATGTATGTGACAATAAGTAGTTACAATTTATTATACGCGTGGTAAATATTACCACACATCATTAAGATTTCATTATGTAGCTAACAACTCTCTGCCACTAAAAAAACTCTAGTTGTCTCAAATCAAAACAATAATAATAATAAAACTAAGTAGCTTCGTGTATATTATGGGAACGTTAAAGAGATAACAAGAAAAATTCATAATAATAAAAGGGTTATTGTGAATTTTTCTTATTGTACGCAGTACGAGTATGTACATAGTTGCTAATTGTTAATTATATGTATTTGGTTTTTATATATATAAAAAAATTCACATACATACATAATTTATTATAGCTGTTGAAAAGAAAAAAATAATAATAATAAAACATTTAACTCAATGCCATATTTCCGCAATAACATTTGAATAGTTATTAAGTCTATGACAAAAAGGTACTATGTGATGAAACGGAAGTTGAACTTTGAGAAATGATACATTTTCCATTGATGTGTGCATGGTGCAACTATACACGGTGAGTGCAGTAGCTCAGCTGACTGACTTTGTTTACAATTTACTTATGTCAAAAGTAATATTTTTTCAAGCATTTTTTACAGTAGTACATTATTTTACACAAACAAAATGCGTGTTGTTTCTGTTTTGTGTCGTATTTGTTGTCAATTTGCACTCACCTTGTATAGTTGCTGTGTGTGTTGGTATAAAAACTTGTAGTTCAATATAATACACTGTACAAATCAAGTATTCATTGTATATTGTATGTATTAAAATTTTTTACTTTTTCTATAAACTTCAATAAATAGTTTGAACTGATTGTGAAAACTATCAGTTAATTAAAAATATAATTAGTAATGGCGTTTTCTTTTCTGGCAAAAATGTTACATATATGTTACACTTTTTACCCATTTCCCATATAAAAAAGGAAAAAAGTGTAACATTTTTGCCAAAAAAGAAAACGCCATAAAACTTAAGTTCACACATACAGCTATGGATAGAGAAATAGCGTACCAATGTCCTATAAGTGTCAAACGCATTATATTAAAAAATTAAATGAAATATAATTTTACTGCATTTTTTTAACGTAACTAAATACCTACTTCAATATAAGAAATAAAGCAAGAAATAAATGAAACCGTAAATAATATGTATGTACATACATATAATTCTGTAGAAAAAAAATAATAATAATAAAAAAGTGTTGATGTCAAGTTCAATGTTTTCCAAGTAAACAAAACTTTACATTACTGTTACTTTTTTCGCTCATTGATGTATGCCTAAAAAAGGTATATAAGGTAAGTCGTATAGCCCGGTACATATGTATGTGACAATAAGTAGTTACAATTTATTATACGCGTGGTAAATATTACCACACATCATTAAGATTTCATTATGTAGCTAACAACTCTCTGCCACTAAAAAAAACTCTAGTTGTCTCAAATCAAAACCATAATAATAATAATAATAAAACTAAGTAGCTTCGTGTATATTATGGGAACGTTAAAGAGATAACAAGAAAAATTCATAATAATAAAAGGGTTATTGTGAATTTTTCTTATTGTACGCAGTACGAGTATGTACATAGTTGCTAATTGTTAATTATATGTATTTGGTTTTTATATATATAAAAAAATTCACATACATACATAATTTATTATAGCTGTTGAAAAGAAAAAAATAATAATAATAAAACATTTAACTCAATGCCATATTTCCGCAATAACATTTGAATAGTTATTAAGTCTATGACAAAAAGGTACTATGTGATGAAACGGAAGTTGAACTTTGAGAAATGATACATTTTCCATTGATGTGTGCATGGTGCAACTATACAAGGTGAGTGCAGTAGCTCAGCTGACTGACTTTGTTTACAATTTACTTATGTCAAAAGTAATATTTTTTCAAGCATTTTTTACAGCAGTACATTATTTTACACAAACAAAATGCGTGTTGTTTCTGTTTTGTGTCGTATTTGTTGTCAATTTGCACTCACCTTGTATAGTTGCTGTGTGTGTTGGTATAAAAACTTGTAGTTCAATATAATACACTGTACAAATCAAGTATTCATTGTATAACAGTTTATATGTATTAAAATTTTTTACTTTTTCTATAAACTTCAATAAATAGTTTGAACTGATTGTGAAAAGTATCAGTTAATTAAAAATATAATTAGTAATGGCGTTTTCTTTTCTGGCAAAAATGTTACATATATGTTACACTTTTTACCCATTTCCCATATAAAAAAGGAAAAAAGTGTAACATTTTTGCCAAAAAAGAAAACGCCATAAAACTTAAGTTCACACATACAGCTATGGATAGAGAAATAGCGTACCAATGTCCTATAAGTGTCAAACGCATTATATTAAAAAATTAAATGAAATATAATTTTACTGCATTTTTTTAACGTAACTAAATACCTACTTCAATATAAGAAATAAAGCAAGAAACAAATGAAACCGTAAATAATATGTATGTACATACATATAATTCTGTAGAAAAAAAAAATAATAATAAAAAAGTGTTGATGTCGAGTTCAATGTTTTCCAAGTAAACAAAACTTTACATTACTGTTACTTTTTTCGCTCATTACTGCCGTATTCAGAAAAAATTAAAGTAGACTTCAAGTGTACTTTAAGAAAATTTTGTATGAAAATTTTGTCTTAAAGCACACTTCAAACCTACTTTATTTTGTATGAATACGGCAGTAAGTTTTTAGGAAAATAAGCTGTTGTGTTTGAAAAGATAACTTTAAAGTTGTGTATTTCACCTGTACGAGAAACATATTATACAAAATTCTTTTGAGTTCTAATTTATAATACAGCAAACAGTCAATTGTTGTGTTTTATATTCATTTATTTTGGTTTAAAGAAAGCTCAAAATTAAAATAAAAATTCTCTAATTAATCTTGTTCATTTGTTCCAGGTGATGCCCGCCTTACACACACACTCTAAGCCTTTGGAAGAGGGCTGGTCTAAGCACAACGATGACGATTTGATAGAAAAAACCTATGCTGCAACCTTTCCCGCCTTTAAGTTTCCCGATCGTGAACGTTTACATGTCAGTTGTGGGGTACAATTATGTAAAGGACATTGTCCAAATGTAAGTTTTATTTCTTAAATACTTCGTAGAAAAAACAACAACATAAATAAACACATATTATATTAACAAAACATAAAATGCAACATCATGTTGTTCGAAAAAATAAAAAATAGAAAACAACTTACACTTAATGAAATCGGAAAAATTTGTTGTATTTTGTAATCGTATGGAATTAATGAAATTGCAAGTGTTTTCATAAAATCAACAAAGCGTTAATTACCCCAAAAAATAAAAACAATTTATTTGCAAACAAAACACATTTTAAGTTAAAAGCAGTAACAATCATGAAGTTAATGCTCTTAAATCAACTGAAGCATTTATTTATTAATTAGCCAACAGCGTAGAAATCAGTTAATGCGTTAAAAAAGAAATAACAAATTAAACAATTATGTTTAATTCTTTGGCATAAAGTAAATTGCTAAACTTTTGGTTTTTATATTTGTAACAACTAGCTTTGAAGTATAAAAAAGTATAGAAATTTTGTGGTATTATGTAGTGAGTTAATATTAATCATACGTCCAGTGTTTAAGTTTTTTTCTTTTTTTTAAAAAAGTGTTGATTTCTTTAAAAACCTTACAAAAATAACAACCTTACAAAAATAACATAAAATTTTAGTTAAATCGAAAAATCTTTGTTGTTTTAGATAAAATTCAAACAAATTGGCTTCATTGCGTTTAAGTCGTCTTGTTCTTCATTTAGCATTGAACTCTTAACAGTGTTTATTCCTAAAATCATTACTAAAGTAACATTAAATTTCCTTTAAATGAAAAAAAGTCTTGTTTAGAGAAGGTCATATTAACTGTTTTATATAAATCTAAATGGAAGTTTGTTTTTTAAGTCTTCTCTGTTTACTTTTCATTTCGAAGGAAGCCATATGAAAATTGTCTTTCTTGTCTCTAAGTCATTCTATTCAAAACAAAAGTTTATGTCTTAAGTCTTCTTTGTTTACCTTTCATTTCGTAGGACGCCATCTTAATATGTTTTGCTGCGGTCATTTAATTCTAAGTAAAAGTTTATGTCTTAAGTCTTTGTTTTTTACTTTTCAGTACAAAGGACGCCATTTTGCATATTTTCATTATTGTGTTTTATTCAAAACAAAAGTTTATGTCTTAAGTCTTCTTTGTTTACTTTTCATTTCAAATGACGCCATATTCGTTTTTTTTCATCTAACTCAAACAAAAGTTTATATCTCAAGGCTTTGTTGTTTACCTTTTATTACGAAGGGCGCCATATTGCTATCGTCATTTAACTCTAAGTAGTATTGTTGTTTACATTGACTTTTAAAGGCTGACATTTAAGTTTTAATTAGCCGCCTGGCCCACGATGTCGAACGATAACGTTCGCTTAGATAAGACTTAAGACACAAACTTTTTATCGTATCTATTTTTTACTCAATCAAGTTTGTTTATTCCACAATCAAGTTTGTTGTTCGTTCGACATCGTGGGCCAGGGGGTAAACAAATCAGCAACGAATTGTTGAATGTAATGTTGTGAGAACAATAAGGGAAATATAATGCGTTAAGTAAAACGTTCTTTATGTTTAAGTTTGAGTTTGTAAGTGTAGTTTTTTTTTGAAGGATTTCCTTTTAAAAATTTTTTGTTATTGAATGTTAGCAAAAATTGTGCTCATTTTATTTTTGGACCTGGGAGCTGTTTAGCTTCCTGTTTAATTTATTTTTTTTATTATTATTTATTTTTTATTATTTATTTTCCTTTTATTTAATTTTGTTTCTCTTGTTACCAGATTAATTGCCGCACCAGTGAAAAACTAGTGTTAAGCTCCGATAAGCACTTGGCACGCATTGAAGTCTTTAATTCCCTGGCAGTGACAGCCCCACAAATTGAAGTCGATCGTTTACGTTACGATCGGCGTCACAATATGTCAGGTAAATCAAGAAATTAAATTGAAATGTACATAGTTTTAATTGAAAATATTGTGTTTTTTGTAGTGGAAGAATATTCGCCTTATGTGCGACCCTTAGTAAACGATGGCACTTTGTGTTTATCTGTCTCAAAATTAGCCTTGTCTTTTTGTATATTGGGCCTGATTTTCTTGGTGGCGGTAATTGTAGCCGTTACTTCTTTAATAAGATCTAGACGAAGATCAACGGTGCATAGTTGTGGCACTATATCGAGTAATAGTGCTCGTTTGCATCGAACGGATGTGTGCAATTCTATGTTTTCCTCCAGGTAGGTGAAAGTTTAATGCTTTAAATTAAAATGTTTTAATTAATGTTTTATACTTGCAGCAGTGAATCGGCTCAGTCGGCGGCCCGTTTTGGCAGTAAATTCTTTATGCCCTATTATCCCAATACTTTACCCTATGGTAGAGTTTATTAATTTAAGTTTTAGTTAAGTACTTTATAAAATTACGAAAGTGGTGACGATTTTCACTAAGAGTTGAAAGGCGGGGGTACTTTTCTGTTATAGGTTATTGAAAAAAGAACACACTTTTTAATTCTTTCCCCCAAAACACTTCTTTGTATGTTTTTAAGACTGATTTTTTTTATATATTTTTTATATTTTACTCTATTTTGTATTCATTTACATTTTCATTTTGCATATTTCGTTTGTAACTGAAAGAATTTTGAAAACATTTTATATATTAAGTTTTAAAAACTTCCTATCATTTTGTGTTATAAAATGTATTTCAATTTTCTTTCAGAATAATTAAATTAAGCACTTAAATAAATAAAAACCCTTAAAATATATTTTATTATTTAAAATTGTCCACAATTATTTAGGCAAATATTTTTAAAGTGATTTATTGATAATAAATTAGAAATTTAAAGAAAATATAAACATAAATGGTTGTGAGTTGAAGCGGTTAAAGTGTATGAATAAAGTCAATTGGTATTGAAAGGGCTGATGACTAAGTTTTTAATAATATCTATGTGGCATCAAAATTTAATACTTTTGCTCTATAGCTGCTTTAATAGTAACATTTTTCGTTTATTATAAAACAGCAAATAATTGTCTTTATTTTAATTTTCACTATTATTAGATTTATATTTTTTAAAGTCTGCTAAGGACAGTTTGTTGTAGTATTTGCTATATATTTTACTATTATTTGGCTTGTTTTTAACTTTGGCGATTAAAATTAGTATAAACAATCCGACCACTTTTGCAAAATATCATGAGGTGAATTGAGACACATAAAACAGTGTTGCCCATAAGATAAAAAACATGATCAACACAAATTTAACATATGTAATTTGAATTGTTAAAAAATCTAAAAGATATATATTATAATTAACTTTTATTCCAAAAAGTTACTAAAAACCAACCTTTGTGTTTATATTCTTATATTTACATGCATATATTTTTAATTTTAAGTAACATTTATTTCTTTTTGTTTTAATTACCCAAAAATATTTTACAGACATTTTTTTTATAAACCTCTAAGGTTTTATAATGATTTGTCAACAATTAATGTTTAAAAAACCAAATATTTTATTTTACTTTAAAAATGTTGCTTTTAGCAAAAGAAATTAATTTAAAAAATTTAGCTTAAAGCTGAAAATATTACAAAAATGGTGTTGGCTTAATATTAAAGTTTTTAAATATTTATTTACCTATATTGAAATTTATTAAAATATAAAAACTATCTTTTAATAAAATTATAAAAATAAAAAAATCTTAATAGAAATTTAAAAAAAATATTGCTCTGCCGAAACCCGGGATCGAACCGGGGACCTTTAGATCTTCAGTCTAACGCTCTCCCAACTGAGCTATTTCGGCACATGTCAAATTATCAGACAGAAAACAAGCAGAGTGCCCTGGTAATCAGAAGATTTTGTTTGAGGCAATTTAATTATTAATAAAAAGGAATTCAGGCACTTTTTAAAATCAATAAAAAATGAAATGATGAGCACAAATTTGTCTAACAATCTGCCAGCTCCTTAACAGTTATATTTAATTAAACAAATTTCTTTCTGTTACTGGCAGGTACTTTCCAAATTACTACAATCGTATCTATTATGAGCTTTAATTAATTCTCCATACTATTTAGTATTTAACAAGCTTCATTCAATTCTAGTGTAGGTCTTTATGAGCTTCTATGGAGGTTTTTATCAGAGTTTAAAATTACTACTATATTATGTAAAATATAGCAAAATATTTCATAATTTTATAGGAAAATTAGAAAAATATTTTAAGAAACTAATATTTAACTTCTTACATACTAAAAATATAGAAATATTTCCAGTAGTAAAGTAAGAACTAAATAATAAAAATTTTTCATTAACAGTTCGAATAAAAAAAAAAAACGAAATTGTCCGCAGTTGAAAATGTTAAAAACGAAAATGAGCATATTATAAGATTTCTTCGCCGTAGAAATAAACTATTTTCGTCGCATATGTGGAATATTTACGCCGCATATAAGCAATGTGTAGAAAACTGGAAAAAAATAGAAATAAGAAAAAGTTCATACCTACAGTATACGTTGATTTGAGTGTATAAAATAATAATTTGTATAGAATTGTGTGTTATTAAGAAAAGGAATTGAAGTACATACATGAAAATATAAGTTGTATTTTCAAGGTAAAATTTTGTAAATTTAGTATATGATTTTTAATAACGATTCTGATTAATTAATGATTTTATTATTTACTTATTGAGCCTTCAAATTCGAACATTTTGGCAGGATGTGGCTTTAAACGGATTTTTTTTCAATTTAGCCCTTTTTCAAAAATGTTTACGCGTTTTGAGTCTCAAAAGTTGGCACCATTGTGTATAGATGTTTAAAATGAATTTTCTATTAATCAAAGATTTTTTGTTTTTTGCATTTTTCTCCTAAATTTGCAGTCCGATTGGGCTGGAAACACCTATTTACCGTGAACCCACACGCTGAATCCGAATATGGACTCAGAATTTTGATAGGACAAAATTTTTTCCGAAATCCCATACAAAATTTGAGTCCTAGGTAATTTACCGCCGTAAAGTATGCTGTACAAATCACTTTCATTTAATTACAAATAAATGAGAGTCTGTGTATGTATAGACAGTGATGCCAACTTAGCCCTTTTCGTCACTCAGAACGCGAAAAAAGAAAATTGGCCCTAAACTAAAAAACTCGTAAATCAATCATGTTGGTATTGGTAATAACCCATTCCTTAAACTAAAGATTATATCTGTTATATCTGTGCCTTAAATTGTCCAGTTTTGCCACACACATACTGTGTTTTTAGTGTCATGAATTTATTCAAAAATAAAAAAGAAACAAATCAGCAATTGCACTGTCAAATAATCATCTCTGTTTTAAAGGCACATATAACTAAGGTACATACGTAGATTAAATACATAATAATAAATAGTATACATTTAAAATTAGTCGTTACTGAACAAAATTTCGATTTCTTGTTCATCAACATTTTCAATCCATAAGACACTATCAATAAAATATTTAGATTTTTTAGGTTTCATTCGAATTAATTTTTGAGCATACTTCAGGTGTCAGGTGTTTTGTAGTTTGAACAACATACATTATCTCTTTTTAGGCTAGTTACGTTTAATGTGTATTAAACTGTTACACGTATTTAATGACATTTTGTTTCTAATTTTATTTTTGAAACAAATCATGACACTAAAACTCCTCTCAACTTCTGCGTTTGAGTACGGATATGTCAGTATGTGTGTGCAAAACTGGACAATTTAAGGCACAGATATAATCTTTAGTTTAAGGAATGGGTTATTACCAATAACATTATTTCTATATTATTAGATTAAAGGAAGAAAGAGTACGAAAAAACTAAAATGTAGCCATATCGAGCAAAAAGTAATAACGGTCTAAAATATAATTGTAAAACATGCTTGATTTACGAGTTTTTTTTAGTTTAGAGCCAATTTTCTTTTTTCGCGTTCTGAGTGACGAAAAGGGCTAAGTTGGCATCACTGTCTATACATACACAGACTCTCATTTATTTGTAATTAAATGAGAGTGATTTGTACAGCATACTTTACGGCGGTAAATTACCTAAGACTCAAATTTTGTATGGGATTTCGGAAAAAATTTTGTCCTATCAAAATTCTGAGTCCATATTCGGATTCAGCGTGTGGGTTCACGGTGAATAGGTGTTTCCAGCCCAATCGGACGGCAAATTTAGGAGAAAAATGCAAAAAACATAAAATCTTTGATTAATAGAAAATTCATTTTAAACATCTATACATACACAGACTCTCATTTATTTGTAATTAAATGAAAGTGATTTGTACAGCATACTTTACGGTGGTAAATTACCTAGGACTCAAATTTTGTATGGGATTTCGGAAAAAATTTTGTCCTATCAAAATTCTGAGTCCATATTCGGATTCAGCGTGTGGGTTCACGGTGAATAGGTGTTTCCAGCCCAATCGGACGGCAAATTTAGGAGAAAAATGCAAAAAACATAAAATCTTTGATTAATAGAAAATTCATTTTAAATATCTATACATACACAGACTCTCATTTATTTGTAATTAAATGAAAGTGATTTGTACAGCATACTTTACGGTGGTAAATTACCTAGGACTCAAATTTTGTATGGGATTTCGGAAAAAATTTTGTCCTATCAAAATTCTGAGTCCATATTCGGATTCAGCGTGTGGGTTCACGGTGAATAGGTGTTTCCAGCCCAATCGGACGGTAAATTTAGGAGAAAAATGCAAAAAACATAAAATCTTTGATTAATAGAAAATTCATTTTAAATATCTATACATACACAGACTCTCATTTATTTGTAATCAAATGAAAGTGATTTGTACAGCATACTTTACGGTGGTAAATTACCTAGGACTCAAATTTTGTATGGGATTTCGGAAAAAATTTTGTCCTATCAAAATTCTGAGTCCATATTCGGATTCAGCGTGTGGGTTCACGGTGAATAGGTGTTTCCAGCCCAATCGGACGGCAAATTTAGGAGAAAAATGCAAAAAACATAAAATCTTTGATTAATAGAAAATTCATTTTAAACATCTATACACAGTGATGCCAACTTTTGAGATTCAAAACGCGTAAACATTTTTGAAAAAGGGGCTAAATTGAAAAAAATTCCGTTTAAAGCCACATCCTGTCAAAATTTTCGAATTTGAAGGCTCAATAAGTAAATAATAAAATCATTAATTAATCAGAATCGTTATTAAAAATCATATACAAAATTTTACCTTGAAAGTGCAACTTATATTTTCATGTACTCAATCCCTTTTCTTAATAACACACATTTCTATACAAATTATTATTTTATACACTCAAATCAACGTTTTCGTTTTTTACAAATTTCAAGGTCAAGGAGGTCAGTTGCTATGGAGGTTTTTATATGTATTCTTGGAGATGTTTTATAATAATATTTTATTAGATTTTTATAAAAAAGCAATTTCTTCGAAATCTTGAAAAAAAATAAATTTTTGCCGAAACCCGGGATTGAACCGGGGACCTTTAGATCTTCAGTCTAACGCTCTCCCAACTGAGCTATTTCGGCACATGCTTTTTGATTGGCTACGATAATATATGAGCAATATGGCTACACTTTAAAAATGGCATCCTTAACAGCGTAGTCAACTTGGTGCGAAAAATAGTTGGTACGCGGTGCGTTTTGAAATTTCAAAGTTGTCAACGCTGGTCATCTCTATCAATCGAAATATTAATTCCATATTCTTTTTTTTTAGTTCGCTATATACATACGAACCCGGTTTTCTTCTAAGAATTTCAACGGCCACAGCAACCAACAACACACACACACAAACAACGACGACGACCGTCGGATGAAGAATTTGCATGAGGAGGAAGGAGAAGAGAATTATTTTTTTTTTTCAAATAAATACTGTATTGTTGTCTTTTTTTACAAGAAAATTATAAATTGAAAATGGAAACAAATATTAGTTTCATGTTAGGTTTTTATTGAGATTTTTTTTAGGAAATTTTACTCAATAATGAACGAATAACTAAAATTAAACTATTATTTTAATAATATAAGTGATTTAAAAGGTAAATTACTTTTGACATGTTATTAAAATATATTAAAACTTTTCTGAAATTTTAACTGACCTATTTTATTGGACTGTATTGTAAAAGAGATATACTTATTTTATTTATTTCTTAAATTACTACTAAATAAACTAAATCTTTTTTGTTTTGTATTTTTTTTAACATTTATTTATTTAATTTATAATAATCCTTAAAATTATAACAAACATTGGCTGAATATATTCATAGACATACTAGGATTTATTCCTTTATTTTTTTATATTACATTAATTTTTACTTAGTTTTATTAAAAAAGTTAATGGAATTTTTTTTTGTAAATAATTTTATTCTATTTTCTTCTTGGAATTTTTTTTTGCATTACAACGAATTTAAATAAAAAAATTTCAATTTTTTTTTCAAATAAATACTGTATTGTTGTCTTTTTTATAAGAAAATCATAAACAACCAAATCGAAAAAAAACAAAATTAAAGAATAAAAGAGAAAAACCAAAACAGACGAATATTCAAACTTTTTGTATACAATAAAAATGTACTAGTAATTATTATTGTTTTTGCTAGATTAAGACTAAAAACGTCTCTATATTTGTTAAGCGTTTTAGAAGAGTACATCATCATCACCCTCATCCAAAATGTTAGAGACCTCACGCACATCAACGCCTTGTTTCAAGAGTAAAGCCTTTCTGGCTTCGGATTTTTGGCGAGCTTCGCGTTTCTTATCTTGGATTTTTTTCAAACGATAGAATTCCTCACGTTCCAATTCATCCAATTCGGAGAT
This sequence comes from Bellardia bayeri, assembly GCA_950370525.1. Lineage (NCBI taxonomy): Eukaryota > Metazoa > Arthropoda > Insecta > Diptera > Calliphoridae > Bellardia > Bellardia bayeri. Next base: position 7,203,273 of record OX493266.1, on the reverse strand, counting down.
GATGTAAGCCAAAGTACGATCAATACGGGGTATGATAACTGTTAAAATTTTAAAGAAAAAATATAAATAAAAAACAAACATAATTTCAATAATTCAATTTAACTCACCGTGTTCAATGGCGTTAACTCTTCTGTTGGTGATTTTGATTACCTCATCCAAAGTAACGAAAGAAGTTTGCAAAGAAGCCAATTCTACCAAGAGTTTGACAGCGCTTTGGTAGTTTTTCTTCAATTTGGCCAATTGTTGACCACCACGAGCCAAACCGGCCAATTCATAGGTATCAGAACCATCCTGATACGATTCGAACACAGGTAAAGTTACACCAGCCACATTGTCTTTTTTGGTGCGTATCTTGATTTGGGCCTTGGTAACGTTTTGTAAAACCACTTGATTGAAATCACCGGTGGTGAATTTAGCTTCAGCCAAGGAAAAGGCAGCCTCTTTCATAATTTCGCCCATAAGAGTTTTGGTCTTTAATTAAAAAAAAGTTTATAACTTATATATACACCCGTGACATTATAATCAGTAGCATCACCCTCGCCAACCCCTCTATTAATATTTACAACTCCCCACACACACACAACACTACTTACCTCAATAATTTTACCCAAAATCATACGGAAACGCATTTGCAAGGCATCAGCTTTCTTCTTTAACAAACCATGACCCTTTTGAGCACCAGCCAAACGAGCCTTCATTAACATTTGAGCACTATATCGCATAATATAAACAATAAATACATTAACATAAACCAAATTTTTATGTTTTTTTTAACTCAATTCTGGCTAAAACCTCAAGTATATTTTCTGATAAAAAAAACTTACCCTCTGGAGGGGAAAATTGGTAATCTATCCTTGCCTGACATTTTGTTTAATTTTCTTAAAAAAATCTATAAACTTTTTTGCTTGAAAAAGTTTTTTTTTCTTTTACACGCAAAAAATTGGCTGCGTACGAAGAAAATCTCTAAAATGTACAGGGTCAGCTGACAATTGTCTTGTGACAAGTGTCAAATTGTCTATTGACACTGAAAAAGTATGGTAGAGTTGTATTTTCGGTAGTTTTTTATGGGGTTGTTAAAATTAGTATTAATTATAAGTTAAAATCTAACATAATTATTTGAATAATAAAATGGTATAAAACGTTTAATTAAAATAGAATTAAAATAAAATAAACAATAATAAGAAATATAAAATATGTAGAATATAACAGAATTAAATTGTTTAAATTCTTTAAATGGATATTAAATATAAAATTAAAACAATTTTATAAAATATTAAAATTTTAAAAAGAGAATGCAAAAATTGATAAAATATTAAACTTTAAAAAAAAGTTAACTATTTTCGAAAGTTATTTCTTATACTATTCATATTTATTTTTAAGAACTAATTGTTAGACCTTTATATCGTTATTAAAAATTTTTTTGTTTTAAACTTAATGTCAATTTCTTTTTATTTATTACAATATTTCGCTACAACAATGTGTAGCATCTTCAGGGAAATAAAATTTATTAACAAATTTCTAAAATAACAAACAATAAAAATATTTTTCAATATAAAGAATTGTCAGAATGAAAAAATTTTTAAATATTACAAAAACAAAAATATGAAAAAAATAATTTAGTTTCCTTTTCCGTTTTTATAAATTATAAGAATATTTTTAGAGGAGGTTTTTATAAATTTTGGAATTATACCTTTATTTCGACAGCAAATTAAAGATATTATTATTGATTTAAATTTAATTATCTTATCTTGAATAGTTTTATATATGTATATTAATATTCTTACTCAATCTTCCATTCTTTTTCATGTTTTTGTTCTCCCTTTTTTAGGTTATTTTACTAATTGTTCGACCTTCATACGAGTATCTTTATGATTTATTCCCTGTTTTGTTTAATAGAAATAATTGTAAAAGTTTTTGTAATAATTAGATTTACAATTAAACATTACTCTGCTTTGATATTAAGCTGATATTGAATTGAGGTATTTTGGTTTTAAATTAGATTTATTAGTTCACTAAATTGTTTGCTACAGATCTACGATTATATTAAACTAAAATGTTGTATACAATTAGATCTAAAGCTAAGCCGTATTTTTGAACAACATTTCATCTATAATTATACCTATGATTTGTTGAACCGGTTTATAATTTTTTTGTCCGCTATTGTTATACATTTTAAGACCACCTTCCCATCATTAACCACATTTGTCGGGGAATTGCTTTGAATTATTATTACATCGAATGATGATTTATTATTCAACCTCCTATTGTTGCAACAATTTCTATCTAGTTATAAAGTTTAAGTTACCATTACGTTTAAACTAACACGCTTGCCTAATTTCATCAAATATAAGACACATGAAGAAATATCCATGGCCTGTCAGAAACTTAGTGAGTATGTAGGTCTTTGACCTCATTGAACATGATGTGCATTTATTTTCGAAATGTCATCCTCAAGGGGTTTTGATACGTATTCGTATGAGCTAGTCTGTGGATACCTCTAATAGAACCATATTCTATTACACATCAATCATATACATATCTTTTTTTCTTTGTATTGAGATTGATAACTTACTAAGGGCCTAATTTTATATAACGTCTTATTTTAAAACGTATGCAATTTGTTCGGAAATTTATTCAAACCTTTGTCGCTCCGTTTTATAAAATTGGACAAACAGGAACCAATGGTTTTACAATTTTAACGGCATTATGTCGAGGGTACTTTAGGCCACATCTACCTTAGAAATTTGTTATAAAAAAGCACATAAAAGGGTGAAAATTGGATGAAATTAATCTTGTAAATCATATCACATATCAAACTAAAAAACTCAGACCGGTAGAGGTTCTGCTAGGTTTTAGGATATAATTATTAAACTAAATCTTTGATTTCAACCCTATAAAATCTTAATTAATCTGCTTGATTTTAATATATTATTATTAATCTAAAACTTTAGGTCATTTTTATAAAATAATTAAATTAATAAAAAAGGGCAAATAAACAATAAGAAATTAATCTAAAACTTTAAATTTAACTGTATAAAATTAAAAAGCCATTGAATTAATTAACCATTGTGTATAGTACATGTTAAAGATGTCCTTCAACTTTCTTTATATAAAAACCATGTTATATAAACTCTGTGAGCTCTAGAAATTGATTTTCAAAAAACACAAAAATCCTGTCTTACTTCCAAGCACATTAAAGTAATACAACAGCAAACATACATAAAAAATATATAGACAAACGACCATGTTAATAAAGTACATAGGTACCTAAAAAAAAGAAAGAAGAAATATTATGTAGGTATTTAGTATGTACACAATAAATAACAAAAAATTTTAATAAAGACGAACAAAAATAAATAAAATAATAATGAACTTAACAGTATAATAAAAAGGTAGAGAGAGAGAGTGAGAAATGTGGTAAACACAGTGTTGCCATTTAGCACTTTCAGTGCTAGATTTAGCATTTTGTTTCACGAAAATGCATTGAAATTTTTAAAAATTATGCTAAATGATTTTTATCATAATTTGCTTGATAAAAAAAATATATTTTTTGGAAATTTTTTTTACTATTTTACTACAAAAAATACTTTTAGAGAAATAAAAAATAACTTTTATTAATATTTCAACTAAATTTCTTTAGGTGTGGTAAGTAAATGAACACAGAAATTTTTGAAATAATATATGAAATGTAATCTATTAGAACAAGTCAACAATTGTTATGAACAAAATTAGAAAAAAACTATAATTTATATTTGTAACATTTGAAATAAAAATTGTATTGTTACATTGAAAAAATTTAGCACTTATTTTTTCTTCTGTAGAATATTTTAGCACTTAGTTTTTCAAGTTTTAGCATATTTTGAAATTCATTTTCTGGCAACACTGGGTAAACAGAGTGGATTGTCTGGCTAACAGTAATTTATACCTTTTAACCAACGTTGTCAACTTTCAAATTTCAAAACGCACCAAAATGGAGAAAAAAAAAACGCGTCATTTAAGAATAAAATGTTTCTTGAATTAGTTTTCCATTTTTTAATTTCATAAATTTTATATAACTTTTTACAAAAAGATCAACGATTAATAGTAAAAGCTTATTTTTAATAAACGAACTAATAAAGATAAAATAAGCATTTAAACACTCAACATTTAACTCATAATATGCTAATCGGAACTGAAGTACTAATTGGTAAAAAGGGCTAATTTCAGTAGATATTTGGTACTTTTTTAAATTATTTTTGTTTTCTATTTTAAATACTTCTATTTGAATTTTTTCAATAAAATTTATTAGGGCTCCACTGGGACTCTAACCCTGGTTATTCGTCTACAGTTCAGTAGATCAAACCATCAGGCTACACAAGACTTTCTATTTCCATGATTAAAATGTTAATTTTATTTTCAAACAAAGATTTTCACCATATTCACCTTTATCAATAACCTTCATGTGACGAATGTTTGATTATCATACATTCGTATTTAAATTGCATTCAATAGGGTCCCTTTTCGTCGTATAGATTTACTGATAATGAATTATTGAAAAACTGCTATTAAAAAATAGTAAAAATAAAGAATTCATCACATTTTCGGAAAAATTAAAAACGCACCGAAATTAATAAAAAAGCGCGCTGCGCACCACAAAAAATTAAAAAAGCACCAAAAATGGTGCGAAACGCACCAAGCTGAACACGCTGCTTTTAACTTTCACACAAAATAAATATGTATAAAGCATACGCACTGTTGACTTTTAGGCGAAAAACAGTTAACTAGACAATAACAACAGACACAGGGAGGAAGAAAGGAAAGTAAATAAATTAAATGAAATGGAACGTTTTGTATACATACATATATAAAATTTGTGTGTACAATTTGAAATTCTGGTGTAAATCACTTAAAGGAGGCTCGTTTGTTGAGCTGGAGGTTAATAGAAAAATACTATTATGTACATACATATGTATGTATGTATAAAAATATTATCTTAAAAACTTTTTTTATATATTATGTATATGAAAGCAACAGTTGTCTTTAACAGGCCATGTTTTGCGAACAAAGGAAAAAAGTGAAATTGAAAGGGAAATGACTTTTAAACAGCCTGTCTTATTAGTATTTTTCTTGTAGTTATAAGCTGTTTAGTATTAACTTCAAGGTTAGGACTTAAATTGAAATTTTTATATTGCACATATTCCTACAAGAAATTTATTTAATTTTGAAATTCTCTTTGAATTGAGTTAATTTAAAACTTTGTTTTATTAAATTAAAGAAAAATAAGTAAAATGTTTTTGAAAAAAAAAATTACTTTTGTTTATTATGATTGTTACGAAGTAGGTTAACAAATTTTTTTATTTTGCTGCAATTAAACCACAAACACACACCAACAGCAACAACAATGTAAAACACTTGACACTTAAAAAAGAGCACTTCAGAAATCCAATTGAAATATGAAATGTGATAGAATTAAGCATTTTTATACCCCCCACTACCCCTTTTAAATTCTAACCGTACGTTCCATTTAATAATGGAGTTTTATTGCTGTTTTTGTTGTTGTTTTAAAAATTCCTACAACAGCCCTAACAAAAACAATACTATGCCATAAACTACAAAAAATTAAAAAGTCGACTGGAGAGAAGACGAACAAAAAAATCACTTTATCAAATTCTCACAATACCATAATAATGCGCCTCCCCCTCTCCCTTACATACACATACTCTCACATATCACTCTGTCAGACTGTCAGACTGTATGATACATTTTCATTATCCTGTTAGGAAATCTTTGGAGAAGTAAAAAAAAATTAAGGATATCAATTTTCAGAATTAAAAACATAGCTTTCTAAGTATGTTTAAAGGTTGATTTAAGTGCATACAAGCATTCAAGTAGAATCTATGAATTTGTTTGAAGGACAGCAATTTTTTTTTAATTTGTCAAAAATAATTTTGAGGTTAAACTTTTGAGGTTATAATTTTTAAGTTTTCTTAATTATTTAAATGATTAGCTTTAAAACTAAATAGTTACTTTATAAACATTAATTTTTATAGGCAGAAGTTTTAGAGGAACTGATTTGAGTTTTGTTGTTAGATTTATTACAAGTTTTCTTAATATTTAATATTTGTTTTAATACTTTTTAGTTGTATTTAAACAATAAACTTTAAAAATAAATATACTTTATACTTTGCATATTTTATTAAAGAAACTGTTATTGTTAATATACCACGATATCGTAAACCGTTCAAAGTTATCGCATTCCCAGCCGAATTTTTAAAAGCAAAAAATGACCCAGTCACGCCTCCAGATAATATAGAGCACCATACAGTTACACGTTCTGAAGCCTAATTGAGGCAATTTTATCAAAGAAATTCTTAGTTGCGGCCCCAGGAGACAATTATATTTATCGAAAATATCACGAATTTTACGATCCATATTTTTTATAGTGAATTTTCGAGCGAAATTAAATTCATTGTAACAATTTTCAAAGCTTTTACTACTGATATGTCAACAAGAGAAATGTCAAAACAATCATTGTACTCGTATACCCCCCATATGTTCCTGTTGATAAACAAGGTTTTGGAAAGTAAAACAATTAATTAACGTTATTTTTTTAACATATTTTTAAACCATTTTAATTAGTTTTAAGTTAAAACAAATTACATTCACTCGTATTTATATAGGTTGAGTGCTTTAAATTTCTGCATTTATTTCTTAACTATACAAATTTCCTACTGGTTACTATTACTGGCACATGCTCAACAGAATTTATTATTCGTATAAAGTAGGAAAAACAATACAACCAGCAGCAACCAGCCAGCCAGCCAGTATCAAAAGAATCTCTATGATAAAGAATTTTTAATATAGTACTTTTCATTTCATTTGGTTAGTGTACTAACAAAATTCAAACGAAACGGTTGGAAAAAACTAACACAAATAAATTACTTAATTTAATAACCGGAAAATAATATTTAATAAATAAAAGAAAATAATAAAGTAAGAATTAATGAAAACTTAAAAGAAAATAATATAAATATGAAATATTTCTTTTAAATTTTAAAAGATCTTAAAAATCATTATATAAATAAACGAAATTTCTTTTCACTGTGTTTAAAACTTTGCTTTAACAGTTTAATAAATTAAATTTTTTTTACTGGTGCTTTAAGTGCTACAAACTTTCTTAACACTCATCCTTATCATCTTCAATTTATATTCTTATTTTCCATATTACTTGTACATACAAATATAATGTACATATATAATGTTATAGAAAAGCTTTAAAGTGTGTAAATGCTTATAAAGTGAAAATTATGTTATTATTAAGATTAAAGTACTCTGATAAAATTACTAATACAATATGAACTTTTTTGTGAAGCTCTTAAGCACTACAGGTGGTTAATTGGTGGGGTATTTAAGGCAACTAAAGGATAAATTGTAACACAAATTTAATGGAATAAGTAAATTGAATTCAAATTAAAAAGAAAACTAGTTAAATAGGAGTTTATATATTAAATAAACTTTTAGTTTAATTGTTTTTTTTTATAAAAAGTAAGAAAATAAATTATAATTAAAGAGAAATAATAGAAAAATAAGAATATAAATATTAAATAAACTTAGTTAAACTGAAGCAATTAATACAATATTTTAATATTTTTGAACAAAAACTATCAACCTCAATTTAAGGTTAGATTTATTTATTTTTATTTTTACCAAAAATAAAAATTTTAATTTAAAATAAAGTAAAATAGGAGTACAAATATTAAATAAACAAGTTTAAACCAGTTTAATCTTAATTTGCTCCACATTTAATAAAATATTTTAATATTTTTGAACAAAAACAAACAAAAATTTGAGGTTAGATTTTTATTTTTACAAAGAAAAAAAAAATAAAAATTAATTGCAATTTAAAAGAAAATTGTAGTAAAATAAGAATATAAACATGAAACAAACTTAGGTTAAACTAGTTTAATATTAATTTGCTCCACATTTATACAATATTTTAATATTTTTGAACAAAAACAATCAACAATTTAAGGTTAGATTTATTTATTTTTATTTTTACCGATTGCACGGATTAAAAAAATTTTAGTCTTATTTAAAGATAATTTTGTTGCCGATTTTTGATTTTTTTATATAATTCAAGAAACTAAACAGTTTTTGAATAACGAAATATTTATTGCACAACATCCTCCATTTTTAAATAACGCTATATCTCGAAAACTAGAGCTAACTTAAAAAAGGGATGGTACCATTTGATTCAGCGTACTCGATTTAGCTTTACCCACTAGGTAAAAAAAATAATAAAAACTTCACCGCAAACCTATTTTTTAAAATCATTTTTACTATTTGTATGGAATTACTTTAAATTAAGTTGACGAATTTGAGACAATTCACTCTTAAATACATATTTTTCAGTTTTTAAGTTTTTACATTGCATGTTCCCCCCAATATTTTAAATGCATTTTAACATTTAATAAAATCAATTAACAAACATGTTTCTGTTAAACTAATTACCCCAGCCAGCATCCATACATATTATCATTTACATTTTCATTAGCCAGCTTTACTAAGTGGTGGCTGCCGACTGAACGACCGACCGCTTTAATTAATTGAGAATTATTACTTTAATGCCAAATTACAATTAACAATTTGTTTGTAAACAAGTGATTAAGGAAAATAAACCAAGAGACAAAGATAATAAAAAAGGAAAACATAAACAAAACAGAAAAACGAAAATTTATATAAATTTGTTAATTAGTTGGGGACTTATTATTAAAATGAATATTATAAAACGGGTAGAAAAAACAAGCATATAAGATTCTTTTAAGTAATAATAGATTTAAAGCTATAGGCGATCTTAATATTGAAAATATGTATGTATATATAAAGCTAAAATTACTATGTTTCAAATTGTGACTTACACGAAGTTTCAAAATAATAGTCGTAGTTTTTAGAAAATTTTATTTATTCAGCCATGTCACAGAATTTAATTCCGTTCGGAAATAATTCCGTATTTTGATTCTATAGAAAAAGTAAAACGAAAAATGGAGGCTAAGTGAGATAATGAATCAATTATATGTTCAAAATTTCGACCTGTACTTTGCGTGAACAGCGATTAAATCGAATAAGAAAGTGATTCTGACTAATATTTTTGGGCGTTACAAACATCAGCACAAAGCTGATATACCTACCCTTATACTTTGGTTATGTAGAGTATAATATAATAAGAAACATAACGGTTTTAAGTAAAAATAAATATTAGATGTGGATTTACATGATTAAATAAATGTTTTCAAATTACAGAAGACTTAATTAAGGCCTAGTAAAAAAAATATGAAAATTTGTATGAAAATTACTCAAAAAATATTTAACAACTGAGTTAGCTTTTAGGTTAGACTCATGAAGAGAACCTCAATTAATTTTTTTCTCGAGTTCAAAATTGTATTATTTATACATTTTATAAAATTATTTTATTCGAAGTTGCCTTCTAGTTAAATATAAAAATTTAATTTGAAATTTATTTTTGTATACTTCATTGTATGTTCTACACTAGCTTTCCGTTGGAAAACATAAATGTAAAATCATACAGAAATATACAAAGAGACACTAGCAAAATGTAACGTTTTCTGGCCTGCTAAAGCCGTCATCAGCATTCTTTGTGTCTAATATTGTTTATTTTGAAATTTTTATATTTAACTTTTTTGATATACTAAATGAGAATTGTTCCTCTTACGAGTAAAAAATTGTTTTATAAAATTATTTTATTCGAAGTTGCCTTCTAGTTAAATATAAAAATTTAATTTGAAATTTATTTTTGTATACTTCAAATTAAATTTTTATATTTAACTAGAAGGCAACTTCGAATAAAATAATTTTATAAAACAATTTTTTACTCGTAAGAGGAACAATTCTCATTTAGTATATCAAAAAAGTTAAATATAAAAATTTCAAAATAAACAATATTAGACACAAAGAATGCTGATGACGGCTTTAGCAGGCCAGAAAACGTTACATTTTGCTAGTGTCTCTTTGTATATTTCTGTATGATTTTACATTTATGTTTTCCAACGGAAAGCTAGTGTAGAACATACAATGAAGTATACAAAAATAAATTTCAAATTAAATTTTTATATTTAACTAGAAGGCAACTTCGAATAAAATAATTTTATAAAACAATTTTTTACTCGTAAGAGGAACAATTCTCATTTATTATTTATACATATAAAAAATTAATTTTTTAATTATGCGTACCTCAGATGATAAAAAATCATTTCAAGAAAGTATTTTAAAAAATTTAGCACATTTTTTTTGGCATTTTAAAACAAGTTTTAGCATATTTTAGCTTATTTTTAAACTGAGTTAGCCGCTTAGCTTTTTAAGATCTGGTCACACTACTTTCAATACTTTAAATGGTAATAATCCGGAAACTCGGTAATATTTTAAAAGGATACAATCAGCTTAAATTGAGGTTAGCAATGGTTTAGAGCGGCATTTTCCTTCCCCAAATGTGTACTTAGTTTATATACTTGCCTTAAGGTACTTTTCTTTTAAAATTACTTTAATTTTGTGTTGATATTTTGGTTTTTCTTGTATTTAGCTTAATAAAGTAAAATAAACATGTTTATTTAAAGTTAGTAAAAGTAAGTTTTTTTTTCATTCTTAATACAAAATCAAATTGTGAATGACGTTCTTCTTCTTTTTATGTGTGTACATTAGAATGATATTTCTAATAGTTCTTCTAAAGTTGCCACATCTACCAATCTTATAACATTTGAATAAATGTGCGGAATAAAACATATTTATTTTTATTATACATAAGTATAAAGAATTTATATTTTATTTAGTATGCATAACTTTTAATATTAATGTATGTTTTTGTCTGGCAATTTTTATTAAAGCGATTCCAGCATGTTTATTTTGATAGCTTGGCCAACTTCAAGCTGGAATAATAAAATTAAAACAAACGAAAATTGTTGAATAAATCACCCCTTCCGTGAATAAAAATTCCACACTAAATTTGTTCCCTTTTCACATTTTTTCTATTAAAATTCAATGTTAAACAAATAAAAGGGAACAAATTTCATGTGGAATTTTTATTCACGATAGCGGTGAATATGATTAAAACTTCTACGAAACTACTTATATCTTTAATAAAAATGAAAATCTATTTTTAATAATTTGTAAAATATTCAAGTTGATAAAATAATTATGAAACATATGAAACTGTTAAACACTAAAAAAAAAACATTTCCAAAATCGGCTGTCTTTGCCGTCGTCGAAAGTTTTTGCTAATAGAAAACTTCCGGTTGATACTGAAGGCGCTGAGCTGACAGTCTTTAGCCGAGTAAGAATCGGGAGAGAAGTATTGTAGTCTTTATTATTTAATCATTTTAATTTCGGTTCGCTCCGGAACATAGATTATACTCGTTTTTTCGTGGTCCATATTGTGTAAACCTTTTAACCTCGTTAAAAATCTGTATTAGATTCTTTAAATTTATTTTACAGTAAAAAAGAATGGATTACAAATTAATAACCGAAGATCGTTACGACGATGTTATACGTCATTTGAGAGACAACTTTTTTGCCGATGAGCCACTCAACAAGGCGGCAGGCCTATGTCGGCGTGGTGTGGGTCATCGGGACTTGGAGCATCATAGCCTGGAGACCTTAGAAGATAATTTAAGTTTAATGGCAGTAAATGAAAACAATGATGTAATTTTTCTTTGAAAATAATTATATAATGTTAGATTTTCTTAACAACTTTCTAAAACTTTACAGATAGCTGGTGTTATTTTAAATGGTATTTTACATCCGGGTGATATTGAAAGTTACCAAAAGAAACTGGAACTAATTGATGATGAAAAGTTTAAGAAAATCTTTAAACTTTTATATTCTTTAAATTTAAAAGAGAATATCTTTAAACATTTTCATGTGGATAAGGCATTTGATGTGCGCATCTTATCGGTAGATAGTTTGTATAGAGGTCAAGGCATAGCCAAGGAGTTGGTTAAACATAGTGAGGATATAGCCAAAGAATATGAATTTAAGGTGATTACGGAATATATTTATTTAATAAGATTTCAAAAATTATTATTTTTTATTGCAGTTAATAAAGGCCGATGCTACGGGCATTTTCTCGCAAAAGATCTTAAAATCTAGTGGCTTTGAGGTACTACTGGAACAGTATTATAACAAATATGTGGATGAATTTGGCAAGCCTATATTAAAAGTGGAAGCTCCTCATATTAAACTGCAACTGTTGTATAAATTATTGAATTAAAATTTTGGTTAGTTTTCCAAAGTTCCGAAGTTAATGTTACTATTTTATATACTAAAAAGCGTAAAACTATAAAACTTATATTTTGTGCTAGATTTAAGACAATAATTTAAACAATAAAGTGGTGTACAAAATATGATTTTAGCAAAAACACCATTTATTTACATAGTAATTATATTAAAGATTATGCAAACAATCAAACAGCTACATAGTATTAAACATAATTATTATAATATTTATATAAAAATATGTGTGTTATAATTTTAAAATTTAAATTTTATAAGTGTATTAGTTAATAAAATTTTAAAAATAATTTAACAAAATAATCAAAATACATAATAATTGTTAGTGAAACAAAAATACTTGTTTGAATTAATGAATAAGATGTTGCAATAAATTACCCTCTCATTTCTGTCTTCATTGTGCCTGTTATTTTTTCCTGTTGAAAACTTCGGGTTGATTTAGATTCTTACCGGAGCGTAGTTCCAATTATCGTGGTAATAATTGTTCTGGTTTTGCTGGTGGGTGTAAAACAATCGACTTATTTTAATGATTTTTTTATGATAAACATGTTTTCTAACAAAATTATAAAAAATAAATTGCTTTAAACAAAAATTCTCGTTTAAAATTAATTTCATTCAATTCCCGTTAAAAATGTCTATCTTTGGACGTACTGCCATCAAAAAAGTAGAATTTAAATTTCGCAAAATCACACACGATCGTTATATAAAAGTTATGCATCACTTAAACAACTCCGGCCATCAGCAAGATCCGTTTTGTAAATTTATTCAAACAGGAAGAAATGAATACGTTAAACACTTTGTCGATAAAACTCTAAGCGATAATTTAAGTTTCATAATTCTCAATGAACGGCAAAAGGTAATTAACACAATTAAACACACATATTATAAAAATTCCCTAAAACTTACAGATAGTTGGTGTTAAATTAAATGGCGTTTATCGGCCTCAGGATTTACACGAACTTGAAAATACATAAAAGATCCACACTTTCAATACATATTGCAATTACAATATCTCTATAATAAGCAATCCAAACTATAATACCAGTACTTTGGCAAAACATTTAATATCTATGAGTGAATTAATGGCTCAAAATCAAAAAATTTAAGGTATAAATAATTTATATAAAAAAGTTTTAACACTATCCTATATTTTAAGCCTTTTTTAACAAAATAATAGATTTTACAACCAATTTTTATCTCAGTGTTAGTAATGTTCTACATGTTGACTTTTATATGTTACCCCTACACGTTACCATTTTCGGGTGAATCATCAATTCTGAGAAAAAGCAGAATTTGATATACAGCTGTTTGTTTGTTTACAATAAATTTTCCAATACATTGTAAAATATTCAGAAAATTTATTAATTTTTCCAAAAATATGACCACAAACCAGGTAAACTAATTGGAAATATACTTTTACGTAATTATAATAATATTTTCCATTTAAAGTCTGACTTGCAGACCAATAAGCGAACGGGTAAAGTCATTACCACCCAAGAAAAGTTGGCAATTTTGAAAGAACTTGAGACTGGAACTCCCCGTCGTGAAGTTGAACTAATGTTTAACTGTTCCCAATCCACCATTAGTCGAGTGCTATTACATAAGGAGTCTCTTAAGCAGGAGGCCCAGGGAATTGCATCTAGCAAACGAGATAGTTCCATAAATTATAAAGAATTAGATCAGGCTTTGACGCTATGGGCTAGGGAAATGGAAATGTCAAATGTGATGATTACGGCTAATATGGCTAAACAAAAAGCCGAGGAGTTAATACGAGCAATGGGACATGACCAGAAACCCTCTACGGCGTGGCTATACAAATGGAAAGCCAGAGAAAATATACAATTCGCTAAAAAGACAAAAGATCCGGAGGAAATTTTAAAGGAATTCCTGGATAAACGGGAAAAATGGCATGAAGAGAAAGAGAGTACAAATGAAGATAGTAAGAGACTAAAATTGGAACAAGAATTACCGCAAGACAAGCAAACACAAAATGAAAGCCTACTAGACAATTTAGACGATTCCCAGAATAAACCTCGCAAATATACAAAAAGATTGCCCATAATGGATGCTTCTGGGGTGATATATAGAAGTAGAAAAGAAAAGACCTTCTTAACACTGCTACAAAAATTGGAAATCTTACAGAGACTTAAAAATGGCGAACGTAGATCTGATATGATAATAGAGTACAAACTTAGCCAATCTGCCATGTCCCAAATTGTAACAGATGAGGAAAAGATTTTAAAACTAGCAGCCGGTGGTCAAAATTTACAAATGAAACGCATTAGGGGAGGCATATTTAAAGGCGGCGAGGCTGAGCTAAATGCTTGGGTAAGAGAAAAAATGGAAAATGGTGAAAGTCTTACGCGCACACAAATCAAAAATCGAGCCAAGGAAATAGCGGAACGTTTAAACATAGACTTTAAGGCCTCCACTGGTTGGTTAGAGAAATGGAAGGCCAGAATGAATTTGGATTTCAATGAAAATCAAATATTGCAACGAAAAATACCCAACTATTTGACAGCGGAAGGAGAGTTTGAAAATGGCCTGGAACAATTTGAACAACCAGATATTGTGTATGATCAACATAGTAATACTGCGGACTTTCTGCAGCAACACATTAAAGAGGAATTAACAGTAAATGATTATGACGAAGACATGGAAACCCAGGATGAGTTTTGTTGTGACGATGTGGATGATGCGGATGTTAAGCCAGAAGTGTTAACTCCACAAGAATTTTATTTACAAACTATAAGGGCTGATGATCATAACTCACAACCATATAATCAGCCACAAACAGAACAGCGGCCGGAAGCCGAAGAAGAGCCCGACATTAAACCGTTTATAGGCACTCCACCGCATATGGATCAACGAGAAGCTGCACCACGCTCTTTAGAAGTTTTGCACGAACAAGTACTTCAATGGTTAAATCGTTATAATATACCTCCCTTAGCAGCCTCGGAGTTATTAGACATTTTACAACCCCACCTTAATGCGGCCACAGAAACCTCCTCCCAGTCACAGCTGCAAAACCCGGAGTATTTTTAAGTTCTAGTATTTGTACTTTATATTAAAGTATTTTACATGATGTGAGTGTTTTAAAAAAATTCAAGGAAAGTGCGAGTGATTTCCTTAAAAAATTTAGTTACTTTTCAGTTAAAGTAAAACCCAGATAAGTTTATTTAAAATTTTTAGCATCAAAAAAATTTTTAAATGTTCTCAGTGTAAAATTGACAAGTATTTTATTAATTGTAATCAAGTTTCTCACTTCATTGTAATTTTTTTATTTCCATAAGTTAATGCTTTATTTCTATATTTTTCTTATTTATTTAGTTTAATTTTTTTATTTAAGCTTAATTAATAAAAATAAATTTACACAAACATATATATATATATATATACTTATATACATATATAAACCCTATTAATATTTTAATTCTTTGGCCTTATCATGAGAGCCCTCGGTAATCATTTGTAGTTCAGCCTTCTCACGTTCTGGCTTGACCACTGTGTAATAACGATAGCCTCTCATGCCTAGCAGGTAAGTGCCATATAAAGTGACACCCAAACAGGCGTAGACAGCACCACGATGTAGTTTATCCAGAAAGTTATTGGTTGACAGACGTTTCTTTTGCATTTTGTTCAGATTTTTCTAGAAAAATTAGATTTTTGTTTTATAACCTTTTAATGCCGTGTTCAAAAAAATAATTACAGCTGTTTTGTTTCTTCTTGTAATTAATGCATTCACAGGGATTGATGCACCCATAAAACTAAATGTTTCATGTTTCATCGTCTTTAATGAAACAGGCATAAATTGATAGAAAAATTAATGTTTCTTATAGTTTAATTTTAGTATATTTTTATTTACTTTTTTCAATAAAAACTGTTTTTTGTTATTAAATCTAAGTTTATTTAACAATAAATCTTACATATGGCATCTCTCTGTTTTGTTCGTCTTTTTGACGTTTTTCATTTTCTGCTTGTTCTTGCTTTTATTAATTTCTCTGTGATTTTCTTTCTTTTGCAAGTTTTCCTAGAAATTTTTGCATCGCCACGCAATGTCAGGACTAAATTTAACCGTAAAAGTGCATCCCGTAGTGCTATTCCAAGTAGTAGATGCCTACGAAAGACGTAATGCTGATTCCCATCGTGTTATTGGCACTTTATTGGGTAAGTTAATGCGAAATATAGATGATTTTTGTGTTACTCTTAAAAACACGCTTTTTTGTATTATTTTTGTACAGGCTCCGTTGACAAGGGAGTTGTTGAAGTCACCAATTGCTTTTGTGTACCCCATAAAGAACATGATGATCAAGTAGAAGCTGAACTGAGTTATGCTCTAGACTTGTACGATTTAAATCGTAAAGTAAATCCCAATGAAAATGTTGTTGGTAGGTTCTAGTATTAACAGAAAAAATTCAAACATAACCTCAATTTTTATTTATTGTATAAATTTAAATTGTGTTTTAGGATGGTGGGCTACAGGCAATGAAGTAACCAATCACAGCTCGGTTATCCATGAATACTATGCCCGTGAATGCAACAATCCTGTGCACTTGACAGTCGACACCTCTTTGCAGGGTGGCCGTATGGGCTTGAAGGCCTACGTTTGCATACCTTTGGGTGTACCCGGTGGCAAAACTGGCTGCATGTTTACCCCCATACCCGTTGAAATGACTTGCTATGAACCCGAAACTGTAGGCATTAAACTTTTACAAAAGACTGTTGGTGTTTCAGCCCCCGAGCGTCCAAAAACCGTTTCTCCCATGTTGGATTTGGCTCAAATATCCGAAGCTTCCACCAAATTGCAGTCCCTTTTGGATTTAATTCTCAAATACGTTGAAGATGTTATTGCCCACAAGCAGAGCCCCGATAATGCTGTTGGCCGTCAACTTTTGGATCTTATCCATTCGGTACCTCATATGTCCCATGAACAATTCACTCAAATGTTTAATGCCAATGTACGTGATCTGTTGATGGTCATCACTTTGTCCAACTTGATTAAAACACAATTACAATTGAACGAGAAATTAACTTATTTGCCTACTAATTAAATTTTAAGACGATTTTTTCTAGCATTTTTTTTCATAATTTAATATCAAATTCGTTTCGTGTTTGTAAGACAAAAAAAAAATACAACAAAACCAACTAAGAAGTTTAAGAGGAAGCAGGAGGAGTGTTAGGAGAAGTGGATATTTGTAAACATTTGTAAAAGCGAAAATTTGAGATGTTTTATTTAAATAAAAAAAATAAGTTAACACTTAATAACCATTTCACCGAAAGGAAAATTATGTTTTTTATTGTAAAAAGGCAAAGAAAGGCTTTTAAAATCAAAGTTTGTGTAGCTTGCAAATTTTCTCATACAAATTTATGAGGGTTTATAGTCACCTAGAACAGTGTGTCATATTCAGTAAAATGTACCTGGCGATTGATTATATGTAAATAGTTTTTTTTTTTGTAAAAATTTTTTAACAAATGTTTAAAAAAATGCCAAATGTTATATTAATAAAACGCACATTTGGTGATAATATTAAAGCGAAATTTAATTGAAGTATTTCTTAACTAAATTTCTTTAAATTTTTTTAATATGTATTTGATAAAAATATTGTATTGGTAAAACTTCCACATTTTGTAAACATTTAAAGCTCAAAGTAAATTAATGTTTTCGTAATTTAAATTAAATTTTTTTGATACACGTAATTTTTTTTGAAAAAAGTCAAAGGTTATATATTAAAAATATCACATTTTATTGCACATTCAAAGGTCAAAATTTAATATTGATTTTTTTTGATTTTGTAAAATATTTTAAACTAAAATTTTCTTCAAGGGTCAAAGACCATTTTTGAAATTTAATATTTTGTTAAATATTTCAAAACAAATTGTTGCGTAACGTTTGTTTATTTAAATTTTTTTAAAGGTCAAAGGTTAAATCTTCTTCAACTTAACATTTTGCCATAATTTTTAGACAAAATGCTTAAATTCCTTTAATTTTTTTTTTAACATTTCACATTAAATGCTGTTTGTGAAAAAGGTCAAAGGTCATTGTAAAATCTTTTACATTTTAAAGTCACATTTGATGCCCGGCCCTATCGAGGAAAAGGGAACGGATACTCGGGGCACCCATTCTTTCGTGTTTGGGTGAACTATCAGGGATGAATCCAAGATGCATCTACACATTTGCCATGGAGTCTGGATGGTTTGATAGGAGAGCAACCGATGCGGAGTGAACCGATGGGTTGCCCACCAACGGGTAACATAATTAGACCAACAAGATGGACCCAAGTGAGCTGTTCTCAAGAACCTAACCTAACCTTAAGTCACATTTTTAAAAGTTTATTAGATTTTAGTGAAATTTTAAGAAAAATTGATTTTTGAAAATCTTTGTTTGCTAAATCTTAAAAAAAAAAATAAGTCAAAAATCATTGTTTTTTGAAAAGGTTAAAAGGTATATTTATTATAAATATAAAAATTTTGAAAATTAAATTAAATTTTGATTTTTTCGACTTTTCTTGAACTTATTGAAGGTGGGGACAATAATACGTCTCTTCAAAATATAATTGTAACTCATTCCTTGATAATGATATCCGAAGGATATCGAAATATTGGAAGAAATAATTTAATAAATAATATATGTATACATATAATAAAATAATTGGCCTCGAGCTCGAAAAAACTTTTTATTTTAATTTTGAAAATTATTTTGTATAAAATAAATATAGAGAACATGTTATTTGTTATTATTAGCTAAATTTTAATTATACTTAAAACGTGTTATGCATTTTGTTAAAAAGGTCAAAGTTCGCATTATTATTATAATTAATATTATAACCCAATTATTGTCGAAATGTTATCTACATACATTTATTTCCTTTTAATTTTGTTTGAAATTGCTTTAAATTTTCCAAAATGTTAAAGGTCATATTAATGGAACTTAAAAATTTTTAATAGTTGTTCAATGTTTGTTTTGTGTTAATAAATACAGCTGTAATTTATCTTCTGCTTAAGTTTTATTTGTGGACTAAGATAAAACATATCTTCATATTGAATTTTTGATCAAGTTTAATAAGTTAATTTCACTTCTGCAAAAAATTATGGTACAAGATTATGCCTTAAATATAGGCATATGCTTTCTTAATGTCTGGAATTGCACTTCATATGAATATGTGCAAATTTTAAAATTGTTTAATTTTTTATTCTCATTTATTATTATTCTATTAATATCAAAATAAAATAATAAAATTTCTTAATCTATATATATATATATAAATGAAATGGTTCATGTATGTATTGACATCACGTGAGAACCGCTGGAGCGATTTGACTGATTTTTTTTATTCGACTCGAAATTCTCAAAAAAAATTAAAAAATTCCCGATAAGACTCGGAAATTTTAAGTTTTTAATATATTGCCTTCTTTTTACTTCTCATTTTTCTTAATAAGAGATATTTTTTTAAGAAACTTGAAGAACTGACACCAAAGCCTCCTTTTCATTCTATATGAAATACAAATCATTAATAAATACCGAGCAAAGCCGGGTCGGTCAGCTAGTTTTTAATAAAAAGAATACTTAGCATGAAACTAATTTATTTTGTGTTTTAAATGATTTTGTTGTTTCAAAAATCATTAGTGTATGATTATTTATAAAAAATAATTTGGTAACTCTATTCGTAACTGTCTTATTGTTTAGATTTTTTTTGAGGTGAGTGAGGTTTTTGTCTTAAGTCTTGGTTGTTTACATTTGAAAAGGACGCCATTTTTAAGGTTTGTGGCTTAAGTCTTTGGTTAATTTATTTTAAATATTACTCTCAATTTAAGTATTTTTCATAAATCTTTATTGTTTACACTGGCATTTAATTATTTTAAAGGGAAACAGTGTTAATGAATCATTTCATTGATTTACCATATAAAATTTATGTTTAATATCTTGTTATGAGAACTTTTAGGAAAATTCCAATTATTTTTGTTTGATGTAAACTTAAGATAAAAACAAGAGTAAAACTTTATAAATAAACAAGCTAATTTTAACAAATTTGAAATTAATAAACAATTAATATAATGTTTAAAACGTGATGGCCATAAAGCATTAAAAAAATTATTGAAAACGTTTTTTTTTTTTTTTTGTTAAATAGAAACTACATAATATTGCAAACACTCTTAAGACTCTTGATAGGCAACTGATAATGGTAGTAACAACAATAATAAATAATAAACAAAATTTACATTTACATATACAATTATACAGTGGGCTAAAAATGTTTACAATCTATAATTCTGGTTTGTAGAATATTTGTTCACATTTTTAGTTTAAGACGTCTTTAAGTCTGATAAACAAGTTACAGAGGTGAAGAGTGGGAGTTAGTGTATAACATGACAACAATAATAGTTTTAGCTTTTGTTTGTTTTGTATTACACGGTTTAATTTTATTGCCAACTATGACAATATATATAATGTTAGCTATTGTTTGTGTAGATGTGTTAAAAATAGTTGTTGTAATAACTGGTAATAACAAGCAAAAATTGCTACTCATAACGTTGTAATATAATATGTACTTTTAAGTATTAGAACTAGTTAAAAGAAGCCAACCACTCTGTCTATTAACCAGTCACAAGCGTTTAATGCCCTTTGTTTAAAAAAGGGAAGGTAAGCCTTTATGAAAATAAGACATTTCTCATAATTTCTTTAATAAAACAAGAATTCTGTTTAATTTTTTATATCATCTTTCCCTTTACTAGACAATGGCATGTTAAAACTATTTTCAGACAGATTTTTTTAAATTTTTTTTCTTAAACATCATCGTTGCTGAGGTTTGATTTATAAAATTATTAGTTATTATTCTTATAAAATAATAATATCAACCATTGTTGTACATTTTCATAAGTCAAGTTTGCAAAACAATAGATTTACTTACAATACAATTTCATTTACTCGTACTACTTACAAGCAGTAATATTCATATAAAATTATTTTGCCAGAAGATCACAAAAGATGTTAAATTATTTTGTAAATGGGTTTTATAATTTAGTAAATTATGAAGACATTAGAGAAAAATTTGCTTAAAATATAATAATAAGAATATTATGTACAGTTAACACCCACTTTGTTTGAAGGCCAACTCCTAAAGCCATTCAATAATAATAAAAAATAATAAATTTTTTAGATTGATTTTAATATGATTTTATTTAACATTGGTATAATATTAATAATAAATAAGCTTTTAAAAATTGGTAAAACCATTTATATTTAGAGATAGAAAAACAAATTCTGAATGTTTAAGCTTGTTTTACAGAAGAAATTACTCTCTAATCAAGTTTACATGTATACATTTAAATGGATTCCTTTGGATATGTATTTTTATTCGACCTTTATTATTTCAATTATTACTAATTTTTCGAGCTTGAGGTCTTTTTTTAAATATAAAAAACTTTTTATCTTTTATTTAAAACCAATATTTCGGCACTTCCTTGAGTGCCTTCGTCAGGGTTTTTTTTCTTAATTTAACAAATTTAATAATAATTGACAAATTAAAAAATTTTTAAATTCAAAAAACAAAGAAATATTTTTCAAATTAAACTTGATCTATATATAAATAAATTATTTTTTAACTTCCGTTTCTATTCTTATAAATTAAGTGTCTATAATTTTGTGCTATATTATCAGTGTCTGACTTAAAATTAATTCTCGAAATTGTCGGAACCTTTATAATTTGTAACATTTCTAACATAAATCTACGTTTATAATTATTTTCTGTGTTTAAAACCATTGTATTTTCAAAATCTGGATAATGGTTAAGATTAGCACAATGAGTTGATAAAGCTGTTTTTTGTGATATATTTCTATATCTTTGATCTGATTTATGTCCTGCTATCCTAGTCTTTAGTTTGTTCTTTGTTGTACCTATATAAACTTTATTACACTGTCCACTATCATTCCCCTTACATGGTATTTTATAAACAATATTTGACATATCCATTCTCTTTATTTTATCTTTCATATTAGTAAATAGTTTACCTACTGTGTTGAAAGATTTATGAGCTATTTTGTATATTTTGTTATCATATATATTTGATTTTTCTAATCTTTCTGAAAATTTTGGTATATATGTTACCGACTTATATATCCTCTGTTCTGTAATACTATTCCGGTTATTAATTCTAACTTTATCATGTCGTATTAATAAATCTGTTATTAATTGTTTAGGAAAGCTATTATCAGTTAAAATATTAGAAATCTTCTTTTTATTATCTCCATGAAATTCTGAATCACATATTTTTAGAACTCTTTCTATAAAATTTTTAGCTGTATTAATAATTATTCTCTTTGGATGTTTAGAGAAATAATTAATAATTCTACCAGAAGATGTTGGTTTTTGATACCAATCTATTAATATCCTATTTCCTCTTCTAATTATCAAGGTGTCCAAATATGATATTCTTGAATTAGATTCCCTTTCAATTGTAAATTTAATGTCCGCGTGAAATGAGTTAAAAATATTCAGCATTTGTTCTATTCCTGATTCAGAAATTATACAAAATAAATCGTCAACATATTTTGTTAAGATCTTCGGTTTTATAATTAATTTTTCAATACATATATCTAATAATCTTTCCATAACTATATCTGCTACAATCGGAGAAGCTGACGAACCCATAGGAAGTCCTTTCATTTGGTTATATATATGATTATTTAATTGAAAATATCTACTATCTATTATACAAAATTTAAGAATACGTAAAAATAAGTCCTGTTCCATATTAGTATGTTTCCTTATTATATTCCATTTTTCTTCTACTATATTAATAGCTAAGTCTATTGGAATGCTAGGAAACAATGAAACTACATCAAGAGAAATTAATCTCTCATTATTATCTAATGTAAATTTCTTAATTCTGTCTTTAAATTGAAGAGAATCCTTAACATTATATTTTGAATTTTCAGTAATCTTATTAAGAATTCTTGTTATATATTTACACAGTTCATATGATGGAGGATTTATCATTGAACATATTGGTCTCAATGGAAAATCCATTTTATGAATTTTTGGAAGACCATATAGTCTAGGTGCCATTGCTGTATTAGTTTTAAATTTATTCCTTTCTGTAATTGTAATTATTTCATTAATAAAAAGTTCCTGAACTAAATTATTATTCATCTTTTCAAGTTTATTAGTAGGGTCCTTATCCAGTCTCCTATAATTAGAATCATCCCTTATAATATCATTTATTCTTAATTCATAATCAGTTTTATTCATTGCCACCGTTGTATTCCCTTTATCTGCATTTAAGATAATAATGTCCCTATTAGATCTCAAAAATCTATCTGTCTCCTTTACTTTGTTCAATATAAACTTATCTCTATTAGTTAGTCTCATCTTATTAATGTGGTTATCTATACTTGTAGTCAGTTTTGTTCTTGCTATTTCCTGTTCTTCTTTTTCCTTAAGTGTCTGTACTAAATCCTCTCCTTCAGTTATAATTTTCAAAACTGGAAAATGTTCTCTTTCCGTCGGTAGCATGTGTTTATGACCTAATGAGAGAACCCATTGTGCTTCAATTGGTATATTTATGTTAGATTTGTTAACAAACCATTTACAATTAAATTTTATACCTAATTCCCTTCTTTGTAAATTAACAAGGTCTTGAAATTTCTGTTTATGTCTACATTTGATCTTCTCATTTAAATTGTTAGCTAATTTATCTTCATATTCTAAGAAACTTGCATATTCCACCTCACCAAAATAATTCTGTAGATGGTCCTCTATTATCCTACATTCCTTTTTTACTTCCTTTAGTTGTTCATGCTTGTACCATATTCTTATATTTAAAATCTTGTTTTGAAGTTCTTGAACATAGTTTGATGTTTTTTGTCGATATGTCGGTAAATTATCATTTTCATGAAAAAGATTAGAAACGTTTTTAGTAGCATTTTTAATAAATTTTGGAATAATACCTGTATTACGACATCGAATCAAAAAAGTTATAGTTGCTTTTATTTTAATTAAATTATACATGAATAGGTATAAAACGATAAGGGATAAATTAATTAAAATAAAAGCAACTATAACTTTTTTGATTCGATGTCGTAATACAGGTATTATTCCAAAATTTATTAAAAATGCTACTAAAAACGTTTCTAATCTTTTTCATGAAAATGATAATTTACCGACATATCGACAAAAAACATCAAACTATGTTCAAGAACTTCAAAACAAGATTTTAAATATAAGAATATGGTACAAGCATGAACAACTAAAGGAAGTAAAAAAGGAATGTAGGATAATAGAGGACCATCTACAGAATTATTTTGGTGAGGTGGAATATGCAAGTTTCTTAGAATATGAAGATAAATTAGCTAACAATTTAAATGAGAAGATCAAATGTAGACATAAACAGAAATTTCAAGACCTTGTTAATTTACAAAGAAGGGAATTAGGTATAAAATTTAATTGTAAATGGTTTGTTAACAAATCTAACATAAATATACCAATTGAAGCACAATGGGTTCTCTCATTAGGTCATAAACACATGCTACCGACGGAAAGAGAACATTTTCCAGTTTTGAAAATTATAACTGAAGGAGAGGATTTAGTACAGACACTTAAGGAAAAAGAAGAACAGGAAATAGCAAGAACAAAACTGACTACAAGTATAGATAACCACATTAATAAGATGAGACTAACTAATAGAGATAAGTTTATATTGAACAAAGTAAAGGAGACAGATAGATTTTTGAGATCTAATAGGGACATTATTATCTTAAATGCAGATAAAGGGAATACAACGGTGGCAATGAATAAAACTGATTATGAATTAAGAATAAATGATATTATAAGGGATGATTCTAATTATAGGAGACTGGATAAGGACCCTACTAATAAACTTGAAAAGATGAATAATAATTTAGTTCAGGAACTTTTTATTAATGAAATAATTACAATTACAGAAAGGAATAAATTTAAAACTAATACAGCAATGGCACCTAGACTATATGGTCTTCCAAAAATTCATAAAATGGATTTTCCATTGAGACCAATATGTTCAATGATAAATTCTCCATCATATGAACTGTGTAAATATATAACAAGAATTCTTAATAAGATTACTGAAAATTCAAAATATAATGTTAAGGATTCTCTTCAATTTAAAGACAGAATTAAGAAATTTACATTAGATAATAATGAGAGATTAATTTCTCTTGATGTAGTTTCATTGTTTCCTAGCATTCCAATAGACTTAGCTATTAATATAGTAGAAGAAAAATGGAATATAATAAGGAAACATACTAATATGGAACAGGACTTATTTTTACGTATTCTTAAATTTTGTATAATAGATAGTAGATATTTTCAATTAAATAATCATATATATAACCAAATGAAAGGACTTCCTATGGGTTCGTCAGCTTCTCCGATTGTAGCAGATATAGTTATGGAAAGATTATTAGATATATGTATTGAAAAATTAATTATAAAACCGAAGATCTTAACAAAATATGTTGACGATTTATTTTGTATAATTTCTGAATCAGGAATAGAACAAATGCTGAATATTTTTAACTCATTTCACGCGGACATTAAATTTACAATTGAAAGGGAATCTAATTCAAGAATATCATATTTGGACACCTTGATAATTAGAAGAGGAAATAGGATATTAATAGATTGGTATCAAAAACCAACATCTTCTGGTAGAATTATTAATTATTTCTCTAAACATCCAAAGAGAATAATTATTAATACAGCTAAAAATTTTATAGAAAGAGTTCTAAAAATATGTGATTCAGAATTTCATGGAGATAATAAAAAGAAGATTTCTAATATTTTAACTGATAATAGCTTTCCTAAACAATTAATAACAGATTTATTAATACGACATGATAAAGTTAGAATTAATAACCGGAATAGTATTACAGAACAGAGGATATATAAGTCGGTAACATATATACCAAAATTTTCAGAAAGATTAGAAAAATCAAATATATATGATAACAAAATATACAAAATAGCTCATAAATCTTTCAACACAGTAGGTAAACTATTTACTAATATGAAAGATAAAATAAAGAGAATGGATATGTCAAATATTGTTTATAAAATACCATGTAAGGGGAATGATAGTGGACAGTGTAATAAAGTTTATATAGGTACAACAAAGAACAAACTAAAGACTAGGATAGCAGGACATAAATCAGATCAAAGATATAGAAATATATCACAAAAAACAGCTTTATCAACTCATTGTGCTAATCTTAACCATTATCCAGATTTTGAAAATACAATGGTTTTAAACACAGAAAATAATTATAAACGTAGATTTATGTTAGAAATGTTACAAATTATAAAGGTTCCGACAATTTCGAGAATTAATTTTAAGTCAGACACTGATAATATAGCACAAAATTATAGACACTTAATTTATAAGAATAGAAACGGAAGTTAAAAAATAATTTATTTATATATAGATCAAGTTTAATTTGAAAAATATTTCTTTGTTTTTTGAATTTAAAAATTTTTTAATTTGTCAATTATTATTAAATTTGTTAAATTAAGAAAAAAAACCCTGACGAAGGCACTCAAGGAAGTGCCGAAATATTGGTTTTAAATAAAAGATAAAAAGTTTTTTATATTTAAAAAAAGACCTCAAGCTCGAAAAATTAGTAATAATTGGATTCCTTTGGTTTAATGGCAATTTTGAAATAAGCGGTACAAATTCTAGAATATTCTCTGAAACGAAGTTTATGTCTTAAATTTGGTTTATTTACATTTAAAAAGACACCATTTTAACAAAAATAGAGTTTAAAACAAAGTTTGTATCTTAAGTCTACTTTGTTTATATTTGTAAGGGCGCCATTTTATCTAAATAGAGGGTTTTTTTAAATGAAGGTTTGTGTTTTAAGTCTAGTTCATTTACATTTAAAAGGAAGACATTACGAGGTTTTTAACTTTTTAGGTTTACATTTGGCAAATGCCCTTAAAAAAGTATTTTTTAGTTTTCCTGCAAATTCAGCCGTTTTAAGCTAAAATTGATTAATATTAAAATAAAACTAAACTAGAAATTATAAAATTAGAACTACTGTAGCATATTAAAGCATTTCTATACCATTTTAGATTCTTATTATTAAACAATTTTATTTAAATAACAAAAATCGTGATTTATTTTATTTAAATTATTTTTTACATTTTAATATCAGATGCTTGTTTACCATCGTGAATTTAACATAAATTAATTAATTAAAGTTTATTTAATAATTAAAAACGTAGCGAAAAGATAAATCAGAGGCACGGCTTGTTAAGAATCTTTAGTATGAAATTTAGTAATTAATATTAATCATACGTGACTGCGGTTTCAGTACATGAGAATTTAACTACTGTTTCATACTAGCTTTTCTTTTTATGTAACTACATATTTAACTTATAATTTAATGTTTGTGTCATATGTAGTTCATTTCGTGTAGTCTTCACAACCTGATAAGTTGTAAATTGATATTTACTGTGTAATTTATTACATGTTTTCTTTGCTGTCATTTGATATTTTGTTTTGGGTCTATATTATTAACCATACTTTTGCTAAAAGATTGCATAAATAGTTTTCCGACAAATTTAATTGCATTAGAAATGTAAGGTATTAGGTTTAATCAAAAGAAAAAGAAGTAGATACCGAAATTGGGTCATTAAAAATGTATAGTAATTTTAAAATTCAACTACATACATATTTACATATGTAATAAAAACACTATGAAATTATGTTTAAAAATTATGTCCAAACAAATTTAGCGCAAATATCAAAAATTTAAAAAAACAAAGACAATTTTTAAGATTCAAAATTTTTTTAAATCCTTGTAAAACATGTGAAAAACTTTTAATAATTTATTTTAATTGTCATTAATCACAATTCAATGGTTTAATTGTTTGTTCGCTTTTGAAAAGGACGCCATTATTAAATCGAACAATCTCAATCAAAGTTTTTATTTTACATCTCTTTTTTTACATTCAAAAAGAGTGGAAAGATAGGTTTGTTGCTTAAGTCTGTTCTTATTTACATTTATGAGGAACTTCATTATACTGTTTGTTGCTTAAGTCTTTTAAAACACCATTTTAGGTTTATTTCTTAAGATTTATTATTAGAAATCGATTTTTCAAGGGAAACTAATATTAGATAATGTAATGTAATAGAATTTAAAGTAAGTAAGTAACACTGTACAGGATTATAGCAAAATTAGTGTGATTTGTTACAATTTAAATGATTCAGATATAAAAAAGATTTTAAAATTTTTGTTTAAAAAAACACTTAATTATTTCTAAACTGAAAGATATTCATAAATATTTTCTATTAATTGTTTCAGATTCATTTTGAACAGCAAAAAAACACTTAAATGAAAGTGTGGTTCATGGTAATAAACTTTTTTTCTCTATTGTTCTTTTGTTTTATTATTTAAATTTAAAAACTTAATATAATAAAGCAAATATTTGATTTTAATACAATCAATCAGAAGATATTGCTCATAATTTAAAACTTTTTTAATGAGATAATCAACTATCAATATTTTAAATGTTTACAAACCACACCTGGCCATTAGATAGAAACAAATGTACTTGAAAAAATAAAATACACCCCTTAATATTGACAGATTCTAGCTGCACAACAATAACAATAAGGATTTCAACAATCAAACAAAGCAGCTCAATATTATCAGTATTTCAACAAAACAGATGTTAATTTAGCTATAAACAATTATTTAAAAATATTGCACAATCAAGAAATTATTTAAAAACCTACACATGACCCTTATGTATGCTAGTAGAACACTTCCGCCCCAAACTTAAGGGCGGTGAATCTTTATATTTTCTGCATTTTTTTTTTGTTTTGTTTTAAAAACCTAATGAACAAGAAAATTATAGGGCTTTAGTAAAACCGTTGTGTCTTCTGTTAGTAGTGATTGAAGGTAATGCTAATATTTTAGTTTGGTAATAAAATAAAATCTACCGTTATTTGAAATTTATAATATGTATTACAGTTAGTTACCTGCTAGAGTATATGTTAAGATATTTGTATTACGCTAAAATGTTGTATTGTAGTATTACATTTTGAATAATGTAATTGAATCTTTAAATATGTACATATGTATTACATACATACATTTCGTTTGCAAAATCAAATGCCGCTTCAAAGGTATGAAGGTACTTTGGTTATTTGGCCAATTGTGGCAAAGAGTAAATTATAATAGCAACGTTAGGCGATAAACCACATAAATAATTTGTGATAATAAAAAAAAATTAATTAGAAAATATAGATTTGTGAAAACTTTGTAAAATTAATGGTTTTTTTTAGAATTTAACTTTATAATATGTATATACAATAAACATTTTTAGTTAGAATTATTTAAATTTTTAAGAAAATAGTGTTTTTTTTTTGGGGAAATTTATTTTATCAAGTCCGTTGTTTAAAACTTTTTAATTTTTTTATGGCCATTTTGAAATTAGCAGTACAATACAGTTCATGTCCTAAGTCTTTATTATTGACATTTGAAATTGAAAGGGACTTCCTATACATTTACATTTGAGGGGCGCCATTATCAGGTTTGTTGCTGAAGTCTTTTTAGTTTATGTTTAAAATTGAAAGAGAATCCTAAATAAAGTTTGTGTTCTTAGTCTTTATTTTTTCTTTGAAGGGAAGCCATTTTCAGGTTTATTGCTTAAGTCAAATATGGCGGCACTGAGGTAAAATACATTTAAATTATACATAATTTCAAAAATTTATGATTTTTGCTGCTTAAATTTAAAAAATCTCTAATTTTTTATATTTTAGTTACTTTGATTTAAAAATTCCGGTTTTATCGCTTACCGTTGTGATTCCATTTTTGGTTTTTTGGTTGACGTTGTTGCGGATGATGATGATAGATTTTAGCTTACTCGGTTGTTGCATATCAAGACTATATAGTATATGTGTTGCTGCACACTCTCTGCTGCACCCAATAGTACTTTAATTTTAAAGTATAAATAATGCACAATTGGCTGAATAAAACATCAAAAACAATTAAGCATTCAAACAAATAAGATCGTGATCTTAAGAAATATAAAAAATAAATAAACAAACAACAACAAAATGAAATACTTCGTAAGTGCTTTTAAGAAAAGAACAAGGATTCAAAGTTAAAAAAATTTTAAATTTAAAAAGAAAAATTAAGATTAATTGTTAACTTTTTAAGTTTTCAATTCTAAAAGATACTAAAAAAGACTCCTTTTTAAAAGATTTAATACAAAGAACTATATACATACATATACATATATGTACATATATATGTAATGTAAAAGATGAATTTGTTTCCTTTTTTGGATATTTAAAATTGTTTAAACTAAATCCACCAAAAATGATTTTTATAATAATTTATTTTTCCCTTTCTACCTTTCCAGAACGTTTTGTGCATTTTCGTTATATTTGTTTTGGCCGCCGTCACCTACGCTGCCGAATTGGAAGACGCTGAATCCTCTGTGGCCGCTAAGAGTCCTGAGAAACGTGGCATCTATGGTTTCGGCTATGGTCATGGTTTTGGCGGATATGGCGGATATGGCGGTTTCGGTCATGGACATGGTTATGGCGGTCATGTATTCGGTTATCCATCCTTTGGTTATGGTCATGGTTATGGTGGTCATGGCTATTATCCCTCTCATGGTCATGGTTTCTATCATTAAGCATATGTTTAACTATAAAAAAATCGCTTTAAATATGTTTTTAAAACGAACATTTTAAAGAAATTTTATATAAATTTTTGGAGACGCCACCACCAAGGTCAGTTTTTCAATACGCATTTTTAAAAAAAAATTGTAAATATTTAAATAAAGAAACTATGATATTATTGAAACTAAAGAAAAAACAAAAGAGTTTTATTGTGATACTATTAAAAAGAGGTTGTAAAGTTTTAGTGAATTTATCTAATAAATATTCAAATTTGAGTTATTTTTCGAAAAGTTAGGCAAAATTTAAATAGTTTATAATTTAATTAAAAGTTGACTGTCTCTGTAATTTATTGATACTAAGGATTTTGTGATTAACCATTATTAAAAAAATGCTAAACTCACAAAATCAAAAGTATTTTTTATGTACATTGAAAATTTAAATTTCAGTAAAATCTATTAAAAATTTAAACAAATTATATATGAATCAAAAGCTTACATTACTATAACTATATTTAAGTTATATTAATAATTTTTCATTTTTGTGAAATTATAACCTCCAAAAATAAAAAGTATTTTTTTTATGTGAATTAAAAATTTAAATTTTAAACATTTCAGTTAAATCTTATACAAATATAAACAAATTATATATAAATTGAAAGCTTACAGTACTAATATTTTCGTTATATTAATAACTTTTTAATAGTTTTGTTTCTACTGCAATTATAACCTTACCAAATCAAAAGGTTTTTGACAAAGATTTTTATCTTAAATTAAATTTAATCACCCCTATCGTGAATACAAATTCCACATGAAATTTGTTCCCTTTTATTTTTTAACATTGAATTTTAATATGAAAAATGTGAAAAGGGAACAAATTTCATGTGGAATTTTAATTCATGATAGGGGGGTTGAATATTTGAGATATATTGGTAAACTGAATTCGAAAAATAAACAAATCATATACCATTTGAAAGCGTAGAAAGTAAGTATTTTAAATACAATAGCAATTTTTATGTCATTTTGTTTTTAATGCAATTATAAACTCACAGTTGGAAAATTAATTTTACAAACTTTTTATCTCAAATAAATATTTAAATTTGACATAATTTTTAAAAAATTAATTCCAAATAAAGACGTATTTTATTTAAAATAAAAGCCTATAGATTAAACATTTAGGTTATATTTAAGATTTTGTGAAAGTTTTATTTTTATTGAAATTATATTATTTGGATTATAGGTCAAAAGATAGATTGAAATATTTGTGTAAAATTCGTTGAAAATATAAAAAAAAATCATGTCAATAGAAAGCTTAAAGTGTAAATATTATTAAACAGTATTAAATATTCAGCTTGTATTTAAAGTTTTAAGTTCAAATAAAGAATTTATGATACATATTAATAAAATTAAATATAAACATAGTGTATATAACAATTGAAAGCCTATAGTTTAAACATTCTGGTTATACTAAAGATTTTGCTTCCAATTTAACTTTTGTTTGAAATATAACCTTACAAAATCTAAGACAAATACATAGTTATTCTCATATGCAAATTTAGGTTTTAATTATTTTGGTTAATTTAGTTAAATTTTAATTAAACAAATAATCTATTAATAGAAAGGTTACAGTATTACTTATTTTGTTATACTAAGAATTTGGATATAATTTTATTTTTAAAGAAATGATAAGCTCACAAAATTAAAAGTAAGCGAAAAAACAAATTATTTCATATGGAAACTTTCAAAAACTGTATTTATTTAAATTACCTAAAAAATAAGCTTAAAGGCACATTAACTTGTATACGCTATAAATAAATCCTTATTTTTGTTTTAGTAAAGTTGTAAACCACAGAAGTCTGGAATATGTTTAACAAATAGTTTAATTTTAAGCAAATGTATAAATAATGAATTTATGTAAGTAAAATATATAATTTGTTTCAATAAAAAGCATTCCGAAAGACTTAAGCTTAAGCAATCTGTAACTTGCTTATATTAAGTTATTTATTTTTACTTAAATATTATTTAAGTTATAATTCTATAAACTTTAAAATTTGAAATACAAGTATATTACATAAATTAAACAGCCAAAGAGAGCTGACAGTACTTGTAAATTAAATGTATTTGAAACTATGTATTTAATATTTAGCAAAGTTAAGAACCTTTCAGTATTAATCAAATTAAAGAAAAATTTTAAATAAATCAACATTTTTAATATCAAGCTATTTCCTTACAACATGCTGAACAAATATATTAAAATATAAGTTGTTACAAACCTCTCTGTTTTTAAGAAATAATTCCTTAATTTTAATAACACTAAAGTTCAATTGTATTATAAAGCTTTATAAATAAATTTACTTTATTTTTCTCTCTTTAAATTTAATAAATAGTCTTCAAACTTTAAAAATAAACTAAACAAAATAAGTAATTTGTTATAAAATAAAACTTAAAAATCAAACAGTTAACGATTTACTAACTTAATTTTTATTTTTTACTTTCTACTTTACGTTTTCTTTCCAATTTCAGTTCTCTCTTCAAAGCTTTCTGTTCCAATTCCTCGGCATGTTCGGCAAACAAAGAACGCAATGCGGGATACATTAAATGAAAACTTTCTAGATCTTTTAATGAAACCTGCATATTGTCAAAAGCTATGGAAACATTTTCCATTAAATTAGCCTCATTTATATCTTTAGGGGAGGGTGAATTTGAGGGGGAGGCAGAGGCCGAGTTAAGCTGCAGTCTAGGTAATTTGGCATAACGTTGTGAGAAATGTGTTAAAATAGTGTGTTGAGCCTTCATGAGCTGGCCCTGTTGTATGGCCTGTGTTATGGTGCTGTGCGTCTTGATTTTAGCCTCCTCTTCCAAATCATCCTCCATGGTAGCCTCATGTATTAGTATCGAGGAATTTAAACCCAAATTGATTAAATCCTGGCAGGGCATGGTATCACCACTGTAAGTGATTTTTATGGGTTTTTCACGATCTTGGGGATCGCAAACATTCACACTAACGCCAAACGAATGGGGACAATGTTTAACCAAACAGGTTTTTATGGAGGTCACACCAAACTCTGGTTTCAATTCCCGTAAATTTAACGGCTCCTCCATTATTTCTGCATTGCTTATTAATTCATAAGAGTTTTTTATATTAAAAATACGTTCATGATAGAAATTCAACCAGGGTTCTATTTGTTTGGGAGCCAGCAACAGAACTTTCTTAATATTTTCTTGATTGCCCAATAACTTCAGTCTTTCGGTGAGCAAACCTATTAAGCCTATATGATGATCGGCATGCAAATGGGAAACATAAATGCATTTGAGATTTTTTACCACTTCCTCAGCCTTTTGACAGCCAAAAAATCTTTGTATTTGCCCCAAGCTACCCTCACCACAGTCTAGCAATATGTATGCCTGTTCTTTGGTTTGTATTAATATGGAACTAACATTGCGTGTCTTGTTGGGTATGCAGGAACCAGTGCCCAAAAATGTTATCACAGGGTATTGTGTTTGCAAGTCTAAAGAACTTGGTATATTCTTAAAATCTTCCTTAAGTTTTTGCTGCAACAGGGGAAAGTCTGGTAGTACTTGGGTTTCTTGTATGAATTCACTGGGCGAGAGTTTGGCCTCCAAGTTGCGATCTAGACCTAAAAAAAAAATTACCTAAAATTGATAAATTGTTAAACTAATTCTGCTACTTACCTTTTCTGGGCCTGAAATGGTAATAACTCATTGCATTTAAATCAGTTAAATGTTTGTCGTTTTCCACATCCTCTCTTTGTTTATGCAAAGCCGTGCCATTAATTTCTTTGTCCTCCAACTTGGTTTTTTTAAATTTATTACTCAAATTTGTGCTTATATCAGCAACCTCTGCCAGCAGGGGAAATACTTTTGGGTTTAAAAGATTCAATTGATATTGTATACGATGTGCAGCTATATATCCAGAAAAAGTATTCTGTTTGCAATTCAAATAAATATGTTGGGTTTGTGCGGGAAATTGTTGCACAAATGTTTGGTATTTGTTATTGTTAACCACTTCCTGGGGTGAAAAGTGCACCACTAAAGGCATTTCTGGTGTATTAGCGGAATTTATATTTGTATTTAATAATAACTCTTTATGTTTTTCCAAATTTGCTAGGAACTCTTCAGAGGGTATATCCAAAAACATAAACATTAAGCTATTCTCATTAGGCTCACTAACATCTTTAGATTTCACCACTGTGCCATCTTCTAAGGTCACATCAATGCCGTTTTTGAGTAGACCCAACAGCGGTCCGGGTGGCACACCATGTTCTACACATTTCTCTAGATTTAAGGCACCCGATCTGGGTTTTAGTTTACAAATATAAGTGATTGCTATTTGTTCTTCCGTAGTGGCGCTGGCAATAAAGTTTTGTTCATCTTGATTAGGGCCGCTGATACGGTATAAAGGCACAGATTTAACAGACATAACGGAATCTTCAAAATCTTGGATTTCAGTGCAGTCAACAGTTTTGAGCTAAAAGAGAAAAAAATTCACCGAGAGTGTAGTTAAAGTTACCCATCTTTTTCTAAAGAGCATACCTATACCTACTAGTTTTATGTTAAGGTTTCGTTAATTTATTTGTATTAATTTCTACTTAAAAATTAGTTCTTACATGGTGCAACTATACAAGGTGAGTGCAAATCGACAACAAATACAACACAAAACAGAAACAACATCTTTGTTTGTGTAAAATAATGTACTAGTGTCAAAAATACTTGAAAAAGTATTACTTTTGAGATAAGTAAATTGTAAACAAAGTCAGTCAGCTGGGCTACTGCACTCACCTTGTATAGTTGCACCATGAGTTCTTGCAAGTAATATGTAATAAGAAAATTGAAAATAAATAAAATATATTAAGAATTTGTTAAAATTTCCTGTTGGTTTGCATTTCTGCCTTAATTTTTCTCACCTGCAAATTCTTTAACACCACAAAACGTTTCATGGAATACAAGATATTCTCCAAATACGGCGGCCCATGCAAGGCCAACTCTTTAACACCCGCATCTTGCACGGTTAAAGCCAACCCGGGAAAACCTCCTATAGCCGGCCAGGTATTACGTGTAACAAATATCTGTTCTAGCCGGGCCAATTTAGTTTTATGTTCATGAGCCAAACGTTGAGTACCTTCACCACAATTGAACAAATAACGTGATTGATCGGTGAATAAGTAAACAGCGGCTGGGGCACCATTTGAGCCGGCACCCAAAATTTGCAATGTAACCGTGCCGGGTATATAGGGTGTAGTTTTTTTTTTATTGGCCTGTTGTTGGCGTTCTTTGCGCAAAGTTGGTTTGTTATTTAGTTTATCCATTTGTGCTTGTTGTGAGCTAGCCTCAGTCATTTTTGTGGATTTATCGAGAACAGAAGAAGCTTTGGTTAGAGGTTTTTGTATTAGCAGATCTTTTAGTATGTCGTTTGTTTTGCCGCGTACTGCGTTTTTTAAAGCTGTCAGCAACATTCGCGTATAAGTTCGTTTAGTTCTATGAATTTTCCTGAAATTTTCTTATTATGGTCATAGATTAAGATATCTGTGATTATGGTGTCTGGGTTGCACGTGAAATTTAATGTTTATTTCATCAATAATGTGATGGCTTGCGTTTAGCTCTGGTCAGGGATGGAAAATTATTATTAATTTCGTTATGAAAATAAGCAAATGGTACTTTTTTAAGCCCTAGGAGTACTAAAGTTGTTACTTTTCTGTGTAAAGTCTTTCATTTAAAATGTTGTTAACTTAAGTATAAATATTGATTGTGTAAAAAAATGTTCATAATCTGTTGTAATATTTTAATATAATTAATACAAAATTGATATAATTTTAGTTAGCAACTTCTAATGGTTGTTTTTTTTTTTAGCAGAAAGTACTATTTAAGATCAATTTGATCAATTGTTTAGTAAATCAGAGAATGTGGCGACTTTTCCATACCTGGGTTCAACACACAGCTGTTTATTTTAAGTGAGAGAGATTATGAAAAGAGCTAACAATAACGTATAGCAGAATCAAAACAAACGGCAATAGAAGTTTTTTAAAAATAAAGTTGGCAACGCCTTTCCAAAAATAAAAGAAACGTTTTTATAAAAACATTTTGCAAAATATAATAATAGGTTTACTTAACATTTAATAGATTTTCATAATATTTCCTGTTTAATTATAGGTATTTATTTAATTTCTAAATTTGTTTATTTCTTTACACTTGTTTTTTGTAAAAAAGTGGCCACCCTGATACTTTTCAGTTAGTTCAATCAGAATTTCTCTAGATATCTCTGGTAACACTTGTTAAACACACACAAAAATTTTTGTTCCCTACAAAACGTGAAGAAGAAGAAAAGTGCCAAAGAAGTAAAGACGTGAAAAAGAGGTGGCTTCCACACAAAAATCATACAAAAAAAGAAAATTATTTTATTTAACAAAACCTACAACTAATTCTTCGAAATATATATATTTTTGTAACTTAATAAAATGTCTTCGCGAAGGTAATTCATCGCTATAATAAAAACGAAATGATAAATTATAACTTAAAAAAGTGTATCGAAATATTAAAACCTAAAAGTAGCTGAGAAGAAAAAATCTTTGCAAAAAATGTGTGTGTGTGGTTGGTAAACGAATTGAAATATAGGAAAAAATACTGCTCCCCTTTTTTGGATTATTGGGGGGCTACAAACAACAACTACAAAATTTATGTGAAAAAAGTGAAATTGAAATAAAAATTTAAAAGCACTATCTATATGACAAAAAAAAAACAGCTAAAATCAACGTGAAAAATGATTTTTAAACACTCTTTAGGGGTCTCGTTTGTGTATTTAAACTGAAGAGAGGGTTAGGTTTGTTGTGGGTTAGATGCATTTTGTATAATTTTCTAATTGGGGCCTCATCTAGTTATGTGTTTAAATTATAGTTAAATTATTTTAACCATTATATTCCATATGTTGTTTTTGTGTATGTTCCAGGTTTTTTTGTCTAGTGCAGTTTTTGTCAATTTTTTTTTTGTTTTACATTTGACTATTTGTCGTTTCGCCCCGTATGTTTAAAACGGCTGTTTCTTTTCTGTATTTTTTTATACCCTTCACCTTCATGAGAAGGGTATATATAAGTTTGTCATTCCGTTTGTAATTTCCACAATATAATTTTCCGACACTATAAAGTACATATATCCTTTTAGATAGCGGAGTCTATTAAGCCATGTCCGTCTGTCTGTTGAAATCAATTTTCTGAAGTCCCTAGATATCTTCGGGATCCAAATCTTCAACAATTCTCTCAGACATGCTTTCGAGAAGTTTGCTATTTAAAATCAGCAAAATCCGTCCATAAATAACTGAGATATGAGCAAAAATCCGAGACAACCTCTGAAAAATTCATCAAAAAAAACTATCAAACAAAGTGTATTAATATAATATGTATATATGTATATACATAGACCCCTATCGTGAATAAAAATACCACGTGAAATTTATTCACTTTTCACATTTTTCCTATTTAATTTCAATGTTAAAATAATAAAAGGGATCGAATTTCATGTGGAATTTTTATTCACGATAGGGGTGAATATAATTATGCATCCACAACAAAGGTGAAGGGTATATAAGATTCGGCATAGCCGAATATAGTACTCTTACTTGTTTTTTTC
Source organism: Bellardia bayeri (assembly GCA_950370525.1). NCBI lineage: Eukaryota > Metazoa > Arthropoda > Insecta > Diptera > Calliphoridae > Bellardia > Bellardia bayeri. The sequence continues at coordinate 7,164,694 of OX493266.1, read as the reverse complement.
GCTAAGATTCTCTTAATATTGCCAGGTGCTGGAATTTTGTAGTTTGCTTGATTTTTTACCAAAAATTTCTAAAAACTACACATAGGGAAAATTTTTTTAATTTGGTTTTATTTGGTTATGAGAAACAATTAGGGAACGTAAAACACGTTTTAAATTTTGCAAAAAGTAGTAGAAATACTACTACATAGGTATATTCAAAATGTAACAAATTTCAACTTTTTAAATATAAACAAATAATTAATTATTATTACAATATACGTATTACAAAATATTAAAAATTATTGCATATATGTAGGTACATAGGTATGTAATTAATAAATTTTTTTATATATATTTTTAAAAATGTAGTAAATTATTTGTTACTACTTTACAAAAAGGAAACAACTTTGATGAAGTTTGTGGAGCAATATTCTTTATAAGCCACGGAGATTTTATTAACATGTTTTATATTTATTTTTAAAATAGTAGGTAGTAGAAATACTACTTTTTTCAAAAATTATCAAATTTCAAACTTTTGTATACAGAAAAAAATTATTAAACAAATTTATATTAATTAAACAATAATTCTAAGATTTTTATACCTATAATTTTTCTTAAAAAGTAGTAAAATAATTGCTACTAATTTACAAAATATAAAAATTTGCATGAAATTTTAATTAGAAAATTTTCTCGTACAACAGAGATTTTAAAAACATGTCTATTCTTAAATACATAGTAGTAAAAATACTATTTTTAAAAATTATGAAACTTATGAACTTTTGTATACAAGAAATAAATTTTAAAAAATTTTACTTTCATTAAACAATAATTCTTTAAAATTAAATTATTTGTTACCATGTAAAAAATTTCAAGAAATTTTTATTTTATGTGTCTAATTTTCAAATGTAAAATAGTAATAGAAATTGTACTCTTTTTCAAAAAGTATAAAATTTCAACTTTAAGTGTAGAATATAACTATTAAACAAATTTACTTTGCTGACACTATAATTTTTTGTTTAAATACAAGGCTTCAAACATTCTTAACTGATATTGTGATTTTTTATGAACATAGAATTAGTTATACATATTTATTATTTTGTGAACTTTTAAAGTATTTAAAAATTTTCTCCAAATTTCAATTAGTTTTTTTATTTTGTTCTAGTGTTTTTATATATGTACTCCCTATTTTTTAAATCCTATTTATTGTGGCAATCCGGCAAAATAATACCTTTAACTGGCAACATTTTTTTGTGTTTCTACTCTTTCGTTTATTTCGTATTTGTGTGTTTGTAGAGTATCTTTAGCTGCTTTTTTTAGTTAATAAAGATGACGATGACGCTGCACTGCCCTCCACCTCCCCCAAATTGTATATACTCAGCAGGCTAGCTGCTTGACAAACGGTTCTGTGCCAGGCAGCCAAACTCTTAAAACCGTGTAGTGCTTTTTTTCGCTCCTCTTTTGCCCTTTTTTTCATGTGTGTATTTTTTTTTGCTGTTTTACACTCCACTCGTTTTAGACTCGTACTTACAATTTGAAACAAAAAAACATTGTTTTGGATTTTGTTGTAATTCTATTGTTTTTATTTCAATTTCTTATTTCTCTATAGGTATTTGAAAATTTGTTGTTGTATTTATTACTTTTTTTATAACGACCAGCCACAAAAAAACAACAAAATAGACAGTTGCTAACCCGTCTATTAGTAAAGCAGCATTTCGATAGTATAAATTTGTGTTGTTGTATTTTGCCCCAACCATCATCACGTACTATTTTTTTTGGTGTGTGTTTTTGTATTTAGACATCGACAAACATATATGTATGCACCTATATACTCCAACACTTTACAATAAACAAACTGTCAATTTTTTTTGAGACAGTCAGTCAGTTAATCAGTCAATATTTAAAAAGTTGTAATGGTTATGTTGTTGTGTTTTAGAAGGTTTTTTTGGTATAACAACAATATTTTGGGTTTCTTTACATATGTTATAAACATATCCTTAACAGCTGATTAATTTCAGTGAATAACAGAAAAGAGAGAGAGACAGCTAAAGGAATTAGTAGATTAATATAGACAACAATGTTAGTGTTAAGGAAATTTAATAATAATAAGGAACATTTGTATTAAAAAGGGTTTTTAATTTATTTACTTCAAATTCGTTTAGTTTTTTTTTAAATATATGTATTAAACTAAAGTGGTGTGTGATTGGTTTTATAGTGTTTGGAAATAGCTTTAACAAGAAATCTTAACAAAATATTAAAATCTAATTTTTATAAACAACTGCATTGTTAATTCTTAAATATTATAAAGACTTTTAAAGAAAAGTCAATAAACTAATGAAATATACTATATAAATTGCTTAAATTTAGTTTAAAATTGCCACAAATATTATTAATTTAAACAATTAGAATAAAACTTTGTGGAATTTTTAATCATGGTGTACGTTGATAAACATGCTGTATGTTGATACAGCCGTTACACGCCGTTAAATTTAAATTGACATAAAATTTCGAGAAATATGATATAATTATTTAAGAATGAATATTTTTATTGGTTTGATTTCATATTTTTCATAATTTTAGATTGCTGAATTGTAATTATGTTAATTCAAAATGTTATGTTTTAAGATTTTGGTAGCTGAATTGAGTTTAAAGAAATAACATGTTTGAAAAATTCCATAAAATTGATACAGTGCTAAATTTCTTACATTTTTGTTATGCTGAATTGCTTATAATGTAGCTGAATTGTAAAATTATGTTAATTTTAGAAGTTATAATTAGCTGAATTGATGTTTTGCCCAGCTGAATTAAGTTTTTCTTAGCTGAATGCCAGTTTTGCAAAGAAAACATCTATAAAAATGTAACATTTTAAAAATTTTGTTCTACTAAATTGCTCATAATAAAGCTGAATTGTAAAATTATGTTAATTTTAATAATTATGCTTAGCTAAATTGATGTTTTGCTTAGCTGAATAGTAGTTTTGTAAAGAAAATGTTGTAAAATTGTTTAAAATTGATAAAGTGTTAATTTTTTTATATTTTTGTTCTGCTGAATTGCTTAAAATGTAGTTTAAATGTAAAATTCTGTGAATTTTAAAAGATATGTATTTTTAGATGAATTGATGTTTTGATTAGCTAAATTAAGTTTTTCTTAGTTAAATAGTAGTGGTTTGTGAAGAAAATGTTTGAAAAATTATATAAAATTAAACAAATGTAGCAATTAAAATTTTTTTATTCTGCTTAATTGCTTATAATATACCTAGCTGAATTGTAAAATTATGTTATATTTAAATGTTAGAGTCAGTTGAATTGATGTTTTGCTCAAGTTTTTATTAGCTGAATAATATTTTTATGAAGAAAATGTAAGAAAATTTTATAAAATGTAGAAATTTTTAAATTTTTGTTCTGCTGAATTACTTATAATGTAGCTGAATTTTAAAATTATGTTAATTTTAAAAGGTCTGATTAGCTGAATTGATGTTTTGCTTAGTTGAATTAAGTTTTTCGTAGCTGAATAATATTTTTATGAAGAAAATGTATGAAAAATTCTATAAAATGTAGACATTTTGAAATTTATGTTCTGCTGAATTAATTATAATGTAGCTGAATTGTAAAATTATGTTATTTCTTAAAGTTATAGTCAGCTGAATTGATGACTATTATAATTTTTAAGCAGCTGATTATTTTTATAACCAGCTCAATTTGAGTTTGTTTTATATCAATAACATAACTACACAATTCATTTAATATAATTATGTGCTTAAACAGTTATCTAAATTATAGTTTTATAATACTCTAGTTCTTTTTTTTTTAATGATATTGTAATACATTAGTAATAATAATAAATGATATTTGTTCCATAAATGTTTTATTCTTGTTGCTAAGCTTCTTAAACAAAACGTTTGCTCTTTACTTTATTCAGCCAACTTTTTCTTTTTTATTTTATATTATGTATATGTATATTTCCTTTGTTATATTTATATATACTTATATATATTTGAATATATTTTACCTATAAAACAGTTTACTCTTAATAACTTTAAGCTAAATATAATTAAAACATCTGAGCTTTGATAAAAAGCAATTTATTACCTTATCTACAATATGGAATAAGTGAATATACATACTTCAATTAACTTAAGTAAATACTAAACGCTATTTACATTTATAAAACAAAAAAATTTAACCAAGTAACAAGAGCTAGTGCTATACTATACTCAGCTGAAATTGATTTCTGCAACAATGTTTTGTGGTATCTATGTTAGATTAGACTATTTAATAATAAGGTATGTACATAGCTTTCACTTGAAATAAAACTTCATTATTTAATATTGACTTAAGGCCATAAATGTGTACAAATATTAAGTTATATTATTTGTTTGCATACATTGATTCTGCTGAAACATATAAATATATCATGTTATTAATTCTTTTAGTTATTATCATTAAATTAATAGGGTTTGTAGGTAAATAAAAGATACAAAGCACATAGAAGTTTCTGAGTTAATTACTTTTTTTTACTTGTTTGCATGATTAGTTTTTTCAAAATCTTTCTAGGTTTTTTAACATTATTCATCAAGAATTTACTTAATTTTTAAAAGTATGTATAACAAATAAATGATAAATATTTTTTCAGTTTCTTTGCAAATGCCTTATTCAGCTGCTAAAAATGTAAATAAAATCTACTATGAATATAATTTTTAATTAGTTAATATGACTAACAGCAGCCTAAAAACAACTTTACACACATTTTTTTAAATAAATTGTCTTTATAATTATATTTAGAATTTTTAAGATCCCTTTAAGCTAATTGTAAAAATTTTGAATGTTCAAAGGTTTACCATCACAGCACACATATTTTCCAAGATTTTGAATTTGAATTTCCTTTTTAAGGAATTTTATTTCTTAATTATTAAATATTTTTCTTTTCTCTTAAAAAAAACCCAGATGGTTTCATCCCACAATCTCGGGCATTGAAGCGGAAAAGCTACTCTTGGAACAGGGTTTTGATGGATCTTTTTTAGCACGTCTCTCTTCTTCAAACCCCGGTGCATTTACATTATCTGTAAGACGGGGCCAGGAAGTAACACACATTAAAATACAAAATAATGGTGATTTTTTCGATCTCTATGGCGGTAAGTTGTTTTGCTTTTTACGTAATAAATGCATATGTGTGTATGTTTAAATTAATAATAATTGATTGTTTCTTTATCTTGTAGGTGAAAAATTTGCTACCTTACCTGAATTGGTACAATATTATATGGAAAATGGTGAATTGAAAGAAAAGAATGGGCAAGTTATAGAATTAAAACAGCCACTCATATGTGCTGAACCAACAACAGAAAGGTAGGTTTAAAGAAATTTTAATTTAATTTTAATTTAACTTAACTTAAGGAAAGTATTTAAGGCCACCAAGTTCACTATTTAATGATCAATTTAACCCTTTAATAATTTATTTAGTTTTTATCATATCTGTTTAACTCTTAATGCAAGTAATGTGTAATTGTTTAATTAAAAATTTCTTTTTAATTGTCCTACAATTCTATGGCAATTGCATAAATATTTTATCCAATTATTTCAAGGTTTCTAATGTGCGCCACTTTGTTGTTATTTTTCAAATTAGTAATGGTAATATGTTGTTATTTTCATTTTAAATGTTTCTATAATTAGAAAGTTTTCTAACATTCCTTTTCTAGGTAATTGCCAGCAATAATTGCTTTGAAATTTATACATTTTTTATGTATTGTGTACATTTAACAACAAAAAACTGAAATACACTGAAAGTAACAAGGTTTTTTTTTTGAATAAAAAATTATAACAATAGATTGTGAAACATGCACAAACATGTCTGTCATATAAATATTCTGAATATTTCTGATATACATACATATAATCGCAATTTACACGCAGCAATTCTTTAAGCTAAACTGATTATCTTTTAGACACACACTTGATTGTACTTTCAATTTGTTTTATTCTCTTATTCGTAAATGTCAAAAAGCACTTTCAAATTAAAATAAGAGCGATTTAAGCAATAAGAATTGTGCTGTGTGAGAGAAATTTCAAGGCAAAAATTGTATCAATCTTTTTAATAGGAATTGCTTCGTGTAAATTGGCACGTATATTGGGTGAAATGTTAGGAGGATTTCAGCACTTTTGAACACTCATACATATGGTGAAATATCAGCAGGTAAATGCAGGCGTGTATCAAACCAGAGTATGACATTTCAGCACTTTTGAATATCTACTTAGTTTTGATCCAATTCCTGACAAATTCATGGAATAATTCTAGTTCTGTTCACTTCAGAGAAAAGGAAAAAGTAAAATGACATTTTCTTTCATACGAGTGGCAAACTTGATCAGTTGTTATTGTTGTTGTAATAAGTATTCTGCTGTGAAAAGTTATTCCTGGGGGGGAAAAATTCCGTTTGATAAGGCATCCCAGAGCCAAAATCCAAATCTACGAGGTACAAACTTGAACCTAATTTAGAACTGAACTAGAACTTGAACCTGAACTACAATCTGAACTAGAACCTGATTTAGAACTGAGCTAGAATATTAATTAGAACATAATCTAGAATCTCAACTAGAATCTGAACTAGAACCTGAACTAGAATCTCAACTAGAACCTGAACTAGAACCTGATTTAGAAGTGAACTAGAATCCTAATAAGAACATGATCTGGAACCTGAACTAGAACCTGAACTAGAACCTAATTAGAACTTGAACTAGAACCTGAACTAGAACCTCGTTAGAACTTGAACTAGAACCTGAACTAGAAACTAGTATTTGTATTATGAGCAACACAAAACTTTAATTTATCAGCCAATTTAACAATTTTTAAAATTTAATCATTTACGTCATTTATTTCACAAAATTATTGCAAAAAATAGCTAAAAACCAATACAAAACTTCACATTCTTAGAATTTAACAAATGTTCGAAAAGCAACCTTCACTTCTTTCGTAATTACTACAAATTTTCAAAAACGTACTAAAAGATTCATTGAAATTTATTACGAATATTTTGTTAATTTAATAGAAAATATGTAAAAAGTTTTCAAAATCCATAAACTTTTCTTAAAGAAAGGGGGAATTAAAAATTTGGGCTAAATTGACTAACACATTAAATAAATTTAGGGAATACATATACATGGATATATTTTTTTTTTTAGTAATTTTAGCGAATCCCAGGAAATTTTCATAGAAAATAAAGAAAATGGCAATTTAAAATTTTTATTGAATTAATGAAAATATTAAATAAATTTAAGAAATTCATGAATTTTTAGTAAATCTAACAAATTTCAGGAATTTTTTAAAGTGGGACTTTTCTTAAACAAAATGGGAATTTAATTTTTTTTCTAAATTAATAAAAACATTAAATAAATTTAAGGAATTCATGAATTTTTAGTAGTTCTAGCAGATCCCAGAACATTTTTAAAGTGCAAATTTTCTTAAAGAAAATAGAAATTTTAAATTTTGGCTGAGTTGATGAAAATATTAAATATATTTAGGAATATATATATATATGTACAATTCTTTTTAATAATTTGGTCAAAACCCACTAAATTCCCAAATTGGGGATTTTTCTTAAAGAAAATGGGAATTACAATTTTGTCTCAAATTTATTAAAATATTAAATAAATTTCACAATTTCATGATTTTTTTTGTAATTCTACCAAATCCTAGGAAATTCCTAAACTGGGATTTTATACAAACAAAATGGAAATTTACAAATTTTGCTTATTTTTCTGAAAGAAAATGGGAATTTAAAAATGTTTGTAAAATCAGAAAAGTACTTGATAAATTTTAACAAACCATAGTTTTTTTTTGTAAATTGTAAATTTTGTAAATTTAATTAAATCTCAGATTGGGATTTTTCTGAAACAAAAATGGGAATTTTGAAATTTTGGTCAAATCATAAACATAATTAATAAATTTTGCCAATCCTTACTTTTTTGTAAGTTAAGCAAAAGTTTATTAAATTCCGGAATGGAATTTTTCTTAAACAAAATCGGAATTTAATTTTTTTAAATCAAAATAGGAATTTAAAAATTTAGCTAAAATCATTAAAATACTTGATAACTATTAACAGTCCATAGTTGTTTTTGTAAGTTTAACAAATTTTATTAAATCCCAGATGTTTATATTCCAAAACAAAACGGAAAATTAAAAGTGTGTGTAAAAATCATTGAACATTTTAAAAATACTTAATTAACATGGCTGCTCTTTACCTATATTTTGTTTAAAAATCAGATAAAAATCATTTTTTTACACCCACTTCACAAATGAATAATTGTTCTTGATTTTATAACCAAAAATTTTAATTTTTTAAACACACATACATATTAAGTTCAACAGGTTCATTGAGTTCACATACAATTTATTTATTTATTAAATTCCAACGCCTTGCTTAAAAAAAAACAAAGACAATAAATCCTCCCTCTCCCCCACCCTTTTAAATCCCAACCTATCCCAGCAAACAGTCACACAGTCCATTGGGCTGTTTAAACTGTTAGTCAGCCCATTGGGATGTATAAATTATAATGATGACACAAAAAATTATGACTTTTTTGCACAAACGAAATTTACAACGCAATTTACTACACATATTCATTGCGAACAGTGGGAGGCAAAAAAACATCAAACTTTTTTTTAGATTTCAATTAATGTCGTGTTTTTGCAATTGAGCGTATGCATGTTTTGTGTTATATGTACTTGCGAACGCTTCATCTCTAAACTTTGTTTGTTGTTTTTAATTATTATTAAGTAAAATTGTTGTTGTTATTTATTTCGTTTGTTTATTGTTTATGTAGTTTTAGCCTAATTTGGTTTTTAAACAAATTTATTTTATTTGTTTTTAACAAATATTTTGCTTTTGCTATTCTTTCATAGCAATTACAAAATAACAAAATAAGCACGCTTTTGCTATAGTAGTTTCAATACTCCTCCGCATACTTCTAAACACAAATATTTTAGATTTAATGCAATATGGAAATGTTGTTGTTTACTATTTTTTTTTTTTTTTTTTTGTGCAAAACAAATCTGGTCACTAAGGGTGAATACATACGTACTTCATAATATTCTCAGAAATCGATTTTTAATAATTTTTAAAAAATTAATTATTTACAAAAAGGATATTTCAAAATTAAGTTTAAAAATTCGAATTTAAAAAAAAAAGTCATTAGAAATTGTTGAAATTAAAATTAGTTAAAAACTTAATCACATAAGCTAAATCGAACAATGTTACTGAAAAATTTTTAAATACATATTCAGCCCGTGAATAAAAATTCCACATGCAATTTGTTGCCTTTTATTTTAATAGGAAAAATGTGAGAAGGGAACAAATTTCATGTGGAATTTTTATTCACGATAGGGGTGAATATGTATTTAAAAATTTTTCAGTAACATTGTTCGATTTAGCTTATGTTCGAAAATTCAAACTTTAAGAAAAATTTGCTGGAATGGTTTCAATAGCTTAAAATGAGTTATTTGCCAAATTTTCAGTAAAATTGGTTGATTTAACTCGTGTTCAAAAATTCGAAATTAAGTTACAAAATTCTAACTTTATGAAAAATTAGCAGAATTCGTATAGTTTGTTGAATAATCAATTATTTGCAATATTTTCAGTAAAATTGGCTGATTTTTCTTTTGTAGAAAAATCGAAATTAAGTTACAAAATTCTAACTTAAGGCAAAATCATTAGAAATTTTTTAAATTAGTTAATAATTATTTATTTATAAATAAATAGTAAAAATGGCGGATTTGGCTTATGTTTAAAAATTTGAAATTAAGTTCGAAAATTCGAACTTTATGCAAAATTAGCAGAAATTGTACAATTTTTTGAAAAATTAATTGTTTGTAGTATTTTCAGTAAAATTGGCTAATTTTTCCTATGTTCGAAAATTCGTAACTAAGTTCGAAAAGAAGAAAACTATCAAAAACAGCGCTAAAATTTAAATTTCTACACAATTTTGTTCATAACTTTTATTTTAATTGTTTCTTTTACTGTAAACTTATCTTTTTTTTACATTTGTTACTCTATTTAATTTTTTCAATGATTGTTAATTCTTTTAACACCAATTCTTTTCGGATCATATTTATCATCTTGTTAATTATATTCAAATCTACACTAGCCTCGTTAATATGCCTATATTTAATAACTTTCATATTCATTATAATTGTTAATGGTTTTTGTGTGTGCTGCTGCGTGCTTGCTGAACACCTAAAAATCTAGTTTAAAAATCAATTTATTTTAAAAGTTATAACACATAAATTATTTTTCGTGTAGCTTATAGTTATAAGCGGGGGTAGACCTTTAATTTATACATACTTATTAAATAAAAGTTAAAGAAGTTTGGAAGACAATATATAAATATGTATGTATGTATATTACATATACAGACATATGTATGTATTTCCCATATTCGAACTTTGATTTTAGATCTTGAAATGGAATATTTTTGTAGAGCCTTTTAAAATAGAAGCTTTTTAAGACATGTTCGTATTTTCGAACACAAGCCAAATAGGCTAATTTGACAGAAAATTGTCTTAATAATGAATTTTTAACAAATTTAAACAATTTCCAATAGTTTTTTTTTAAATTTCGAAAAAAAAATTATAAAATTGTTGATTTAAACAATTTCTGATGATTTTTCAGGAAGTTCGAATTTTCGAACTTAATTTCGAATATTCGAACATAAGCTTAATTGGATATTTTTACTTAAAATTTTGGTAATAATGCATTTTTAGCCAATTAAACCATTTGTAATGATTTTTATTGAAGTTTGAATTTTTGAACTTATTTTCGAATATAAGCTAAATTGGTAATTTTTTACTTAAAATTTTGTTAATAACTATTTAATATTAATTTTTTATTAATAATATTAATTTGTGATGATTTTTCTTGAATATCGAATTTGCGAATTTTCGAACATAGGAAAAATGTACATTTTTACTGAAAATTTTGTTAAAAATGAATTTTTGTCTAGCTATTTAAATCATTTGTGATGATTATTCTTGAAGTTCGAATTTTTGAACCTAATTTCGAATTTGCGAGAACAAGCCAATTGAATTATTTTTGTAGAAAAATTTTATTTTTAACTATTTTTTTAATGATTTAAACTATGTATGTATATGTTGCTAATTTTCCATTAATTTCAAATTTTCGAACTTAATTTCGAATTTTTCAAACATTATGAAATTAAGCCAAAACTTGTTGAAGTACTTAAGTTTTTTAAGAAATTGTTTACAATTAAGTGACTTTAAGAAGATTTTTAAGAGAAATTATGGTAAAAGTTCAATTTATTTTATTAATTTTAAAGCTGTAGGTAGGTTACTTATAAATTGTTTTAAATATGTATAGCACTTTTATTATATTCCTATATTTGGAATTTCCTTTACATTTTTGTTTGGTTTTCTAAAAAAAATCATGGTTTATGTATTTGAAGACATTTATTGTCTTGAATGTTTTTTTTAGCTTTAAGATGAAAGTTGCTGATAGCAGATTAAAGATTGTAATTTATAAATCATTAAAATAAAGAGTTATTAAGTAGAAAACAATCAATGAATGGATGGTGTTTTAAGTATGCCTATATTTAGAATTGTGTACAATAAAGATATACATACATATGTATCTTTTCTCCTAAAAAACACTCCAATTCATAAATAAATTATGTGCAAAATATTGAATATTTTGATGAGTTGAGATGTGTTTTGTATAAAACAGAGAACAGTTGTTTTATGGAACATAATTTAAAGCAGCTAAAGGTTTTTTTTGTTAATTGTCCGTAAAAAAAGGTTAATGAACTTTAAGCCTTGTAAGGTCTTTTTTTTAATAAACTTACATGAAACAGTATTTACACTAAAACTATTTACATTGTTATAATTGAAACAGTAATTATTTACAACTTAAACCAACATAAAATTAAACTGACATAACAAACAGATTTTAAAATTATTTTCTTAGCTTCTGTGTTTTTTTATTTAATGAAAATATCAAACAAAAAATATCATCCAAATCTACACCCATCTTATATATTCATTGTTGGTTCATTTTATCACTCCTGCCAAAGTACGTCAATAAAATCATTTAAAATTTAGTATTCATTAAACGTTTCTTTTTTCATTATACACAAGAATAATTATTATTATACACAAGAATAATATTATTATTATATACACACACAAACTACTCTTTTTTTGGTGTAAAAACAATTATAAATGTAAAATTATCATTAACAGCATACTTTGTTATTCTGATATAATTTAAAAGGGTTTATTTATTAGCACAACTGTGCTGTATTTTTAAACTACTTGTGTTTAAATTTACTTTTAACGTCACCTCACCTTAAAATTAATATAATTAAGTCAGTTTTATTTTGAAATATTAACATATTTATATCAAGCATATCAAACCATTACAAATTATTTACACATTTTTGTGAAGAAATTAAACTTTTAAGTGTTGTTCAAAAATTCAAAATTGAGTTCGAAAAGTAGAACTTCAAGAAAAATCAGCAGAATTTGTTTAAATTTGTTAAAAATTAATTATTTCAGTTCGAAAATTCGAACTTTAAAAAAAATCATTAGACATTGTTTAATATACTAAAAAAACGTCTTATTTACAAGATTTAATGTAAAAATGGCCGATTTTTTTTAATAATAGAAAATTCGAAATTACGTTCGAAAATTCGAAATTATGCTTGAATATTTATAAAAAATTATCAGAATGCTTAAGTTTACAGTGAACAAGTTTACAAAATTTTTAGTCAAATTTGGCCTATTTTGCCCATGTTCAAAAATTCGAAATTAACTTCGAAAATTCGAACTTTTAGAAATAAGCAGAAATGGTTTAAGTTACTAAATAATTGGCTATTTATAAAATTTTCTATGAGAACGAACGTGTTTGGTCATGTTCAAAAATTCAAAATTAAGTTCAAAAATTCGAACTACTAAATAAATAATTTCTAATAATATAATAAATTCGAAAAATAAATAATTTGTTATTTATACAATTTTCTGTAGAAATGAACGATTTTTATTATGTTTAAACTTTGTAAAAAATGCTTAGAAAATGTTTAATTTAAACATTTAAGGTAAAAACGGCCAATTTTTTTTAATAATCGAAAATTCGAAATTAAGTTAGAAAATTCGAAATTATGTTCGAACATTATATTTTTACTAAAAATTATTAGAAATGGTTAAGTTTACGTAATTGTTCATTGTTTACAAAATTTTCAGTCAAATTTGGTATATTTTGCTATTGTTCAAAAATTCGAACTTCAAGAAATATCAGCAGAATTTATTTAAATTTGTTAAAAGCCAATCATTTGGAAAACTTTCAGTTAAATTAGTACTTTAAGCTTATGTTTGAAATTAAGTTCGAAAATTCGAACTTCAAGTAAACACAGCAGAAATTGTTTAAATTTGTTAAAAAGTAATTATTTATAAATTTTTCATTAAAAATTGGCCTATTTTTTATGTACGTAATTCGAAATACAGTTTGAAAATTCAAACGTAACAAAAAAATAAGCAGAAATTTTTAAAATTACTAAGAAATTTAATAATTTACCAAATTGTTTAAAAAAGAACAGGTTTTTCTATGTTTGAAATCAAGTTCGAATTTTATTTCTTATTTGATTTAACTGCAAAACACGTTCGATTTATATTTTAAACTTTATTTAAAGTTTTTTATGTAACGGTTTTTTGCTCTTGATCAATTTATCTTCTAATTTATTTAGTTTTTATTGACTTTTTTTCAACATTTAACATAATTTATTCCAGTCACTTGTTATACTATTCAATTGAACGGTTTATTTTTTTTATAATTTCTTAGAATTTCATAGAAAAATCCCAATTTGTTTTTAGAGTTTTTGTAAAACAAATTAATGTTGTTTGTTGCTGTTTTTCTTTATTCGTTCAATTTGTTTTAGAACAACAATTTTAACACTTTTTACTTGATTTTTTTTTTAATTACAAACTCTCTGATGTTGTTATTAGAAGAAAATAAAAATTAATCGTAATAAAAAGTTTAAAACGAATTTAAATTAACTTTTAAATTGTTAACAGTTCAGTTCTGTTAATTTATCACGTTTTAACAATTTTTTGCTATTTTTAAAACATGCATATTGATAGTTATCGTGTTTTAGTGTTTAAAAATCTACATAAATTAATTATATTACAAGTCGCTGGTCTTGAGTTGCATTTAAAACTATATATATTTTCTATCTAGATCATATAACTTTTTTTCCTTTGTATTTTAAGATTGTTTTTTTTGCCGCTTGCAAAGTATACGCCTAAATCAAACCAGTTTTTGAACAATAACAAAGTAATTAATAATTGTTTTTTATTTATTTTTATTTTATTGTGTGTTTTAGGTAACTTACATTAAAACAATAACATAAAAGCCAACGTTTACTAATCATTTATTTAATCGGTAGTTTTTATAAAGAAATTTCTGTTTTGTTTTTATGTTGAAACTTCCTTAAAATTGTTTGTAATTTTTTCCTAAAAAATCTTGATTTTTCTATTTAAAACTTGGAATTTACAGCTTAAAATTCCCAAATTTCCTTAAATAATATTATTTTTACAAAATTTTTTCCAAATTCAAACTTTTTGCCCATGTTTGGAAATTCAAACTTAATTTTGATGTTTCAAACATTGATTTTAGGTCGGTCCTAAAATACTACCAAATCTTTAATGCAGTATTTTTATAACGTCCCTTTAAAAATAAAAATATTTAAGATTCGAACTTAATTTCGATTTTTCGATTTTGGATGTTAGGGTTTAAAATACTACAAAATCTTTAATTTATAGAAATTTTATGATGCTATTTTAAAAATTCAGATTTTAGGGAGATGCTTTAAATGAAATTCGAATTTTCGAACATTGGTCAAAAATGTCTATGATGATTTCCATAAAATTTTTAATTTATTTTAAGAAATTATGCATTTTTAACCCGTATTCGAAATTAAGTAAAAATTTTCGAACATTGGTCAAAAATGTCTATGATGATTTCCATAAAATTTTTAATTTATTTTAAGAAATTATGCATTTTTAACCCGTATGCGAAATTAAGTTAAAATTTTCGAACACGAGCCAAACATTTCATGAATTTTTTGGCTCTTAAAAATAAACTAGGCATTTATCAAGCATGTACGAAAATTCGAACTTAATTTAGAATTTTTGAATAGGGGTTAAAAATTTCGAAAAATGATTTTTATCATGTATTACATACAATATTTGACGTTTTAATGGATTAATAAGGAAAATATGCATTTTTTCAGTCAAGTTCGAAATTAAGTTAAAATTTTCGAACATTGTCTTAAAATATTAGAAATATATTTTTATTATATTTTTAATTCTTTTTATTCTTTGAAAAAATTAAGTTATTTTGAGTCATTTTCGAATTTTCGAACATTGCCTGAAATTGCTGGAAAATTATTTTTAAGATAATATTTTTTTTAGGTTTAAAAAGAAATTAAACATGTTTTAAACATGTGCGAAAATTCGAACTAAATATAAAATTTTTGAACATGGGTTAAAAATGTCGAAAAATGATTTTAATTATGTTTTACATACATTTTATGATGTTTTTATGAATTTATAAGAAAAATTAACATTTTTGAGACGAGTTCGAAATTCATACTTAATATCGAATTTAAGAACATTGTCTTAAAATGTCAGAAATAATATTTTATAAGGTTTTTTGTACTTTTTTTTTTTTTTTTGCTTTTTGTAAAGAAGTCTAACCATTTTGAGTACATTGTCTCAAAATGTTAGAAAATGATTATTAAGATGATTTCCATCAACATTTTTGGTTTACGAGTATATGCAGAAATTCCTAATTTTTAAGCCAATCTTAACTTAATTTCAAAGTTTCGAATTTTCGAAAATAGATCTAAAATGTTAGAAAATTATTTTTAAGATGATTTTTATAACTTTCTTTTAATAATTTTTGAGCCATTTTCGAAATTCGAACTTAATTTCGAATTTTCGAACATTGATTTTAATTGGGTTTCTGATAAAAAAAATTCTTAAATTTGAGTGTTCATCAGATTTTATTAAAAAAAATTAAAAAATTGGTAAAAAACCTAAGACAAACACAATTTAGAAATGTTTGTGATTCAGTTTGAAGGACCAATTTGCCAGGCCGGCCTATATTTATTAAATAAATGAGTTTGCTTATTTAAAATTCTTTTGTTTTAGTTATATGTATCTCACTGCTTAAACACTTGATTGTGTTTCTATTTCGGTTTCTCTTTAACCTTGACTTTAACTTCTTATAAAATTTATAAATTTTTTTTATAATTATCTTTACAAATATCTAGTTTGTAAGACATACAAAAAAAATCTCGCATAATTCAACCTTGAAATTACATTTTCGGGCCTTAATTAACGCATTAAGTATCTTCCCAAAACTGTCATCATTGTCGTCTGTCTTTCTTGATCATAATAAGTGGAATATGAATATAAATCATTTTCAAAAATATGTTTATACAGTTTTATCACGTGCTAGACTATACGACTCTCTATAGGTATCAATAGGTATATAACAATAACAATATAATTTAATTCGTTTTGTTTTTTGACATTTCATTAATGTGCTCATAATTTAATGCAAATTTTTGAAACCGCAAAACCATGATGTTTTGGGTTTATTTTAAAGCAGATAACAAAGTACAATTGTAAGTAAACATGGAATAGAACATTTATAATATGCAAATTTTAAAATAAAACCCAAGTTGTAAAACAATTCCTGGAATACTAACTCCTAGTTTTGGTATTAGCAAGTGTTTATTGCAGGTGTAATGTTCATTGGTTAGCTGTCAATACTTTCCCTGACTCTACTCACTCACTTTGAAGTGAGTGAGTGTTAATAAAGTATTATTTGCAAAAAAAAAAACTATTTTTCGTACCCCAACATCCCCCCGTTCCGTCGTCGTCCCCTACATTCCATTTCTGTTTATTATTTTCTTTGGTTTTGTGTGTGCCTGCTAATAAAAATTCTAGGAAAGGGGAAATACCTTTGTAGTTTAAATGGCCAATTATCTATTGAAAAAATCGCAACACATTTGGAAAAAGTACATACAACTGCAAAAAAGTAAGTGTTTAAGTGCATGTTATTTTGGTCATTGAAAATTGTATGTCTTTCTCTGACTGTCTGTCGAGAACATGTGAATTATTTATATTTAATCATATTTACATAAGTTCATCGAGTTTTTTTTTTTTATTCCATTTGTTATTATTAGAAATGAAACAAAACAACAGCAAACAAAAAATCCCAGTTGCAAACAACGTATTTGTTTCATAAACTGAGTTAAGAATAGAGCATGACAAACAATTTAACAAATATATTTTACCGTAATCACTTCTAAAGTTTTAAAGTTCTCACAAAAAAAAAATAATGGGAAACATGAAACATTCTATTAGTTACTGAGGGGGATTGCGAACTTAGAAATCCGGGCAAGATATTTGACTCATGGTATATTCAAAGACACTAAGATGCAAGAATACGAGAAGGATCCAATGAAATTGGTAATTCTTGACATATGATAGACTAAGATACATGCAGACGAGATAGATCAATAAAACTAGTTAAAAACTACGAAAGATCCAAAGAAATTTAGTTTAAGCGAATGGTGGGTGGATCATTTGATATGTTGGATTTAATGCAACGAGTTATATTTGGAATGAATTGCTATGAATCGAGAAAAATCGCGATAGTTTGAAATACACTAAGATAGATAAAGCCAGTTGGAGTAGAATTAAGTTCGATTAAGCTGAATAGAAATAGATCCAGGATCATCACGTCGGATTTAGGATCCGGAATCATCCAATTGAAATTGACAGGCTTGAAACGAGATAGTTTTTCAATGAATACAGATATATAGTAAGTTGAATCCGTCATCGCGATGGATCCAGGATAATTCACTTGAGAATGAATGCAGATGTATACCTACAGCCATGCCACAGAATTTAATTCCGTATTTTGCTTCTATCTATAGAAAAAGTAAAACGAAAAATTTTTTCGGATTGAAACCCAGAAATGCTTAAAATTACAATTCCACATAGTAAATTAAAAGTGGTTTCATTTCGAAAAGATTTTTCGTTTTGCAAAATATGGAATTAATTCCACTTCCGAACGGAATTAAATTCTGTTACATGGCTGATAGTAAGTTGAATCCGTCATCACGATGGATTCAGGAACATAGCATACCAAATGATTCAGTAGTTAATAAGGGGTAATAAAATTTTACGTTTTTTAAGTGTAGAACATAAAATTAATTGGTTTAGTTTAGAATATACATATGTATAACGAATTTTTATTAGTAAAGTAAGTTTTATTCAATTATGCAAGTTTATTGACAAAATCATGCAGCAGTTGTCAAGTGGATTGGTTAGAGTTAATTTTCATTGTCGAGGATAGAAAAAGAGAGGAAACCTGTGAATAAAAGAATAATTAAAACGAGTGTTAGAACTTTCCTTTTGCTTTGTAGAGTTAAGTCAGGTACCTGTTACAGTTCAATAAGAAGTGTAAAAATTTCACACGTGTAACAAAGTTAGACAAAGACGGCCGGTAAAAAGATGTTCAATTCAATAAGATCGTTAGCAGAAAAAACCAAACATGCATAAAAAGAACACTCTGCCTAAAGATAACGGCCGTCAGCGTATGTGACTTAAAGCACGATTTTTTAAATATAATGTGAATTGATGTGCTTTATATTTTATTATGTATATCTAACAACAGTTGTGGTTTTTTCTCTCTCTCATATGTAAATGATATTATAAATGTGATTTTTTTTTATTTTTCAACAAATTGTAATGTGAATTTTATTGTCGTCATATAATAAACAAAAAACGTGCAATGTTTAAATAAAATCTAAAACAAATTGTTTTATGCAAAGAAAAATTCTCAGTGTTCAGTAGAAGTATTATAAAAAATGAGTTAAGAAACCCTTTAATTAAAATTCTTTAATAATATTTGTTATTATTTTTAAAAATCTCTATAATTTTCTCTTAATGATTATTGATTGTTTTATTGATTTTGTTGAAAGGCACTCCTAGTTTTTCTATTTGTTACTTAAACTGTCAGCTGAAAAGTAAATTATAACACTGAGTTTTAGTAAATAATAACAATAATTTAAGGTTAATAGTAGTTGTAAATTATATAAACATTTGTACATATTAGGCGTAAATTATCTAAACATATATACATACATATATCACGTACTAATTAATAGTTTTAGTTTAATTGCTAGAGAATTTCTAGTAGAAAAATTTATTAATTTCAAATAATTGTCTGTTTTATAGCCTTAAGTTAGGGAGGGTATAGTTTTTAGTTACATAACATTTTAATAAATAGGCTAATGATTGTTTTAATTAGACTAGTTGGCTATTACTAAAAACTGTAGCCTAGCTTAAGGCGCTAAAAAATTCTTTGAAATTCTTCTTAAAATTTAGAAAAAATAAGTTAAAACTTTTATTAAATGGCACAAGGTAAAGCCAGACATTTATCTTGTTTTTTTTTTATTTGCATAATGTTTTCAAAATAACATAAATTAAAACAAGAATATTTATTAAGGGTTCTAACATCTGTTAAATTTATTTAAATTTTGTCTAATTATTTAATTTAATTCATAATTATAATATTTTGCTGGCAGTTAAATGAACCCTATTATGTGTTTTAGTTTTTTTTAATTCTATTTGTTCACCTTATTTTCCAAATCTGTTGAATTTTATTAATTCATAATGTTGACAATGACATTGAGTTAAATTTTTTGTTTTATTTCAGTTTTGTTTTTTCAAGTTCCTTAAATTAAACCTCAAAATATTCTCTAATAGTTCTCGTTACGAGTTCTAACAAGTGGCTTGACAAGCTGTTTAATTGAGAAAACTTATAATTTTAAATTTTATTATTAATAAATATCGTTGTTGTTTTGCTAAATACTAAAAAAATATTTTATGAGCTTCTTGCTGTGGGGCACCAGCACACATTGCGGATTATTATTTGTTGCTGTTTATTTATTAATAGTTAAACTAACAACAACAATAACAAAAAAAGTAGTGAATGTATTAGAACAAAACTGTTTATTAAATTTTTTGGACAAAAGCCCAGCAAAATATTTAATTGCTCTTTAGAATAAAACTGTAGTTTAATTTTTGCTTAAAAATGTGCTCAAAATGTTTACTTAATAATGAAATGTTTAAAGAATCATTATTTAAAATCTACACAAAATACTTTTAAAATGTTTAAATAATTATTAATTAAACTCAAAAATCTATACAAATACATACCTTGTTCCTTTTGATAATTACGAATAACGTATACTATGTAACTAGGCTTTCTAAAATAAAGGCTTTGTTCACCTCAGTGAACAATAAAAACATCCCCATCCCTGATGTGAATCATGATCCACACCCCCAACTGCAGCCAACTTCAGTTTCATTATATGTACCTATAAGGAGAAACATAAAAATAACAACACAACACATCCAAATAAACCCTTAACACAAGCACAAGTGAACACATCCAAATAAACCCTTAACACAAGCACAAGTGAACTCAGTGAAATAAGTGAAAAGTTAAATATATTTATTTATAATTTATTTACTTATATTATAAATTAACTTAAACCTTTAAACTTAGAAATTGAATAATATATCTAATTACCCTATATACTTACCCTAAACCCCATGTATATAATAGTTGAATAATTACACTAATACATAGATTACAGGAGGTCAATAAATACATAGAATTTATAACGTTTATGAAAATTCCTCGGAGTTGTTATTTACTAAATTCTCCCCTTTGATCCTATCCCTCTAACCCGTAAAAAACATTGGTCCACGAACCGTTAAAACGAATGAGTGAAACAGTGAATACAGTCCACAAATAATTAAAATTATAAATTAACAAAAACAGTGAGAGTGAACGCTAAACACAAAAACTTAGCTTCAAAATAAATATCAAAAAATAGAATATAAAATCACACAAACAAAATATCAAAAATTGTCAAATAATAAAATAAAAAGACAATAATAATAATACCCAATATTTACAAGAATAAATAAACAATACAAAAAAAATTCACAAAATTAAAAACATTTCACAAAAAATCAACACAAACAAAAAAAAAAAAACAAACAATACAAAAAAGTTATTAACAACAAAATAGCAAAACACAAGAATTGATCAAACACAGAATACATACTCCTTATTACACAAACATATAAGTACATATCAACCACAGCTTACATTATTACAACAACAACACTACACAAGAACTCAATACACATCATAGCGGGAAGACACCAGAAAGAAGAAAACAGAAAAACACAAGAAATTTTTGTCTTGTGAAGGTTTGTACCCTACCCCCAGCAAACAAGGTAAATTTGTATTTTTACATCTTACTAATAATTCAAAAAAAAATTTCCAAAATTTTGGGTTGTTTTGTAACAAAAGTTGCATAATTTTTCAAGCAATTTATTATAAAAATATTTACATACACACCCACCCACCCTACTGATTGTTTCTTGCCAAATATTTTTATATTGCTTACGAAAAACGTATATTGCCGATATATTGTGATAGCGCATACGTTTACTTATAAAATACCCAATTGGAAATTTTGTCAGCTGGTAAAAAATTTTTTTCGTTATAATTTAAAGGTTAAAGAACTTTAAATTTTAAACCCAAACCCGAAAGAAATTTAATTGTTTTCTTTGGAAATATTACTAATTTGTAATTTCGAATAAATACAAAATGTCTAACCTAAAGTCTTTGGTCACCGACTTAATGCGTTATATCCAAATAGATATAAATGCGTTTGATGAAGATTATCAAACTACCCCAGATAATTCCGTTTCGTTACCCGCTCTGAAATTTAAGAAACGTGAATTGGAGAACTTATGGTCAAATATTGATAATAAATTCAGACAGATTAGAGAATATCCTGAACTAAATGAACAAGAAAAGACTGAAAGCATTAATATATCGGAAATTGTAAAACACGTGAGATCTGCTAAGAACTTCTATAGAACTAGCATGATTTCAATTGATGAATCTATAGATGCATTCACACAACAACATGAAAGCCAACCCTCTGTACCCGAACCCCCAGTTACCCACAATAATAATTCCGTAGCTTTCAACGTACCCCCTTGTGATATGCCAATTTTTAGTGGCGATTTTAAGTTCTGGGCCTCTTTTAGAGACCTTTTCAAAGCCATTTACGGCAATAATACCCGTTTAAGTGGAGTAGAAAAACTATTCTACCTTAAACAAAAAACAAGCGGTGAGGCCAAAGAAATTGTAGACAATGCACCCTTAACAAATGAAGGTTTTCTTATTGCATGGAACCAATTAGTTGCTCAATATGAAAATCATAGAATGCAAATTAACGCACAACTAAAAACCCTTTTTAATTTACCCACTGTAAACACAATGTGCAGTGTTTCTATAAGAAAACTTCAAAGAAAGATTAATTGTTGTATTGCGAATTTGAACTCCTTAGAGATTGATACGGATAATTGGGATCCTATCTTTGTATATCTCTGTTCTACAAAACTACCCAAAGAAACCCGAAGAGAATTTGAAAAAACTCTACAAGATTGTGCTGAAATGCCTTCTTGGACAGACTTGGATCTATTTTTAACGAATACGTTTAAAGAACTTACATCAGTTAATGATGTTCAAGATCCAGCTGAAACCCTTAACCCAAACACCCACCCAAAACCCAAACAGTTTCATGAAAACAAAAATCAATTTGACAGAAGAGGCAAAGCTTTTCACAATGTAACACATTCGACAAATAATACTCACCCAAAAAATAATCCTCATCAACGAAAATTCTCAAACCCAACCCAAAGTAACCCAAATACCCTAAACACCCAGAACAAACACGATGGATCTATTTGCAAACTATGCAAAAATAATCATACCCTAAGAGAATGTTCATCGTTTACCTCTTTAGGAGTAAACGAGAGGATAGAATTTGTAAAAAAGAATGGAATATGTTACAACTGTTTAGCTATTGCTCATGTCATAAAAGATTGTCGTAGTACATTCACTTGTAGATATTGTGGCGACAGACACAACACCCTATTACACAAACCCAAAACAAACTCTAACACACAAGTTGATGATAATCAACCGTCAACGTCACAAAATGCAATACAATCTTTCTCTACCCATACCCAATCAAGCAACATCATATTGGATGACAGAACAAAGTTATTAGGAACAGCGGTCCTAAATGTTGAAGTCCGAGGAGAATTATTCCCAGCCAGAGCTCTTATTGACCCAGCTTCTGACTTTTCGTTTATTTCAGATAAACTCAGACGAAAACTACACCTGCCCACTACCCCAATTGTTGCTGAAATTTCTGGAATAAATGAAGTAGTCTCAGCAAGATCAAATAAACTTTGTGAAGTTTCATTAATATCAAACACACAAGATAAATTTAAGTTGAATATTCAAGCAATTGTCGTAAAAACTCTTACGAAAAATTTACCAACCCAAAATTTGAAACCCACCCTTTATAAAGACTTACAGAATATTCAATTAGCTGACCAAAAATTCTTTGAGAGTCGACCAATCGATTTCATTATTGGCAGCGACTTCTACCCTCGAATTTTAAAATCAGGTGTTAAGAAAGATTTTCTTAATACATTAGTAGCTCAAGAAACTGAGTTTGGATGGATTTTAACTGGTCCTGTTCAGAATTCACACAACTCCCAACCCATAGTCTCTTACTTCAGTTCTGTCAAGTTAGACAAGGTTTTGACCAAGTTCTGGGAAATTGAAGAAATACCCACAAAACACAATAACTCTGAAGATGAATGCTCTTGTGAAGAAAATTATACGACAACTACCCGTCGATTACCCAACGGCCGTTATCAGGTAAATCTTCCATTTCGATACACCCCAGTCGAGTTAGGAAACTCACGTCATGTTGCAATGGCTCAATATTTACGAAATGAGAAGAACTTGATGAAAAAACCCGAACTTAAGATAGAATATGATAACGTACTTCAAGAATATATTAGCTTAGGCCATATGAAACCCATTAACTACAACCCAAACACATCTTCAAACACCCATTATTATTTACCCCATCATGCTGTTGTTAAACTCGATCGTGTTACAACAAAAGTTCGAGTTGTTTTTAATGCTTCAAGCAAAACATCTAATGGCAACAGCTTAAATGATGCTTTACATATTGGCCCCACCCTACAACAAGATTTAGTTGTACTAATCTTGAAATGGCGTTTTTATAAAATAGTTTTTAATGCCGACATTACAAAAATGTACAGGCAAATTATGTTAAACCCAACCCACACACCCTTTCAACGCATTCTATTTCGTAAAAACGTCAATGAACCAATTCAAGATTATGAACTGCAAACAGTGACATTTGGTGTCAACTGTGCCCCGTATTTAGCTATAAGAACCCTACACGAATTAGCTAAAGACATTCAAAATACCCACCCAATCGCATCGCAAGTATTGCGAAATAATATGTATGTAGACGATGTCTTAGCTGGAGGTCATACTGTTGAAGAAGCTAAAGAAGCTCAAACCCAATTGATCGCAGCTCTTGACTCTGCTGGTTTTCCTTTAAGAAAGTGGATTTCCAATACCGAGGAATTATTACACAATTTACCCGAAGAACACCTACTCGATGTTGATTTACTCACCCTGCCAGAATCGAATAACGCAAAAACGTTAGGCATTAGATGGAATGCGAAGGAAGATACGTTTTTCTTTAGTGTACCCTCAATTGAAAGAAAATCAGCATACACAAAGCGAACTGTTTTATCAGATATCGCTCGTCTATTTGACCCAGCTGGTTGGTTAGCACCAATTGTTATATCTGCCAAGATTATAATGCAACAAATTTGGCAAGACAATACAGCTTGGGATGAATGTCTTACACCACTCACCCTATTAAAATGGCACAAGTTTTTGCAGTTCTATGACAATATTAATAAAATTCGTATTCCAAGATGGATTAAATTTTCACCTTCAGCAAAAATTGAGTTTCATGGTTTTTCAGATGCTTCTGAAAAAGCATACTCTGCAGTATTATATGCACGAGTTACACCCATAGACGGTCCTACTACCGTAACCCTACTCTTCGCTAAGACGAGAGTTGCACCAATCAAAGTTATCTCGTTACCAAAACTAGAACTTTGTGGTGCATTGTTGTTGGCAAATATGACACACAATTTAATCACCCAACTCAACTTACCCCTACATCAAACATACTTTTGGACGGACTCATCTATTGTTCTAGCCTGGCTCAATAAACAACCCAACTCCTGGAACACTTTTGTAGCAAACAGGGTTTCAACAATTTCAAGCACTGTAGGCGTTGACAACTGGAACCATGTTGCCTCGCATGATAACCCAGCCGATGTCGCTAGCCGAGGATGTAATGCCGATGAGTTGAAGGAAAACACATTATGGTGGAATGGTCCTGCATGGTTGAAAGGATCGGCTTCACAATGGCCAACAACAAATAAACCCTTTATAACTCAAGCTGAAGCTAAAATTAGTCAATCGTTTAGTACAACAGTTAACCCTAACCCAGATATTTTGACACGTTTTTCAAAATTATCTAAAGCATTACGAGTTATGTCATATGTCTATCGATTTAGTGATCGCATTTCACATACACGTGGAAATACAATTCGAAATGAAAGAGTTATTCTTGATCGAAATAACACCCAGTCAGTCAAAGAAAGACTTAACAAATTGCTAACCCACCCTAGTATTGAACTTAACGCTGTAGATATAAAAACAACCCAAGATAGACTTATTATTCTATGTCAAACTCAATACTTTAAGGACGAATATAATTGTCTAAAAAGAAAAACCCCTATATCCAAAAATAGTCACCTACTCACCCTAACTCCATATTTAGATTCTGCAAATATAATGCGTACAAACGGTCGACTGGCTAATTCCAACAGTTTGTCATATTCCGAAAGACACCCAATTTTATTACCCTATGCAAGTCCTTTTGCGAAATTATTAACCCAACACGTGCATTTTATAACCTTACACGGCGGTAATCAACTTATGTTGAGAATAATAAGATCTGGTTATTGGATACCAAAACTTCAGAACTTAATCGGTTCTGTAGTTAACAAATGTATAGCATGCACAAAATATCGGAATAGACAAGTCACCCAGTTCATGGCAGCTTTGCCGCCAGAACGTACCCAACTGACAAGACCATTTCATAATGTTGGAGTTGATTTTGCCGGACCCTTCGACATTAAAATATATAATGGTCGAGCATGTAGAATTACAAAAGGTTACGTTTGTGTTTTTGTTTGTTTCGCAACAAAAGCAATTCATTTGGAGCCCACATCTGACCTATCCACCCAAACCTTTTTAGCAGCATTCGCTCGATTTTTTTCGAGGCGGGGATACCCTGTCGCCATTTACTCAGATAATGGAACTAATTTCATAGGAGCTAGCAAATTATTAAAACAAGAACGACAGGAATTTATTAAACAGCTAAAAGTTTCTGTTACATCTACTAACAGTTTTCAAAATTTGACGTGGCATTTCATACCCCCTGGTGCACCACACATGGGTGGTCTATGGGAAGCAGGTGTTAAGAGCTTTAAATCGCACCTTAAAAAGTTGAATACCTCAAAATATAC
Organism: Bellardia bayeri; assembly: GCA_950370525.1. Classification (NCBI taxonomy): domain Eukaryota; kingdom Metazoa; phylum Arthropoda; class Insecta; order Diptera; family Calliphoridae; genus Bellardia; species Bellardia bayeri. Next base: position 7,138,039 of record OX493266.1, on the reverse strand, counting down.
TTTTGAGGAATTTGCTACACTTCTAGCAAGAATTGAAGGATGCCTTAATTCAAGACCCTTAAGCCCGTCAAGTGAAAACCCTCAGGATCTAAACCCTTTAACCCCAGGTCACTTTTTAATTGGCTCACCCATTTTAACCCCTGCAGAACCCAATTTAAGTAATGAAAATATTACTCATGCAAATAGATGGCAAAAGTTGAAGATTCAACATCATTACTTTTGCAAAAGATGGAAGGATGAATATTTAAGAGAGCTTCATAAAAGACATAAGTGGAAAACCCCTAAACGTGAAGTTGAAACTGATAATATGGTAGTTATAAGACAAGACAACTTACCACCCAATGAATGGTTACTTGGACGTGTGATCAAGACTTACCCTGGTTCTGATGGCAGGACTAGAGTCGTAGACATACGGACTTCCACTGGAACCCTCAAACGACCAATAACCAAAGTTGTTGTTTTACCCACTTAGTAATCTAATATTGCTACTTAAACCCTAACCCACGATAATATCAGTAAATTATTTCAACTAACCACCTTACACTAATCCATAATAATTATAAATCATAATTAACAATTCATCCTAATCCAAAAACTAATTATATTATACATATAATCATGCATACACTTTTTATTTCAAAGAGAATGGTACCCAACAACAATAGACGTTCCCATCGTTCTCACCGTCACCCCGACCCGTCTCCAAACAAACCCAAGCGTGCCAATCGCAAGCAACATCCAAAACCCAAACGTCATTTTGGATGCGGCATTTGTCAAGCGGACCATAGTTTAACTGACTGCAAAAAATTTACAAAATTAAATTTAGCAGAAAAATATAAAACTGCAGTCAGGTTACACTATTGTGTCAATTGTTTGGCGAGAAACCATCTAATTGGTGAATGCAAAAGCAAGGCTCGTTGTCGCAAATGTAGTGGTAAACATCACTCAATATTACATGGCCCCGATCGGATATTGAAAGATTTACCAAAGGATCGTTCCGCATCACCCCCTAGTTCTAGCCGAACATCCGTACCCATACCGGCACCAAGAAGATCATTGATCACGACGTCAGCCACCACAGTAATACCCACCACTATGACTACAACATTCGTTCCCACGGTAGTAATTAAAGTGGTAATGGAACAAGGAAACCAGCCTGCTAGAGCAATATTGAATCCTAGCCTCACGAAGTCACGAGTTGCTATGTCATTTGTCAAGGACAGTTGGTTAAATCCATTTAAAATTGATAATGACATTTACGTCAAGGTTTTGATCGCCCCCAACATACAATCGAATGTGCGATATGAAGTTTGTATGCAGGTAGTAAACGACCTACCAAAAACCCCTTACCCAAACGCCATTGACGAAGCGGTCAAGCATAAGGTATGCAGAATCTTACTTGCCGATCCGGATTTTTATTCCAACTCCCCAGTATCAATGGAGATCGGCGGTGATCTGTATACCAGCATTCTGCAGCCCAATGTGATTCACATTGACAGTGGATCATTAATTGCGCAGGACTCCACTCTTGGCTGGTTGATCATGGGATCACTTACACATTAACTATTTGATGAAGTATTTTATATACATTTATTACCCATTACTCTAACCCACACTTGAACATATCAAAATAATTGTTTGTTTTATTCACAGATTGCCTGGCCCGGGAGAATGTTCACCTCAGTGAACAATAAAAACATCCCCATCCCTGATGTGAATCATGATCCACACCCCCAACTGCAGCCAACTTCAGTTTCATTATATGTACCTATAAGGAGAAACATAAAAATAACAACACAACACATCCAAATAAACCCTTAACACAAGCACAAGTGAACACATCCAAATAAACCCTTAACACAAGCACAAGTGAACTCAGTGAAATAAGTGAAAAGTTAAATATATTTATTTATAATTTATTTACTTATATTATAAATTAACTTAAACCTTTAAACTTAGAAATTGAATAATATATCTAATTACCCTATATACTTACCCTAAACCCCATGTATATAATAGTTGAATAATTACACTAATACATAGATTACAGGAGGTCAATAAATACATAGAATTTATAACGTTTATGAAAATTCCTCGGAGTTGTTATTTACTAAATTCTCCCCTTTGATCCTATCCCTCTAACCCGTAAAAAACAGGCTTTCTATATAATTATACAATATGGCGGTTTTGTTTACATTCCAAAACATATGCTATATAGAGAAATTGATAATAGATCGGCTTATGCATACGTATTCGTATATGACGCTATTTTATCAGCAACTATCCTTAATGCCGTAACAAATATGGCCGCGGTTTGTTTACATTGTAAAAGAGATGCTCAATAAAGAGAGCCTAAGTATAACGCATTGTGTGTAACGTTGGTTGTGTAAGCAGCAGCTTTGTAGTAAAAACCAATATGGCGGGTTTGTTTTTACTTTCTAAAAGAGATGCAAAATGCAGAAGTTAATGATGCCATATTTGTACTTAGTACAAGAAACGGCAATATTGTGTAAATGTGGTTAAAATAGTTATAAAATGTTTAATTTGTATATTTTAAACAATAACCTCCTTATTCAAAAACGATTAATAAATTTAACAAACGTTTATTAGCCAATTTTTATATGCAAATCTGTCTTAATAAACGTTTGTTAAATTTAATAATCGTTTTTGAATAAGGAGGTAAATGAATAAATTTAATAATTTTAAGGAAGTGGTGTAATAAATGAAATTTTTTCTTAATTTAGAACAACTTTGTAAGGTCTTTTAAAGAAAATATTGCTTCTTCTTTACACTAAAAAATTATATTACTAATAATTTATTTCAACATATGGTTAAAAACTTTACTGGGTTTTGTTTTTCAACATTAAACCAAAAAATAAATTTTAATCATTAGCCATTATAAGGGTCGTTGAACACTTATTTTAATTCTTATGATGTGTTTTTTCATTTATTTATTTGAATTTTTTAGTTGCTATCATTATTTCGTTAAAAGTTTCTAATTTTAAAATAACTTTAACATATTTTTTTTATTCACTAAACATAAAATACAAGTATTCTCTATAATAAAAAAATGCAAAACTGGACTTTTTGTTTGTTAGTTTTGTCTTACTGTGCTAAATGACAAAGTAGATTTTATTTTAATAAAACATTTTTATTTTTTTTAATTTATTGTTCAATTTAATTAAAATTCCTGTCACTTTAATTTTGTGAATGAGTTTTTCGCTTTATATATTTATTTAAAGTTTTTTTTTTAAGAAACTGTTTAGAATTTTAGTGACATGATGATGACGCTTTGTGTTGCTCAAAAACATATTTCCCCCAGGCCTTAAATAAAATATTTGATTGTCAATTTAAATATAGCAGTTAGTAATAGTTTTTGAATTTCCGGTGTTTAAAACTGAAATTTACAAGATTTAGTGTAAGTAAAGTGTGAGTCACTTTCAAAAAGAACTATATTGAAACATTTTGCCAAGAAAAAGTTAGTAAACTAAAATATTTAATTTAAAATTTTATAAGTTTTTAATACTTTAAAACATTATTTTCTAATTAACATTATACATATTTAATCACAAAAAAATTAATTTTGAACTTTGTTTTTTTAAGTTTTAACGGCATTAAAAACATTTCCACTGACTTTGAGTTCTGTAACCGTTATTTAACACTCTCTGTTTACTTGTTCTTGTGTTTGTCAAAGAGTGATGTTATAAACTATTTAATAACAGATGATTGCAAAGAGAAATTTAAAATTTAATTAAATTTAAATATATTTTTAAATTTTTTACAGTGATTTTTGCATTTTCGTAATATATTTTAATTTTTTTATAGAAATTTGTGTAATGTTTTATAAATTTCCCTGGTTAAAAATTATTTCCCTTGACGGGAAATTTTTAATTGTAAAAAAATTTCGAAAATTTTATGACTTTCATAATATTAGAATAGAAAGTAACCCCTCAGTTTGCTAAATATTTTAAAAATTTTTCGGGTTAGAAAAACATTTCCCATAAAGGAACATTTTTATTTGTAAAGAAATATTGAATTTTTTTTATTTTTTCTAATATGTATAATTTATTCTAGCATAGAAATTTTGGTAATATTTTCAAAATTTCCCTTGTAAAAAAATCCCTTGAGGGAAATTTTTACTTTTAAACAATTTTTAGTGTTTTTCCTATTTTCATAGTATATTTTATTTTTGGTGACAAATTTTGGGAATATTTTCAGAATTTCCCCTATAAAGAAAAAATTCCCTTGAAGGGAAATTTTTACTTTTAAACAATTTTTAGTATTTTTCCTATTTTCATAGTATATTTTATTTTTGGTAACAAATTTTGGGAATATTTTCCAAATTATCTCTGAAAAAAAAATTTCCCTTGAAAATAAATTCTTATTTGTATAGAAATTTAGATTTTTTTTTTTGATTTTTGTACTATAATTTGATCTTAAATACAAATTTTGGAAATATTGTCCAAATTTCCCATGAAGGAAAATTTTTATTTTTAAAAAAAGTTTTAAAATTTTTTGGATTTTCGTAATACGAGTATAATTTAATCTTGCAGGCAACTTTGTAAATACATATTTAAAAAAATTTATTATTTTTAAAAAATTTCCTTATTACAAGGAAAGTTGTTAAAGTTTGTTAGAAAAATTTACCAAGACATCATATGTTTAGTTATGTTCAAACTATTTGTTGCATCATCCTAAATACAAAGAATTGTAATTACCAAAAATTATTACTTTCATTTTAATGTTTCTTTCCAAGAACTTATTAATTTTAGTTTTCTAAAAATAATTACTGTTCAATACTCTGTAAAAACCAATGTATCCCACGTATTTATTGTAAAATATTTTAGTAACAAGTATTTGAAATTCAAGTTAATAAAACACAAATTTTATGGTTAGTTGAAACCAGCCATAAAAACAATGTAACAGATAGCTTTACAAATCATTTAAAGTAAATTTGCTTAATTATTTGCTAACTTGTTAAGCTGGTTTTGGTTTGTTATCTTTACTGCTGTAATTCTTTAGAGGTTTGAAATTATTATATATTTAGTAACTCAAAAATTTGTTTAATTGAATAGTAGTCTAGGTTAGAAATGTTCTGAAATGTTTGTTATTGGAACATGTTCTACTGTAACAAGCTTAAATTTGAGAAAATAAATTTTATTTTTTTCACGTTTTGAAAATAGTAGTAGTAAAAGTACTTTTTCAAAATAAGTAATTTTGCATATTTTTATACATTTTTTTTGGCTATTTAGCATTTGTAAGAGCATTTTTATAATGATTTTTTGATAAAATTTACTCTCATTTACTCTTTTTTCAAATAGTAGTAGAAAAATTACTTTTTTAAAAACGTAGTTTTGCTTATTTTTGCTAAATTTTTCCATATTTTGTATATACAAATGTTTGTTTTTAACGAATGTGTTATTTTTCTAGTTTTTAAAAATAGTAGTAGAAAAAGTACTTTTTAAAAACGTAGTTTTCCATGCCTTTTTTTATTTTTCGGTATTTTGTATATCAAGAGTATTTTTATTATGATATTGTGAAAGAAAGTACTATTTTTTTTCAGTTTTTCTAAATAGTAGTAGAAAAAGTACTTATTCAAAATACGTATTTTTGCATATTTTTATTTATTTTTTAGGTATTTACGCTTTAAAATTAGCACCTTTTGGAAATAGTTCCTTTTCGAAATAATATCTTCTCGAAATAGTTTAAAAATAGTATCTCTTCAAAATAGCACTTTTACACAATAGTACCGCTTGAAAATAGCAATTTTTCAAAAATAGCACCATTTCAAATAGTTTAAGAATAGTACCTTTACAAAAAAGTACCTTTAGAAAATATTGAAATTTTAAAATAGTACCATTTGAAAAATAACAAAAAAAAACCATAAGGTTATTTTCCTTTCAAATACATAATTCTGTAAAAATGCTGTGCAATTAATTGCTATACACCTTTCCGCCCGTGAATTTATTATTAACGCCGTTGAAAATCTGTTTCTCATCGACTTTGTCTTAAGTAAAAGGCAAGAGAGAATATTTAATATGGCTGCCGCCACTGAGTATAAATACAAATTTAACATGTTGATTTATTTTGAAGCTAGAAATCGAGAAATACTCGTAGGATGAAAATGAAAGAAAATTTCTTTATGAAAAATAAATGAATTAAGTTGAATTTTAACATTTAAAAAATACAAAAAACGGCTAAATATAAATATAAGATAATTTGACTACAAATTTTTATTTCTTATATTTTCCTTAATGGGCTTTTAAAATTACACAATTCATAATTTCATAAACAATTTACAAAATTCTGCTTAATTTAGTTAAAGGGTTGGGAAGAAATTAATTAATCACTTTACATGATTTTTCAATGGTTTGTGTTATGAAATCCAAACGTTTAGTCACGTGATTCTTAAGATTTTATTGAATTTTATATTATTCATGTGTGTTTATTATTTTTTTCAGTATTTATTTCCTAGTGTTACTATTTGTTGTATAAAATAGAAAACAAGTGCTTACAATTTGCATAATTTGTTGAGGGCTATTTAAAAGTTTATAAAACCAGTTTTTTTCATATTTTAATAAAGCAAACATTAATTGAGTTTTAAGAGACTTTAAAAAGTCTTTATTTGAAATTTCAAAAAAGCTGAAATAAAACATACCTACATACATATGTACATATATATGTATATAACGTTTGTTTATAGTATGAAAAGGGGATAAGTGAAAAGAAAATCTGAAAAAGTTAATTTATTAAAGTTTTAGTCTTGATTTTTGGTTTAAGGCCGGCCATATTGAATACTAGCTCGTGAAGATGTCAGGTAAAAGTTTGTTTTGTAAACAAACTTGCCATTGCATCATATTCTCAATATGTTGCTTTCTATTATTTACGCTTGTCTTAACATTTCTCACATTCTAAAGCATTTAACTTTTTAAATTCTTGGCTAAACGCAATTATTACTATTAAATAATACTCATTTCCATTAGAAATCCAGAAAAATCTCTTACTTATTTGTTACAATCTCTACACGTATGTGTATTCTAAACACATGCAATTTAAATAGCTTAAATTAAAAGAAACTTTTACTTTAGCACATAAATTAATTTTATGTCTACAATTTTAATGGACATCTACTATAAATGAATGCCATAATTCTCGTTTGAAACATTCACCCAATAAAAAATAAAAGATTTTAATTAAATAAACATTGATTTTTTAAATAAGTTTTATACGCTAAATGCACAATCAGCTAATAATGATTTAATAATTACAAGAAAATGTGTGGCAATACGAAAATTTATGGTCAATTTACGGTGAATGATTGCAAGTGTTAGACAGATTTAATTAAAAATTCTATATGAGAAAATGAAAGTCATGAATATTAAACAAATTGTTTCGAAATTATAATAAAATTAAAGAATTCAAAAGTAACAAGGAAATGTAACACAGATTTATTTTGTTTTTCACAAACCTTAAGCTTTAAACTATTTGTAGTTGTAGTTTAGTTTTGAATCAATAAATAATTTAACAAATTTCAAATTGTGACCGTTTAAAACTTTGTCTTTAGAATTATAAACAATCAGCTGTTTTTATGCCTTCCGCCACTGAAAATAAATTCAACGCCGTTGAAAATCGTTTGACAGCAACTTTGTCTTCAAAAAGAGAATTAAAACAAATATTATTTAGTGGTGATTTCATTTTCGTCAAATATTTGCCATGTGTGACCGTACCTTAAGCAATCACACGTTTTTCTCTAAAAGTTACATTAAATATTTCTAAAACCGTTTAAAATCAATAGATAGTATTTTATTTGCATTCTCTGGTTTAAAACTAGACAAAAATGAGTTATTTACATAAATTTCAACAACTTTTTATCAATTAGTTCAAAAATCTTTACAATTGTTTTTCCTTTCTACCTGAAAATTTATATGATTAGAAGTTGATGACTAATCTTTCAGTAGAAGTTGTAGTTTAGAAGAAAACTGACTCATTGTTTTGGGTTAAAAATATTAGTCTAAACAAATTTATGAGGACTTAAAACAGTTTTTCTTCATAAAAAAATTGATGGTCATTGGGTTAAAACAAATCGATATGGAAAGTTTCTTGAACTTTGTTTCTTAATTTATAGAGGTTTCCTTTAATAAAACTGGGTTTTTTGTAAATAACTTGAATTAAATTAAATTTTAAATAAAACAAATGCCGTCAAAAAATTCCTGAGACTTCCTGGATCTTTTTAAGGGGTTTTATACCCAGTTATTCCTAATAAATTTTTATTGGAAGCTGTACGTATGTACATATGTAAAATTTAATTAGTATTTAAAATGTTGCGAAACTCTTGTTAAGCAACGTTTGAAGATCATGGTTACACAAATAACAGACTTTCCTTATCTTCTTTGTCTCAACACTTTCAGCTTGCCTTTACAATGATGCGATGCACAACCACCTTTCTTTCTGATGACCATCTTAGCAAACAAAAACGTCAAAAAAACACTTTGTGAAATCACAACTGCGTCATTGTATTGAAAGATTTGCAAACCTACACACTTTTCTTAACTTCCCAGCGTCATATGGTTGTTGTTGTGTTTTATTATGAACATTTGGTTTCTTTAACGGTTTTTAAAGATTTAAAATATTTTCAACCGTTTTTTTTTATTGCAGCAGCAGCAGCAACTGTTGTTTATTTACAGTTTATCCCGGCTTTTTGTAAAACTCAAATCAAATACAAGCTGCCGGTTTTTGTTTTGTATTAACTTACAATGTGACACCTTTTGAAATCGTATGTTAATAAACAAATTAAATTTATTAGCAAAAACCTCTCAGCAAAAGGTTTGATTTTTGTTTTTTAATTTTTTGTCACAATACTTAACAAACCGTGAGTTTTTAAAACGACACTTTTTATTGTTTTAATGTGTTTTTGGTCGTGAGCTTAAGTTGTCGGTTTTTTTTTAACAAATTCATTTACTTAAATGACTCAGTTTGTCAGTCAATCATTTAATCATTTGGCATCATTATTATTTGTTTATTAACCAAAATAATATTTTTGTTTTGCATTTCTTAAATCATTAGTAACATGTTGGTGTTTCGCTCGCGTAATTTTTGGTTTTTGTTCAAAAGGAAATAATGTGTTTTTTTGTTCAAAAAGAGAAAAAAAACACGATAACCCTATAAAGTAAGGCGTATCCCTGTACTTGTTAGGAATAACAACAAAGCAATTTCTTTTGCCGCCACATTTTAATATAACATAGTTTTGCTTAAAAACCGCAAACGCAAAAACCCAATACATTATAATAATGATAATTTAAAACAAAACACTTTGTGATATAATTATAAACACAATTACCAATTAACCTTAGTAGTTTAAATACAGAATATTAATGCTGAAACATAAATGCGTAATAAAAAAATATTCTAAATCAAATTTGCTCAACTTTAGATTAAAACAAGTAAGAAAATATAACCGGTCAAGCCCGACCATATAATGCCCTACACCCAGTATACAAATTAAACAGCTTTTCAGAAATGGGCGCTATATGGCAGATATTACCTATTATGGACCGATCATCCAAAAATTTAGTGCCATGACTTCCGTGAATATAAATATTCAGCCCAATCATGAATAAAAAATCCGCGGGAGTTTTTTCCCTTTTTATTTTTTTAACATTGAATTTGAATAGGAAAAATGGGAAAAGGGAAAAAACTCGCGCGGAATTTTTATTCATGATTGGGCTGATTATGTATGTTATACTTTATATCGATATAAATAGTTTTAAAAGATTTATGGAGGTTAAAGTGAATTACGGAGAGGGTCTTATATGGAAGTTTTGACTAATTATTGACCGACCATTATAAAATTGTTTGACATCATTTCGTTAAAGTGATTTTTGGAAGTGGACCTTATATGGGAGCTACGACCAATTATAGACCGTTCTACACAAAATTTGTAGATGCGATTTATGTATCTTCATTTATTACTCATTTGTGGTGAAATTTGTTTGGCTACTTTCATAATTCAAACATTTATTATCGTTAAACTCCTATTTGAGGAGGACATTTGTATGGGGGCCAAGTGAAATAATGGACCGATTTGCACCAGTTTTAATCCCATTCGTCCTTGAAAAAATATCGCGTACCAAATTTTATTGAAATATCTTCAAAATTGCGACCTGTACTCTGTGCACAAGCTTTACATGGACAACCAGCCAGACGGACGGTCATCGTTAAATCGATCTCAGAGTTGTTCATACTACAAATTTTAACGGCGTTAACAATGCTCTCATTTACTTTGATATCTTTGAAAGTACTTTTTAAAGAAAAAACGTTTTCGGAAAAGTACTTAACGAAAGTACCTTTAGGAAGGAAAAGTTAATTTTAAAGAAAGTAGCTTTCGGAAAGTACCTTTTCGAAAAGTACTTTTTTAACAGAGTACTTTTTGCAAAACTACTTTTCTAATGAAGTACTTTTTGGAAATGTACTTTTCAATCAAAGCACCTTTTGGAAACGTACTTTTTAAAGGTTTTGCAAAGTACTTTTTTAAAATGTAGTTTTTAACTAAATACCTTTTCAGAAAATGCATTATAGAAAGGTACATTAAAAAAAAGTAAGTTTTATTCCAAAAGTACCTTTCGTTCAAAACTACCTTTTGTTCTAAAGTACCTTTTGTTCCAAAAAAAACATTTTATTCTAAAAGAACCTTTTATTCCAAAAAACCTTTATTCCAAAAGCATATTTTATTCCAAAAGTACCTTTTATTCCAAAAGTACCGTTTATTCCAAAAGTGCCTTTTAGAACAAAAAATACCATTTAATGAATTGCCTAGCATTTGTTTACATTGTTTTGCGTTGTAAGTTTTTTTTCAAAAATTAAATATTTTTCCAACATTTTTATTAGCCATTTAAATTTTACTTACATTGTTGTAACATCTTGTTAGAATTTCCATTTTTTTAAACTCTGTTTGTCATAAAACATATTGCTCGTTATTTCTGGTTACTTTCCGCCTTTTTAACTCATTTAAATGGCCAGCCTTTAAATTGTTTTTAATTATGATGTGTTTTATTTATATTTACACCATAAAATAACTCCATGATTTCATAATATATTAACATGTTGTTGTAGGTGGTTGTTCTAAGGTGATTACTAGCAGAAAATTCTCATTAATTAGAGGTGAGCTGTTGTGTTGTAAAAACATTTTTAAACCATTTATAGTTAGAAAGGTAAACAAAACCATATAGTATAGAAATGTTTCAAATTGAAATATAAATAAACAAGTTGTTTTTTATGACTTTAAACGCAAAACAAAAAAAATAAAATTCCTGTACAATAATGACCGGAAACCTGTAAAGGTAGCCTTAAATAGTCAAATAATTTAAAAAATTTATGGGATAGAAACAATAATGTTGTTATAAAAATTTTGTTTTGTTTAACTCAATTCATTTAAATTTCTTCCTAAAGAAGACAGTCAGATATTTAAGATGAATGTAGGCGTTTTTTATGTGGTTTAAAAATTCATACATTATTTTTTTAAATACATTTTTATAAGCAAAAACAATGAATGGATGTTAAAAATAACAAAAGATTTCAGTCTCAAACATGATACTGGGCAAAATGACGCTCACTCTCTGCTTACCAAGGCAGAGAGAGTGATATTTTGCAGTATGTGTCTTAAGTCTTTGCATTGTTTTGTAAACAAAACCAAAAGGTACAACAACAAATAATTGAAACTAGTTTGTGTCTTAAGTCTTTGGCTAGGTTTTGTCAACAAACCCAAACAATTGACAAGATTACTTTGTTTTGTAAACAAAACCCAACAACGCAGACAGAGTTGCATTTTCTTACAGTCCTTTTTTAAGTGAAAATCATCATAAAAAATCATAAACTAAAAACGCAAAATTTTATTAACACACCCACCCATTTACCCCTGACTTGAGTTAATTCTAATGAAATCATTAATATTTACTAGAACAAATATATAAACAGAATTACATATTCATATTTTTTTTTTATTTTTTGCTTTAATATAAAAAAATATTTAAAATATATTGTGATTTGTATGCAAGCTGTATTAAAATTAAGAGTACGAGCTATTGTTACTTACGCATTAGCAAAAAATATTAGTGAAATAAACGTCAATGGTTTTTAACGTAATTTTATAACTCACGCACGTAATTTTTGTAGTAGTTGTGTGTTTTTGTTGGCTTTTGAACAACAAAATGTTTTTTATTTTTTATATGCTCTTAAAGTTGTTAATAATAATTTACTCTTTTTTTGTGTTGTGAGTCATAAATGAGGGTTTGTTTAAAGCAGATACATATACAGTTCAACCTTGGTATAACGAATCTTAAGGGGATTAGAAAAAAAAAACGTTATATCGAATAATTCGTTACAATGAAGTTCGTACATCGAGGTGAAGTTGCACTTCTATTCGTTATAACGAGGTAATAAAAAATTTTGTATGTACATATAGTATATTAATGTTATAGCGAACAATTTCCGCTAATAAATTTTAATTTATTAATTCAAAAATAGTTTACATTTATAAAATAATAAGTCTGAGCCAGTGATTAACTGGCTAGATTGCAACAACAACTGCTGCAACAAGCGTACAAGCTCTTGGCATCAATGAATTTTTTTTCGAATATTTCAGCCATTAGTCTAATTCATGCTGCTGTCGTCTACGAATGTAGGTTTGCTGGAGACGTTGTCGTTGCAAACACATTAATTTTGTGTGTATCTGTTTCATATAGTTTAGATTAATTGATGGAAATCGTTATGAAAAGGTTGTAAGTTGACAAAATTCGTTAAATAGAGGTAAATAATTCTTTCTATTTCGTTAGTCTGCAGTGAATGAAAATTCGTTATAACGAGCCTATGTAATCAAGTAATGTATTCGTAATAGAGAGTTGTATTTTGTATTAAATCTTATGGAGCGTTGTAGGGGATTTAAAAAAATTTGTTAAATCGAGGAATTCGTTATAGTGAGGGTCGTTATATCAAGGTTTGACTGTATAAATTTAGTTAAAAGTATGTTACTTTAGAGATTTTTTTAGGCGTTTTTTGTGCATAAGATTTAAGCGTTTTTGGGTGATATTCACCCCTATCGTGAATAAAAATTCCACATGCAATTTGTTTCCTTTTATTTTTTTTAACATTGAATTTAAATAGGAAAAATGTGAAAAGGGAACATATTTCATGTGGAATTTTTATTCACGATAGGGGTGATTAAGAAATAATGAAGAGTAACTTAGAATAAATTACAAAACCTTGTGAAAATAAAAGTACCTTGTGAGAATAAAAGTACCTCTTGAATATAAAAGTACCTTTTGAGAATAAAAGTACCTTTTAAGAATAAAAGTACCTTTTGAGAATAAAAGTACCTTTTGAGAATAAAAGTACCTCTTGAGAATAAAAGTACCTTTTGAGAATAAAAGTACCTCTTGAGAATAAAAGTACATTTTGAGATTAAAAGTACCTTTTGAGAATAAAAGTACCTCTTGAGAATAAAATTACCGTTAGAGAATAAAAGTACCTTTTGGGAATAAAAGTACCTCTTGAGAATAAAAGTACCTTTTGGGAATAACAGTACCTTTTGAGAATGATATATGAGATATTGTGGTTTTAATAACTATACCAGCATTTTTATTTACATACTTGTTTCTAGTGGCAACACTTGTATTACGCCATTTAAGCAAAGAGAGAGATTAAGAGAGTGTGCTTTCTAAGAGTCTGACTTAACGCTGGTTTAAGTTGTAGTTTTTATAGTATTTTTTTTGCAAACTTTTGTGTGTGTTTTCATTTGCTTGATTATGATTGTTGTTGTGTTTTCATTAAGCTTGCTTGTTAACACTTGTTGTTGTTAAATTTAATTTAAAAAGAAATGTCAATTTTCCTTAGCGATTCATTTACGTTCATACAGTCGAAGTGTTGAGAAGTGTTCTTAACTAAGAGAAGAAAAAAAAACGCGTTAAAGGAAAAACGGCGTGTTTAAAATAAACTTACTAGACATTTTTTTACTATAAACGTGTGTTTCTTAAAAAGCACTGTAAATATTTTTTTGTTAATCTTTAAAAGAAAAAAAAAGAAAAATAAATTTAAACTAAAGTTGACAAATCTAAACAAGGAACGAACCTGTTCAAAGTGTTAAATATAAAAAAACTAAAAAATTGATTTGTAATTGAAGTTAAACAAGTTTCCAAATCCAGCGAAAATTGTATTTTGTTATTGTGTATATTTGAGTGTAATTTGTGATTACAACATACAACATGTACTTCGTCGTATGCGTATGAAAACGTGAAATAAAAAATTTAATTTGAAAATTTTGTCATAATGCACTCATCTTATGTACTCGAACATTTGATTAATGCCCAAATAAATATTAATGAACAACAACAACAACTGCAAAAACCAGCTCAAAAACTAGAAAAACAAAAACTACAAATTAAAGAAAAATCTTTAAAATTTTGTAATCAAGTAATAAAAGCTTTAAAAGAAGTTGGTGCCATAAATAAATCAAAAAAATTGCAAAAGTATTAAAGAAAGAACAGTTTGTAATAGAAAAACAATTTAAAAGAAATATAACTAAAAATTCACGTGTAAAACTAATATTTTTACAAACCCGAAATATACAAAAAATTTAAATTTTCTTAAAATTAAAAGAAAATTGAAGAATAATTGCCAAAAAAATTTCAAAGGATTTTTAAAATTGTCTTAAAATTAAAAGATATTTTTTGAAAAAAGGTAAAAAAACCTAAAGAAAAAAATCGCCAAAAAAAAATTCTAAATGATTTTTAAAGAAATATTGAAATAAAAACTTAAATTCTAACAGAATTAAAAATACATTTCAAACTATTTAAAAGTATTAAATACAAATCACACAATTTTCACTTAATTTTAACATAGAAACGTTAAAAACGCTTAAACTTAAACTAAAAAAAACGCAAAAAATTGGAAACTTCGAAAAAAGGAAAAATTCCTTATTAAACTTCAAAAAACGTATAAACTTCAATATAAATAAAATTTTTGAAAAAAACTGCAAAAAAAACAACAAAAAATTCTGAGAAAAAAAATTTGTGCTAAAAAAGCGTAACAAATTTTGTTAAAGAAAATCTAAAAAATTTAAACGAATTTGGAAATATTTCAAGCAGCTATTAAATAAAAACAACATAAGCTATTGAAAAAGTGTTAAATAAAACTGTAAACAAAAACCCCTAAAAATTTTAACAAAAATTCACAATAGAAAAGTTTAACAAAAGTTGAAAATTTTCTAGAATTTTTAAGAATTTTAAAACAGATTTAAAACTGCAAGATTGTAAACTTTAAAAAACTACAATTAAAGTTGAACTGCTAACTACAAAAAACAGAAAAAGGAACTACAGCAAAAAACACAAAAACGGCAAAAAGAAAAATTTGCAAAATTTTGCATTCCTGCTAAAATTTAACAAAATAAAACGATTGTTTTTAACAAATTTTATTAATTTGAAGAAAAAACTATAAAAAAACGAAAAGTTTTTCTTTGAAATCACTTGAAAAAGATTAGAAGAATAAGTACCCAATAAAAGTACCGAACTGAATTTAGCAAAAAAAAAAAACTGCACATAAATTAGAAATTTCAAAGATTTTTAAACAGTTTTTGCAACATATTGAAATAAATTACTTAAGAAAAGTTAATTTTAATAAAGGAATTCATCAGAAATCTCTTTAAAATAAAAGTACCAAAAAATACACACAATTTTTTTTTAAAAAAATTTCAAAAATTTAAATTTTACTTAAAAATTTAAGCAGATAGAGAACAGCAACAACAAATTCGACATAAGAAATATTTGAAAAATTCATAAAAAACGAAACAAATTTTTTTTTAATCTACAAAAAACAGTATTTATTTACTCTAAAACACAGTTAAAAAACTAGTCAATTTTCAACATGATTTTCAACAAGTATCTAGTGAAATTTTCCAATGCTGTGCACCACAAAAATAACAAGGAAAATCTTAAAACCAGAAGCAGCTCACCCAAAGGCCCACAAAATTCTTCCTCAAACTCCATAGACATACCCATTACAAATAACAACCATGCAGCAGCACGTAATTTAGAATATGAACGGGCCATAGCAGCCTCCTATGCCAGCAGCAACAACATTCAACATCATTATAGTCAGCAGCAGCAGCAACATCATCACACCGCTTTACACAGTCATCTAATACCCAAGAAAAAGAAACCCAAAATCAATGTACACAATACTAACAATACAAAAACTTGCCTCACCACCGATGAACTGGCTATTATCATTAAAGGAGGCTCTAATAATAATAAAACCAAACGTCATACCTTAAAGGAAACCACCACCACACACAATAATTCATATTCGGCTACACCTCCACTCAGAGAAACTAAAAGTGCTCTTACTTTGAATCTATCCACCTCACCATCTTCGGGTTTTAATTCGCAGACGGGCTCTTCTTCGTTTGCCTCTACACCTACTTCACTGCAGGCACCATCCTCTTCACGCTCCTGTTCTTCAACAGAGTCTTTGAATTCTTCAGAGAACGGTGCCACACCCTATTCATCGAATGTCTCGACACCCACTTCATTGCCGTTTGCCGGTAATCCTGTATGGCCGTTGTCTAGCGCCTCGCTGCAAATTTCCTTTGAGCTGGTGTTGTTGCGCATTAGAATGTGGATCTATCCGTGGGTATTCTTTTTGAAATTATTAACTAATTAAAACTATTATTTATGTATACATAAGCAAATTGAACAAAAAAGAAAATTTTAACGGATCATTTTTTGTTTTCATAAAATTTAACAAAATTAAAAATAGAATACCTAAAACCAGTAAACATCAAATGTTGCAAATTGCTTACAAAAATTAAATGTTTCAAGTTTTAAAATAACTTATTTAACTAAAAAACTTGAAGCAACTTATTTAAAAGCCAAAGTTGTTGATATTTTATATATTTTAAAGTTATATAAGTGAAAAATTAAGTTTTCATAACACTTGACCAAAGAAAAATTGAACAAGTTTCTTATATTTCCTATCTTAAAATGTTCTTTTATACAACAAATCTCCTTAAATCATTTTATTTAAGCTTTAAAATCATAAAATATGTTAATTATGTTTCCTGTAACATTTTCTAACTTTTTGTATAGTGTTAAATAGTTGTTATCACTGTCTACAGTAGTTTTGTTTACATTTCACAATCCTGATTTTATTCACTAATAAACTCACACTCTCATACATATTAAAATGGCCGCCATATTAGTTAAGTGCCGTTTGTTTACATTTCACAATGTTGGTTGTATTTACAAATAAACTCTCACTCTCATTAATGTGGTAATGGCGGCCATATTAGTTGTGTAGCTCTTGTTTTTATTATGTTTAAAATATGCATGCAAAAGTATATACATATGTGTGTGCAAATTGCTTTTGTTAAACTGTTGTTTAAATTTCACAATCCTGGTTGTATTTACATTTATATTCTCTCTCTCCCTCTCTCTCTCGGGAATGTAGTAATGACAGCCATGTTAGTTATTTTGCTCTGATTTGGTTGCGATTAAAACTAGTAAAGAAAAGTGTGTGTGGACAAATTTCTTTAGTTTTGATTTTGCAGGTTTCATTTAAGTTTGTGTATGTGTTGGTTGTATTTACAATTAAACTCTCACTCTCTATCTAGTGAATGTGTTAATGGCCGCCATGTTAGTTGTTGTGCTCTGGTTTTGTTGTGATCAAAACAAATAAAAGGATGTGTACTCGTATATGTAGGTTTGTTTTGTACGTTAAATTTACACTTTTCTTTAACTTTGTTTTGTTTACATTAGTTTGTAATCCTTGTTTGTTTACATTTAAACTCTTGAGAATTTACAAATAGCTGACATATGTATTATAGAAATTCTTGTGGTTTATTGGGTTTAATATTAGATTATGTTAATTTATGCAGCCATATTTAATTCAATAGCTTAATTTATTTCATTTTCGTAGTATTTTTATATGTATTTAAAGTAATTTTAAGAAATTTCTTACTAAATTTAGCTATATGTAATTTAATAACTTGAGTTATTACATTTTTGTAAAATTTTCTATGGATTTAAAGTAGTTTCAATATAATAACTTCAGTTATTATATTAAACTAGTATTTTCTATGGTTTTAAAACAAATTATAGAAATTTCTTTCCAGATTTATAAATAATTAGCAGATTTTTATTTGTATTATAAGAAAGAAAACTAAACATTATAATACAAAAAAAAATTGTTATACAGCTTCTTTAAGCTAAAATTATTAAAACAAAGCCATGTTTTCTGTTTTAAAATAAAAGTTTCCTAGTTGCTTTTGTTAAAATTAAATTAAGCTTTCATTTGTATTAATGGCAAACCAAAATTTATGTTTAAATAAAATAAGACAATGCTTTTCATTTTATAAATTTACTCAAGCTTTGTTTGGCATATTTCCATAAAATACCATTGATTTTAATTTCAATAATAACCAATTCTTTTAAATATTTGGCTACTAAACTTCAACTAAATAGTTCTTACTTATTTGCTATTAGCTTAATAGTTTTATTTTTATTTATTAGTATTTCAACTTTTTGCTTTAATTTGCATTTTTTCAAAGTGTTAATTATAATGTTTCGGTAAATGACCGCCTACACTTACCTAAACACCATTCTTTATAGTGTACAACTCAAAATGTCTGTGAAATAGTGTTAAAAAAACAAAAAATAATAAACAAAATTCAAATAAATTTATAAAAAAAAACATTCATCAGTCACGATTTTGTTATTAAACCAACAAATTAACTACCATTTTTTTTGGTAATATGTTATTTTTTGCCATTCATTATTATTTAGCGAAAGTCACATGCTTATTTGTGTTTAATTGTTAAATTAATTTTGTCAACTTTACTTTACTTGGTGGTCGCAAAAGACATGCATGAGCAGGATATTTTTTAAATTCTTAAGAATTTCTTAAATAAATATTTCTTCAAAATATTAAACAAAAGTGTAAATTGTTTAAGTACATAGAAAAATAAAACATGTGTATTAAATTAAAAAAAAATATATCAAAATTTAATCAATCACAATAACTTTAATACACAATAATCGCAAAATAAATAAATAATACATATTTTATATATATTTTTTTTAATAAAAATCTAATATTTTCTATAATTGCATTATTTTTATATACATATGCCATCCTCTATCACCTCAATTAAAGGTCATATACAATGTTAAAATTTACTTTATTAACTGTCAATTGATTAAAAGTTTGAATATTTAAAATGTCATGTTATCACTTAACTTTTGTAAATTTTGCTTAATCATGTGTTTATTTATTAACATTTTCTCCCACCCCAAAACAGCTGGCCATAACGGTTAACTAATGTCTGTTATATTTTTGTACAATTGACGTCAATTTGTTCGTTTTTTACCAAAATAAAAAGCTAACTGCAAATTGTACTTCAATATTTACACCATAATATGTAATATTTGTTGTTTTGTGATATTTTGCATTAATCATGTTTTTTTAACCCAAATTAAAACTGAACATCACCCAAAAGTTAATAAAATATACAACACGGTTCATTTACAAAGTTGTACGATTTAAGCAAAAGTTGTTATGGCTGACCAATATTTACGTTTGTAAATTATAAAAATAAATGTTTTTGTTTCAGACCACAGACCTCCTTTTAAACAGACAATAACAATTTGTTGCATCTTTTGGAAAAAAAAAATAATGCAAAATATTTATTTTAAAATAAATTATTATGTTAAACATGTTTTTGAGGTAAATGTTTTCATTTTAATGATATTTGTTTTAAAATTGCTGATAAATTTGCTAAGAAAAAAGACCATGTGATGTATAAAAACAAGTAATATAAGTTTGTTATAAGGTTTGCTATTTAAATAGATAATATCAATTCTTTTACCATTTTTCTTCTTAATTTTTTTTTTTGTGGTTTATTTACATTTTGTTGTTTTTTCTCTATTTAGCTGTTTTTGTTTACTTGTTTTTGCATTTCTAATATGTATTGCTGTAATAACCGCCATTTTGTTTGTTCTTTCTCTTGTTTTGCTTCAGGGTTTAAAAATGCTTAACTTTTTTCAAGCACTACGTATGTGCTTAACTTTAACTAGAAGAAAATACACAAGCAAAAGCAGAGCACAAAACAAAAATAAAACTATTGACTGTAGCTTTACTATGTGATGTTATTTGATGACATGTCAGTCACAGCAATTCACTTTAAAAAATTTGCTACTGCTTAAAACTTACAGTTTTCGAATTTTTCTTTTATGCTTTTGCTGAGCTAAAAACTGTGAATGTTTGCTATGCTAAAGTTAAGCAAGTCTTATTTTCGTTGTAGTGCTTGTGTTTTTTTTATAGTGTACATCAGTGCTGCCAGATGAATTTCATAAACAATCGTCAAAATCCCCATGAAAAAGAAAAAGAAAAAATCGTCATTTGGAATTTTTAAATTGAAATCGTCAAGAAATCGAAAAAAAAGAAAGAATTTGGTATCAAAAACATTAATAAAAAAATAAAAAAATAAACAAAAAATCGTCAAATCTAGCAGCTATTAGCAATATCTGTTGGTCGCCATGATGAGTTGTTTGTTTTGTTTTCTTAAGTAGTTTGCTTATTGTAATGGTCGCCATATTTCTTTGGATTCTCTTGTTTTTGTATTAAGCAAAATAGTTGTGTTATTTACTTTTTGCGTAATCCTTGTTTTGTTTATATTTAAACTGTCTCATTTTTTTTTGTATTTACATTTCGATTATTCTGGTTTTGTTTACGTTTTCTCTATTGTTTACGTTTTCTCTCTTAACTATGTATCTCCTTTGCATATTGTAATGTCGGCCATATTTGTATTTTTTTCAGCGTTATTGTTTTGCTTAATAAATGCTTGTTTTGGTTTTAATAACTCAGCTTTGTTTACATTAATGAAACATGTAAAGGCAGCCTTTTTATTTGTATTTTTTTTATCTAGTGTTGTTTTGATTGTGTAGCAGCATGTTTATTCTGATTGCGTATAATTAATTAGAATTTGAATAGTATTTTAAGATGGACAATTTTGTTTTTAGTATTTATAAGTTTAATTTTTGTTGAAATCTCATTATTTTAGGTCAAGAACTAGTCATATTGCTTATCTTTGGGTAATATTATTAATATGTATCTCTCTTTTGCTGGAGTGTCTTTTTAATATTTTTACAGTCTAATTCATAAAAGCTTATCAAGGGTTTATAACAGGCTTATAAAGCAAATATCCATACGAATTTTGCTTTATAAGCCTGTTATAAACCTTTGGCAAGTTTTATGAATAAGGGGGTTAAAATATAAGAGAGAAGATAGTTTTTCGTGTTGGTGTTTTTAACTAGGTACATATATAAGATAAGAGAATGTTAAAATTTTATTATTTGGTTTAATATAGGGTATTGCTTAAGTCATTTTTATATGTTTGCTTTACGTTTTAACATTTCGTGGTTTTATTGGTTTAATTAATAATAACTACTTCATTTAATGTTATTTTTTGTTAATAGTTTGTTGTTTTTAATAAATTTCGCATGTGTTTTAAAATAAAATTGAAATATTTATGGATGATTTTAAAAATGAGAAAAAAACATTAACGTCAAAATTAAAAATGTCAATGTCAACATCTTTAGTGTAGCTGTTGCTTTCGCATATTAATTTACAAATATTTGTAAATTAAATTTGATTGAACTAGAAAAGATTTTTAAATAAAAAAATAATAAAAAAAAACTTAAATAAATATTTAAACTAGTTAATGGCAAAATAAATACCAAAAAACTTAAAAAAAACTTTAACTTTAAAGAAAACTAACGATTTTGAATAGATTTTGCTTTAGTTCATATATGATCATCCTATTTAGTTGCTTTTATACTTAAAACAACAACCTTTGAGCTCTAAATTGTTAAAACTAGTTATGTACGTTAGTTTTTCTAGTCACTTGTTTTTGTAAAATTGTTGTAAAATTTTATATAATAGAACGTTTAACTTTAACACACACCTGATGTTAACAGAGAAAAATATAAAAACAACTAAAAAATACTTAAAATAATACGTGACTTCCTAAAAATATTGAACATTAATTGAATTTATTTACTATTTGTTTAATTTTGTTGAAATAAACAAACTAAACATATTATTGTCTTTTTTGCATTTTTATTATTACATTTAAATTTTATTTTTATTTTTTATTTTCTTTAGTAATATTTCAAAAAAAAATTGCTAATTTTTTTTTTTAACATTTTTTTGCTCGTGATAATTTTTATTGCTAAATACGAGACATGTGAAATAAAAAATAATCATAAAAAGACTGCCTTTATTGGTTAACAATAACAATATTTTTAACTACAAAGTCATGGTTATTAACCTTTTAAAGATAAAAACCTGCAAATTTCTTTCAGTGTATTTCAATGTAACCCTATTTACTCTGCTTTCTTTTGTTCCATCAAAAACCATTAATTCAGGTGTGATATTTCCGAGTTGTGTTCGTTTTAAAATGTAAACCATGCTTTTTCCAGTTTAAATATTTAACCCACATTTCTTAATGCATCAATAATTAAAACTGACAATTAAAAAACCACATTCTTAGCTTTAATAATATTTATGGGCTTAAAAACAACTTGAATAAATAAATTTTTTAAAACAATTGTGTTTTTAAATTGTCATTACATTTACTGGATCATCTTAAAAAAAAAGAGTAACGATGTTTGTTATAAAAAGTTATTTTTTCTAAAAAAATATTCGATTAACCGCGTTTTTGTTAAAACGTTTATTCGGTTAACCTATGTTTTTTATGCAAACTATCGTAAAATTGCTTTAATTATTCGAAAAAAAAAGGTTTTTTCAAAACAAATTATGAAAATTTTATTTTAAGTAACCGGTTGTTCGTTTCACAAATTATTCGGTTAAACGATTATTTTTATTCAAACTATCGAAAAATGTATTAATTATTCCAGTTCATAAGAATTTTTTAGAAATTTAAAAAATTTTCTAAACTATATTTAAGTAACCGGTTATTTATTTCAACGATTATTTCGCTAATCGTTTATTTTTATACAAAGTACAGAAAAATGTCTTGATTATTAGGGTTTTAAGGTTATTCTTAACAAATTTTGACAAATTTATTCGGTTAACCAGATATTCATTTAAACGATTATTCGTTTAATCGATAATGACTGGCTTATTCAGTTAACAAGGTTTTACATGAGAAATTTGTAGATATTTAAGAAATTTTGAAAAATTTATTCGGGTAACCGAATATTCGTTCAAATGTTTAATCGGTTAATCGATTTTTTTATTCATACTACCGAAAAATGTCTAGCTTATTTCAGCAAAATGATTTTTTATAACAAACCGGTAACCGGTTATTATATTTAACGTTTATTCGATTAATGAGTTGTTTTTATTCATATTATCTAAAAATATCTGGATTATTCGGGATAAACAAATCGATAACAAATTGTTAAAATTTCTAAATTTTAACAATTTTGAAAATCTTATTCGGTTAACCGGTTATTTTATTCATTGATTATTCGAGAAAACGTTTATAAGAAATATAATTTTTAAATAATATTTTTCAATTTTTTAATAGAAATATATAAATTTTATCGAAAAAATTTAACCGATTATCTTTCTTCAAAGTAATAGAAATCATCATGTTTATAAAAATTAAAGTAATTTTGAGAAAATTATTTGTGTAACTGAGAATATTATTGGAGTATTTTCGTTTATTTTGATAATTATTAGTTAACGTTTCCATTTAAACTAAAACATATTTTAAATGACCCATTACAATTCTCCTACCCGTTTATTCGCTTACTTCCGACCACTTTTCGACTGTTTAAAAAGTACATTCAGTATAAAAAGTTGTTGATCATGTTAACGGATTTATTGTTATTATTATTATTATTTTTTTAAATTAAACTAAACGAACAGGAAGAAATTTATATAGTTTTAATTGTTTGCTATTAAATTCAGTGTGTTTAGCAATTGAGTGAAAGTGTGAAAATCACTATATATTTATACTGGTTATTAATTTACTTTAGTTAAAACGGCATTTAATTTATTTACTTAATAGTGTTTTTTCTTACGCTATAATCTAGCTTAAGGACATATTATTTAAAAATGTACATGATGAAATTGTAATTAAAATAGACATGAGTACAATGTACCAGAGATAAAAATATTGTTGTAAAACACACAGGGGCAAATGTAATGTATGCAGTTGTCAGACGTATGACAAGTACTTTCGTGTTTACACAGATTCCAGTAAATCTTTGTTTAAAAATTACAATGAACATTTCACAAAACAGCGGGTTATTGTGCATGATATTTTGGATTACTTTAGAGTTTAGAAAAGTATTCTCTCTCATTAAAATCGTTTCAATTTGCATGTTTAGATTTCAGTGTTATTTTTTGTTTATTAACTTTCAAAAATTGTTTGAATTATTGTGAATTATTTTTTACAATGATATAAATTGCAATGTAAAATTTCTAAAATATAGTAAACTATTGTGAATTAATTTTACTTATGTTAACTTTGGAATTTTAAAATTATTTCATTATTATTTAATTTCTCTTTTTATTTCTATTTTTAGATTTCAGTTAAATTTAATATTTAGTTCGTTTCAGTTAAATTTTTTATATGTTACCAACTTTTTATTTTTTTAAATTTTATAATTTTTTTTACATTATTCAAATCGCTTTTATTTTAATAATCCAGATTTCGTCGTTTTTTTAATTACAAATTTCTAAAATGTAGCAAATTATTGTGAATAAATTTTTTGATTTCATTAGAATTTTTAACTTTTCTCTTTCTCATTAAAGTAGTTTAATTTGTATGTTCAGATTTCAATAACATTTTTTGTATATTCTTAACTTTCAAAATTTGTTTGAATTATTGTGAATGATTTTTTTTTAAATTTTTAAAAATTTTCTTCAGCCTTTAAATCGTTTTTATTTCAATATTACACTTCATATTCTGATTTCATTATTTTTTATTGCAAAATGTAAATTTTTTCACAATTAATAAAATAAAAAAGTTTTTTCGAGCTCGAGGCCAAGAAAATACTTTTTTATTTTATTATCAAAATTAAATTTTTCACAATTAGTGTATTATTTTTTTATTTTTTTTTTTTTAGAAATTTTGTAAATTTTTCTGTAGCATTTAAATTTTAATTTGCTTCTTAGGATTACTGTTTTCAGTTTTTCTTAATTGTCAATTTCTAAAAATTTTCCAAATTATTGTGAACGTTTTTTTTAATGTTTTGAAATTTTCAAGTTTTTTCTTATGATTTGTAATTAATTAATTTATATATTTAGATTTCATTATTAGTTTTGTGGCATCTTTAATTTTATAAAAAATTAGCATGTTGTGAATGATTTTTTAAATTTTAGAGGAATTTTATTAGCATTTAAATCGTTTGAGTTTGTTGATTCATGTTTTTAATTTTTTCTTAGGATTTGTAATCAAATTAATTTACAGACATACATATTTAGGTTTCATTGTTGTTTCTTTAGTTTTATTGTGAATGATTTTTTGAATTTTTGGTTAATTTTATAATTTGTTCATTAGTGTTTAAATTGTATGCCTTTGTTAAATCATATACATACTTCTAATTTTTCTGTATTTCGAAAATTGTGAATGATTTTGTGTAATATTTAGGAATTTGAAATTTTATAAGTTTTAATTTTGGTATTGAAATTTCTTAATAGTTTTTGCTATAACTAAATTTTTAAAGAATTGTGTGTTTATTGTGTATGATTTTTAAAGAATGTTTTCTTGAATTTTTTCATACTCTTTTTTACTTGTTTATTTTTCTTTTAATTGAATTTACTTTTCCTTTTTTTCTTAGCATTTCAAAACGTTTTATTTCACAATTTCAAAATAACGACTGTTTATTACTTAATTATTAGACAAACAGCTAAACAACTTTACTTTTGCGTTAATAAGAAGCTTATGAAAAAATCCAATTAAGTTGGTGATTTATCTGAATTGATGTATTTGAATTGAAATACAATTTCAAATTCATTCAAGTCATCGAGAAAATGAGATTTAAAATATACCTACTCAATTAAATGACAGGATTTTGAAAAGTATTAATATGAAAAGTTGTACGCTTATTCATTAGTTTTACTGGAAATAATCTGTTTATTGCAAAAAGTTTAAATTTTGTTTAGTTAAATTTATTTGTTTGTTAACTGTTTTTAATGTATGCATAAATTTAAACCACAAATTTGAGATAAACAAATAAATATTGTAATTATAATAAAATCTTAACAAGTTAAACAAAATTAAACAAGATTTATGGCCCATAAGAATTTAAATATTTATTAAATTTAAACAAGCTTGATAAATATATCAAAAATGTGCAATATTGTTAAAAAATATTCCAGATTTTGAAAGTTGCTTAAATGCTATTGTGAATGATTTAAAAATGTTGCCCTATTTTGGATTTAAATAAATTTTCAAGTATTTTTTATATGTATAAATAAATTTATTTGTAGTTTCACTTTCCTTTACCTATAGACTCTATTTAAATTGTTTATATTTATTGATCTAGTCTATTTTTAGCCATTTCTGTAACACTTGTTCGACCTTGAATTAAGTTGTCTAACTATTCCGGATATTGTTTTGTTTAGCGTTATTTTTTTATATAAATTTCCTTCTTAATTATAAAATAATAAATATGTCAGCCCCAACTATCAGCTAATGCCTACAATGTAACCATTACTTACAGACAGTGGTTTTCGTATTAATTAATGTATTGTTTAATGTTCCTTCCTTCCCCTTTTATTTCAAACAGAAACTAGTTAGTTTAAACATAAATTAAAAATTTGTGTTTTGTTTACATTTTATGTTTTGTTTACCAAACATTAAAGCCGGTTCTCACATGTCATTGTTGTTTTAATCTAATCAATTTCCCTTTTTTTGTGTGGCCATTTTGTACAAACGCTTTCTAGAAACCGTTGTTATTTTTGGTTACTTTAGTTATGTAAATTTATTGGACATTTTTATAAACAATTTTTCCATTGGGAAGAATCCTACAACTCTGTTTTGAGCTAACTCTTCTGCTCTTTAACATATTATAAAATATTTAAATACCTATTTGTCTAATATTTTTTTTAACTTTGCTTACAGACAATAATATTTAATTTATAAAGAGTTTTTAAACTAGTTTTGTTTGCTTTTCTTTTACAATCTCCTTCTCTCTCTCGCTCTTCATTTGACTTATTGTAAACTTACCTACATATGTAGTAGTTCTCTTAACAAAATCAATATGCATAAATAATAACAACAACAAAAAGGCTACACGTGCTGGTTTAACAACAAACAGGTGGTTGACTGTGTCTCAGTTTAAGTCATATTGTTTTGTTGCTGTGTTTTGCTTTTTAAAAGAAATTTATGAAAGCTTTAATAAGTTGAGTGTTTGAATACAGTAGCCAGGGTTGGTCACTTAAAATCTTTTCAAAACATGTTACAACATAATTGTTTTAAAAATCAAAATTAACAAAACTTGTTTTAGATTAAATTAGTTATTTAAACATATTAAACAAATATGTATAGCAACATAAACCTATAAATGTTTTTATTTAAGAAAACAAAGTTTCGTTAATGTGCACATAAATTAAAGTTTTTTATTGATTTATAATATCGATTATCCAAAAATTGAATAAAATTTTTTTTTTCAAATTTTTTTTAATTAAAAAAAAAGTTTCGTTGAGTTTTTAAATCAACAAAAATTTAAAATTTCTATTTCACTAAGAAGCATTTTATGTAATTCTTCTTGGCAAAATTTTATTAAGATAAAGTTCCGTTAAGTTTTTTTTAATGAACATTAATTCTAATTTTAGCTTGATTTGTAATGTTGATTATCCAAACTAAAAGAATTTAATAAAAT
The DNA here is from genome assembly GCA_950370525.1 of Bellardia bayeri. NCBI lineage: Eukaryota > Metazoa > Arthropoda > Insecta > Diptera > Calliphoridae > Bellardia > Bellardia bayeri. The sequence continues at coordinate 7,110,134 of OX493266.1, read as the reverse complement.
TTTCTTTAAAATGTTTCAAGTTTAGAAAAAAGGTTTTGTTAAGTTTTTTAAATCAACAAAAAAGTAAATTTTTTTTGATTTATAATGTTGATTATTTCAACTAAAAGGCTTGAAAAAAAATTTTTTTTAATGTTTTTAGTTTAGAAAAAAAAGATTCGTTAAGTTTTTTATTATTTTTTTTTTTTTTTAAAGTGTGATAATTAGAAAAAGATTTGTTGAAATCCTTTTAGTTTCAAAAATAAGTTTCGTTAAGTATTAAAAGTGGCCGAAAACTAGGAATTGTTTTTTTTTATGAAGTATACTTCTATATAAAACGATTGTATCGAATTAAAGCTTTAAATGATTTAATTAGGAGTTTTTTCAAGATTTACAAAGCAGTTTAACAATATTAATTGAATATAGCAAAAAATCCATTAAAATCTTTTTCGTTTAGAAAATAAAGTTACGTTAAGTTTTAAAAATGATCAAAATAAAGATTTGTTTCAAGTATTTTAGACATATTTAATGAATATAGCAAAATATCTCTTTAAATACCTTTGGTTTCAAAAATACAGTTTAATTAAGTTTTAAAAATTACCAAAATTAAGTTTTTTATACAATGGAATATAGCAAAATTTTCCTTAAAATTTCTTTGATTTTAAAAATAAAGTTATATTTAGTTTTAAAAGCTAACAAAAATAAGAAATTGTTTTAAGTTATAAAGTGCATTTTCACTTGTTCATGCCTGACTTTACTTAAAAAACCAACAAAACTTGTCTTATAAAGCTTTCCAAATTTTAATTAAACACTCTCTATGAATGAAGTGCATGTTAAAGAGTGTGTGATAGATAGAGAGAGAGAGAGCTACATACACTAGTAGAGAAATGTAATGAAAGCGACAAACTACAAGACACAAGCAGTGAATTTTGTACAAAGTGTGGCGTAATCAAAATAAACTAAAATTAAAGCATTTTAGCAATTAAAGATAAAGTTAACTAAAGTAAAAAATATTTCAAGCTAAATAAAAATCTGAAATTTAGAAAGTAATTTCTTTAATTTCTTAAAGTTTAGTTATACATGGCAAATGTTTACTCAAAAAAGCGCAACGTTAAATTTGTTTGCAAGATCAAACAGCATCAAATAAAATAAGACTAAATATTTGTTATGTCTTGTCCCAAATAAACGTAATTTTTTTTAATAAATAAACGAGTTGAATTATATTTTATTTAGTGGTGACGTCTTTTTCGGCAAATATTTGCCAAATGTGACTGTATATAAAGGTACAGTATACATATAAAATTTCTTTATAAAACTAGATTTTTGAACCATAATTGTCTGGCTAATTTTGTTAAGAAGTTTTTACTTTTTATTTAAAATATAAATATGTTCTGCGGCCTGCTGCTTAACGCTTTAATTGTAATTTGTATGTAAAAAAGTAAACTAAATGCTATTTAAAAAATTCAAAAGCTTTTTACAAAATGTGTCAGTATTTAAAAAAAAAACAATTAGTACGCAATTGTTAAGCCATAGTAAAGGACTTGAAAATTAAATGTAATTAAGCGAAACAGAAAAACGTTATAAATTAAATTTAAATTAAAACGTAAATTTTTTAAAAAAGAAAACAATGTAAACAAATTAATTATATAAATATTGTGCCTTTCTTTCATTGTAGATGGTTTCATGGCAATCTTTCTGGTAAAGAAGGTGAAAAATTGTTATTGGAGCGTGGTAAGAATGGTTCATTTCTGGTACGTGAATCACAATCTAAACCAGGTGATTTTGTTTTGTCCGTGCGAACCGATGATAAAGTAACTCATGTCATGATACGTTGGCAGGTAAGTTCTCCCAACTTATTATTCATTTTCATACATTTATAAAATACAATTTATTGTATATAGTCTTTAACTAGAAAAATATCGATTGTTTGTGTTTTTGCTGTTTGTTTGCAACACACAACATTATTTTTTTTCAAGTTCAAATAATGTAATAGCGAAAAAAGTGCTAAAAAGCAATATATGTACATACATATATGTATAACCTTTTTCCTTATTGGTGACCTTGAACAACAACAAATAAATATAATAGTAATAATAATAATAATGATTTTTTTGTTCTCTAAATTCTAAAACTAAAACTATTTATTTAATTTCAACGTTTATTTTTCGCACTCTAATGTTAAAAATAAGTTTAATTTGTTTTCAAATAAGGCAAAAACAACAACAACAACGTCACTAACAATTAATAATCAATATTTAGAGAATTAATTTTGCTTAACAAAACTTTATTAGAAAACAATTTAAATAATTAAAGCGTTTAAATAACAAAATTAACAGGAAAAAATAAAAATTCTTCAGAAAATTTTGAAAATTTTCTTCTTGTTTAAACTCAATTTATGAAAAACTTTTCAAGCTGACTTTAAACAAATTTAGGTGCTATGTAATTGTTGTTCTTTATAAAATCACTGGGGGAAAAATGCAATACAGTGGGTCAAATTATAAAATCATTACAGAGCAAAACCTTTTAATTTTGTGTGAACATAAAATTTTTCAATTTTTCTTTTCAAACTCTATTTTTTAAAAATGTTTAAAGAAGACTTTAAACAAATTTAGGTTCTAGGAAATTACATATATTTGAAAAGTAAGCTAGAAAAATTTCTTTACAGTGGACTAAATTTCGCAGTCTTTAGAGAGTAAAAAGTAAATAAAAATGTTCACAGAAAATTTTTAAATTTTTCTTCTTTTCAAACTCAATTTTTGAAAAACTTTGAAAGAAGACTTTATACAAATTTAAGTTCTTATAGGGCTTTGAAAAGTAAGCCAGAAAAATTCCATTACAGTGGGCTAAATTTTGAAATTTGTCTTCATGTTTAACCTAAATTCTTGAAAAATGTGAAAGAAAATGTTTTATGGAATTGTTGTCGTCTTTAAAAACTCCCAGAGAAATTTCGTTACAGTGGGAGATATTTTCTAGTTTTTCGAAAGTAAAAAAGTATTTAACAATTTTCACACATGATTTTGAAATTGTTTTTAAAAGTTTTTAAGTTTTGAAAAAGTTTTAAAGAAAAGTTTAAACAAATGTAAGTGCTATGGACTTACAGGTCTGTGAAAAGTAAGCCAGTATAATTTCTTTACAGTGGGCTAAATTTTGTAGTCTTTAGAGAGTAAAAAGTATTTAACAATTTTCACAGAAAATTTTGAAAATTTTCTTCAAATTTAACCTAAATTTTTTAAAAATGTTTAAAGAAAACTTTGTACAAATTAAGATTCTATGGACTTATTGTACTTTGAAAAGTAAGCTAGAAAATTTTCTTTACAGTGGGCTAAATTTTGCAATATTTAGAGAGTAAAAAGTATTTAACAATTTTCACAGAAAATGTTGAAAATTTTCTTCAAATTAAACTTCAATTTTTGAAAAACTTTTTAAAAAGACTTTGTAGAAATTTAGGTTCTATGGCTTTACAGGCCTTCAAAAAGTAAGCTAGAAAATTGTCTTTACAGTGAGCTAAATTTTGCAGTCTGCAGAGAGTAAGAAGTGATTACAAATTTTCACAGATAATTCTGAGCTTTTTCATTAAATTTAACTTAAATTTTTCTGGGAATTTTTAAAGAAAACTTTTTAAAACAATAGGTTCTATGGAATTGGTGATCTCTTTTAAAATTCCCAGAGATATTTCGTTACAGTGGGAGAAATTTTGTAGTTTTTCGAAAGTAGAAAGTATTTAACAATTTTCACAGAAAATTTTAAACATTTTCTTCAAATTAAACTTCAATTTTTGAAAAACTTTTAAAGAAGACTTTGTATAAATTCAGAATCTATGGACTTACAGGACTTTTAAAAGTAAGCCAGAAAACGTTCTTTACAGTGGGCTAAATTTTAAAGCATACACCGAGTAAAAATTATTTACAAGTTTTCAAAGAATATTTAAAAAATCGTCTTAATTTTCAATTTGAATTTTTAAAAAACTTTTAAAGAAGACTTAATCAAAATTTAGATTCTATGGAATTGTTATATGTTTAAAAATATCTTTGTAAATTTTTATAACAGTGGGCCTAAATTTTTACTCACTGAGAATAAAATGTTCATAAGTCTTTTCTTAGAAAACTTTAAATTTGTCTTCAATGTTTAACAACATTTTTTGAAAACTTAAAAAAAAAATTTAATAAAAATTGTTGCTCAATGTATTTGCAAGTCTTTGCTTAAAGTTTTTGTAAAATCTCATTATTATTGTTGTAATTTTAAAGTCTGCAGAGAGTAAAACGTTTTGTAACTTTTTGAAAGAAATTTGAAAAATTTTTCTTTTAGTTTATTTTAAATTTTTGAAAAACTTAAAAAAAAATATTCAAAATTGTGTTTTATGGAATTGTTAGGCGTTTGTAAATAATCTTGAAAAATTTCAGTACAGTGGGCCAAGTTTTGTAGTCTACAGAGTGTAAAATGTTTTTTTTTAGAAATTAAAAAAATTTTTTTTTTTAGTTTAATTTAAATTTTTAATAAAACTTTTAAACAAAAAATTTAATTTTCAAAAAATTTCAAAATAACCTCTCAAAATTTGTTTACAGTGGCTTAGTTTATTTTTAAAAATTTGTAATCAATTCCTTTTCATTCTTTTCCAGGATAATAAATACGATGTTGGCGGTGGTGAACCCTTTAACACTTTGTCGGAATTAATTGAACACTACAAACGCAATCCCATGGTGGAGACTTGTGGTACAGTGGTGCATTTGCGTCAACCTTTTAATGCCACACGCATAACAGCGGCTGGCATTAATGCCAGAGTGGAGCAATTGGTTAAGGTGAGCTACAAATCGATTGTTTTTTTTTCTAAACATTTTCCATTAAATTTAAACGTTTTTGTGGCAATAAATACTATTGCAAGTATTTATTTATGTAATTAAAGATTTTGTTAGTTGTTTTCACCTTTTAAGGCTTTACTGCAGGTTTTTTTTCTTTCTAAAACAATAGCCTCTGTTGCTGACTGTCAAACAGTTTTTATAGCCAAGTTGTTGTTGCTATTGTTGTTATTGTTATTTAAATAATGACACTTGTAGTTAGAGCTCAAAATATAATTAAGTTTTAAATAAAACAATAATATTTTTTTCATAATTTAAATGCAAAACAATAACAAAAGCCACAATATAAAAAAGTAATTATCGTTTGTTTGTTTGGCTTTTTTTCTATTGGCAAATTGAGAAAATATTGTGGTGAACTGAACTAGCCAGAGCAAGAGAGAGAGAGAGAGAGAGAGAGAGAGAGAGAGAGTGAGAGAAAGACATCAACAATTAAAAATCTTCATTTAATAATTCATAAATTATTTATAATAATTGATAAATGCGGTTAAAAAGCCATTAATTTTTGTAATTACCAGAGGCAATAATGATTTACACTTAAATTACTAATAATGTAAATTATAAAAAAAATATATAACTTTGGGGATGTAATATTGTTAATCAAAATAAAGACTTTGTTTTTAAAATAATGTCTGTTTAAGCTAAACTATTTAAATTTACAATATATAAAATGAAATTTGCAAAATAAGACAAACAGAAAGTAAAATCATAAAACCAATATGTATTTCAAAATTCAATTTATTCCGACTTAACCTCAATTTTATTCTTAATTTTTTCAAAAATTTTCAAGCAACATTTAAACGCTTTTGACTTCTATGGAATTACTGCTCTTTCAACACTGTATTATAACAAGTTTCATTGCAATTGTTTAAAATTTAAAGTCCACAGAGAGAAAAGTGTGCTTAATTGAAGATTTAATTTTTTTTTCGGATTTAAACCCAATTTTGTTCTTAATTTTTACAAAATTTTTTTCAAGAAACATTTAAACGATTTTGTCTTCTATTGCTATTGTTTAAATTTTAAAATCCACAGTGTGCTCAATTAAAAATTTAATTTTTTTTTCAAACATCCTCAATTTTGTTCAAGATTTTTTTTTAAATTTTTCCATGAAACATTTAAACGATTTTGACTTTTATGGAATTATTGCTCTTTAAATAATATATTTAACAAGTTTCATTGCAATTTTTAAATTTAAAGTACACAGAGAGAAAAGTGGCTTAATTGAAGATTTATTTTTTTTTTCGGATTTAACCCCAATTTTGTTTTTAATTTTTTCAACATTTTTCCAAGAAACATTTAAACGATTTTGACTTCTATGGAATTACTGTTCTCTAATGAATGTATTTAAAAAAGTTTCATTGCACAGAAAAGTGCGCTTAACTGAAAATTAATTTTTTTCGGGCGTAACCTTAATTATTTTCTAAATTAAAAAATTAAATATTTTTAAATTTTTACCTGAATTTTTTTAATTTTTCTTAAGAAACAGCTGTGAGAATTTTCTATCTATAAAATTATTGCATTTTAACAAATATTCTTCTAAAGTTACTTTAAAATTCTTTAAGTTTTATAGTCAAGAACTAGTTAAATGTTATTAGATGTTTTTATAGGATTTTTGAAAAGTTCATTTCATGTTTAAGCTCTAGAAGAAGCTATCCGGATTATTTTGTTCTGTAAATTTTTTTTGTTCTTAAAAAAATTTAAATTATTTTTTTTTTCTTACTTTGACAAATGTCTTCACATTTTGCTATATGGGTGTTTCCAAAGTAACGATCGTTACCGATTTTCGGTAATTTTTAAAATAAAATTGCAACCTAAGCAAATATGCCACGAGGATTGCTTAATTTTGGACCTACGAAAGTTCAAACATCGGTAGCAATCGAAAGAATTCATAAAGAAAATGTAATTCCAATACTTTTTTGACCATTAAAAAAGTAAACAGCACATTTATAAAGTAACGACCGTTACCTATTTATTGTTGATTTGACAATTTTTATAAAAATATTGATTTTGTTTTATTTGCAGGGCGGTTTCTGGGAAGAATTTGAAGCTTTACAACAAGACAGTCGTGATATATTCTCTCGCAATGAGGGCTACAAAATGGAAAATCGTAATAAAAATCGTTATAGAAATATTTTACCCTGTAAGTAAAACCTCTACTCTTTATAAACTAAAAAAAAACAAACTAATTCATAAAATGTTACTTTATTTTATAGACGACCATACCCGTGTTAAACTCAACGATGTTGATCACACTTTAGCCGGCGCTGAGTACATCAACGCCAACTACATACGCTTACCCACCGATGGTGAACAGAACAATATGAACGCCTCTCAGGAGAGTCTCAATGCCATGGTCTCGTCGTGTCCTGCCTGTACAGCGGCTCAAATGCAAAAGAATTGTCCCAACTGTCAAATACTTAACAAAACATGTGTGCAGTGTGCCGTGAAAACGGCCACACTACCCTACAGCAATTGCACCACCTGCAACAAGAAAACCGACAACCTAAACAAACAGCAACAACAGCAGCACCAGCAGCATAAACGCAGTGAATCCTTAACCAATTCAGCCTTGATAGGCACCAGCAATGGCTGTTTAAGTCAACAACAGCAGCAACCACCACCCCGTCCCGCCGCCCCTAACAATGGCGGTCTTAGTACGGCCGCTTCACGTCCCCTTAATAAAAAGAACAGCAATGATTTAACCGAAAGGGAAATGTTTAAAACCTACATAGCCACCCAGGGCTGTTTGGCCAATACTGTTACAGATTTCTGGAATATGATTTGGCAGGAAAATACCCGTGTCATTGTCATGACCACCAAAGAGTTTGAAAGAGGCAAGAACAAGTGCGCCAAATATTGGCCAGACGATGGACAGTGCAAACAATTTGGACCCGCCAAAATTCAATGTATCTCAGAGAATTCCACTAACGATTATACTCTTAGGGAATTTCTATTTTCGTGGCGTGACCAGCCCGAAAGACGTATATTCCATTATCATTTTCAAGTATGGCCTGATCATGGTGTGCCAGCCGATCCCGGCTGTGTTTTAAATTTTCTACAAGATGTCAATACCAAACAGGGCCACTTGACACAGGCGGGAGAGAAACCGGTAAGTTTATGAAAATAATTAAGTAATTAACATTTTAAATTTCTTTATTTTAACTTTAGAAAGTTTTTATAAACAATTTCTATTAGAAATATTTTTATACTAATAATTATTTAACATTTTCTTGGCTATAGGGTCCAATTTGTGTGCATTGTTCTGCTGGTATAGGCCGTACGGGTACCTTTATTGTGATTGATATGATTTTGGATCAAATCGATAGACATGGTAAGTTAAATATTGCTTTAAAACAATTTATTAATAAGAAAAGTTAACATAACCTTAAAAATTTTTAGTTTGGCAAAATTAACTTCAAATTAATAACAACTTGCCAGGAAATCTTGTTAAAAATCGTGTTTCAATAATCGGAAAGTACTAGCTTTGTAGAATATATTCTTTGAATTTTTTTAACAATTAAGCAGTTAATGTGTGCGGTAGATACAAATTTTTCAACAATCAAAAAAAAAAATTAACTGCCGGGAAAGAGTTACTGACTGAGTTTTTAAAGGGAAATAAAATTATAGGAAAAACTTTTTGGAAACTTAAAAAAAATTATTTATATATAAAGCCAATACTTTTTAGAATATATTCTTTAAATTTTATAACATTTAATCCATGGTTACAGGCCGCACGTCTATTCTTATTTGTGTGTGTATTAATTAATTTAATTTTTTTTTTGTTTTAATTTTTCGCAGGTTTAGATACTGAAATTGATATACAACGCACAATACAAATGGTACGTTCACAACGTTCTGGCTTAGTACAAACGGAAGCACAATATAAATTTGTTTATTACGCTGTCCAGCATTATATACAAACCCTAATACAGCGTAAACGGGCCGAAGAGCAAAGTCTACAAGTGGGCCGGGAATACACAAATATAAAGTGAGTTTCTGTTAAATATTTTATAAAATAATATACATACATATGTACGAGTACATAAAAATCATGGTGTATTAATCAGGTGAGAGAGTCTAGGCAGCAAATACAACAAACACAATATTTTTAAGGATTCTCATTGATACCCGAAAGATATGTTTGTTTTATTTGCTCATTAAATTATTCACAGGAAATATTTTCTGTGAATAATTTATATTTTTTATTACCAATTTAAGTATTTTAAATGTCAATTGTTTGTCAGTGAAAAAAAAACCTAACCTAAGATCACCACCATTTTTTTCACTAATACACACATACGGGAAAAATATACTGTAAAGAGGCCTTCCAGAAGCCCTTATTTTACAGTCATAAGGACTTCCAGCCGTAATGCAACATTCTTTTCGCCTTCTAGAATACCTTCTGAGAGAAGGCATAGTCGAATGAGTATCGAATCTAGTCAGTCACGCCAGTTGCGAATATTCCCAAGGAATTTTTTATCGAGATTTTTATCGAATTACAAATTCCGCGGGAGCAAAAAGAAAAAGGAGCATCACAGAAGTCAGTTGTCAGTTGTTTTGCTTGTCATTAATTTAAAAACAATTGTGTCTGTACAAAACTAAAAGTTTTAAAATTTAATTAACTCAAAAAAGTAAAAATTAATAGCTTAGCCATCCAAGTTCTTGTTGAGGATGTGTCATCCTCTCCTAGCGATCTTCATGATATTTGTTGTTGTTCCATCCAGAGCTGAGGAACAACTAGGTCTTGATTTTTCGTTGTCAATTGCTTCTTTGTTGTCTTTATAAAAGCCACAAGCAATGCCTGCATTGGTTTCCATCAAAGTAACCAAATGTTGTATTTGTGCCTGGTTTGTGGTCATTGAAGCAAAACTAAAATCATTTAGAATAGCTACATTTTTTCCTTAAATTACCTTAACATGGTAAATAAAAATGCACAAAACTAGGGTAAAGAGAAAAGTAAAGAGAAAAGAGCTCGAATTTGTATTTGTGATTGGACTGTATAAGGTCTGCAAATGGAAGCACTTGCAATTTTTACCGCTGGGAAGTTTTGTCTTTTAAATTTTAATACACGCACACTTTTTCACTAACACATTCATACCAGATACCGAAAATAACGGGGGTCCACTATAATCTTAGTTGTTAATTGGCACCATTTACCATTAAAAATTAGTTCTGTGTTTTCTGAAAGAGTGATTTATAAGAGAACATTTTAGGCTTGCGGTTGAGTGAGAAAAAAGAAAATAAGTGATTTATACACAATAAAAACTAATAAAGGTCATGTAAACAAAAATCATTTCATAACAGCTATTATGAGTGATTTATTTTTAAAAGCAAAATATAAATCACAATTTTGATTTTTGATTCTATGGACGTGTTATTTTCGGTCTCTGATTCATACTTTTAAAACTTGATTCGAGTTTGCTTTCAAATTCTCGTTGCAATTGTGTGCTTCAAGTTACCATCAAGAAAACAGCTGATTGCAATTTTAGTAAAATTTTTTCATTTGGTTTTTCTTTATAAACATTCTGGCGTCATAATTTGTATACCCACCACCAAAAAGATTGGGGGTATACTGCGTTTGTAACACATCGAACTAATGGTCGTTAAGCCAAAAAGTCTGTATATTCTGGGTCGTTATAAGATTCTAAGACGATCGAACCATGCCTGTCTTTGTCCGTCTGTTGTTGGCACTATAGAGCTTCGAAAAGAAGACAAAGAACAATGAAATTTTTACCAAACATTCTTTGATCCACCGAAATGTTTGGTACTGCAAATGGGCAAAATCGGTCCAGTAGGATCTGCGTTATAGATCAAAGACTACCTCGATATTTTTCAGATATTTTTTGCTGTTTTCATCAAATACATATATAGTAATGCATATAATATTATTAAATTTTGCAAACTTTGTTTTTATTATAGAAAAACAAGTCTTGTTGAAAATGGTAGGAATCGGTCCACGATTTCTCATAGCTCCATACAAATAACTTCCCGAAATATGGCTTTATGGTACATAAATGTCTAGAAAAGCCGTATCTAAACAAACTTCTGCAACAATAAGTTTCATGCAAATTGAAATCCCAAAACAATATTTTGTTTGCATCGGTCTATAATTTTGATATGGCCCCTTTCAAAGACCACAGCCGAAATTCACTTAAATAAACATAAATCTTTTGTAAAAATGACTATCAAGTTGAAATTCAACAAGCATAATCAAAATATACATTCAAATCGTCGTGGCAAGTTTCATAATGATTGGTCCATATTTGACCGTAGTCCCCATATAAAGTCCAGTTCCGAAAATCATATAAATCCCTTATAAAAACCACTATCAAGTTGAAATTCAACACAAATAGTTCATACATATATAAAAATCTTCCATCTTAATCTGATGATGATCGGTCCATATTTGACCGGAGCCCCCATATAAAGCCTACTTCCGGAAATCACTTAAATGCGCATAAATTCTTTATAAATCTCCATAATAGGCACAATACCGGCACAGGCGAATATACTCGTAAACTCTTACTTATTTTATAAATCATATAATAATGTACCAAATTATAAAGCACTAATTAAACTTAAACAAATATGTTTTTTTAAATCGATTTAAATTTGTGTGCAGCCAGACGTAGGCATATACATATGTATGTATCAATATTTGGGGATTTTGACTTGAATGTGTAACTGCAGCATTATTATGATGTAAATATATAATATTCAGCTGTAACTTCGTAACTTTCTCTTCTTATTAAATAAATACACCTTGATTGAAATGTATTTGTGATTTCTTGTTTATTCTAGAGCAAGAAAATTTGTTTAATTTCTTTTTTATATAAAGAAATGTTTGTTATAATTTGTTTTGTCTTTTTGTTGATTTGCAGATATACAGGCGAAATTGGTAATGATACACAAAGATCTCCTTTACCACCTAATTTAAGTTTAGCTAGTAAACAACAACAGCAGCAACAATGTATTGCGCAAACGGTGGCAAATTGCAGCAGTAGCAGTAGTAATAGCATTAATAATTGTAATGACAACATTATCATGAATCAGCAAACAACGAAACAAGTTTATAATAAAATGCCATTACCCTCACCAACAACACCAAGTAGCCGGCAAAAGCTGCAACAACATGCCGCCACCATAACATCAATACAACAGCAACAACAGCAGCAGCAGCAGCAACAATTATACAGCAACGATATATTTCAAAACAACAGCAGCAGCAGCAACTCAACAACAACGCCAAAACACAACGAACCAACACATATAAGCAACAACCCCTCCCAACAACAACAACAACAACAGACAGGTAAGCAGGTGTCCTCCTCCCGACCCGGTTTGTTCAAATTGTTTACTCCCGTTTTTCAGCCTACGAAAACATTCCCAAAGACATGATGAGGCATCATTATACGCCGCCTCCTCCTACACCGCCACGTAAAACATGACAATTAAAATTTTAATATGATTTCTTTTTTTTTTTTTTATCGATTTCTAATGTTGTGCTAATTTTGAAAAACAAGCAACCAAAAAACCACCCTCCTTTTGTTTAGTTTTAAACACAAAAAAAAGCAAACTTTAATTTTTAATTTGTTTTTGACTGTCTGTTTATGTAATTCTTCTTCTTATTGTTCTTCTTCTTTATTGTTGTTGTTTGAAGAATGTAGAAAAGAGAGTTTTCAAAAAATTCTCTTTTGCAAGCATATGTATAAAAAACCTTAATTGTTTCTTTATTTTATTTGAAATAATTATTTACAAAAAAAAACCCACTAAATTTAATAATTATTCATAACATTATTATAATTATTATTATCATTTTGTAGCCCTGTATTGTATTGTTTATCTATTGTAAGAAAACAGCAAAAATATCTAAAAACAAAAATCAAAAGATTTATCATTAAAATTAAAAATTATTTAAAATCCTCTACTCTGATTTTGTTCAACTGTAACCAAAAGTAGCCAGTAGTTTGAAATTTAAAAACCATGTTTCTCTACAAAACAGAGACTATTTAAAAAAATCTTTATTAAACTTTATTATTATTATTATGTTTATTATTATACTTATACTTATAATTAACATTATGTTTCTTAATATTAATTTTTTTTGCAAATATTTTGTTTTTAATTGTGATATTTGAAAATATGTTTTGAAAGAAAGAAAAAAATTCAAACTTTTTTTGTTAATTCAAAAAGTGTGGAAAAAACCTCGAATTTGTTGTAATTTTGTGTAGAATTTGTTTTATATTTTAAATTTCTCTCTCTAAAACACAAACGCCCCCCCTCCAACTTTTTAAAACCTCATAACCTTAAATTTTGTTTTGTATTTTAGTTTCTTAAAAAGTTAAAACAGAAAGTTTATTTATACTTAGGACCTTATAAAAGAATTATATAAATTATTTACAAATTGTTAAGCCTGGAATGTAAAAACTTAAGTTTGTATAATCTTTCTTTAAGACAATTTGTTTGTTTTAATAATAAAACTAAAGAAAGGCTTTGAGTTTGTTTAAAATTAATTAAACTTTTATATTTGTTTTATACATACATATTTATCCTTAAAATTATAATTTTTTATTATCGTCATTATTATTATTGTTTAAAATTAAATGTAAACCCCCCTCCCTTTAATAATTATGTTTTATCTTGTCTAATTTTTTAAAAATGTTTTTATTAAAAATTGACAATAATTTTTAAGAGAGATACAGAGAAAAAATTAATAATAAATAAAAAATATTTTTTTAAAATTTAATTTTATAAAAATTTTTTTGTTGAAAGCCTTTTTTATATTTAAAAAAAGTACCAAAAATACAACTTTTTTTTTTAAATAACACAAAATTAGTTTTTTCCTGTAATTTTGAAGCATTTTTTTAAATAAAAAGCATGAACATTATAATTTTGAGACATTTAAAAAAAAACACTTAAAATACTACTATTTTTCAAAAGTACGAAAAATAAAGATTTCACTATTGTAAAAGATTTTATCTTTGTTAAACATAAAAAATATGAATTTAGCCCATTTGGTACATTATTATATACTACTACATATTTTTAAATATAAAAAATTTAGTTCTTTCACAGATTTTAAAACAATTCCTTAAATAAAATGCCTGAAAATAATGGTATTCTAAAGATTATTTTAAAAAAGTACTTAAAATACTACTTTTTTAAATAACACAAAATTATTTTTTTTTTAGACGTTTACACAAGTTTGTTTTGCAGAAAATACCCAAAAATTAGATTTTGTTACATTTTTAAAAAAGTACTAAATATACACACATACTACTATTTTTAAATAAACCAAAATTAGCTTTTTTACTGATTTTAAAACAATTCCTTAAATAAAAAGCCAGAAAATGGTATTCTAAAGACTTTGTTAAAAAAGTACTTAAAATACTACTATTTCAAAAAAACTAAAATCAGTATTTCACTGTTTTAAGCAAGTTTCATTGCATACTAGAATTAGATTTTCTAATATTTTTAAAAAAGTACTAATAATACTTTTATTTTTCAAATTAACTAAATCAGGTTTTCAGCAGCTTGAGAACATCTTAATCAGTTTTTATATATTTTTAACGTTTTTAATCATAAAAATTTTTAAATAAGTACTTAAAATACTACTATTTTTAAAATGTACAAAAAATAAAGATTTCACTATTTTAAGCCAATTTGTCTTGGTTTAAAATAGCAAATAGTGAATTTGCTTAATTTTAGACATTTTAAAAAACTACTTAAAATACTACTATTTACCAAAATTGCTGAACTCAGTTTTTTACAATTTTACACAACTTTCTTCGCAGAATATACTAAAAAATTTGATTTTCTTACAATTAAAACAAGTACTAAAAATACTACTAATTTTCAAATGAATTTAATCAGGTATCTATCAGATTGAATCAACATTTATATATTTTAGATGAAAATCATAAAATTCAAATTTGGTTAAATTTTTAAAAAACTACTTAAAATATGTACTACTATTTTTCAAATTAACTAAATCAGGTTTTTGTCAGATTGAATCAACCAAATCAGGTTTTTTTTTATATTTTTTTAGATGAAAATCTAAAATTCATATTTTGTTAAATTTAAAAAAAAGTATTTAAAATACAACTATTTTCAAAATGTACGAAAAATAAAGATTTTAATATTTTAAAGCAATTTGTCTTTGCTTACAACCAGGGTTTAATATTTAGTAAAACACTTTTTCCAACTGACTATGACTGCGCAATAAATATGTACCACTTCCATATTTATATGTAGAAATACTAAAAATATACAACCTATTAACCAACGAAATATATGCACTAGCTTCATGGTAGAAATATTTCTTGTAGTAATTCTAAAAATATTTTGCCATACAAAATATTTCTAGTAGCACCCAGAACACAAACTGAAAATTTTTCATTTCACTATATTTACTACTAGAACACACGCATACTTTTTATAGTTTACTACAGAACGATAAACCATGCAAAGAAATAGTAACTTGAAAAACCACTAGCAGACAGCAATATGCGAAATCAAAAAAACAAACTCAACAACTATGGCACATGAAAAATAAAAACTGCCAAACATACGAAGTTGAAATTTGTAAAAAACGAAAACGTTGATTTGAGTGTATAAAATAATAATTTGTCTAGAATTGTGTGTTATTAAGAAAAGGAATTGAAGTACATGAAAATATAAATTGCACTTTCAAGGTAAAATTTTGTATATGATTTTTAATAACGATTCTGATTAATTAATGATTTTATTATTTACTTATTGTGCCTTCAAATTCGAAAATTTTGACAGGATGTGGCTTTAAACAGAATTTTTTTCAATTTAGCCCCTTTTTCAAAAATGTTTACGCGTTTTGAATCTCAAAAGTTGGCATCACTGTGTATAGATGTTTAAAATGAATTTTCTATTAATCAAAGATTTTATGTTTTTTGCATTTTTCTCCTAAATTTGCCGTCCGATTGGGCTGGAAACACCTATTTACCGTGAACCCACACGCTGAATCCGAATATGGACTCAGAATTTTGATAGGACAAAATTTTTTCCGAAATCCCATACAAAATTTGAGTCCTAGGTAATTTGCCGCCGTAAAGTATGCTGTACAAATCACTCTCATTTAATTACAAATAATGAGAGTCTGTGTATGTATAGATGTTTAAAATGAATTTTCTATTAATCAAAGATTTTATGTTTTTTGCATTTTTCTCCTAAATTTGCCGTCCGATTGGGCTGGAAACACCTATTTACCGTGAACCCACACGCTGAATCCGAATATGGACTCAGAATTTTGATAGGACAAAATTTTTTCCGAAATCCCATACAAAATTTGAGTCCTAGGTAATTTACCGCCGTAAAGTATGCTGTACAAATCACTCTCATTTAATTACAAATAAATGAGAGTCTGTGTATGTATAGATGTTTAAAATGAATTTTCTATTAATCAAAGATTTTATGTTTTTTGCATTTTTCTCCTAAATTTGCCGTCCGATTGGGCTGGAAACACCTATTCACCGTGAACCCACACGCTGAATCCGAATATGGACTCAGAATTTTGATTGGACAAAATTTTTTCCGAAATCCCATACAAAATTTGAGTCCTAGGTAATTTACCGCCGTAAAGTATGCTGTACAAATCACTCTCATTTAATTACAAATAAATGAGAGTCTGTGTATGTATAGACAGTGATGCCAACTTAGCCCTTTTCGTCACTCAGAACGCGAAAAAAGAAAATTGGCCCTAAACTAAAAAACTCGTAAATCAAGCATGTTGGTATTGGTAATAATCCATTCCTTAAACTAAAGATTAAATCTGTTATATCTGTGCCTTAAATTGTCCAAACGCAGAAGTTGAGAGGAGTTTTAGTGTCATGAATTTATTCAAAAATAAAAAAGAAACAAATAAGCAATTGCACTATCAAATAATCATGAAATATCATCTCTGTTTTAAAGGCACATACATATAACTAAGGTACATAATATTAAATAGTATACATTTAAAATTGGTCGTTACTGAACAAAATTTCGATTTCTTGTTCATCATCATTTTCAATCCATAAGACACTATCAATAAAATATTTAGATTTTTTAGGTTTCATTCGAATTAATTTTTGAGCACACTTCAGGTGTCAGGTGTTTTGTAGTTTGAACAACATACATTATCTCTTTTTAGGCTAGTTACGTTTAATGTGTATTAAACTGTTACACGTATTTAATGACATTTTGTTTCTAATTTTATTTTTGAAACAAATCATGACACTAAAACTCCTCTCAACTTCTGCGTTTGAGTACGGATATGTCAGTATGTGTGTGGCAAAACTGGACAATTTAAGGCACAGATATAACAGATATAATCTTTAGTTTAAGGAATGGGTTATTACCAATAACATTATTTCTATATTATTAGATTAAAGGAAGAAAGAGTACGAAAAAACTAAAATGTAGCCATATCGAGCAAAAAGTAATAACGGTATAAAAGATAATTGTAAAACATGCTTGATTTACGAGTTTTTTTAGTTTAGGGCCAATTTTCTTTTTTCGCGTTCTGAGTGACGAAAGGGCTAAGTTGGCATCACTGTCTATACATACACAGACTTTCAATTATTTGTAATTAAATGAGAGTGATGTGTACAGCATACTTTACGGCGGTAAATTACCTAGGACTCAAATTTTGTATGGGATTTCGGAAAAAATTTTGTCCTATCAAAATTCTGAGTCCATATTCGGATTCAGCGTGTGGGATCACGGTAAATAGGTGTTTCCAGCCCAATCGGACGGCAAATTTAGGAGAAAAATGCAAAAAACATTATATCTTTGATTAATAGAAAATTCATTTTAAACATCTATACATACACAGACTCTCATTTATTTGTAATTAAATGAGAGTGGTTTGCACAGCATACTTTACGGGGTTATATTATATAGAAATTACCTAGGACTCAAATTTTGTATGGGATTTCGGAAAAAATTTTGTCCTATCAAAATTCTGAGTGCATATTCGGATTCAGCGTGTGGGTTCACGGTAAATAGGTGTTTCCAGCCCAATCGGACGGCAAATTTAGGAGAAAAATGCAAAAAACATAAAATCTTTGATTAATAGAAAATTCATTTTAAACATCTATACATACACAGACTCTCATTTATTTGTAATTAAATGAGAGTGGTTTGCACAGTATACTTTACGGGGTTATATTATATAGAAATTACCTAGGACTCAAATTTTGTATGGGATTTCGGAAAAAATTTTGTCCTATCAAAATTCTGAGTGCATATTCGGATTCAGCGTGTGGGTTCACGGTAAATAGGTGTTTCCAGCCCAATCGGACGGCAAATTTAGGAGAAAAATGCAAAAAACATAAAATCTTTGATTAATAGAAAATTCATTTTAAACATCTATACATACACAGACTCTCATTTATTTGTAATTAAATGAGAGTGGTTTGCACAGCATACTTTACGGGGTTATATTATATAGAAATTACCTAGGACTCAAATTTTGTATGGGATTTCGGAAAAAATTTTGTCCTATCAAAATTCTGAGTGCATATTCGGATTCAGCGTGTGGGTTCACGGTAAATAGGTGTTTCCAGCCCAATCGGACGGCAAATTTAGGAGAAAAATGCAAAAAACATAAAATCTTTGATTAATAGAAAATTCATTTTAAACATCTATACATACACAGACTCTCATTTATTTGTAATTAAATGAGAGTGGTTTGCACAGTATACTTTACGGGGTTATATTATATAGAAATTACCTAGGACTCAAATTTTGTATGGGATTTCGGAAAAAATTTTGTCCTATCAAAATTCTGAGTGCATATTCGGATTCAGCGTGTGGGTTCACGGTAAATAGGTGTTTCCAGCCCAATCGGACGGCAAATTTAGGAGAAAAATGCAAAAAACATAAAATCTTTGATTAATAGAAAATTCATTTTAAACATCTATACATACACAGACTCTCATTTATTTGTAATTAAATGAGAGTGGTTTGCACAGCATACTTTACGGGGTTATATTATATAGAAATTACCTAGGACTCAAATTTTGTATGGGATTTCGGAAAAAATTTTGTCCTATCAAAATTCTGAGTGCATATTCGGATTCAGCGTGTGGGTTCACGGTAAATAGGTGTTTCCAGCCCAATCGGACGGCAAATTTAGGAGAAAAATGCAAAAAACATAAAATCTTTGATTAATAGAAAATTCATTTTAAACATCTATACATACACAGACTCTCATTTATTTGTAATTAAATGAGAGTGATTTGTACAGCATACTTTACGGCGGTAAATTACCTAAGACTCAAATTTTGTATGGGATTTCGGAAAAAATTTTGTCCTATCAAAATTCTGAGTCCATATTCGGATTCAGCGTGTGGGTTCACGGTAAATAGGTGTTTCCAGCCCAATCGGACGGCAAATTTAGGAGAAAAATGCAAAAAACATAAAATCTTTGATTAATAGAAAATTCATTTTAAACATCTATACACAGTGATGCCAACTTTTGAGACTCAAAACGCGTAAATATTTTTGAAAAAGGGCTAAATTGAAAAAAAATCCGTTTAAAGTCACATCCTGTCAAAGTTTTAGATAAAGTGCGAAAAGGGGCTAAATTATAAAATGTTTCTTTTATAAATCAAAACAACAAACACATTTTTATAAAATAATTTATTAGAAAAAAATTACTACCATGAGATACATATTTCAATTACATTTCATATTACATTTTAATAAATAAGGTACATACGTAGATTAAATACATAGTATTAAGTAAAATCGGTAAATGTTTTGTATTCTTTCTTTATAATTTCCTTAATCTTAAAATACGGCTTTTTACAACATTAAAAAAAATGCTTACAAATCTATATTGTTCTTGCATATAGTGAGTTACTTTATTTAAAATTCTCGGATTTGAAGATTCTGAGTTTGAAACTAAAATCATGTTTTTTACTATACATTAATAATATCCTTAAAGCACAAATCTTTAAAAAAGTACTTAACTTTTTCAAATCTGAATTTGTTTGCTTTGGTAAGTAACATTAGTTAAAAACCCTGAAAAATGGATTTTGGCACATTTTTAAAAAAAATTAGTACACCTTCTATTTTGAAAATGATTGAAATTTGCATATTTAAATAGTTTAGTAATTTATAACAATTTTTTTCAAGTACTTAAAATATTACTTTCTTCAATGATTGATCTCGTTTTATATTTTTAAATGCTTTGCTTAAGTTACCGGCTATAGGGGGTTTAGTTTTGGGGAGTTGCCATATTGAGAAAAAATTTGTTTATAATAAAATTTCATGGTGTTTTTCGGATTCAGCTTGTGGAGTTACGCCAATAAGTGTTTCCAGCCAAATTCGCCCAGCAGTTACTGAAAAAAAAAGCAAAAAACATAAATTCGAGCAAATTAAAAAAAAAAATTATTTTTGTTGTTGTAGAAATTTTGATATGATTTTTTTTAGTAAAGCATACTTTAGGGCGCCATTAAAACACAGTGGGTAGCAATTGTATTTGTATTGATTTTCTTGTTATTTTATACAAAATTCTAAGTTTTACATTATTTCAAGCTGTTTTTTTTTTTAGTACAGCATGCTTTGTTTAAGAGATTTTTAGCTTTATTAGCACAAATTTTAATAAATCCTAATTTTATTTAGATTTTTGCTGATTTATAAATGTTTTTGCTTAATTTTCTTAAGTAAACTTAATTAAACCAAAAACACAATACCTCCTTTAAGGAGTAAAACATTTAAAACAAATTAAACACTTACAAACAAAATATTTAATAGTAATTATACATTAAAATAAACAATTAAAATAATACAAGTTATCGCTTTTACTGTTATTGATTGATTGAAATAAATGTGTAGATATTTTGAAATTTTTATTTTATAATTATATTTTATTACTGAAAAATACAAACATTGTTTAGTATTTAATACATTAACAAATGAAAATTATACCACATCAGAGATGCCAGAATGAGAGTAAAAGATTATGATGAAGTTGACAGATGTTACACCAAATGAAAAGGATTGTTGGCCGTGCTGTTTAATAAAATTAACTTGGCTTTAATATGGATTAAGTTACACTTACATAAATACATTTACATAAATGATAAACAAGTTAAATACATACATAAAATTATTTATATAGATGTAGTTTTAAACAATAAAAAAAAAACCAACAAACAAACAAATAATGTTAATATGGGTAATCAAAATTTAAACTTACATAAAAAAGAAAAAAAACGAATTAAAAAAGTATTATAAACTAAAGTAAATAAATATAATTTTTATTTTGAAGCTAAAAAAAAGCACCGAAAAAAGGAGAAAAAGGATTTTGCAACAAACTTAAAAATTTCAAATGGTACTAAAAATCAAGTTTTTTAATATTTTAAAAAATTTTCTCTAAGTAAAAATATTACAAACCAAATTTTGGGGCATTTTTAAAAAAGTATTTAAAATACTACTTTCAATGATTTCCTTAAAAATCGTAAAAATAAATTTCTATAACATTTTGAAAAAAGTACTAAACATACTACTATTTTTAAATGAACATACAATTGATTTTTTTTACCTTTTTAATGATTTTATTGAAATACAAACCTTAAAAAATTAATTAATTATATTTTTTATAAAAGAACAAAAAAACTGTAAATTACATAAAATATAGAATTTTTACACTTTTTAATGATTTCCTTAAAGCAAAAATATATAAATATAGATTTTATAACTTTTTAAAAAAGTACTAAAAATACTACTATTTTTAGGATTTTTAATGATTTCTTTTCAATTTAAACTCATAAAAATTAGATTTTGGAACATTTCTAAAAAAAAGTACATACTTAAAATACAAATTACCTAAAAACGTCAAATAGTAAAAAAAAAAACATGATTTTTTACACCTTTTTAAGAATTTCTTGTGGTAAAATTAGTAAAACTAAGGTTTTGCTACAATTTAAAAAAAGAGAACTAAAAATTCTACTATTTTTAAATAAAGCAGAAATCAGTTTTGCAGCACTTTTAAGGATTTTCTTTAAGTAAGAATTGTAAAAATAAGATTTTGGAAGATTTATAAAAAAGTAATAAATAATAATTTTAAAATTGAGTAAAAATTGTAAATAAAGTGAAATCATTTGTTTACAGTTTTTAATGATTTTATTTGCATTAAAATCATTAAAATTAAGTTTTGTTACATTTAAAAAAGTGCTAAAAACACTACAATTTTTGAAATTAATAAAAATTCAGGGTTTTAATATTTTGCAGAATGCTTAAAAATTCGCTTTTTAACATTTAAAAAAAGGTACTAAAAATACTACTATTTTTAAAATGTATTAAATTAAAGTTATAATAATTTTTAAGCAATTTCTTTAACATAAATATCAACATTTGTAATATTTTTGGGATAAATTAAGGAATAAATAAGATTTTTACACATTTAAAAAAAATACTTAAAACACTACTATTTTAAAATATAACAAAAATCCAGTTTTTACCTTTTCAAATGATTTTCTTTAATTAAAAATCTACTACTATTTTGAAAATCATTAAAAATTTACTTTTTAGGTTTTTACCTGATTTAAAATTAAACGTTTGTTTCAGTAGCTTTAACTTCCCATTTTCTTCCTTTTTTCGGGCACAAAAAATTTTGAAATTGAAATCTTAGCCCCAGCAAATAATTGAAAAAAAGACCTTTAAAGAAAACAAAGTATTAAAAATAAAACACAAGCAAAGAGTTAAATGCAGAAATTGTTAAATGAAGTACTAAATAAATAAAAATATTAATAAAGAAACAAAAAAGAACTCAAGTTAAATAAATATGAATTGAAAACAGAATATATTGAAAGAAACAAATGAAATTTGTTTTAATAGTTTTAAAATAAAACAGGAAGGAAATCAGTAAGTAAAGATTTAAATAGAAAATAGAAAGGTCTCAAAAGTGAAGAACAAAAAAAAAATGAAACTTTCAAATATTTCCCACTGTGAAGGTAAGTATAATATATTATTTACTCTTTTACTCTTTTTAAATCTTAATGCATTAGTTCATTATTATGTAAATTGATTTTTGCTATTGACATATTTATTTTAATTAAAATTAATTTTCTTATAGAAACCATAAGAAAATAATTGAAAAGCAGACACAATCAATTAAGAAAGAACTGAAAAAAATCAAAGTGAAAACGTAATACGGAAATAATGAAAATGTTTTAATATAAATTACAGAAACTTACATTTTATCTAAAAGAAAATAGTACTAAAAATACTACTTTTTTGAAAATTGCTTAATTTTTTGTTGCATTCCCTGCTTTTACATAAATTTAGTAAAATTTTTAGTTGAACATCTTAAATTTTTCTTTTTTCTTTGAGTGTACAAATATCTTGCATTCGCTTTGGGTTTAGCATTATAATCTTGTTTTTTAAACAACAAATAAAACAATAACAACTACATACATTAGAAATTTATTACAGAGTATCGGGTAACAATACCCAACATGTCTGGCGAACATTGACTTCAGTATTAGATTAGACTCCAACCTGCTAGCAGTATTTATACAATTGCTGTTAAATAAGAAAAAAAAAAATACATAAAAACTCGTACTAATTAAACACAAAACGCACAAACTTATTTGTGTATTTAAAAATTAATTAGATTTATCATATTTCCCAAACTATGTCAGTGATTTTAGTGTTTTGTTTAGTATTTCTGTTTGTGTATTTTATAACGAAATGGTATGAAATATTTTTGACCGGCATCCAAATGCCGGGACCTTGGGCTGTACCCATGATGGGCAATGTACAAATGATAACAAAATTAACCCCAGAAAGTGAGTTATTTTCCTTTTGTTTAGCACATATGCTAACAAAGAAAGATTAAATTATTATTGAGGTTTTTGTTTTTCCTCACGGGCTATTTTGATCAATAATTCTTTCTTTTTCTTTCAACAAATGTAAATAAAAAACATTTATGGTTTTTTATATATTTGTTTTACCCAACAAAAGATTAAGTTAAAAATAGATTAATAAATAAAATGCATTTAGCAATTTAACAAAAGTTTTTATAACTAATTTGGTTTTTGTTATATTCCATCTAGAACTTCTTTTTCACATACAAAACTTTCGCGAAACATGCGGCCAATCTTTCCGTTTATGGTTGGGTCCTCAACTTTGGGTATTCTTACACTCACCTGAAGAAAACCGTGATGCTTTACAGGATTCTTCTTTAAAAAAAGCCAATACTTTTCAGTTCCTAGATAAACTAATAGGCAATGGTTTATTAATCAGTCATGGTAAGGATTTTTTTTTTTTAAATCAGCTAAATAATATTTTATTTCAAATATTTTTTTTATTTATTTAAGGAAAACATTGGGAGACTCGCCGCAAAGCTTTAGGTCCCGCCTTTCATCCGAATATTTTAAATGATTTCTGCGAAACTATCTGCCAACATGCTGACATTTTGTTGGAAATATTAAGAAATAGAAAATTGGTATCAAATTCTGTGCAAATAACAGATTACTTATTTCCCTGTATAATGGATGCCATAATTGATACTTCGATGGGAAAAAATTTGCAAATACAAAAGGATCAAAATAATCATTATACTCATGCATTTCATAGGTGAGTCTGTGATTGAAAACAGTACAGCAAATCGTTATATGTATAAAGAAAAGTTACCCAAAATTTTAGTATAATGTAGTAATTTTAAACAGAGCAAACAATGACACTATATAGCTTTGCTTAAATATCGAGAAATTTTACTATTTTAATTTCTTGTTCAAAAAAAGCACTTAAATATTCCGTTAGAACTTAAATCATAATGGCATCACTGTCTTTTTAGTAACGTTTTAACTGGGTTGCATTTACGAGAAACTATACTTACACAGTTGTCTAAAAAAGGCCCAAAACGAAAGATTTATTAAATATTTCAATATTTTTTTTTAAATTCAAAAGGTTTTGTAAAAATAACGAAAAACCATACCATTAGACTTTTTATTGTGCTTATTAAACTTTTTTAAAGTATTAATTTAATAGAAATTTAATATTTTTATATCACGTATTTTATCACGAAATTTTTCAGAACCAGTGAATTACTATTTGAGCGAATGACCAATCCTTTGTTATTTACTGATTTTATTTACAACAAAACTTCCGGCTCCAAGGAGTTAGATAAATATCTCAATATAATACACCAGCTAATGGAATCTGTTATAGTAGAGCGCCAAGAATATTTAAAACAACTAAAAAAATGTGCAGAGGAGCCTCAAGAAATCACTAATAAGAAAAGAAAGAAGCCACAATGTCTTCTAGATACTTTGCTGACAGTGGAAATAGAACAGCAGCCTATATCCCTGAAAGAAATTCGAGATGAAGTCAATACTTTTGTGTTTGCGGTAAACATTTTAAAAAAATATTAATGTTTATATAAAAAATCTATTTCTCTCATCTCAATATTAGGGCGTTGACACCACCACTGCTGCCATGTCTTTTGTTCTCTATGCCTTAGGAAAATATCCTTTGGAGCAACAGAAATTAGTGCAAGAATTACAGCAACATAATTTTGAATATGCGGAATACATAACAGCTGCCGACCTCAACAAATTAGAATATTTGGACATGTTTATCAAGGAGTGTTTAAGATTATATACCATAGTCCCCCTAACGGGCAGACAAACTACCCAGCCTACTAAAATTGGTCAGCGTATTTATCCAGCCGGCATAACTGTGTGGATTAATATGTATGGCTTGGCCCATGACAGCTCACTATTCGAGGATCCCATGGGCTTTAAACCTTTACGTTTTTCCAAAGAAGCTTATGAGCAAGTTACGAAATTTAGTTATATACCTTTTTCCGCCGGTCCCCATATATGTATCGGACGCAAATATGCTTTTTTGATAATGAAAATTTTGACAATAAAAATTTTGCAAAAACTTGTGGTTATGCTCAAGGATCCGCGGGAGGAGTTGGTGTTAATGTCACAAATGGTATTGAAGCCTAAGAATGACATACATTTTATGTTTAAAGAGAGGTTATAAAAAAGTTAACGACAAATAAAATAAAAAACTATGTATGTGATTTATAACCCCCATATTAATAAAACTTGTCAAAGGTTTAGAACAGGCTCATAAAGCAAATTTTGTATGGAAGTTTGCTTTATAAACCTGTTGTAAGTTTTTATTAATTTAAAAGGTCTGTTTTAGTTACTTTAGCTGCAAAACGTTTAATTTTTCTGAGATAATTTTTTTTTTCGAAGAACTAAGTTTTAATAAAATTTATATTTAGCTGCTTAAATTTAGCAACTATTCTGTGGTTACCCAAGATTTTCAGTCCTAGATATAAAATTAACTAAACACAAATAATTGTACAATAGACATTAAATTAACTAAACACAAATTATTGTACAATAAACAACAAATCCAGAAATCGTAGTTTAGTAGTTCTTTGGTAGAAATAAAATTAAAAACTGTTTTACTGAAGAAGCTAAAATAAAAATTTAAAATTTTTTAAAAGACCTTGAGCTTGATCAATTAATAAAAAATATATACAAAAACACAAAAATTCAAAGCTTTAAACTCAATATAACGGTTTTCATACTTTAACATCCAACCCTGCTTGAAACAACGAAAACTAATACAGCAACCCTTGTTCTTATCAGAAAACATCGCCATTACTCAAAATAACAAACAAGAGCACCAAAACAACAAAAACATAGCAAATGTCAACAAATAAACACTTGACAGCTGACTATACAACAAGACATAAGTTGAAAAAATTTACGACGTGTAAGGAAATTAACAAAAAAACCAAATAATTTATTGAAAATACTTAAAAATTTACAATAATTCCCTAAAATCTAATAAAATAAAAGCAAAAACATCATGCAAACGGATGATTTATTGCAATTTAAAGACTTTTCGAATACACCCAACACCAGCAGTCCTCCGGCACAAATAAATGTCAATTCACCAACACATTCCAATAGCTCCACAGCAGCTACTGATGTCCGGCAACGTGGTGATCCTTTGCAAGATCTAATCTATGACATGAGTAATTCAGCTAATATTTTAAGTGGCTCTGTTAGTGGTGGTGCAGCTATTGGTGGCTCAGGCAATGGCGCAGAGGGTTTGCCAGAGCCTGCCACGGCTGGCACAAATAAAGTGTCTTTTTTGACACTGGAATATTATCAGCAATTTTTCAATGTTGATACTTTAATGGTTTTGGAACGCATATCTAATTCCATGATACCGAAAAGAGCTCCAGGCAATTATTTAAAATCGATTATTGGCCAGAATCCAGATTTGTATGGCCCCTTTTGGATTACCACTACTTTGGTAGGTGTTATTAGTGAATTTTTGGGAAATAACTGTAATTGTTTTAATTTTTTAGATTTTCAGTATTGCTATAAGTGGCAATATTGCCAGTTATTTGCAGCAGGCTGATGATCATTACAAGTGGCGTTACAATTTCCATTTGGTGTCAGTGGCAGCCAGCTGTATATTTGTCTATGTGAATTTGTTGCCAGTCGCTTTGTGGGTCTTATTTAAGTATAGTTTGAAACCGATACAGGAGGGTTTGGAAACGGAAAATGTAAGAATGATAGCTAAAACCTGTCTAAAAAATATTGCTGTTATTGTAAAGTATTCTAAAGAAAATTTCGGTTATTGAAAAGTTTTCTATAGACATTTTTTTGTTTGTTGGAATTTTATATAGAAAACTTCTAAATTTTCTAGTTTTTACTATGTTTTTTTTAATATGTTTTCTTTTTTTAATTTTAGGGCGATTACACCCCCTCCCTGTTGACCTTAATGTGTGTTTATGGTTACTCTTTAGCTATTTACATTCCTGTGTCCATTTTATGGGTCATACAAGTAAGTTTTTAAATTTAAATAATTTGATTTATAAAATAAAATAAACTAACTTTTCCATCTCTCCTTTCTATAGCTTTCTGTTTTACAATGGCTTTTGGTCATCACTGCCGCCTTATTATCCGGCTCCGTTTTGATAGCTGTCTTGACACCGGCTTTAAGAAATTCCAAAATTTCTTTATTCCTTATTATAGCCATTTTAGGAGCTCATTTCCTATTAGCTGCCGGCTTTATGTTGTGTTTCTTTCATGTACCCAGTGGTGGCAGTGTAGCAGCCATTGCTGCCCCTGCAGCACCAATTGTTAATGTGGTCAAACATTCTGTGGCATCAACGGCCAGAGATTTTGTGGGCAATATAAATGATACAAAAGTTTAATAAGTCTATAGAACTATATATTGATTTTGTTTTTGTAAGTTTAACTGTTTAAAAATTAAGAAAGTATTAAAATTAATAAAACGAGAATTGCGAAAATAATGCAAAATAAGCAAGGAAGTAATGGTAACTAAGTGACAGGATGTACGGTTAAACGGGGTCAAAGAAACCGCTTTATCAGTAAAATGGTTCAAAGTAAAACAGTTGAAGGTAAAGCGGTGACATGTAGATAAAAAGGTAAACAAAGGAAAATAAATGTAAATTTTTAGGTTATAAAGATATTTTTTAAGACAAAAAGGACGAAATTGTTAAAAACGTAGCAGACAATAAAGCTTATATTCAAAAAATAATAGTTTTTGCTAAAAACATGTTGTTTATCCTATTAAATAAACATTTTTATGTCAAGCTTTCTTTCAAATCATGTTTACTTTCACATCCTGGATTTTGTTTTTATGGTTTTTCTTAAATCCTGCTTATATTCCAGACTAGCTTACTTTATTGTATAGTTGTTGTAACTCTGTTGACATGGCTATGTCAACATGAAATTTATTTTAACTTGACATAAATTTATATTTTGTGTTTATATTGCTTTCCTAAATGTGTGTAATAAAAGTCAGTTTTATAATAAACTTATTTTATCTTCTTTTGAAATGATTCTTTTGTTTGCCTCCATAAAAAACCGGTCTTGACCAGACCTTTTTCCCTTAAAAGTTGAGCACACGCGGTCACATTGCTGTTTTCCTTTACAACTGCAAGGGAAAGAAAAACCCTTATCAATTTGTTAAACATTAGTTCTTTGTTTAGAAGTTTTAGTTTGGCTGCTTTCTATTGTCTTTTGCAGCCTCCTGTCTCTTGTCTTCTTGGTCTTTGGTTTATTTTTTGTATTTGGTCATTGCTTTTGTTATATTCTGGGTAGATAAAACCTTTCTTGTTTTATTTATTTTTTTTTTTGATATTCTCTTGCCAACAGGAGTTTGGCTTTTGTGTACAATAGAATTGTTTATTTTTTCAGTAATTTATCTACAACTGCATTTAATTTCTTGTGTTTCAAGAGTAAAGGGTTGCTGCAACTACTTTCGGTGTACAATGGTAAGAATAAACCCCCACAAAATGGTAAAACATTAACAACAAACTAAAAGTCAGATGAAGTTGATAGACGACATCAATATCATTAAAAAAAAAAACTTAAATTAAAAGTTAAAGTCGATATGAGAATGATTCAAAGAAAGTTTTTGTAAAAGTACTTTTCTACTACTATTTTTTCGAAAGCAATTTTTAAGAAAAAAGTTTGTTTTCTAACTTTTTATGAGCAAATAATAGTTTTACTAGAAAAACTAACCCTTTTTTTAAATTTTTTAAAAAAGTACTTTTTCTACTGCTATTTTTCAAAATCTATTTTTTTCATAACAAAATATAAAATTTTTTATTTTAATATTGGTAGGCATATTTTCGTTTATATTTTGTACAGATATGCAATATAAAAAGATTTTTTAAAAAAGTACTTTTTCTACTACATACTATGTTTTGAAAGCAATTTTTGAGAAAAAAGTTTGTTTTCTAACTTTTTATGAGCAAATAATAATTTTACCAGAAAAAATAACTCTTTTTTTAAATTTTTTAAAAATTACTTTTCATACTATTTTTAAAAAGTAAAATTTGCACGCAAAATGGCTATAATTAGCATTTAATAAATTATTTAAGATATTTTCATTATTATTTAACAATTTATTTAGTGAAAATTAACAATTTTAAAACCGTTAAAAAAAGTACTTTTCTATTACTATTTTTAAAAACCATTTTTTTGGCAAATTAAATTAAAAATTAAAAGTCAATGTGTCTTGTCTACTGACCAGATTCCCCAGAAATCTATAAATGTGTAAATTATCGTTTCTCAGGAAACACAGCTGTGTAATAAAATCGTTCACCTTTTAACCTCCACAGATAATTGCTGGAATACTTAGAATTTAAAAAACATTTTAAACAAAATAAAACTGATAATATAGACGACAATATATTGCAAATGATTCATTTATAAATTAAAACTCAAAGCTAGAAGTCGGTTAAACAAAATGCAATTTGAAATTTATGTGTTAGCAATATTTTTGTTACTGTTCTTTCAAGTAATAAATGCGGAGGATAATATTAGTAAGGAATCTACCAATAACTTGGTTAATAAAGTAGATTCCATTAAAAGCCAGCTAAACAATATTAGGGCCCAGGTAACAGACAAATATGAAAATCAAAAATTACTTTGGCAGCTGGAGGCATTTCAAAACTGGTATGCCGATGAGGAAAGACTGAAATGCTCAACAGATCTTTCTTATATTTTTGATGGCTGGACTCCGGTACAAAGACGTCTAGATGGTTCAGAGAATTTCTATCGCAATTGGTCTGAATATCAGCAGGGTTTTGGTGATAAACATAAAGAATTCTTTATGGGCTTAGAGCCCCTACATCAATTAACGAAAACCAAAGGCTCCCAGGAACTTCTAATTATATTGGGAGATGATAATAAACAAATAGCCTATGCTAAATATGATAATTTAGTAGTGGGTTCGGCGCAAGAATTGTATGAGCTTAAAGAATTGGGTTCTTACTCAGGCACAGCTGGAGATGCCTTAAGCGAGCAGGTGGGCAAGAAATTCACCACTTTCGATCAGGATAATGACAATTCTAAGTTGCATAATTGTGCCAGATTGTGGCATGGAGCCTGGTGGTTTGGTTTTTGTCATCAGAGGTGAGTTTTTGTTTATTTAAACTTGTCTTTATTTTGTTAATTTTTTGTTTTTCTTTTTTAGTCATCTTAATGGTCCTTATTTGGAGAAACCAGTTTCTGAGAAGGGTGAAAAAGGCATTGTTTGGGATCTTTGGCATGGCATGAATTATTCTTTGAAATTTGTTTTAATGATGGTGCGTTCTAAAGCCTAAAAAACTGAAAAGTACTTTTTACTTTACTTTATAATTTTCATTATAATACTAAGAAATATGCTAAAAAACTTTAATGATAAAAAATATTAATTTTGAAGTAAAAAAAAACTTTTTTAAAAATACTAATAAAATTTTTTCTAAAAATACAATAAAAACTTAAAATTTCTTGGTAAAACTATTATTTTTTCAAAACAAGTTAAAAAACTAAAGTTTTGCTTAAAAATGTCTTCCAAAAAAATAGTAGTTGAAAGGTACTTTTTTAAAGACATTAAAATTTCTTATTAAACAAAATTTTAAATATTAAAGAAATTCTAATAAATTTATTAACAATTTTTATGCGAAAAATACGTTTTAAAAAATAGTAGTAGAATAAGTACTTTTTCTAAAAACGCAGTAAATACTTAAAATTTCTTCCAAAAACTATTATTTTCTCAAAATGAGTAAAGAAACAATATTTTTACTTAAAAAGTGTTACAAAAAAATAGTAGTAGAAAAGTACTTTTTATAAAGTCCATTAAATTCATGTTATAAAAAATGCAAAATATAAAGAAAGCAAGTCAAACTAAATTCTGATAAATTTATTTACATTTTTTTTATAGAAAAATAGATTTTAAAAAATAGTAGTAGAAAAAGTAATTTTTTCTAAAAATACAATAAACACTTAAAATTTCTTGGTAAAAATATTATTTTCTCAAAACGAGTTAAAAAACGAAAATGTTTGCTTTAAAATTCCTTCAATAAAAATAGTAGCAGAAAAGTACTTTTTATAAAATCCTTTGAAATTACATATATATTTCTTATTAATAAAAAAAAAAACGTTTTAAACAAGAACGCGTGACCTTAAATGCAATATTAATGCTGAATCAAACTTAAAATAATATTTCTTGTTACTAAATCTTTTATTATCTTTTAAAAACGTCCTAGAATAATACATAGTATGCAAAATGGAAACAAAGATAACAATGCAAAAGGCAAACCAATAAAATACGGATTGTGTATGTAAATGAAAATGGTGTGACACACTCGCAAAGACCTAAAACACATGCTGACATGAAAATCCTTTTTAGCAAGCATTTACTTTCTGTCTAGCTTTACTTTAGTTTAATTAGAACATTTTTTTAAAAAATATAAAATGTTTATCAGGCACGCAACACAACACATATAAAATTTATATGTATTTTTGGAAATCCTAACAATGTTTTCCCAACAAAGCATTAATGTTGCGTATGCAACATTTACATGATTTACCAACAGCTAATAGGGGTTGTTAAGCGCCTGCGTAACTTGTATTTAAATGTCTTTTGAATGAATGACCCACTGTTGGGTTAATTAATTCAAATGTTGCCAAGCACGTGCAAACAAAATCTGTTGTTGTTTCTTTTTAAGCTTTAGTGGTAATCAGCTGATTGCAACAACCCTTAAAAACCTAAGCATTAGCTGGCATTTTTTATTGTCTCAGCCTCTGTGTGCTAAAAAATTGTTCATATGGAAATACATTTTATTTTATTATTTTTTTTCTAATACGCGTTTTTTGTTACTTCAGGTGTGTTGTGAATTTTTTTTTTAAATAAATTCACACAGCCCTTCAGTAAAAGTTACAAAATGTTTTTAAAGGGGTTGAATTGTTATTAAAGTTAATAATCTTTTTTAAAATGCAACATTAAATTGAAAAATCTTAAATTACATGCATGTGTTAAAAAATTATGAGATTATATTATGTAAAGTAATATAATGATTAAAAAGAGCTGTAAAAGCTTCCACAAAAGTTTCTAAATATATTTGAAATATATGTAGGTCAGACTATAGTCTAATTTTAAAAAATAATATAACTACAACTCGTAGTTGCAACTCCTTAGTATGTCCACAAAATTTTAAGTTTATAGCTACTCTGGTTTAGCTGTCAGCCATATATCCTTTTTTTCGAATATTTAAATTTCTTCATATAAATAAATTATTTGGAATTTTGATTAGATTATTTAAAGGAAATAATAAATTTTTCAAGGACAATAATACATACATATTTTGAAAAAATACTTCAATACTTGCACGCATAAAATACTCGATCATTATTCACTACAACTCGTAGTTTAAGGTTCTTTACATGCTCAACAAATTATAAATTCGTAACTCTTCTAGTTTAGCTGCCAGCCATATATCCTTTTTTTTAAATTAAAATATCTTGATAAAAATTAATTATTTTAAACCTAAATGAAATTATTTGCAGAAAATAGGAAAATGGTTTAGGGACAATAATATTTAGAATTTTTTATAAAAAAAAATTTCTTTAACAAGCCTTAAATTTCCAAATTTGTTTGACTACAACTCGTGGTTAGAAGTACTTAATATACCCATAAAATTTTAAGTTTGTAGCTACTCAGGTTTAGTTAACAGCCATATATCCTTTTTTTAAATATTTAAATTTCTTTACAAAAATCAATTATTTTAAATATATTATTAAACTGGACTAGTCTCGAATATAAACACTTAAAATAAAACACTAACCATTTAAATAAATATGTTAATTATTTAAAAAAAACGCCATTAAAAAAAAAACGCCATTAAAAAAAGAAAATCTAAAACAAAAAGAATACTAAAATAAAGAAATGTGTTAATTTGACAGCTATAAAAAAAAAGTTAAAAAAAGCTGAAAAAAAGATTTCAAAGCAATAAAGTATTTGTACTGAACCCTTATGTTACACACAGAGAACCTCCAAAACTTATTACACCTCACTAAGAGAAACCTTGAGCAAACAAAATTTAAATAGAGAAGTTTATTTTTTCTTATCTAAAATACTCATCAATTTAGGTAAATGTAAACAAACACTAAAGGCGACAAAGTAAAGAAGTTTTTACACTGGCAAATAAAGTTTTTGTATAATAAAAATCTGAAAAAAAATACAAAACATGTTTTCGGGAAGAAAAAAGGATATATGGCTGGTATGTTAACTAAAGAGGTTACAACTATGAAGTTATTAAAGAAAATGGAGGAAATTTGTTAAAACCTTAAAAGCTTAAAAGAGTAAAATAAAGAATAAAAATATTTCGAAAAATAATTTTTCTTAAAAAAATGATTACACTTTAAATATTTAAATAAAAGTTTCAAATAATTGATTTTAATCAAGAAATTCGAATATTTGCTGGTAGCTAAATAAAAAGAGTTACGAACCTACAATTTTGTGAATATGTAAAGTGTCTTGAACCACGAGTGGTAGTTCAAAAATATTGGAAAGTTAAGGCGTAAAAATTTAAATTCTGAGCAAAAAAAAAATTTAAATAATACTATCAGTGAAAAATTTGTTATTTCTTTTGGAAAATTTAATTAACAATAGATTTTTATATAAAATTTTAAATATTTGGAAAAAAGGATATATGGCTGGTAGTTAAACTATAAGAGTTACAAACCTAAAATTTGATGAGCATATTAAAAGACTTAAACTACAAGTTGTAGTAAAAAAATATTGGGAATTTCAAGCGTGAAAGTGTTATAGCCCTTAAAAAATTATTAATTCCCTTAAATAATTTAATCAAGCGACGAGATAATTCAATTTAATGATGAATTTTAAATATTTGGTAAAAAGGATATATGGCTGCCAACTAAACTACAATAGCTATGAAAATAAAATTTAGTCAGTATATTAAGGACTTACAATTACGAGTTGTAGTCAAAAATAATTGGGACTTTCAAGCGTCAAAATGTAAAACTGACATACAAAATTTTAAAAAATATTAATTTTTTTTAAAAATAATATTATTTTTCTTGAAAAATTTTATTAGGTTTTAAAATACTTGATTCTTATGAAGAAATGTAAATGTAAAGAAAAAAGGATATATGGCTGGCTTTTTAATTACATCAGCTATAAGTTTCAGTTTTTTGGTATATATTTAGTTTTAAATACTACAAGTTGTAGTATAATTAGTTTTCAAACTATCAAGCTTACAAGAAACATGTTCCTATATTTAAAATTTTCAAAAATCTTCAAAAAAAATACTTGTTTCCTTATTTTCCCAGTGTAAACACTTTTTAAATCCTTAAAATAAAAGAATTTTACTTGGTTTTTGTTACGTAAGTTATTCAAATTACAAATTCTAACAAGTGCTCAGTAATGTAGACGCAGTTTAAAAGTAAAGCTAATCAATTAATCTATATGAATATAAAGCATACATTCTCTGCCTCTCTCTTTCTATGTGTGTGTTTAAGTTTACTTAAACACAAAAACAATTTACTGAAAAAAACCGCATATATTTCATTCAGTTGTTTTTTTTTTCTTCTGTGTGTGCGGTAAATTATTCAAATTACGAAAATTAACAGGCTCTCAGCAAGTAATAGCAGAGTAAAAGGAAAATCAACAAAAATTTTGTGCTTTTTTTCGTTCTTATTTAAATTACAAAAACAAAACAAAAATTATACACATAGAATGCAAAAACACACACAGCAAGAGAAGGTTAGAAGAAGAGTGTTAATGTAAGGCAGAGTAACAACAATAACAAAAGGCAGCAGAAGGAAAACGAGAGGGAGGGGGAGTGTTAGACAGGAGGTGGTAAGTAAGAGAATGTAAAAGACATCAGTAGAGAGCTTTTTTTCCAACATGCTTGTGTTGATTAATCTACGGCTAATGTAGATGTGTATGTACATACATATATATATTTATATGTTAGTAGGGTGGGCAAACGTTTAACTAGGATGCTTTTTTGTATATACATATGTAGCTATGTATGTATTTGGCTTGTTATTAGGGGGTGTTATCTTTATACATATACATACATATGCATATGTATTTTTGTTTTTTTTTTGGTACGTATGTAAATTTTGCTGATTGTGTGTGTCACGTAAGTTGTATGTCCTTTTTATTTTCTTGTGTAGAATTTGCCTTATATTTTGTTGAATTTTTCTTGAAAGTTTTTGCATGCAACAACTTGTTTTTTTTCTTTCTATCTCTTCTTTCATTGTTAATAAGGCTTTTTTTAAGTATGCTAAAGCATTAAATTTTTTTAATTTACCACAAGGTGTTTTCAATTAGACTTAAAGGATTATTAAGGGTTTGGCAAGAAAAAAGTTTAAATTGTAGTTAAACTAAAGAATTTTGAAGATTTTTATTAATTTTATGCTTAAATTACTTGTAAAATTAATAAAAATAAATTTTTAAAGCAAAAAAGTTATTTTTCAAAATATTTTAAAATTTTTATAAAAAAGGATATATGACCAAAGTCTAAAGTAAACATGTTAGGACTTTAAAATTTGGTGTATACATAAAGGACATAAAGCTACAAGTTATGGTAAATTTTTCTTGACAAGACCCTTCATTAAGAAATAAACGATCCATGTATAATTGTTAAAAAATGTTTATATTTAATTTGAATTCTGGAATTTGCAATTTTTTTAAATACAATGTTAACATAATTTAAATAAATACATTTTTGAGGAAAAAAGTTAATTTTTTTTAAAACTTTAAAGACTTAGGACATCAAAATTTGGTGTATATTTAAAGGATCTTAAACCACAACTTGTAGATTATTATATTAAGATTTAATTTAAATTCAGGAATTTGAATTTTTTTTAAAATTGTCTGTACATAATTTAAACAAATACAATTGTTGTGAATGAAAGTTAATTTTTTATAATTTTGATAAATTTCTCAAAAAAGGATATATGACTAAAGTCTAAATAAAAGGCGTTAGTACCACCAAATTTGGTGTATACATTAAGGATCTTAAACCACAACTTGTGGTATTATTAATTTTCATTAAGGTAACAAAAAACAATACATACATACATACATAGATATAGACGTATTTAAAAAGGTTTAAATTTTGAAATTTAAATGTTTCTTTTTAATTTTCTGCATAAATAAATTGCTTATAAAATTGATAGATATAAATTTTTGGCGAAAAAAGTTATATTCTTAAATATTTTTAAAATTTTCAAAAAAGGATATATGACGAATATCTAAACTAGAACTTCTAGAAGCACCAAATTTTGTGTATACATAAATAACCCCAAACTACAAGTAGTAATAAAATAAATTTTTAAAAAATTCAAAAACCAAAAAAATATTGAAAAATGGTTCTAACATACAACTATCAGTAAAAAATGGCTGTGTTAAAAAACTGTTAATGTTAATGAAATTTAAAAGTTCCTACAAATAGGATATAAGACTGGAATGTAAACTACAGTCTTTAGAAACTCAAAATACTATTCAATTATAGAGAAACTCAAAGCACAAGTTATTGTGAAATAAATTATGAACAAAAAATTTTATTTTCGAAAATTTTTAATTTTTAGCAAAAAAAAAAGGATATATAATAGGAATCTAAACTAGAGCTGTAAAAAATGCCAAATTTGCTACATGCATAAAGCAGTTCAAACTACAAGTTGTAGTAAAGTTTATTTTAAAAAACCGCACAGTAATTCAGAGTTTTTTTTTTTAATTTTTATAAAATCGCCATAAAAAATTATAAATAATAATAACGTTATTTGTGTTTGTGTTGTTTAAAGTGTTTGTAGTATATAAATTTAATTTAGCTTGCAATTATTCTAAAACTATTACAAATAAGTCATATTTCTAAAAAATAAACAAAGTTAAGAAGAATGATATTTGGCTGATGGCTTAACTAGCTAATTTAAACACATAACACCAAGTTTTCTTTACAAAAAAGGAAAACAATCACGACTTGTATTTATTGCCATTAAAAAGCAATTTTCTTTGAAACAATAACATGACAACAAAAAAGTGATTCACAGAAAATTTCAAATAATGCGAAGAAAGTATATGGCAGTTAAACTAAAGTAGCTACAGACACGAAACTCGATGAGCATATAATGCAAGCCAAAATATGAATTGTAATAAAATTATTATTTAAAAATGTGAAGAAATGGAAAAAATTGTAAATTTTAAAAATGTGAACGCAGAGTTATTGTCATAAAAGTGCATTGTTTTTAGATTTTTTTTTTAATTTGTCAAGAAATGGCAAAACATTTAAAAATTCTTTTAAGCAATGAAACTACAGCTATATCTTATGCAAATTTAAATTAAAAAAAGGATATATGGCTAACAGCTACACTAATAAAGCTAAAGGGATGAAATTAGTCCAACATATAAAGGAGAGCAAACTACGTATTGCAGTAAAATAATTTTTCAAAATTCTCATGAAATAAAAAAATATTGTAAGTCAAAATATTTTACAAAATTGTACTAAGCTTAAAATGTAATTTTCTTTTAAACATTATTAATATATCGCTTAAAGCTATTTTTTTTAGCAAATTAAAATTTTCCAAAAAAAAGGATATATGGCTGGCAACAAAACCAATAATGCTAAAAGTTATAAATTTGGTCAGCATATAAAGTATACAAAAATACAAATTGTAGTGAAATAATTTTCTAAAATTATCAAGAAATAAAAAAATATTGGAATTTAAAATATTTTACAAAATAGTGTTAAGCTAAAAACTTAATTTTCAGTTAAACATCAACAATACTGCCCCTTAATTCATGATTTTTCTATCAAATTGTAATTTTTCAAAAAAAGGATATATGACTGGCAGACAAACTACTATAGGTAAAATAATAAATCTTGGTGAAAATGTAAAGAAAACAAAACTACAAATTGTAGTGAAACAATTTTTAAAAATTCTCTTGAAATAAAAAAAATTTGCAATTTAAACATATAACAAAAATGTAGTAAGTTTAAAATGTAATTTTCTTTCTTCATTTGCCTTTATCCTGGTCCCAGTAAATATGGGTGGTTTGTTAACCTTTATGCATATATTTTTGTTTTGGTTCCATTTGATGCTTTGTTTTAATCTTTTATTGTTTCTTTATTTCATTGCTATAAAATGCAAAAAAAAAAAAAAATACTGGCTTTATGTTTATGAGTTTTCATTATTATTATTATGCCTTGTTGCAGAATTTGTTTCCTGTAGCCTGAGGTGCTGCAGTTTTCCCCTTAACAAATAAATCTTTTTTTTAAATTAAAAAAAAACAAATTCTTAATAAAGTAAACACGATTTAAATCAAAAAATTCAAAAATCTTAATGAAAAAGAACTTGTTGGAATTCTTATGTTTTTTTCAAAGAAGCTCAATAAGCTTTATTTAATTATACCAAAACATTTTTTTCTAAATCTAAATAAACACCCAATCAACCACTTTTTGTGTAAGTAATATCTTGTATATATTTGGTTTACTCTGCCTTTAATACAGAATACCATTTATTCTAGGAGTTGAGTATTTAATTTTATAGTTCTTCTTTTTCAAGTTAAACAAATAACTGAAAAAATGAATTCATTCATGCTGAGCCCTAAAACCAGGATATTTGTACTTTTTATTTATGTGCATATTTGATGAGCACGAGTAGATAGAAATTTTTAAATATTTGAATAAATTTATCGGTTTTAGGCTAGAGTGAAGTTGAGGGGGAGAGCTGTAGAGAGAGAGAGAGAGAGATAACAGGGAGTTGGTGTGGGTGAAAGATAGACTGATAAAGAAAGAAATTAATATGAAAGAGATTTGTTTAAGGATAAGAACAAAACGGAGAAAGATTTTTGCTAGAAAAGCTTTAGTTTTTATATGATTTTTTTAAATTTATATATAAAAACGGAACTAAATTTATATTTGTTTTAATATAGAAAGCTTTATTATACTAAAAAGCTTTTTTAGAGTTAAAATGTTTATTAAAGCTTTTCACAAAAAGCTTTATTAAGCTTCAAAGCCTAACTAACAGCTTTAAAAAGCTTAACAACTTTATTAAACTTAAAGGCTTCATTAAACTAAAAATATCATTAAGCTTAAAAGCTTCATTAAACTTAAAATCTTTATTAAGCTTCAAAGCTTTATTAAGCTTAAGAACTTAAAAGCTATATATAATTTGAAAGACTTTAATGATCTTAAAAGCTTAATTAATATTAAAAGCTTTAGTAGACTTAAAAGCTTTATTAAGCTTAAAATAATAATTAAACTTAAGTTAAGCTTAAAGGCCTTGTTAAGCTTAAAGGCTTTATTAATCATAGAAGCTTTATTAGGCTTAAAAGCTATAATAAGCTTAAAAGCTTTATTAAGCTTAAAATCTTTATTAAGCTTAAAAGATTTATTAAACATAAAAGCTTTATTAAGCTTAAATGATTTTTTGGGCTTAGAAGTTTTTAAACTTAAAAGCTTAAAAATATCAAAAGCTTTGTTAAGTCTAAATCCTTTAAAAAGCTTTAGAACTTTAAGTTTCGTTAAACTTAATTTTACAAGCTTTATTAACTGTAAAAAATTATTAATCTCAGAATATTCCTGAAGCTTTAAAGCTTCATTGTGTTCAAAAGCTTTATTAAGCTTAAAATCTATATTATACTTAAAGCTTTTAATATATACTAATTACAGCTTTCTCTGCCTCCCGGTGCCATTATATTCTTTAATGTTTTTTTCTTTCTTTTCTTTTTCCATTTCAATCAAATTTAATTAAGTTTTAGGTCAGTTAACGATAACGATGTAATGGCCATTACCTATAAATTTAATTTTCAAGCTTTTGCTTTGTTCAGCAGGAATTGAAAAAAAAAACACACAACATAAAATATTATTTAAATATTGGCAAATTTCTGTTGACTTTGTTACATCCTACATCCGAGTTACAATAGCGACAGCAGCAACAACAAAACAGTTTAAAATTTTGCTCTATTTTTATTTTGTATATCCTGTTGGTTCATATTTAAAGAGCGGCGGTTGTTATATTTCCACATATATAATTGTGTATTTGTTTACATCAGGCAACTCCCAAAAGGACAATAAATAAGAAGTCTACAAATTTTAGGAGTTTAATTAACAGAAAAAAGCGTTTTAAAGAGAGAGAGAGAGTAAGCAATAATAGGGAGTTTAATATAGGAGAGTGTTTTTAATAGAGGGGTATTTAATGAAGTAAGTAGGAAAGCTTTTAGGGTAAAAATAAAGCTTTTTCTTTAAACAACATAAATTTTGCAGCACATCGTTTTTTGTTTGTTTTTTATTTTTGTTGTGTTTTGTTATTGTTGTAGGAGAAAAATCGATAACATCAAGGGTTGCATCTGTGTTTTGCATTTTCTGGTGCTGGTTTTTGTTGTAGTGAATTTGGTTCGTTGATTTTCAGTTTATTTTTTGTCGCCTCTGATGAGGGCTGGGTGTAGGGGTATTTTGTGGCTTAATATTTACATATATGCTTAATAATATTTAGGTATGATATAGTAGTTGTGTATCTGCAGTTGCTTTATATAAATATGTGCTTTAGTTTTGAGTTGAGTGGTTTAAGATTTAATGGTATTTACAATTACGTTTTCAAACAAATATTTATTTAATACAATTATCTTTTATTTACTTAAAATGCAAAAAAAATGCACACAAATTAAATAGAATGAATTTAAGGGAATTAAATTAATTTTAATAATGTTAAAGGGGACTTAC
Organism: Bellardia bayeri; assembly: GCA_950370525.1. NCBI lineage: Eukaryota > Metazoa > Arthropoda > Insecta > Diptera > Calliphoridae > Bellardia > Bellardia bayeri. Next base: position 7,068,746 of record OX493266.1, on the reverse strand, counting down.
AAAATGGCGTCAAATTAAGCTGATAAAAGACTATTAACTATAGACATACTTAAAAGCTGAGTTCAAAAGATGAAGTCTCACTTATAGGACTGTAACTGTTGCTTTTAAGTAACCACAAAACTAAAGCTTATTAAAGATCACACAAAGTCCAAACAAATTAAGCTTATAAGTGGCGAAATAAGGACCTTCAAATTAAGCTTTTAAAATACTGTTTAAGGACATTAAATTTAATATAATTGTGAGAGCCTAAACAAAGACCTTCCAATGAATCATATCGAACCAAAGATTCAAATGATGCTTACAAAACACTATCAATGGAGCCTCTAAGAGACGAAATAAAACTTTAATTGAAGCTTATAAAAATCTTCAAAATAAGCTAATAGATGATCATGGAAGACCTTTTAAGCAAGACTTATAAAAGATTATATAAAGACCTTCAGCTAAAGCTTATAAAACCCCAAACAAATACTGCTAAATTAAGCTTTTTTTAAGTACATACTTGAAATGAGCTATATATTAAGACCACCAAATGGACCACCAGTAGCTTATTAAAAACATAAAATAAAACTTATACAATTAAAATAAAATATTTTTCAACGTGAAAGTTTTAACACAGTACTTGCTGGCATATCAGCAGTAGTAAAAGCTTTGACAATTATTACATGAATTCAATTATGCTCTAAAATATACTATGAAGCTTGCGAATGATATCATTAAGAGGTAGACAATTCTCTAAGGCCATTAGTCAAGAGATATTTAACCAATTCCGCAATCTACTGGATAACCCAGATTGAAGTCTTTGAGATTTAGTAAGAACTTAGCAAAGCTAAATAAAATTAAAGTCTGGGTTTCCTTTAACTGGGCGTATTCATTATGCAAAACTTCATTTTTCACTTAAGTAATAAAGAAACCATTTTAAATAGGCGTTTAACAAGATATTCCAAGATATTCCAGTTCCAAAAGCTAATGGATCTCTGGGATTGAAGTTTTTTAGTTAAATAAGAGATATTTCTCAATTCCAGAATCTATTAGATAACCCCGACTATTGGCTTATGAATTTTGCAAGAATATGACCAATACAAAGAAGATTTAATGATATATTTCCTATAATTTGGCGGATACATTTTGAAAAACACATTTTTTAAATTTGGTAACAAAGAAACCTTCTTTAATAGTTGTATAACAAGATAAATGTACCACTTCCGGAAGCTAATAGATCTCTGGGATTAAAGTCTTAAAGATAATTAATATAAACAAGATATATTTCCAAATTCCGGAATTTACTGGATAACCTTGACAAAAGACTTTCAGATTTTACTAGAATTCACCAAATCCAAATAAGATTAAATGATAAATTTCCTATAATTTGGCGGATACATTTTGAAAACCACATTTTTTAAATTTGGTAACAAAGAAACCTTCTTTAATAGTTGTATAACAAGATAAATGTACCACTTCCGGAAGCTAATAGATCCCTAGGAATAAAGTTATTAGAGGCCATAAAACAAAAAATATTTCTAAATTCCGGAATCTACTTGATAATCCAGAATGTAGTCCTTTAGATTTTGCAAGAACTCACCATAACCAAAGAAGATTTAATCATAAATTTAAAGAAACTTTCCTAGTCTTATAACAAAATTAGTGTTTCTCTTCTTGCACCTAATTGATCCCCAGGAAATCAAGAAATATCTATTGGCTAAACCAGAATGAAGACTTCCAGATTTTGCTAGACTTTCCTAAATCCAAAGATTATTTAATCATGAAATTCCTATAATTTTAAGAACTCATTTTGAAAACCACATTTTTTTTAACTTGATAACAAAGAAACATTCTTTGTTGTATAACGAAATTAATGTTCTCTTTCCTAAAGCCAATGTATTCCTAGGATTGAAGTCTTTAAAATAAAGAGAAGATATTTACCAATTCCGGAATCAAATGGATAATACAGAATATAGTCTTTTGGATCTTGCAAGAATTCTTCAAATCCAAAGATGATAAAATTCAAAAAATTTGTCGAATGCATTTTGAAAAGCAAATTTTTATAATTTGGTAACAAATAAGCGTCGTAGCATAAGATTGATGTTTCTCTTCCGGAAGCTAATGTATTCCAAGGTCAGAAGCTTTTAATATTTAGTAGGAATTGATCAAATTTGTAAAACTGTAAGAGCTACATTTCGTAAAATTTAAATTGCTAAAATTTAAGCTTAATTTCTGTTATATTCCCCTAACCCCGCCCACATTTTCTCCTTCCTCTTGAAAATAGGCAACATATTTTACCATTAATATTATATTATTTATTCTCATTTTTTTGCAATTACAAAAGTTTCAAATTCCAATAAAATTTCTGTTTTTATGCAAATATCGAGAGCAGAACACATCATCATCATCATCATATTAAATACAAGTCATAATTTAACGTTTATTTTCATAAATAATAAAAATGGCTAAAAGCAATAATTTTCAATCATTCCTAGGTAAATACGTAAAACACACACATATGTATCTATGTATTAACCACCACATGGAAAACAATGTAAATACATTCTCATATACAGGAAAAAAACTTTTTAACAAATTATCTCTTGTATACATGCAACAACATGTAGTACGAGTATGTACTATAACAAATATATGTATGCACATACACACCTATATCCCAGAATACCATTCTAGGAGCGAACCGAAAAAGGAGCCAGAAAAGAGTCCAACTAAAAAATATTTTTTTTCCATTTTTATATATTTTATTTAAATGAATTAAATTTTATTTTTTTTACTGTAAATACAATTTATTTAATTTTTTTCCATTTCTAATTTAGTTTATTTATAAATGAATTCCTTTTTTGTTCAAGTAAAAACAATTTAAAAAAATAAAAATAATAAATGTGAACTTTTAATTTTTTGTATTTAAAATTGCAATGACTCTTTTCTGACATGATGTAAGAGCTCTTTCTGAGCCCAAAAAACCCTCATAAAAGACTATTTTCTGACATTATCTAAGAGCTCTTTCTGACGGACCATTTAATGACTGTCTTTTCTGAAGATTTTCGGAGCAATAATGATTGTTTTTTGCACTCATAAAGAGCATGAACGCTCCGGAAAAGGTGTCAGAAAAGACTCATTTCGGACTCATATGGCTTGCTGGGATAATACCCAATGGCATAATAATAAAAAAAAAAAAAATGTTGCCACATGAGTGTGTGTGTGTGTGTGACGACAACGTTTTGTTGTTGTGCTACAAGTATGTATGTTTATCAAACAAACAAAACCTCTAAAGCAGTGGTCGGCTCCAGCAGAACTTAATACAATTTCTAATTGTGCACAATTTGTTTCCCTTTTTATAATTTTAAAGAGTTTTGTTCATATCGATGTTTTGTTTATGAATTACACATTCGCCCTCTGTTCTTTTTTAAAGCCGGCAACTGTTCTATACACATTATGCCTCATACTCTTGTCAAGTCTAGGAAAAAAATAGTTCAATAGTTTGTGTAACAATTTCGTTTTGTTGCTGTTGCTTTTGCTGCAACCAAAAGTAGCAGCACGAATAAAAATAATAATAAAATAACACAACAACAATAATAATAATAATACTAACATCAGGACAATAGAACTACTACAAAAAAATAATACCTCCTTTTGAAAACTGTAACAAAAGAAATTTTCAGCTGGTAACGACCTAGACAGGTATTACAGTTAAATGTTCAAAGGACAGGCAGATTTAAACTGACACTAAACGCTTCATTGAAAGGTATTTATAAAGTATTTTATAAGCATTTGAAGGTGATAAGTTTCATTTGAAAGTCCTTCTTTGGCATTTTAGAAACGTCACTGTTCTTGAGTTTTTAATCTAATTTTAATATAGTCAAACAAAAATTCTATTGGTTCTATATAAACATCTGTCTTTAACTTTTTTAAATTACAGCACTAATTAAAAGTAATACAAATGTGTTAAATCGCATAATCGGGGCTGCCAATTGCTCAAAAACTTTCTTGAAATCGTGCTATAAATTCATTGTGTCAGTGCTGGTTTCTCAGTGATTCATGCATATCATCAATACCAGTTAAAAATTTACTAGTTAACATCTTTCGATAGTGTAATACATTCACCCTGACCGCATTTACAGCCGATATTTCAAAAACAACCGACCAAATTTTTCTTTTTTTTTTCAAAATTAATTAATCTTTAATATTATTCATGTGAAATTAATTTAGTTTTCTTAAATCTGATCCTACAAAGTCTTTGGCTTGTCTGCAGGATATAACACAACGCTTCCAGAACACATAGCGATAAATTCAACAAGTGAATGCTGTAGGATTTTCAAATTTACCGAAAATATCACGAATTTTATTTAATGTAGCTCCTACTAAATCTTAAAGACTTCATTCCTAGGGATGCATTAGCTTTAGGAAGCGTAACGTTAATCTTGTTGTACAACTTCAAAAGAAGTTTAATTTGTTATGAAACTAAAAAAAAATTGGTTTTCAAAATTAATTCCAACAAATTATAGGACTTTAATGATTAGATCTTCCTTGGATTTGATAAATTCTTGCAAAATCTGAAAGACTACATTCTAGGTTATATTCCGGAATTGGGAAATATCTCTTGTTTTATGGCATTTTACGACATCCATTAGATTCAGGAAGCTGAACATTAATCTTGTTCTATGGCTATTAAAGAAGCTTTCATTGTTACCAAATTAAAATTTTAGCTTTCAACATGAGTTTAACAAATTAGAGGAAATGTATGATTGAATCTGCTTGTTTGGCTTAGATGAATTCTTAAAAACTCTGGGTTAACCAATAGATACCGGAATTGAAAGATATATTTTGTTTATCTTAAAGACTTTAATTCTAAAGTTTCATTAGCTTCAGATAGGCAATCATAAAACTTGTTCTCTGATTATTAAAGAAGGTTTCTTTCTTACCAAAGTAAAAAAGTTTATTTTGAAAATAAATTCGCCCAAATCAGAGTAAATTTGTGATTAAGTCTTCTTTGGATTTGGTGAATTCTTGCAAAATTTGAAAGACTTCGTTTTGTGTTATCCCGTAGATTCTGGAATTGGGAAATATCTCTTGTTAATTTAAAATATCTTAAAGACTTTAATCATATGCATCCAGAAAGGTGAACATTTATCGTGTTAGACAACTATTAAAGAAGTTTCTTTATTATCAATTAAAAAACTGTAGTCTTCAAAATTAATTCAACAAATTGTAGAAAATTTTAGATTAAATTTTCTTTGGTTTTGGTGAATTTTTGCAAAATCTTAGTGACAACATTTTGGGTTATCCAGTAGATTCCAGAATTGGGAAATATCATTAGCTTATCTTAAATTTCTTCAAGACTTCTATCCTTGAAGAGAAGGTTTCTTTGTTGCGATATTAAAAAATGTGGCTTTCAAAATGAATTCTACCAAATTATAGGAAATTCATGATGAAATCTTCTTTGGATTTGGTGAATTCTAGCAAAATCTGAAAGACTACATTCTAGGTTATTCAATAAATTCCGGAATTGAGAAATATCTATCTCTTAAATCCTAGGGATCCATTAGATTCAGGAAGGTTTACATTAATCTTTCTATACGACGATTGATGAAGATTTATTTGTTACAAAATTAAAAAATTATATGATTATTATTCAAAACCTGTATTATCCCTGAAGAAGCTATCCATTGTGATAGCGAAATATTGGAAATAAATATATATAAATAAATTAAATATTTTTATATAAAATTCAAGTGACCTTATTGCTTGTAAAAAGAAACTATTAAATATTAAAACAGGTCAAATAAACGAACTAAATATGAAAAAATTAAGTTTTTTTAAATGAATTCTCCAAATTATAAGAAATTTTCGATTAATACTTTTTTGAATTTGAAGAATTCTTGCAATATCTAAAAGTCTACATTTTAGATTATCCAGTAGATTCCGGAATTTGGAAATATCAATTACTTATCATTAATATCTTGAAGATAGAAGTCTAGGGATCTATTTAAGGTTTACATTAAAATTGTTATACGACTATTAAGGAAGGTTTATTTGTAACTAAATAAAAAATGTGGTTTAGAAATTTAATATTAATTATATCTTCTTTATATTTGTTGAATTCTAGCTAAATCTGAAAGACTTTATTTTGGGGTTTCCACTAGATTCCGAAATAGATGAATATCTCTTGTATTATGGCTTTTTAAGGACATCATTCATAGAGATTCAGGAAGTTCAAAATTTCAAATTGTTATATAAAAATTGAAAAATTTGGATTTCAAAATTAAAGGAAATTTATGATTAAATCTTCTTTAGATTTATTGAATTCTAGCAAAATCTGAAAGACTACATTGTAGGTTATCAAGTAGATTCCGGAATTGGGAAATATCTCTTGCTTATCTTAAAGACATTAATTGTATGAAGCCATTAGCAACGACAAAAAAAAAAGGTTTTTTCGTTAACAAATTAAAAAAATTTGATTTCCAAAATGAATTTCATAAACTGTAGTAAATTTATGATTAAATATTCTATGGATTTGTTAAATTCTAGCAAAATCTGAAAAAATTTATCCACTAGATTCCGGAATTGGAATTTGTGCCTCTTAATGACACAATTTATTCCTGGTGAATTTTTGAGTGAAATTTCATTCATTGTAACAATGGTCAAAGCTTTTACTACAGCTGATATGTCTACAAGTAAAATGTCAAAACTTGCAGGTGTGAACCTATTGGAAAACAAAAATCTGGTTGGAAAACTCTTTAGATCTTTATAACAATCAGTCGTATTAAATCTTTTTTCCCTAAAGTGTTTTTCTAATTTCAATTTCCTTAAAACCACAAATCTTTTACTAAATTTAATATACTTTAATTGCATTTTCAAAATGTAGGGTATAAGGATAAATAAAAAGTGCATTTCCTAGGTTCATTCACCATATAAAAGGCTCAAATAAAAACAAGCAAAAAAAAAAACTCCTTCAATAAAGCAAAAAAAGAAACAAAAACAACAACAACAACAATATAAATTATGTAGAAAGAGAACCTTAAAAAAGAGAGAGTTGCATGGTGCATTGTTTAAAAAGTGGAGACTTTTGCTCTCTAACCGGTATTTATATAACAACTGGCAGGAAAAAGCTTTTGCAAAGTTTTGCTCCTATTTCAAGAGTTTTGTTTTGTTGTAGTTGTAGGTGCCATAATACATTTCCCAGGCCAAAAACAATACAACAACAACAACAAGATATTTTTATAATATTCCTTTTGTTGTTGTTGTTGTGGTAGTTCTACAAACGGCTCAACATTTACTATGTTAAGACGTTTTTATATGATAGAACAAATTTTGCATTCAGTACGAGTCAAGCGGTCTTCAAAGTATCCAGCAAAGAACGCGGTTCTTTTTTAAGCGCGTTTTTATTAAATTCTACTCATATAATTTATAATTTGCGTCGCTATATAATTTCTCCTTGTTTCGTAGATTAAAACAATTTAATAAATCAACAATTTAATAAATACCAAAAAAAAAAAAAAAGAAACGGTGGTAAATTGGTTAGACGTGGCACTTAACAAACGATTTCTAGCCTTTTAAAGTTTAAAGGATTGTAGTTTTCTATAACTGGTGTTATTAAACTCACACAAAACAAAAAGAAAATTATTTAGAAAAAAAAAAAACGCAACGCAACGTAACGAAAATCGGTTATTTTGAACTAATTAACATAAACTAAAAGAACAAAAAAAATCTTAAGTTTTTCATAAAAAAACAGGTTTAATAGATTTGTGTGTAGTATAGTTTTCAACATACATACATTTTTCTTTCAGTGTATACAAACATAATTTTTGGGTTTTACTCTTTATCTCTCTGTCTTAAAAAACCAGCCAGAAATCAGTGTTTTCAATTGTCTGAAACCAAGAAATTTCCTAGTAAAATTCATTTAAACTTGCGGTAAGTAGTACCCCAAAAACATTGCCCAGATTCTAAACCAAACATTTTTCCAGAATTTCCTAGCAGAAACACGTCAAGGAAACTGCAATTTAATTGTCTTGCAAATCTTCCCCAAAAATATAACCAGTGCAATTTGACCTAGTTTTTGTGTATTTGGTTGTTTTATTCTTGTTAAGTTGCGTTCCGTTTTTGTTTGATTTTTGCGCACCTGGTATACTGACAAAATACCACGCCCAAAAATTTCTACATGGATTCGGGTTTTTCCTTTAATGTGTCGTTTTATGGTTTACACTAAAATAAGTTGGGGTTTTATTGAACTTAACATGCGTTAGTTAGACAGACTTTAATTTAGTTTTTTGACTGGAATTATTATAACTGCCGGTTCCTTGTTTTCAAACATCACATGATTTGTTAGGCGAAAAAAAGAATAGAATGCAAAAAGCTTTTGAATAATTGGTTTGTCCAAGTTTTATTTTAACTCTAATATGATTGCTATTGAAGGAAACCAGCTAATTAAAAACAGTATAAAATCTTTTGCTGCTTTAAATTATTAACTACACAAATTTAGTAAAAAACTCAAAAAATAGCTTTAAAATATTATTATTAATAAGAAAGCTTTTTTAACTTTTTATTATTTGTAACAAATTTAAAGGAAAGTTACAGCAAAAAACTAAAATTATCAATAACTTAAGAAACAAAAACTCTTAAAAATTTTGAAAAAAAATAACTCCATATAAAAGCTTTTACTTTATTACTCCGCATAAAGCTTTTTTCGTCAATGTAAAGTTCAGTTAGGTGTGAGATAAATATAGAGACCTTTTAATTTTATATACATATATCAATAAATAGCTTTTTTTAAATTGCAGTAATATATGAAAGTTTTAAAGAATTTTAACATAAATTAAAGCTTTTTTTAATTTAAAATATTAAAAATTAATAAATTTTTAATATAAATGAAAAGTTAACAACAAATTTAACAAAAATTCTTAAACAAGAGTTAAAATTTAGTTTCCAAAATAAAAACTTTTCTTTGAAATTGTTTGAAATAAAGCTTTTTTACAATATATAAAGTTAAATTAGATGCAGAGAATATTAAAAACAGTTTATTTCTTAGTTATTTATAGAAAACTTTTTTTTCAAATTGCAGTTATGACTGAAAGTTTTAAAGCATTTATAAATATATTAAAAGGCTTTTTTTCATTTTGAAATATTTAAAATCAATAAATGTTTAATATAAATAAAAAAGAACAAAAAATCATTAAAAAGAGCTAAAATTTAATTTCCTTTTTTTAATATTTTCCAAATAAAGTACCCTAATTAAATGTAAGATTAAAAACAGATATTTATAGAAAGCTTTTTTAAAATTTAAAATATTTTTTTTTATTTTGAAATATTAAAATAAATATTTAATATAAACGAAAAGTTAACGAAAATTAAAAAAGAAAATAAATTAAAAAAAAAAACTAAAAATGAGTTTTTAAATTGTTTCAAATAAAGCTTTTTTAGAATATGAAATAATAAATATAAAACTTATAATAAATAATAAAGTTAAATCAGATGAAAGACAATATTAAAAACTTAGTTCATAGATATTAATAGAAAGCTTTTTGAAAATTGCAGTTATTACAAAAAGCTTTAAAGCATTTATAAATATGTTAAAGCTTTTTTTGTTTTGAAACATTATAAATCAATAAATGTTTAATATAAATAAAAAATATAAATAAATTCAAAGAAATTCAAAAAAATATAAATAAATTACAAAAAAAAGCTTGATGCAAATAAAACTGTTTTCAGTATATATAAAATTAGATGAGAGACAATATTAAAAACAGTTTATTCCATAGATATTTAGAGAAAACTCTATTAAAATTGTTGTTTTGACTAAAGCTTTTAAATTTTGTTTTAAATAAATAATTGTTCAAATAAAGCATGTCACACCTAGTGAGACAATATTTAAAACTGTTTATTACATTGATATTTATAGAAAGCTTTTTTTAAATTGTAAAAATTTCAAAAAGGTTTAAATCATTTTAAGCTAAACTAAGTGTTTTTAGGTTTTGAAATATGTTTGAAGGAAAATTCATTAAAAAGTGTTTAAATTTCTAATTGAAATAAAGGCTATTTCAAACTTTATGGAAATAAATCTTTTTTAGAGTAATTGTCGTTAAGTTAGCTGGGGGATAATTATAAAAGCTGTTTATGTCATAACTATTTATACAAATAAATTTCCCTATGAAAGAATGAGAAAAAAATAAAAACTTTTATAGTATTTTCCTTATAAAAACAGAGAAATTTTTAAAACTAATTATGACACATGTCGTGTATAAATATTATTTATATACTAAATGAGAATTTTTGTTCCTCTTACGAGTAAAAATTTGTTATATAAAATTCTTTTATTCGAAGTTGCCTTCTTCAAATTAAATTTTTATATTTAACTAGAAGGCAACTTCGAATAAAAGAATTTTATATAACAAATTTTTACTCGTAAGAGGAACAAAAATTCTCATTTAGTATATTAGAAAAGTTAAATATAAAAATTTCAAAATAAACAGTATTAGACACAAAGAATGCTGATGACGGCTTTAGCAGGCCAGAAAACGTTACATTTTGCTAGTGTCTCTTTGTATATTTCTGTATGATTTTACATTTATGCTTTCTAACGGAAAGCTAATGTAGAACATATAATGAAGTATACAAAAATAAATTTCAAATTAAATTTTTATATTTAACTAGAAGGCAACTTCGAATAAAAGAATTTTATATTATTTATATATTTTAAATAATTTTATTCAAATATTAGATTCCTTTTAAGATTTGGAAAGATATATCCTTTTTCTTGTATATAATTTTTTTTAAACATTTCAAGTTTTCAAAGCTTTTGTTACGATAAGACATGTTTTGTCAAAAATTCTATAAAGAATTTTAAATCTATATATTTTTAAAAAGGAATTGGATAATTTAATAATAACTATGTCCAAATGTTGTTTACATATACATATATCCTATTAATTTCTTTAATGTAACTGCATTCCTTGCGAAGCCAGCCATATATCCTTTTTTATTAAATTTCATATATGTTTGAAATAATCATGTTTTTGTAATATATATTATAAGTTGGTTTATATTAATTTAAAAAATTAAAGGAAATTCGAATAATTGAGTTAAAAACTATATTAAAAAAACTGGGATTTAAAAAAGTAATTATAACACAAGTTGTGTTTAAATGTCACCTAATCAGCCTGCCAATGTCATTATTATAAGTGCTTTACTTTCGAAGACAGCCATATATCCTATTTTAGCAAGTTTAGTAAATTTCCAAAAAAAAATTTTTTTTTGTTACACATATTTAAAATCGAGTTGTATTGGTTTAAAAATAATGGAAAATATAAATATTTGTGTTAAAATATTTAATTTTTTTTTATAAAAAATAAAGACTTTTTCAAAAATAATTTCAAGAAAAGTCGTAATTAAATGTGCTTTGTATGTCTACTAAATTTCAAAGCTATAGCTGAAGCTGTTTAAAAGCTGGCCATATATCCTTTTTTTAAGAATTTTGTAATTACTAACAAAAATCAATAATTTCTGAACTTTTTATATGAATTTTAACAAATTTTATTTAAACTTTCCTTTTATTTCATTCCAGTGTTTTTTCAAATTCTCTGTAGCAGACGATTACGTTCTCAAATACATTTATTTTCCAATAACAAAAAAAAGGGGAAAAGAACGAATTTAATAAAAACCAAACCAAACAACAAAAAACTTGAAAACAACAAAACTATTAAACTCAAACTAGCAAATATACAGTATTGAACAAAAGTAAAACACTATTTAAATCCAGAAAATCGAGTAAATTTAAAGAAAAAAAAAACAACCCTAAATAAAATATTAAAAAAAGTTGTGGTCTGATTAATTAAAGAGTGAATATTTTTTAAGAAATAAAATATAAAAATAGAAAAGATAAGCAATTTTTCATAAATGGTGTGCATACATTTTATATAAATAGAAAATAAAATTTTAGTGTTTAAAAAAACCAACTACTTTTTATAAAAAAAAATAACAAACAAAATATATAAGTGTTTTATACCTAAATATACAAAAGAAAACCCCCTATAAAACTAAGGCGAAACATTAAGGATATTGAGGAAATGTAAAGGGAGACTTTAAAACAGAAGATAGACACCAAATATTAAATTAAAAGGACTTCCAACGATTTTAGCACAAGACGACGAAAATTTATATTATTAAATAAAAATCTTTTTTTTAAAGATTCTAATAAATATAAATTCAAATAAAATAGCAAAAGAACTTTCAACGGTTAACACAAAAAAGGCCAAATTTATAAACCTAACAAATAAGTTTAACTACAAAAAAACAAGATACTTAAGCACTGCAATACAACAAAAAAAAAGGGTTTGTGACTTTTATAATAATAATAATAAATTAAAAAAAAAAACCGTCAAACACACATTTTATATAAAAAAGTTACCAACATTTCTAGCAAAGAAATAAAAAAATATCGTCTTAAAAATAAAGTGTTTTTTTTTTTAAGTAAAAAATATATCAACTGGAGATCTTTTTTAAAAAAGGTAGGAAAAAATAAAACCTTTTAATAATTTTCTTATAAAAAATCTGTATTTTAAATTCCTTTTTTTTAAATTTAAAAAACACATGGAAATTTGTTTTATGAAACATTTTTGGAAATTTATTTTTTAAAATTTTCTTATTTTCTTTCAATAATTTTTGAAAATAAGTTCGCCACAATTTGCAGTTCTATGTCCTAAATACTTATAACAACTTTCAAGTCTCTAACTGTTATAGTTTAAAAGCCAGCCATATATCCTTTTTTGTTAACATTATCAAAGTTTATTAAAAATTAACAATTTATCAAGGAATTAAATTCTTTTTTTTTTATATTTAAAAAACACATGGAAATTTGTTTTTTGAAACATTTTTGGAAATTTATTTTTTCAAATTTTCTTATTTTCTTTCAATAATTTTTTAAAATAAGTTCTCCACAATTTGCAGTTTTATGTCCCAAATACATACATATATAAAATTTCAAGTTTCTACCTGCTGTAGTTTAAATATTGCAAAATTAGTCTAATAAAGGATTAAGCTTATAGGCAAAATGTTAATTCACATTGTTGCTCATTTTTTTAAATTTATTTTTCACATTTTTCATATTTCTAATTAAAAACTGTTCATTACAATATATGTATGTATATGTAGTTTAAAAGTCAGCCATATATCCTTGTTTGTTAATATATTAAAATCAAATAAAAATTCACCGTTTCTTCAGGAAAGTAATATATCTTTCGTTAACAATATAATTTAGATTTATAAAATTTGTTTGAAACATTATTTTTAATTTTTTTTATTTGTCATTAAAGAATATTTAAAATAAGTTTAGCACAACTTGCAGTTTTAAATTTTCTTTAAATACACTAAGTTTGATTTCCCTATCTACTGGCGTTTACAAGACCGCCATATATCCTTTTTATGAAATTTTCTTAAAATTGGAAAATTTCCATAGATAATCGTTATTAACTGCTAGAAATTTAAGAATTTTGTTAAATTTATTATAAAAGTTTCAAGTTATATTATATACACAACATCATAAATTATTATTTTGTTTGTCATAGTTTACTCTTTGGCCATTAGCCAAATATAACATTGTTTGCTAAAAGTTCAAAGGACAATAAATATGCTAGAAACATTCTACTTGTTTCTATCTCTTAAGGGAGCTTCTTTTTTGTGCCGAATTGATGTTTTTAGCCAGCGCCATACATTTGTTTTGTGTTGCTTTATTTTTCACGCCATAATCAAATTAACATCATAATTTTTATGTAAAAACCCGTCAGCAAAGAAAACTTTGTTAATTTACTTAAAGCAAAAAGAAAGAATGAAGAATAATTTATTTTTAAAACAACTTTGTTTTCCAAAAAAACCTTTGGTTTATAAAATGTTAATGTTTATTTATAGAAAAAGAGACTTAAGCTTTTGTATTTGAACTTTGGCAGACAGATGCTTGATTAATTGTTTGTAAAATTTTGAAAAAAGAAATTAAAAAGTTAGTGATTAAATTAAATTAAAGGTGAGAATTTCTTATTTCTTTTTATGTATAATTCTTTCTTAGCTATTTGAAATTGTTTATAATCTTCTGCAATTTAAGATGTGTTTGAAAAAGGACATTTTAATAATCCCTAAAATTATGCAATATTTAAGACCAAAAACAACAAATAAATAATAATGATTGCCTTATGAAAGCAGAACTCAAATTACTTAATATAAATTGCACATACATATATGTACTAGCAATTGTAAAACAAACAAAAAACACATAAATTTATGCACGTTTATAAAATATATTCAAAAATAAAGTTACTTTAAAGACAGAAATGTAAAGTAATAATTTCACAAGTAAATAAAGAACCCGAAATATAAAACTAACTATGAAATTAAGATTCAGAAAACGACATTTTTATAGCTTTAAAAATCAAAGACTCGAAAAAGTAGTTAAAAATATTTTTCAATACAAAACTTCTTATAATTATTGAAATAAAAAAATAATAAATTAATAAAAATAAGTACACTACAATTTGTGTATTAGCAGCCCCTAAAGCATACGCAATTTCGTTGACTTAACTGCTGTAGTTTAAAAGTCTGCCATATATCCTTTTTTACAACTTTTTTATAAAATTAATAAAAAAATTATTTTATTTCAGTTTTTATTTAAAATCTTAAATTAACACATATTTAAGAAATGTTTTCCACAATTATTTTTTTAAGTTTCAATAGATGCAAAAAAATCCAATTCTTTCTGAGTTCACAATTTGTGACTGAAAGTCTTTTATACAACCACCAATTTTTATTTGTATAACTCTTATAGTTTAGCTGTCCGCCATATATCCTTTTTTGACAATATTATAACATTTTAATAAAAATCTATTATTTAGCTACACAAAGTATTTATTAATTGTGCCAAAGATTTATGAACCATTTTTAGTTCTTAATAACTAACTTTAAAAATTGGACAACCACAATTCGTACAATTTACAAATATGTACACAAAATTTAGGTTGCTAACTATTTTAGTTTGGCATCCAGCCATATATCCCTTTTCAGCAATATTATTAAATTTAACTAAAAAGCAACTATTTAACAATGTAATTACTTATGTATATACTTCAACTAAAAGTATTTTGATGTTTTTACCATTATTTCAAAATTGCTATTTCACAATTTCCTGGTTATTTATTAAATAAGTTCAAAGATAAGTTTATCACAATTTGCAGTTTAATGTTCTTTACAAATACAGCCAGTCTCAGATTTCTAACTTTTGTAGTTTTGTAGTTTAGAATATATCCTTTTTTTGCAATATTATAAAATTTACACAAGAAATAAATTTTTGGCAATATAATTACTTAATATCTTCAAATAAAAACCTTTTAATATTTTCATTATTCTTTAAAAATTAATTTTTAATTTTTTTTTATTTCTTATTAAATAATTTAAAAAATAAGTTGTTCATAATTCGCAGTTTTATTTCCTTTATAAATATCCCTATGTTTAAGATGTCTATATGTTGTCGTTTAGAAGCCTATACATCCTTTTTTGTAATATTATAAATTTTCATCAATAAGCAACTATTCAGCAGTGGAATTAATTAATTTATTGTGCAAAAGGTTTTTAATTATTTTTAATATTTTTTTCGAAATTAATTTTTAACTTTTTTTTTAATTATTTATTAAATAATTCTAAAAATAAATTGACTACAGCTTGCAATTTTGTGTGCTTTAAAAATAAACCAAGTTTCAGGTTTCTAACTTTTCTAGTTTAGAAGCTATATATATATCCTTTTTTGGTAATATTATTAAATTTCAATAAAAAAATTTTTATTTTACACTGTAATGGATTAATTTTTGGAAACAAATTAATACTATTGTTTTAGACGTACTTTTAAATTTATTTAAAGCATTTTTCTTAGTTCTCGTTAAATAATTTAAAAAATAAGTTGATCACAAGTCGCAATTTAATGTGTTCTATAAATACTCCAAGTTTAGTATTTTTATCTTTAATAGTAAAGAAGTCTGCCATATATCCTTTTTTTTGGTAATATTATGAGATTTCAATAAAAACTAAAACTTTTACTTTGCAAATAATTAAGACTGAGGAAGAATATAATTTTAGGTTTTATTCTTAATTTTAAATATTTGTTTTCTTAAATTTCTTTTTTCTTAATAAATATTTTTGAAAATAATTGCAACACAATTCGTAGTTTTATAACCATTACACATACACCAACTTTTAGGTATCTAACTGTTGTATTTTTCTTGTCAGCCATATATCCTTTTTTAGTGATTTTTTAAATGGTTTTTAAAAATGTGCAAAAATTTAATATTATAAACGATTTTAAGAGAAACGAAAGACAATTTTAAAAATATATGTTTTAATTCAAAGAATTTAAACCTGTTTGCATGTTTCAATGCCTTAAAACTACTGCTTTTTGCAGAGTGTACTCGTATAACAACAAACATCAGCAGTTTTAAATCGTCTAACTAAAACCGATTGAACGAGCTCTTCCATAGACATAACTAGACAAACAAACTGTGGGTGTATAAGAAAAACACACACTTTAATATGTAGTAATAAAAGGTAAAATACAGAATTGTTAGAGCAGAAAAAAGCTGATTTAGAATTTGTAATTTTTTTTGTTGCGAAAAACACAAACACACATACAACAACATATTTTTTTAAACAACGTATGAATACAAATACATACCATAAATTGCCATGAGTTTTTCACCCAATCCATATGTAGGTAGTTGTTGTTGAACAGGACGTAGAGTTTAAAAATGGATGGGTTTACTGTTATTATTTTTGGTCCCCAACATGCTAGCTAGCTTTTCAATATGAATGTGTGGGTGCAACATATGTATGTGTGAAAGTTAGGGGGTTTTTCATTTAATATAGAATGGTCAAAAGTTCAAAGTTAAACTGCAAGAGGGTGTTTGAAATATAACTTTTTTCATTATTATACACACATATGCAATTGCATACATACTAAAATATTCATCTGCATGCACATGCATGCATTCATATGTAAAAGAAATTATATACTGTAATATTTCTTCTCACCCTTTTCTTTCTACCAACAAATAAAAAAAAATTGATATGCAAGTTTATACAAAAAATAAAAGAATTTCTTTTTTATGCAAATCCTTGCTATACAACCTATAACTACCAATATTATTATATTGCATACAAAAATAAAAATGTGAGGAAACCGAACAGAAAGAGATGGTTGCACAAAAGAATTGTATGAAACATTGTAAATCAAAGTTAAAAATAGAATTAAAAAAAAATAAATAAATTGTTGAAAATTTTTCTTAATTTTTGTTTGAAATTTTAGAAATTTTAGTCTTAAGTCCTTTATATATATACCAAATTTTGAGTTTCTAGCCTTTGAAATTTGGAAAACAGCCAGATATCGTTTTTCTGGTAATATTACAAAAATTCAATAAAAATAAATTATTCTGTTTAAAAAACAATTATATATAAGAAAAAATTATTTAAAAAATTTGAACCATATTTTAAAAAATATTTTTCCTTTTCAAATTAGTTTAAAAATTAATGCATCACAATTCGTAGTTTTAAGTATTTTTGATACTAATCAAGTTTTAAGTTTCGAGCTTTTGTAGTTTAGAAGCCCGCTATATATCCTATATTACAAAATTCCAATAAAAGTCATTTATTTTGCTAAAAAATAAAAAGATTCCAAAAATAAGTTTTAAAAATGTTAACAATTTTTTGAAAATTATTTTTGTAAATTTCGTTATTTCCTTTCCAAAATGTTTAAAACTTATTTTACCACAATACGCTTTTTAGTGCTTTATAAATACAATAAGTTCTAAGTTTCTAGCTTTTGTGGTTTCATAATATTTTAAAAATTCGATAAAAATAAATTACCTGGCTTAAAAAGGAAATTATCTCGAAGAAAAAATAGTTTTAAAAATGATAATCTTTTTTTCAATTATTTTTGTAAATTTTCTTATTTTCTTTCACAAATGTTTAAAACTTAATTTACCACAATTCGCAGTTTTAAATCCTTTTTATACTAACCAAGTTTTAAGTTTATAGCTTTTGTAGTTTAGAAGCCCTCCATATATCCTTTTTTGTTAATATTACAGAAGTTCAATAAAAAGCAACTATTATACTTAAAAAAAATGGTCTTTAGGAAAAAAAGTTTTTAAAATGTTAACAATGTGTTTGAAAATTCTTTTTGTAAATTTTCTTACTTCCTTGCCAAAATTTTTAAAAATTAATTTACCCCAATTCGTAGTTTTAAGGCCTTTATAAATAGCCCAAGTTCTAAACTACTATGTTTTGTGGTTTAAAAGCCAGCCATATATCCTTTTTTCTTAATATTAGCAAATATCCATAGAAGACAATTATTTAGATTAGAAGGTAATAAAGCTTTCAACGATTTTTCTTTTTTTCATTTTAAAAATTTCAAAACTTTATTTATGAAAATTTTAAGTTTTAAGTCCTTTATAGATAACCCAAGTCTGAAAATACTAGTTAGTGTAGTTCCTTTTTTTAATATTAAAAAAGTTTTTTTAAACATTTTGTTTTCGGTAGCCTCAAGTCTTTTATTCACCCTGTATTTATAAGAAAAGGCTTTTTAACATCTTCCCCACCATTTGTAGTTAAATTTGTCAAAATATAATGAACCTTTTTACATTAACAATTAGAAGTTAAAGGAAAAGTCTTTTTAAAAAGAAGTTAACATAATTCTTTTAAAGAACGTAATGAACAATTAATGATTTTTTTAAAAAAAGTTCTCCAAATGAAACCTTTCTTCTCTGTCTCTAATAAAGGAAATACAAACCAAACGAAAATTGAAAAATACTTTTTTTCTTTTTCATTGTTATAAAAGTTAATAGAATAATATTATTTTTTCTTATTGTGAATGTTGTTGTTGCTTTTGCTTTAACAATGCAATTAAAAAAGTTTTATTGTAGCAGCGCAAGAAAACAACAAAAAAGAGTTTCAATGAAAACTTTTCAACTTGGGTGTTATTGTTTTTGCTGGTATAGAAAATACCAAAAAATGTATGTATGTATTTGTATGTATGTATGTATTTGTATGTATTTGTATGTATGTATGTATTTGTTTCAAATTTTTTTTAGGAATTTAAGGAAATATAAATTCATTGAAGTTCAAAATTAGGTACATTTTAGAAAACCCCCTAATTCTTGCTAAAATTTAACGATTTTTGTTGGAAAGGTGTTGCCTTTATGATGGTAGAAAAATTGTGCGAATTTTGAGTTTGAAGAAAATTTTTCAAATATTAAAAATTTTACGATATTTGGAAAGAGTTTTTTCTATTCAAAAAAGTTTGAATTTTTTTGGAATTTAAAAAAAATACATAAATGTATTTGAATATTTGGTTAGCTTTAATATATTAT
The DNA here is from genome assembly GCA_950370525.1 of Bellardia bayeri. Taxonomy (NCBI): domain Eukaryota; kingdom Metazoa; phylum Arthropoda; class Insecta; order Diptera; family Calliphoridae; genus Bellardia; species Bellardia bayeri. Next base: position 7,049,361 of record OX493266.1, on the reverse strand, counting down.
GAACAAATATTGATCGATTTTTAAATTTAGAGTATTTTTTTAATAAATGAATTTTTACAAATTATCTTGTTTCTTTGAAAAAATTTTTAAAAATTAATTTACCACAATTCGCAGTTTTAAGGCCTTGATAAATAGCCCAAGTTCTAAGTTTCTACCTTCTGAAGTTTAGAAGCCCGCCTATATCCTTGTTTATTAATATTATAAAAGTTCTATAAAAATCAAAAATATTGCTTAAAAAGAAAAAGATTTTTAAGAAAAAATAAATTTTAAAAATTTTAACCATTTTTTAAAAATTAGTTTTGTAAATTTTCTTATTTACTTTGCAAAAATTTTAAAAATTAATTTACCACAATTCGCAGTTTTAAGGCCTTTATAATTAGCTCAAGTTATAAGCTTCTATCTTTTGTAGTTTAGAAGCCCGCCTTATATCCTTTTTTCTTAATGTTATCAAATATCCACAAAAATAAGTTTTTTAGCCTTATAGGGTAATAAGGCTTTGAAAATAATAAATTATGGAAATTTATTTTGTTTTTTTGAAAAATATTTTATCGATTTTTCTTATTTCTTTTTTAAAAACTTCCAAAAAAAAATTATGCTTTAAAAATTTCATGATATTTATTTGGAATTTTTGTTTTATTTAAAAAAGTTTGAAATTTCTTGGAATTTAAAAAAATATATAGAAATAGATTTAAATCATTTTGACATATTTGGTTGGCTTTAATATATAATAAAAAAAAAATGTTGTGCAATTTTTAAGTTTACAATACAATGCATTTTTTAAACTTAAAACATGTTCTAACTAAAAAGAGTACAAGCAAAAGTGAGGGACAGGGGAAAACAAATTCATTTATATTGAAGTACACACTTGTGTATTGTTACTTAAGCAAAAAATAAACAATAAAACAACAGAAAATAAACATTAACAAAAAATAAGGCAAGATAGGTCTCTACCAGAACTTAAAGTTTCTATGCTAGTGTAAATCAACAACCACAAGGATGCTTTAGACCGGGTAAGAGTATATATAGATGGCTTGTGGGTGGGCATTTGTAAATGTGTATAGGGATTTATTGACAGTGTATGTGTTGTTAAATAAATATTTGCTACATGTGTAGTAGTAGCTCTAAGGGAAGCAGCAAGCCCTGTTAAATGAGACCTTATACACTGCATTTAATGTTGACATAAAAAAAACCTCCCATATGTTGGCTTTATAATTTATGATGTAATTAATAAATTAAGTAAATATTATTAATTATAAAATATTTGCAAATATTGGCAACAAGAAGCGAAAATAAAAAAGGAATTTTTACATTATTCTTTGAATTTATTTATTTAGCTACATTTTCACCCTGTTATTTTATGATAATCATTGTCTTCCGGTTTCCTGCTTTTAGCAGAAAAAAATAATGTTTCAGAATGATAAAAGCATTTTTTTCCAACAAATATAAATTTGTAATGAAGTGAAATGATGAGAAAAAAATTAACAATTTTAATGAAAGCAGCTTAAAAAGAATGACCGGAAATAAAAGCAAATGTTCAGCCAAAAAGAAAATAATGATGAAAAAACATAAATGTATTTAAAAAGATTTAGTTGTAAATAAGAAAATACAGTTTTTTTCTGTGGAAAAATATATATTATTGAAAATTTTCTTAATTTTCATGAAGTCATCATAAAATAAGTTTACAATAACACGCAGTTTTAAGTCCTTTGTAAATACAGCAAATTATAAGTTTCTCGCTTTTGTAGTTTAGACGCCCGCCATATATGCTTTTTCGCCAATTTTACAAAAATTCAATAAAAAGCTATTATTCAGTTTAATAAGGAAACGATCTTCCAAAAAAATTAAGTTTAGAAATTTAAACCATTTTCTGAAATATTTTTTGTAAATTTTCTTATTTCTTTTAAAAAAATTTTAAAATTAATTGCAGCACAATTCGCAGTTTTAAGTACTTTACAAGCCAGTCATATATCCTTTTTTGTTAATATTAGAAAAATGCAATAAAAATTTATTTCTTAGAAAGACAATTAATTGTCTGTGAGGAAAAATTAATTTCAAAAATTTAAACCTATTTTTGAAAATTATATTTGTAAATTTTCTTATTTCCTTTTAGAAAATTTAAAAAACTAATTTCGCACAATTCGCAGTTTGAAGTTCTTTATAAATATCCCCAGTTCTAAGTTTCTAGCTTTTGTAGTTTAAAAGGCCGCCATATATCATTTTTTGCTAATGTTATATAATTCTTATTGCTTAATAAGTAAATTATCTTTTAGAATAAATAATTTTTGTTTAATTATTTCCGTTTTTCTAAATATTTTAATTAGTTTTCAAAAAAGTACTAAAATTGTTCATATTTTTTTTTTTGAACAAAATAAATATATTTGCTTTACTTAAATCAAACATTTTAAGGAAATATTTTAAAATTTTTCTACTTTAAAGCTGCTTTAGACGTTTTAATTTCATTTGAAACTTTTTTTTGAGTTCTCGAACAGAGACGTTGACAAAACTCTTCAATTTGTCACCAAAACTCTTTTATGCAGAAAGACAATGCATAAAATATAAAAAAAAAATAAATAATAAAAAATAGAGGTACAAAATTAAAACACAACATGGTCCGTTGTTATGTAAAAAATACTAACCAGGCATCACGATGAGGTAGTTAAGTAATCATATTGTATCAGGTGAAGCACACAGGCATAGATATGCAATATAAACAGGGGTTTTTAAATGGCGGAGGGAGGTTTAAACATTTCCATTTTAAAAGAAAAAATAGTACTTTTCTGTAAAAATTATTATATACATACATATAAAAGTAGTAGACAAATCGTACTTTTTTCAAAACTTATTTTTAAAACGCTTTCCTAAAAATCAAACTAATGAAAAATATGGAAAAGTACTTATTAAAAAAAAGTACTTTTTCTACTACTATTTTCAAAAAATCTAAGAAATATGAATTTTTTTATTTTTTTTAATTAAATAAAATTAATTACTTTATATTGGTGCAATAATTTACCAAAAAAACTTACATATATACTTTAAAAAGTAGTAGAAAAATAATACTTTTTTCCAAAAATTATTTTTATTGATCTTTTCATAAAGCCTAAATTAAGGAAAATATGGAAAAGTACTTATTCCAAAAAAGTACTTTTTCTACTAGTAGTATCTTTTGAAAATTTAAAGAAAACTATTTTTCTTATTTTTTTAACCAAACCAAACTTTCTTTATTCGAAAACAAAATTTATCAAAAATTTAGAATCTCTGTTGGAAATGCTGGCCATCATCACAAAGTTCCATTACCATAAACACCCCAGTTTTTTTTTTTAGTAAAAAAAAAAATGAACTAAACTAACATAAAAAGAGAGTAACAAAAACCAAACTTGTGACGTTTAACATGGACAAATGATGAGTTGGGGGTTTGAGGTAGCATTAGTACTCTGCTGCAGACTCTAGCAGGCTGCTGCCACAAGCGGAAACTGTCCATTTCAATTAAAACGTACCTTTGGTACTTGAATTTTGAATTTAAAATTTTGTAGCCATAAAGGGAGGTTTTGACAGCAACAACAACGAAACGAAATACAATGATGCTGCTGTTGTTGTTTATTTTAACTTTTATCTCAAAAAAAATGTTGTAATGTTCAAATATTTTAGGGAAGATGTGGCAGCTTTAGCTTTGTAGGCTTTAAAGTTTAATAAAAAGCAAACTATGGGTGTGGGTGTTGCTACTACTGCTGCTGTTGCTGCATTAATCCTGTGATTTTGTAAAACTTAAAGGTGTGAGTTGTATGTAGAAGGTTTTTGGCCAGTGGGCTGTATTTTTGGCTTCGATTTCAAGTGCACTTTGCCATGCATTAATTAAAAAATCTTTGTTGCTGTTGTTTTGTTGAGCTTGTCTGGCTACAATATGGTTTTGTTGCTGCTGCTGTAGTTTTATGTATAACTGTGTAGAGCTTTATTTTATTTTGGGGGATGTTTTATGTTTTGAAAACATTTACAAAACATTAGTATTTTTCATAAAGCTATATTCTTGTTTTTTTTTTTTTTTTTGTTAAAAATTGCATTTTTTAGAAATATCTTTTAGTGGTTTTCTTTTATTTGATTTGTATGTTGAAGAGTATTTTATTTGAGGAAGTCTTTAAAAGGATTTAATTAAAAAAACTTTGAATGAAATTTTAAACTTGAAATCAAAATTAATGAAAAAATTGTGGTTTTGGCAAATTTTGTTATGAAATATGGATTTATTTGAAAAACTTAATTTCAGGATTTTTTAATAAATTTTAAAAATAGTAGTAGAAATACTACTTTTTTAAAAACAGTAATTCTTTATAAATTCGTTAAATTTGTGTGGTAAGTATTACAAAAAATAGCTGAAAATAATTTTTTGAAAAAAGTACTACTTTCCAACTACTATTTTGTTATGATTTTTACACAAAACCTAAGATTTTTTTCCTAAATTTTTACATACTAATTACAATGAAAAACTAAAACTTTTTGGGTTTTTAGAGATTTTTAAAAAATAGGAGCAGAAATACTACTCTTTCAAAAAAATATACATTTTTATGTTTTTATTTCACTGTAAAACTACTGTAAAACTATTTTTTGGAAAAAAGTAGTATTTTTCTACTACTATTTGCTGTTATAATCTACAAATAAAGTTATTTATATGAAAATATAAAAATTCTCTGGTTTTTGTTAATTGTAAAAAATAGTAGTAGAAATACTACTTTTTTTAAAATAGTACTTTTTTATTTTCGTTTAATTTAATTTTCGTTTCTGATTATTGCAAAAAGCACTTCAAATAATTTTTTTTTTGTAAAAAGTAGTATTTTTCTACTACTATTTTTTATTATTTATCAATTTAAATGAAAACATAAAAATTTCCTTATTTTTGTAAATTTTAAAAAATAGTAGTAGAAATACTACTTCTTTTAAATAGTACTTTTTGCTATTTTTATTTTATTTGATTTGTGGTCAGTACAAAAAGAACTTTCAATTACAATTTTATGTAAAACTTCATTTGTTAAATTGTTTTTATAAAACCACAATAATTTATTTATTTTTTTTTTTCATAAAATTTGTTTGCTTTCCCCAAGAAACTTTGCATTATGAAATTGGAATTTTAGTTCCTGATCTTCCAAAGCGCATGCTCTATATTGATTTTTCTCCAAAATGTGGTTTTCGTATGGAAAATCTAGGAAGGGAAATTTGTTTTTTTTTTCACAAAAAAACTTTTCATTTATTTTTCTATACAAATTCCTACATTTTTTGTGTGTGTTTTTTTTTTTGGCAGAAACAAGCGGCTTTTTAGTAGATATACGAGTATGTACATACATATTTGGAAATGTATGTGTAAACGTGTGTGTGTGTGAATGCATGCACATGTGTATGTATTTATAGAGTTTATTTAGGTGTGGGTGTGTTTTTGTGAAAATATATTGGCAATTGCTATTTTAGCCGGTTTTCCCGTATGAATTAAGCACGCAACATAAAACAAGTACGTGTGTATTTGTAGCACTATGGGGCAAATAGAGGAAAGTTAGACCCTCAGTTATTGAAAAAAAAAGAATCAACCTTTGGAAGTCACTTCCTTTGGCATTGTGTGTATTTGGAAATGGAGGAAAATAGAGGAAAGTTAGAAACTCAGTTATTAAAAAAAGAATCAAACTTTGGCATTTGATTCTTAGCTTTTTATCTATTTATAACCCACTGTATTCATAAAACTGTGTGCATGTGTTGGATGTATGACAATAGAGCAAAAGTTGTTTTTTTAATCGTTCTACAGGAAATACATTTTTCAGTTTTTATGTCCTTTTGGATGTGTTTGAGTAAAAATATAATACACTTGTGTACATATTCTTTAGTGGGTTCTCTGTAAGTATTTGTGTTTAAAACCAACATTTTTTTCTAGTTAACATGCTTTATTTGCTTCAATGAACTATTTCTTAAATAATTGGAAAAGAAAAATAAAGCCAACGTCTTATTTTTATAACAAAAAGAAAAGAACGACTACAAAATTTAGCAAAATAAAAAAAAATTTAGTTTAAGGGCAAGAGAATGAGAAGGAGGGGTTGTTAAAAAACAAGAAGTTAACAAGCTAAAAAGAAGCTGTTAATTGAATGAAACTCAATTTAATTCATTGTCTTTGAAGTTAATGATATTGTAATGCCAAAAGCAAAAGTAAAAAAAAACAATAATTGGTTTTAAAATCATAATTTTCTAATAAGGGCGTTAGAAACAAAAATAGGAATAATCAAGCTCAATTCAAACTACATTTTCAAACAAATTCGTAACAAGAGTAGCAAAACTCATTTTCGGATTAAATTTGTTTAAAATTAAAGCAAAAGTTTGTTTTAAGGAAAATTTGTAAAAATTTGTTAGGTTTTTAAATATTTGAAAATAGTAGTAGAAAAAGTACTTAATTTAAAACATTTACATAAAATTCACATTTTGTTTTTTTAAATTTTAAAGGAAATAAAAAGCTAACTTATTTATTATTAAAACCAATTTCAATATGCTAAAATTTTTCAAAATAGTAGTAGAAAAAGTAACTTTTTTCAAAATCAAAATTTAGCTTATTTTTGTTTAATTTTCATATTAAACATGACACAACTATAAAAATGTAAAATAAAATAGTGGTAGAAAAAGTACTGTTTTAAAAAATGGTACTAAACATAAATATTGCATTTCTTAAAAAAGATATGTAACTACAAATTTTATGACTAAAACATATTTTGTGAGCTTTTTACAATTTTTTAAAATGGTAGTAGAAAAAGTACTTTTTAAAAACAGAAAATTTTTATTTCCCTATTTGACAAAAATTGATATATCATGATTGAAACTAATTTACAGCCGTTTTGAAAACAGTATTAGAAAAAGTACTTTTTGAAAAAAGTTAGTACCTTCTTTTAATATTTTATTTAAATTACAATAAAAAACATTAAATTTAGGATTTTCTTTTATTTTAGAAATAGTAGTAGTAGCAGTTTTTTAAGGAAAATGGTATTAATACAAAATTTCTTAAAATAGCAGTAGAAAAATTATGTTTTTATAAAACTTTGCAGTTTATGTATGTATGTAAATCCATAAACTGTGAATACCTTATTGTAAATCATATACTATTTTAATTTAAACTAAACTGTGCTAGCTTTTAATCATGCTTAAGAATATCATCAGCGGCCTAAATCATAAATTACCAACAATTTATGTTTTGTAGAGATTTTTGTTGTCCTTGTCATTTTTGCTATGCCTTAGGCTAGTCTGTGTGGAGTGTGAGCATCATGATTGATTACGCTTAAACAATTCTATGTGAAGCATAAAATTAAGATTTCTTTTTATCGATTATAATACATTACAATACAACACAACAAGAAATAGATAAAGCCTTCGGGTTACAATTAAATTGACAAGAATAATTATTAAGAGAGAATGTCAGCAGGAATAAGAATAAGATGCGTATGTTTGCTTCTTTTTTTTTTTTTTTGCTTAATGACTTTTTTTTAGAAAAAATACTTTTTTACTACATTTGGTACAAATATTAAAAAACTTAATAGTTTTAAGCTCAATTTACTATTTAGCTTTGTTTTACAGCAAACTTACTTTTTTTTGGAAAAAGTACTTTTATACCATTTTTTTTCAAAAATGTACTTATAACCAGTTTTTATACAAATATTTAATAATTGAATAGTTGTACAGCTAATTGACTTAATTATCGTACTTTTAGCACAAAAGTACTTTTTTGTAAATGTACTTTTTACCAGTTTTTATACAATTATTTGATAATTGAATAGTTTTACAGCTAATTTACTTAATTATCTTTCTTTTAGCACAAGAGTACTTTTTTGAAAAAAGTACTTTTTCTATTACTTTTTACAAAACTGCATATTTTAGCACTTTTTCTACAAATATTACATAATTAAATAGTTTTACAACTAATTTACTCAATTATCTTTAATTTACTTTATTGAAAAATGTACATTTTCTAATACTTTTCCAAAAAATTCAGTTTTTACTACTTTTTCTAAAAATATTATATAGTTGAATTGTTTTACAACTAATTTATACAGTTATCTTTCTTTTAGCACAAAAGTACTTTTTTAAAAATAGTACTTTTTATACTACTTCTTGTAAAAAAGTACCTTTTTACCGCATTATCAGAACATTTTGAAACTCTGAATATTTTCTAAACTAAATTATGCAAATTGGCTCAAGATTTTTTTTTTTAAAAGTACTTTTTCTACTACTTTTTGTTCACTTTTTTTAAAAAGTCCTTTTTGTAATACCTTTTTAAAAATACGTTTTTCTACATTTTTAGTAAATTTCAATATTCTGACTATTTTTTAAGCTAAATTATGCAATTTTAGCACAAACGTTTTTTTAAAGCACTTGTTTAAAAATGTAGCATAACTTTTTTTAAAAATGAGTATTTTTTGGGCGAAGTTACAAAATTATATTTGTTTTAACTGAAAAAAACTTTTTTGAAAAAAGTACTTTTTCTACTACTTTTTGTAAAGAAGTACATGTTCACTCTTTCAATAAATTTTTAAATTCTGAATATTTTCTAAGTTAAATTAGGCAACTATCATAATTTTTAGTCAAAAAGTACTTTTTCTACTACTTTATGTAAAAAAAGTACTTTACTTTTTACTGATAAAGTGGTAATTTATCAGTATATTTAAAACTCTGAATGTTTCCTAAACTTAATTATAAAGTTATTTTTCCTACTACCTTTTGTAAAATAGACTTTTCACAACTTTTTCAATAAATTTTAAGTATCTGATTATTTTTGAAATAAAATTACTTGTTTTATTCTTCTTGATTTACTTATCCTTATGATTTGTATATGCAAATCTATTCATACTTACAGTAATAAACAGTTAGATTTATATCAAGGGTTTTTATTACAAATAAATCTCAGCCTTAAACATTTGCTACACTAAAATTTACATTTTGAAGATTTCTAATGTCAATAACACAAACTTCTACAATGGCAAAAAAAGAAAAAAGCATACAAAGAGAGAAAGAAAATTATGTTTATGATAATCACCTGGTTACTTATGTTATGTTAATGTGTGTATATGTGTTGAAAATCCTTTAAGGATATTGAACTTTTGCTTTGTGTTTTTTTAGTGTCTAAAGGCTAACAAAAGTTCTAGCAATAAACATTGCGCAATATATTTTCTTTTTTTTTATTTATGCTCATTTGATTTACTACATTTACTACTAAGGCAACAAACAGAAAATGTTTACAAAAAAAATTTAATAAAAACCGTTTATATTTGGCTTAGGCAAATGAAATTCGTGTTTTTCGTTTTATTTATAGTTCAAATTGCATTAGGGTTTCTTAGGAACTTTTCCTGGTTTCTAGAGTTTTGTACAAACAAACTTACATCTGCCTTAAAACTACAAAAAAAAAAACCTTAAAGTTTTTCTTTATTTTAGCGCATGTCCTGGAAAATGTTTGCCTTTTGCTTTCATTCATAATGTCTTACCTACTCTTCTCAAAAGACTCTTAAATTGTTTTGGTTTTCTTTTTTTTAATATTTAAGGCTTTTTTCGTAGATTTATAAGTTTTGCTCTTTTTTATTTACCAAAAATATAAAAAAAGATTCCTTAACTCTAAGTGTAATACATTTTTTCTTTATTTATTTGTTTGTTTGAAAAAACTAAGCAAACGGCACACCCATAAGTTTATGTCTATGACAGGGATTTATGTTAAATGTGCCTCTTGCTCATAAATATTTATGAGATTTTATTTATCTCCAGAAATAAAAGAAAATAAAACCAAAAGAATCTGTTTATGGGCAAAAAATAACAAGAAAATTATGATAACACTAAAATAAACAAATGGAAAATACTGTGGAACAAAATAAAAAGCAATTAACTTAGAAATTTTTATTAAACAAAATAATTTTTACCACTTTTTTATTGTTTTACAAAATAGCAGTAGAAAAGGTACTTTTTTAAAAAAGTACTTTTGCTGCAAAAATAATTTTTTTTATTGATTTAGTTATTAAAACTAGAAATGACGCTATTTTTTATGATTTTAGAAATTGGTACCAGAAAAGTACTTTTTCAAAAAGTATTTTTTCTCTAAATGAAGGATAATTGCATAATTTAGCTTAGAAAATAATCATAATAAAATAATAATAGTACTTCTTTCAGAAAAGTACTTTTTCTACTACTTTTTTAAAAAATACGTTTTTTAAACTTTTTTTGTTTTTAAATTTATTTATTATTAAATTAAGTTATTAATTAATTATTAAGTTTTTTATTAATAAATCCATAAATTCTCTTTTAAACTTTTTTTAAAAAGTACATTTTGGCTACATAAAAAGTAATTCTTTGTTCGTTTATTTTTTTTTAAATTCTACTACTATTTCCAAAAAGAGTACCTTTTTGTTAATTTTTTCGTAAATATCAAAAAACTAATTATTTTTATAACTAAATCAGCAATTATGTTTATTTTCTAGCAAAAGTACTTTTTTCAAAGTATTTTTTGTACTACTATTTCCAAAAACAGTTCCATTTTATTCCTTTTTTCATAAAGATCGAAACAGCAAAAGTGCTTTTTTTTACTACTTTCTTCAAAACAGTATTTTTTCGTTTATTTTTTCGTCAATATCAAAAAACTAACTATTTTGTTTATTTAACAAAAGTACTTTTTCTACTACTATGTATTTCTAAAATTGAACTTTTTTTCATAAATATCGTTAATCAAACTATTTTTATAACTATCCCTCTGTTCAATCTACTATTGAACAATATTAATTTATTGAACTATTGAACAATATTAAATTATTGAATTATTTGAAAATATTAAATCTACTAAGTTATTTGAAATTATTGAATTATGTGAAGTTATTGAATTATTTGAATCTATTAAATCTATTAAAGTATGTTATTGAATTATTTGAATCTATTAAATCTAGTAAACTATTTTAAATTATTGAATTATTACATTCTTTGAAAATTATTGAATTAATTGAAACTATTAAATTTTTGAAATTAGTGAATTTTGTGTGTTAGATTGCAATTAAGTAAATTAATAACATGTCGGTACGGTTGCAACATGTTAAGAATAATTTGAAAAAGAAAAATTGTAAATTTGCAAACAAAAGATTTTAAACTCACTTCTTCCTTAGCACCCGAACCGACAAGTTCAATATTATAAAATATTTACCCACACATAATTGGAATTAAAAATCAGGTAACACACTCACACACTCTATTTACATATACATTAAATTATCTAATTTAAACACTACAATTTAACGCATTTTTCTCTCCCAAATAAACACCCATTGCGATTATTCACCGAGTAATTGCAATCATAATCTTTAGTACGGTATCCACACCATTCTAAAGATTATTTAAAAAAGGGAACGAATTTCATAATCTCAAGAAATTCCGACTTTTTTCACCCTCAATTATATTTGTTTTACAGCAAAGGTACTAACTAAAAAAAGAAGTAGAACTTTTTTCAAAAAAGTACTTTTTCTACTAGTTTTCCAAAATTGAACTGTTTTGTTTTTTTTCAAAAATATCGTTAATTAAACTCGTATTTTTATAACTAAATCCAGCATTTATGTTTATTTTACAGCAAAAGTACTTTTTTCGAAAAAATAATTTTTCTGCTACTATTTTAAAATTTTTAAAAGTATTAAAATATTGTTAAGTTATGCAGTAATCAATTAAAAATTCAAAATTTTTAAGTTTTTATTACTTTTTAAAAAGCTACTTTTTTTTGTTGCATAAAATATGAAAAATTGATGTTTAATTTATAAATAATGCAAGATTTGCTTGTATATATTTCCATTTTATAGTATGCCACATAACTTGATCCCTTAATTCTATTTTCAATTTCTTTTAATTCGTTTTCTTTTGTATTGCTTATTGCTTACGTAATCCTCTTATTATATTTTATTATTTATTTAATTCTTAATATCGTTATTTTGTGGAATACTTAATGTTTTCTACAACAAAAATCATCAGTTTAATTATTGGGGACAAGTTTTTCTTTATTATTTAGGGTTTTGTTGTTTGTTTTTGGGAATTTGTAACAAATTCTCTTTTTAGGACAATTAAAAATAATGTTGAATAATCTAACACGTACAATTAATACGCAGTTAAACATATTGTAAAGTATAATATAATATAGGGAAGTAATTGCTTAGGATAGGGAGGGGGTTTAAATACTTAAGAGAACTTAATTTAAGATACTGATTAGAGAAAGGAAAAGGTGGGGAAGAGAGTTAAGTTGAAGGAGAGAAATGTAGTGGGATTTTTAATTTCTGGTTTTCTTGTCTGACACATTAGCATATGGTGTTTGACCAAACGTCATGGATTTTCTCTCTACCTGTGTCAGTGTGTGCGTTTAAAAACCCCCTGGGAAATGTTTTTTTGTTTGTCGGGACACGCGCGTTCTAATTATGAGCAACTTTGCGATAAGAACAATTGTCACCAATATAAACCAATTTCAAAATTTAATAACATGCTCGTGTGTGTGTGGAGTTCAGTAACCTTTATCATCAACATATTATGTTGTACATGGTTTCCTAGACATTTTCAAATGAAATAGTAGCTGTTTATAATAAAGGTATTTTCTATGACGTTTTATTGGTTTGTTTTGGAAACATATTGGCTGGTTATTTATAATTTTTTTATTGACTTAAAACAGTTTCTTCATACTAAAAGAAAAACATTTTTTATGTTTTTCTTATAGTTTTGTTTGTTTGTGGTTAAAAATAAGACATTTGTTTTTAACACCTTTGTTGTCTTGTTATCTTTTTAATAATGATGGCTGAATAACATGTTTAATACAGAAAATTCTATCATAAAAAGTTATTAAAACCAAATGAAAATATTCCAAAAGGAAAAACTATTAAGAAAACATTACAAATTTCTCATATTAGTCTGTTTATCACTGTTTAAAAGGCAACATTTCCACTACTTTTTGTATAAAGTAGTAGAAAAGTACTTTTTAAAAAAATAGTAAATACATATTGACATTTTTGGTAGCATATTTTAAAAAGTTAGTAAAAAGAGATAATTGCTAACATTTAACATGAATTTTTAACCATTTTTATGATTTTAATAAAAATTTTAAAACGTAGTGTCCATCGACATGAATTATCAATATTTTTTGTTGTTAATGATATTTAAAAAAGTAGTAGAAAAGTACTTTTTCAAAAAGTAGTAAAAATTTAAAAAATTTTATTAATTTTTAGAAGTTTTAACAACAAAGTACTTTTTGAAAAAGTACCTTTTACTAAAAACTGAAAATTTTTAATGGTTTTCACAAAACAGCAGCAAATTAAATGTAAATATTTAAAAAAAGTAGCGGAAAAAAGTACTTTTTCAAAAAATATAACATTTTTGAAAAAGTTGTAAAAACTGAAAGTTTTTACTAATTTTACATAGATAATTTATTTTTATAGATTTTATGAAAATTTTAATAAAGAAGTAGAAGAGTACTTTAAAAAAAATAAAATTTTTTAATGGATTTTTCAAAAATAGGAGCAACTTTAAGTTTTCCACAACTTAAATATTAAATACTAATACTTTTTTTATTTAATTTCAATGTCATTTAAAAAAAATAGTAGAAAAGTACTTTTCAAAAAATTACTACTAGTACTTTTTCTGAAAACTATTTGTTAGTCCTTTTTTTAAAAAATATTACAGCTTCCGCTTTTTACTAATTTTACATAATTTTTTTTATTTTTTATAGATTTTATGATATATAAAAAAGTAGCAGAAAAGTCCTTTTTAAAAGAGTAGTAAAAACTGAACCTTTTTAAAGCACTTTGAATATTTCTATGCTCCTAACAAGTAATTAGCATTATTTTAATAATTTAAACATTTTTCGAAATAGTAGTAGAAAAAAGTACTTTTGCTGTACAACAAAGATAATCAATGAGTTGTTATTATTTTGGAAAAAAATGAGTAAAAAAATGAGTAAAAAATTGCTTTTTGAAAAAAGTACTATTGCACTAAAACAAAGCTAACTGAAGGATTTTTCTATAAAATACTAACAGTCTAATTCATAAAAACTTATCAAGGGTTTATAACAGGCTTATGAAGCAAATATCCATACAAAATTTGCTTTATCAGCCTGTTATAAACCTTTGATAAGTTTTATGAATAAAGTGGTAAGTTTTTAAATACATAGTTTGTTAAAAACTAGTAAGAAAATACTTTTTTAAACGAGGAGTAAAAAAGCAGCTTTTGAAAAAACTAATTCTATACCCAAAGAAATATAATTTGTTGATTTAGTTACATTTTTTTATGATTTTGGAAAAAAATAATAAAAAAATTAATTTTTGGAAAAGGTAGTTTTTATCAAAAATTATTTTTGCATGAAAACAAAGATTAAGGATTAAGTTTTAAAAACACTATGTTATCAAATATTTTTGTATTTTGATTGCAAAAAGTACTTTTTTGAAAAGTAGAAAAGGTACTTTTAAGCAAAAAGTACTTTTGCACCTTAAAAAATGGATTTAGCTATAAAATATATATGTAATAATTTATTAAAACTAGTAAAAAAAGTAGTAGAATAGGTACTTTTTGGAAAAAAGTACTATTGAACTTTAAAAAGATAAATGAAGGATTTCGCTATGAAAATTTACAGTTTTTTAATATTTTATGAAAAAAAGGTACTTTTTAGCCAAAAATACTATTGCACTTAAAAAAATATAAATAAATGAAGGATTTAGCTTTAAAAGTTTATAGTTTTTTATTTTATTAGAAAAATGTAGTAAAAAAGTACTATTTTGAAAAAGTAGTAAAAAAGAACTTTTTCTTGAAGTAGTAAAAAACTGAAATTTTTGGATTTTAAATACAAGCAAAACCTTATTAAACTAAATTTTGGAGAATTTTTAAAAAGTAGTAAAAGGTACTTTCTTGAAAAAGTACTAAATAACAAAACTTTAAAAATATCTTTTAAACCATTATAATGTTTAGTGCTTACTAAATAAAAAACAATACAAATTTATTTTGTACTTCATTTTAAGCACTAAACTTTGTAGCACTTCTTATCTTTTCACCATATACATACATACTCGTACATATGTATGTTTTCAAGCACTTTATTAACATAATTAAAAAATTTAGGGTTCTTTTTCAACAAGCCGGTTTTTTTAGCTTTTCTCTAGAAATATTTTTTAACCTATGTGAGCAGAACATTTATCGTAATCATGCCTTTAATACGACTGCTTTCTTTCATTTCTATTTACTTTTTCCTATACCAAGCTTTAATATGTAATTTTTATTTGATTTGTTTGAATTTTTTCAGGCAGTTTATAATTTTGCCTTTGGCTTTAATATGTCAACCATGTACACACTCTTTGAGTTTTTAATTTATTACCACACACAGGTCCTTAGAAAACCACCATGATTTGTCGATGCATTCTAGCATCAATTTTTGGCATTTGTTTGGTAAATTACACATACATAACAATTAATTTTTTACTTGAGCCACAGAAAAATCAAGAAACTAAAGACATATGGCAGTGTTTTCATGCGTTTGTTTTTAAAAGGTTTTTGTTTTTCGTTTGTTTGTTCTCTATATGAACCCTTTTCAAGGATATTTTTATGTTTTGCATAATTAGCTAGAAGTGTTTATATAACATTTTTTTTTGAGAGATATAAATGCTTAGGGAGGGAGAGTTAGGGAGAGAAAGAGAGCGAGAATGCCAGTAGTAAAATGAATTTTAATGCAATTTATAAGAAAATACTTGTAGCTTAATACTTTTAATTGAAAATCTGTTAAGGCAATCGAGTATAACTAGAAAATATTTAAATTGTAAGGCAAAAAGAAAACAAATTTTTTAAAATTTTCGGGTTGTTAAAAAAGTAGTAGAAAAGTACTTTTTTGAAAAAGTACCTAAACTTATAAAAACTCAAAATTTTCCATTATAAAACTAGATAAATCAAATATCATTGAGTTTTCAAGTTTTTTAAAAAAAGTAGTAGAAAAGTACTTTTTATAAAAAGTACTAAAACTTAAATTTCGTATGTCAAAACTTACACACACTCAAAATATTTCAATTAATATGTTGGAAAATTCAAATTTTATGATATTTTCGAGTTTTTGAAAATAGTAGTAGAAAAGTACTTTTTTAAAAAATTACTGTAACTAATACTCAAGAAATTTTAATTATAATACCAGATAAATCAAATATCATTGAACTTCAAGTTTTTAAAAAAAAGTAGTAGTAAAAAATTAAATTTTAGGTGTCAAAACTTATAAAAACTCAATTATTATGTTGCAAAAATCAAATTTTATAAAATTTTCGAGCTTTATAAATAGAAGAAAACAGTACTTTTTTAAAAATATATTCTAAATATTAAATTTTTATACCAAAACTAATAAAAACTCAAAGTTTTTTCAATTATAGTGCAAAAAACTTAATCAAGTTTTATGAAATTTTCGAGTTTTACAAAAAAGTAGTAGAAAAGTATTTTTTCAAATAGTAGTAAAATCAAAAAAAAAAAATAGAAATTTTCTTAAAAAAGAAAATTTTTACACATTTAATTTGATGTATCAATATTTATGAGTTTAATGAGAATTGAAAAAACGTAGTAGAAAAGTACTTTTTAAAAAGTTTTCTGAAAATATTTAATGGAATTGTTTAAAAAGTTTATTAGTTTATTAGTTTATTAATTTTAATGAGAATTGAATAATAGTAGTAGAAAAGAACTTTTTTAAAAAGCAAGTTAAAACTCAAAATTTGTATTACCTTAATATAAAATGAAGAAGTTGATCATAAAAGAAGAGTAAATGCATGTTTGAGTAATTGAAAAAAAGTGTAGAAAAGTACTTTTTCTAAAATTTGTAAAAAGTGACATGGTCAGCAGGTGGCCGTGTAGTACAGCCCACTTAGGTCCATATCGCTGGTCCTATTTTGTTAAAAAAATGACATATTTTAAGATAATTTTGCATAGAAAGGAGTATTGAGAAGAATTTGTGTACTTTTTTCCAGTATTCTATGGGTTTTAATGAAATTTGAAAATAGTAGTAGAAAAGTACTTTTTCAAAAATAAGTAAAGGTAACAAATTATATTTTATTATTATTTCATTAGTCTTAATGAACTTTGAAAATAGTAGTAGAAAAGTATTAGAACCATAAAATTTTGAAGTTAGTTTTCCAAAAAAAATAGTATTTGCAAGAATTTGTGGGTTTTAATGAAATTTTAAAATAGTAGTAGAAAAGTACTTTTTAAAAAAATAGTAAAAAAAATGAAAATTTCAAAAGTAATTTCTTTAAAAATAAATTAATATTACTTATTTAGTATAAATTATCAATATTTTATTGATTTCTATGAAAATAGAAAAAAGTAGTAGCAAAGTACTTTTTTTAAAAAGTAGTAAAAAATTAAAAATTTTTTCATGGTAAATATAAATTCATTATTTTTTATTAATTTTAAAAAGTTTTAACAATTTTTTTTTTTACTTTTAAAAAAGGTAGTAGAAAAGTACTTTTTGAAAAAATTTCCAAAAACTATTAATTATTAGTTTTTTTTACATTATATGGCAGTATATGGATTTATTATGAATTTAGCGAGTTTTTAAAAAAAGGTAGTAGAAAAGTACTTTTTCAAAAGGTAGTAAAAAATTCTAAAAATTCCATATACCACACAGTTTCTCCACTGTACAGTTTACGTTCATGGATTTTATACTTCTCTCTCCTTCCATCATTTTCTAATCTCTAATATTTTCCCTTAAACAAGTGCTTATTAACTTCCATATTGTTTTTAAAACATTTCAATTTAGTCTGCCCTTGACATTTTTTTTTATTTTCAGTGGCTGTCACTCAATTTGATGGCGTTGTAAAAGCGCCATGCATACATTCTATATTGCAAAATGAAATTATATACTTATTTTTCATCTCCAATCAAGCGTATATACATACAATTAACAGTCTTTAATCGAACAATTTCTTCATACACTTGAGTAAAGCTAAATAATTTATAAATAAAAATTATTTAAAAACCAAACCAATGAAAATTTCATTCATGAAAGAAAACAGAAAATCCAATTAGTATCATTGTTAGCGAAAAAAAAGTAAAACCTTAAAAAGCAAGTACAATGTCGTAGGATTTTGCACATGAAAGCAAAATATTGTGTATGTTGGTTTATAATTCATAAGTTTTTTTGCGAGATCCCTGCACAGCAATCGTTTATTTTATTTTTATTAACGAACAACTGTTTACCACAGGGACCTTACCCTCTAAACACTCCCTCTAAGCAGACTTTGCAATTTAAAATTGAAGCGTTTGCTTATTTTTTTAAACTCTTAATGTTTTTTTTATCTAAACTTTAAAAAACCTTCTTTTTTATAAAGAAAGAAAACCCTAAATTTGTTACGCCTGTAAAAGTAAGCATTTAAAATGTACTGGAAAATGCGTCCCAGTGTTTATCAAGGGACTAGGAATGTGGAAATATGATACACATACTTTTAGTTTATGGTTTTGGCAACAATGACATGACACCTAGACAAATACAATTGTTTTGGTGTCAATTGCTTTTAGTTTTCGTTAACCCTTCAATAAAAATTGTGAGAACATGTTATTAAAATGTTTCAATAGGTTTTTATATTTAGGGGAAATTGCCAACATTTTACTAGACTTCCTGAAAGTAAGTTTGTTTAACTAAAAAAAAATAATTTTTAAAGCTACTTGTATTTACTAATTCCACGAAGAAGTTTTATTTAATCTAACACATAGTAGAATTCTTTATTATGACTTCAAATGTCAAAGATTTCCAACTTTTACTTTACAGACTATAGTCTGTCCATGTTTATCTAACCTTTCCTTTTCCAGGTCTCTGTTTTAATTTGAAATTTTGAACTTTTCATTTCAACATCCGCAATTATCTTTGGGTAATACATCTAGGAACAAGTTCAATTTCATCTCTAAAAACGTCAGTATTCCATATTTAAATAATAACCAACACTTGTCTTTGTTTAATAAATCCCGGAACAACTTCAATTTGAATATTTCAACTGTCAGTAATCCATATTTAAACAATAACCAACACTTGTCTTTATGTAATAGATCCTGGAACAAGTTCAATTTTTTCCTTTCAACCGTCAGTATTCTATTGCTAAACAATTAACAATACTTTTCTTTGTGTAATAGATTCCGGAACATGTTCAATTTAATACTTTTAAACTTCAATATTCCAAAGACAAACCTTTCCTGGTCCAAATGTTTCAAATTCCAAAACTTAAACGTGTTATCTTTATAACCAGCACTTAACTTTATGTAATACATTCCAAAACGATTTCAATTTGATCCATTTACCATAAGTAAGCAAGCTACACTCTTTCTAGTTTACAAGTTTCAAATCCCAAAGCCTTTCTTATTAGTAGTTTTGACTTATTTTTGTAAATTTTCTTAATTTTAGCTTGAAATATCATCGTTCGCCTGAACCTTAACTGATCATCCTTATATGACTCTACTTAGCTAGTTTGGACGCATTTTGTAAATTTTCTTAATTTGAGCTTCAAACACCATCGTTCGGACTTATCTTTATCACTTATCAGTCGTACCTCATCAAATTGTCCTTTAAAAATCCAACTCCTTCATACTTTCTAAAACAAATCAAACTTTTCATTTGCTCATGCTAGAGCAAAGATCCAATTGTTGTTGAAGCTTCTTCAAACAAGTCACCCTAAACCTAATTTTCTTATTTCCAACTACCTTATTACTGCATCTCTGTCATTCCTTGGAAAATTTGTCAAATTTTCATATTGTTACATATTTCAAAATCCTGACTCTCTTCCATATATATCCTGGAATAAATTTAAATTGATCAAATAAATTATTAAAAATTAATTTTTGGAGACAAGTAAGAACCTAAACACAACAATTGAAATTAGAAAATAAGTTATTTTTGCCTGTTAAGCTTTCCTTATTCCAAGAGAAAGTCAATAACTCCCCTTACTACTATCACTCATATGGGGATTTTGCAATTTTTTATCATAATGTTTTTTATAATTTTTGAATATACAGTCTTCTATTGAAAGATTTTGATTATTTGGTCTAATTATTAGGATTTATTGGATCTTTAAATTACTTCTTAAAATTTCATCATACTTTAAAAACTTATTAAGAATTCATATAAACAAACTGATCTATTTCCGCACTGCTTTTTTAAATTATGATTTTCATGTATGATTTTTAGTTTTCAAACCACCCTTATTTTTCTCATAGCTTCAAAACTTACAGCAAATCATCAGCATTACATCATACTGCCACTAATGTTCATAAAACTGTCATCTAATACAAATTTATGACAAGAATTTAATAGCACAAATCATTTGTTCTATAAAAAAATTATCTTAACAAAATGTGCAATACAATAAAACAAAATTGCAACATGCTAAGCATTGCGAAAGAGTATCATTACCAGAGGAAAGTGTGAGCTGTATGTAGATACGAAAAGATAATCTTCACAATAGTTGCAAATATTTAGGTACAAAAAAACAACAACCCTTAGGAGTAAATTTCATGTTGATACTTTAGTGATATCAAAGAAGAGGAAGTTAAAAATAAAGGATTTCTTTTAGAAGAAGAGCAGCTACATATTTACAATTGCACCAGGTGATAAGTGAGACAGTGGCTTTATTTTGCTTAATGTTTAAGGTTTTTGAACTTCAAGAAGAATCGTTAACTTAAAATCTTGGAAAACATAAGAATCTTTTGAGATCCAGGAAGAATCTTTAAAGTTTGATTAGGAATATTTAGAAGTACATGAAGAATCTTTACAGATTCTGAAAAAATCTTTAGAGATATAGGTCCAGGAAGAGTTTTTAAAGCTCCAGTAAGATTCTTTAGAGATTCAGGAAGAATCTTAAGGGATCCTGAAAGAATATTTATGCATAAAGGAAAAAAATTTGGAGATCCAGGAAATTTTTTAGAGATCTAGGAATATTCTTCAGAGAACAACATGCAATTCAGAGATCAAACATTCAGGAATAATACATAGGGATCCAAGAAGAACCTTTAGGGATCCAGGAATAATTCTCAGAGATCCAGAAAAAATCTTTAGAGTTTTAAGAAGCATTTTTAGAGATCCAGGAAGAATCTCTAGGGATTCAGGAAAAATATTTACATATCCAGGAAGAATCTTTACAGATCAAGGAAGAGATTTAGGAAAAAAAGGTTGGGATCCAGGAATAATCTTTAGAGATTCAGGAAAAATCTTTAGAGGTCCTGGAAGAATCTTTATGGATCCAGGAATAATATTTGCAGAATCAGGAAGAATCTTTAGAAATTCAGAAACAAATTTTAGGGACCCAGGAATCAGGCAGAATCATTAAAGATTAAGGAAACATCTTTAGAATCCAAGAACAATCTTTAGGGATCCAGGAAGGATCCCTAGAGTACAAGGAAGAATATGTAAAGATTCAGGAAGAATCTTTAGTGATCCAGGAAGAATCTTTGAGATTCAAGAAGATCGTTAAATTAAAATCTTTGAAAACGTTTGATCTCCCAAAAGATTTGTTTTGTTCAAAAGGATAGCAATGAAAATTTTTTCTTCCTTTGCTGATCTTCAAAATATCATATCCTTTACCGACCTTAAACCCTTGAATTTCCTATAACTTTTGTTACCGTGTATATAAAATAGTTTTATTTTTAATTTCTGTAACTTAAATCTTGTTTTGCATTTCGTCCTTTTTTCCCAACCACACATACAAATATGCTTAATATTTTGTGAATGCGAAGTCAGAAGCTTTGCATTGTAAATTTTAAATTGTATTTCCCAAAAAAAAACAAACACAACAGCTTAGCGTACGACGATTTGGGAAATAGAACAGGAAAAACTCTGCTACACAAAAACAACAATTGTAATAAAAAAATCTTTTGCTAGATTTTTCTTGAAAAAAGGGGTGTTGGTGATGGTGGTGTTTGGCAGTTAAACAGAAGACAAATGCACACACCATTTGCAACAAACACTTGACAGTGGAAGTTCACGATGCTGATGATGGAAAAAGCAATAAAAGGGATGCAAACTAGATGAAATAAAAAGCACACATCATTGCTTTTGTATAGTGAAAATGGGAAATATGAAAACACTGAGAGAAGTAAAAGAGATTATTAAGGCCTAAGGGAACAAATGGCTTTCGAAAGTTTCCGAACTTTATTTGGGAATTAATGTTTTCATAAGATTTTTATACTTTTTGTTTTATTAGCTTAATATTAATAGATTTTGAATATTAAACATTGTTTCAAGGAAGTTTTAAAACATTGAGTATTTAGGGGATTTTTTAATTTAATTTTGGGAATTCTTAAATTCAACGACATATCATAGAAAATATTCTTTATTTTATTTAAAATACAAACCACAATTTTCAGTATGATATTTCAGTCGAAATGTGGTTTTTATACCCCCATTTTAAGGAATTTTCGAAAATTCTTAAAAATAAAAAATGTTTACTAGTTCAGTATTTAGAAATCGAGCTTTATTAAATTAATGCCAAAATAAGCTTAATTTTTACAAAATTTTTAGAATCCCAAATTTAATTTTGGGAAGTAAAATTTTTATTGTACTTTTACAGTTTTTGTTTGAAAATTTTATTATGTACTAATAAATTTAAATCAGTAAAACTTTTTCGCAGGGAATTTTTTCTATATTGGGGATTTCTGGGATTTTGAATTGATTTTTGGGAATTCATTAAATTCAATAATTAATTGGATTTTTACATTTACAAAGGGAATTTTGTATATTTTTTTTAAATACTCAATTTTGTTGAAATTTCTTAGAATCCCAGTTGGGGGATTTTCAAATTTATTTTGGGAAATAAAATTTTTATTGTATTTTTACAGTTTTTGTTTAAAAATTTGATTATTAATATATTTTATCAAGTAAAACCTTTTTCCCGGGAATTTTTTTGTATTGGGTATTTCTGGGATTTTGAATTTCTTTTTGAGAATTCATTAAATTTAATTACATTTTACCATTAGAGCGCAATTTTGTTATATTTGTTTAAAAAATTCTCAATTTGAAATTTCTTAAAATTTAAATTTTTTTTGGGAATGAATTTTTTTTTATTCTAGGGTCTCAGAAGAGTTTAGGGGTATAAAAAAAACTTTAAATTCACAGTGTTCACCAATTTTCTTTTAGTGTAACAATTGTAACGCGTGTCGTATTGTTGGGAAGATGATGATTATGACGATACTAACGACACAAGGCACACGCGTTAATATGACAACAGACACGCAACTCAGGTGGTGAACCAGAAATGGTGAAGTAGACCAACAAAAACTGCAAAGCACCGGTAGAAAGCAACAATAACAATATAGAAATAGTTACAAAAGAAGAAAACAAAAAAAAAAAAAAAACACACAACAATTACATACAAACCAAAAAAAAAGATTAGAGATGGCACAAGCCAAATATGAAAAATATAATAAATTTTCCAAACATTTTTCTTTAAGAAAAATTAGAAAATATTTGTATATTAAAGCTAACATCGTTTAAATAACAAATTAACGCATGTGTATTTGATTGTGCTCTTAATAAAAAACACTCTCTTTTACCTCAAAATAAAGAGAAATTAATTAAATTGGTTTTGTAAGCCTCGAAAAGGGTGTGTTACATGTTAATCCTTTAAAGGGATGATTTTGTTATACTCTTGCCTATAAAACCTTCCAATTTTCCAATTTGATTTGTGTATGTGTTGGTTTTTAGTAAAATATGAAACATTTTTCAAGTCAACTTGCTGCTAGAGTTTTCCTCAGGTCGCATATCGTTATAAATCGGCAAACCATAAGGATCGTCGTCCTCAGTCGTATGTGTTCGTTTGTTGCTTTCGTTCGTTAATTTTTCGAGAACATTCAGTTAAAACCTTTAGTTTTTTGGACTCCTCTGCACTACATTTTCTTTAATTCATCAAGTTTTTTTTTTATTAAAAAAAGTGTGATTTTGAAGTTTCAGTTTTATACTAACACGTATATTCCATATAATTTGTTTATTTAAACCAATTTAAACAAAATAACACCAGCAAAAAGCTCTAAATAATAATTATTAAATAAATTATTAAAACAATTTTATAAACAGCTTTTTTAAACATTTTCTTAATTAACAAGTTTAAAACATACCAAAAGAATAACAGCACCAGATCTTAAATATCGGGCAATTTGCAATATTGTTTTTTTTTTATTAAATTTTAAATATAAAACTCTTTTTTTAAAGCTTCGTAACAATTTAAAACAAGAAAATTGTTAAGAATAACAGCCAAATTTAGTTACAAAAAGAAAAAGAAATTAAGAAAAATTTTCTTAAAAAACAAGTAAAATTTACCCCAAAAAACTTTGTTAAATTAAAAAAATTGTGTTGTCATAGTCAAAATTTCGTTTTGTTACAAAAAAAAAAAAAAAAACATTTTTTGTTAAGGAAAAATTCAGCAAAAAAGTTTTTAAAAAGTTTCTTCAATTTGGATTAAGTTGATCAAAATAATTTTTGTGGGACAGCAAAAACATCAAGTAAGTAAAATTAAATAACTAATATTTCCATAAGTTAAACAAAAAATAGTTTCCACTTAAGAATAATAATAATAAAAAAAATCGTAATTTCATTAATATCATAAAAAACATAATGGAATGAAACAAAATTTAAAAAAAATGCTTTATTTATAATAGACTGCTTAATTTAAAATATACATTACTAAAAATGTTTAAGTTATTAAAAAATTAAGGAAAAATTACGAAAATTGTACAATATTTAAATTGGAACATAATGGAATGAAACAAAATTTTATATAGAAACGGTTTACAGGAAATGGTAAAATTGTTAAAAAATTAAGGTAAAAATGCAGAGAATAACAAAATTTTTGAAGGGGAACATAATGGAATGAAACAATTTTTTTTTCAATAATTAAATTACAATAGATTTTTCAGCAAATGTTTAAATTAGTAATAAAATGCTTATATTAGCAAAATATTAAAAATGGAACATGAGGGAATGAAACAAAATTTTAGGAAAACACCTGATTTATAATACATTTTTCCGGCAAATATATAAATTGGTAAAAAAAAGTAGAGAAAAGTTTAGAGTATGCAATATATTTAAAAACGAATGAAGTGGAATGAAACAAATTTTTGAAGAAATGCTTAAATTGTAAAAGATTTTCCGACAAATATTTAAACTGCTTCAAAATTGCCAGAAAAAATACAACATATTTAAAAAGGAACGTAATGGAATGAAACAAAATTTTAACAAAATAATTTGTTTTAGGGGATTTTGCTGAAAATGTTTAAATTTGCCAGAATACTATAAAAATAAAGCAAAAATATATAAAATTTAAAAAAAAGGAACGTATGGGAATGAAACAAAATTTTATTAAATAACATAATATAAAGAAAATTGTTTACTATTGCAACAAATCTTTAAGAACTATACAAAAAAGGGAACAAAAAAGCTAACATTTTCTAAATTTATACTAAAAAAACAAAATGGAATGAAACAAAATTTTATAAAAATGTAGATTTTTCAATAAATTTGTGGAAACTGCTAAAAAATATAAGAAAAAAGATAAAAAATTGCAAATTTTATGAACAATTTAGAGTGGAACATAGTGAAATAGAACATAATATTAAGTAATTTGTAGTAAACTTATGTATCTATATTTCAACAAAATTAAGTTTTTCAAGTTTAAAACTAAATTTAGTTAAATTTCATATTTAAATCTATAAAAAATATTGGTAATAAAACGAAATAGCATGAAACACTTTGCTTTTTAATACAAATTTTTTAATTTCTGAAACAATTACATCTGACTTTTATACAAAATTCTATGTTTTCATAATAAAATTAGCTTAAAGTTTTTATTTCTGTAAATTTTTCCATTCACTTTGCCAAAGTTTTGCTAAAAACTCATAGCCGTCTATGATAATATTTTTTATCTATTCCCTTTAATATTGCCTAACAACCATCCCCAAAAAACAGCAAACACTTATACACACTGTAAATACAGCAACAAAAATAATCAATATGCTCCATAACAACAACAAACACAACCAAACCATTTCACAAAACAACAATAAAATAGACAAAATTTAACAATAGATGAAAGCTGCTCTCTACTACACTACTCTCTTTCGCAGAAATATTCCCAAAAAAAGTGCGTATTTTAAGGAGCTTCGTTACGATTTTGGCTACAAAAAATACTAAAAGCCGGCGTCAAACATACTACTACCACCAATGGGAAAAAACAACAAAAACACAATAAGCCTTTTGTGTAAAAGAGGTGGAGTTGAATGGAGTTGATATACAGCTTCCTATATACACCACAACCTACACAACAACAAGAAAAACTATAATATGCGTGTGTAGCCTGACTCGCTCTCTCTTTATAGTGATTAAATTAAAGGGCTCTTGTTTTGTTTATTTGGTAGAGTATGAGAGAGAGAGGTGGGGGCAGGCGAGAGTAAATACTAGACGAACTATTACATATTTTCGGTATGTATACGAATGTTGTTAGCGATAAATTTGATAATGTTGTTGTTGTTTTTGTTGGTGGATTGTTTAACGAGTTTAAACGAAATAGACAAGTGTAAAATACACTAACAACAAATAGCTGTGATGTGGGTGCAAAACGAGTGTATCTTCTAAAGGGAGTAGGGATTGTAGTTAATGCAATAAATTACAGTGTGTAGTTGGGTTTTTTAGTGCAATATTTTCAAGGAAATTGAATATTTGCATATATTTCTACATTATATTTTATTTAATGGAATATTTTTGTTGCTGAAAAAATTAGGAAATAAAACTTTTAAGAAACTACTAAAAAAAATTTATAAACTTTGACAGGAAATAAATTGAAATTGAAGTTTTGTAGGAAAACAATACAAATCTTTTACCTTTTTATGTAAAAATAAAATGTTTGGCTTTAAATTAAAGATAACTTATAATTTTTTTTTAATTATTTTTTAAATATAAGAAGTTAAACAAAAAATAACAATTCATTCAAAATTCTTTTTCAAAAAATGTTAATGAAATCTCATAACATATCGCGAATTTTAAAAAATATAAAGAAATCCTTTTAAGATCTTTATAAAGATAAATTTATAAAATCTGACGAATTTTAAAATAACTTAATAAAATCTCACGAATTTTAAAATAAATCTGACGAATTTTAAAATAAATTCATAAAATCTCACGAATTTTTAAATAATTAAATAAAATCTCACCAATTTTAAAATAAAATCTCACAAATTTTAAAATAATATAATAAAACCTCACGAATATTAAAATAAATTCATAAAATCTCACGAATTTTAAAATAAATTTATAATATCTGACGAATTTTAAAATAAATTCATAAAATCTCACGAATTTTAAAATAACTTAATAAAATCTCACGAATTTTAAAATAAATCTGACGAATTTTAAAATAAATTCATAAAATCTCACGAATTTTTAAACAATTAAATAAAATCTCACCAATTTTAAAATAAAATCTCACAAATTTTAAAATAATATAATAAAACCTCACGAATTTTAAAATAAATTAATAAAATCTCAAGAATTTTAAAATAAATTAATAAAATCTCAAGAATTTTAAAATAAATTCATAAAATCTCACGAGTTTTAAAGTAAACTGAACAGCAAAAATAACAAATACAGCAACAACAACAACCTAACTAACTACAAAAATTATACATGTATGTCAAAAATATAAAATATATAAGTAAATTATCCTTAATGATATCCTGCTGCTAGCAGATCTCCAGCAAATGTTCTATTGTATTTTTAAACAATAATTTAACAATTTAACAATATTTTACCAAACAAATTAAGGTAACAAACATAGAGGTTTTAAGGTGTAATTTTGATTTGAAATATATAATCAAATAAAAAAGTTGCATTTTAAATATGAACAAATATAAAAAGTTGATTCCTAAAGTTTTTTTAAATACAAAAAAAAACCTTCTTTTAATTTATTAAATTGAAACTCTGGTTTATTTATTCTATACTTGATTTCCTCTGATTTCCATGCTGCCAAAATGGCCGGCCATTTTGTTTAAACTCTCTTACCCACTCTCACTAACACAAGCTTTTGGTTAGTTTAATCATTGAGTGTGATGTTCCCAATGTATGATTAAAATCAACAAATGTGCTTGAAAATGTTAATACTTAAAAAAATAAACTGTTTAGCCATTTAAGTTGTATTTAAGCTGAAAATGAAATGTAGTTGGCAATGCTATTTTTTTAAGTTTACAAATTAAATATTTATTCATTTCTTATGATTTATAAACTCCTTATAAACTGTTTTTTTTATAAAAATTTTTCAAAAAATAAAGTTCCTAAAATAGTTGGTTACGTGACTTTCTAAAAATTGTCAAATTGGAATTTAAAATTTAACATAACCATAAAAACATAAGGGTTGTTCAATAATTAGTTTAATATTTTTGCAGTTAAAAGTGCCATTTTAAACGTAAGTACGTAATAGTTGGCAATGCGAAATTTAAAAAAAATGCTTAAAATTGAATTTTAATGATGGCAGTTAGTTAGGCATGGTTTTCTAAATAGTTTACTATAAAATAATTTCAAGAGCAGTTTTATTTTTACTAAGGTTGGCAAGGCGATTTTTTTAAAAGTGCATGAAATTTAATTTTCATTGTGTCGCATGTCTTTTCAAACGTTCATGCAAAAAACAATTCACATTTTCAAGCTTTAATAAGCTATTATAAAAAAATATTGAATAGTTAGCAATTTTTATGAAATAATTTTTAAGCTTGAGGTCACTTTTTGTTTTTTATAAAAGATTTTTATTTTTATTTATAATTAATTCGATATTTCGACCTAAAAAGATAAACTTATTAATTTTTAATGAAATTTAATGAAAATCATATAACAAGGTCAAAGAAAATAGAATAAAATAGTTAGCAATGCGAAACTTCCAAAAGTTGCTTAAAATTATACTTTAATGATGGCAATTAGTTAAGAATGGTTTTTTTTTTATAATTTTGTATTAAACAGTTCTATTGAAATTGTAATTTTTAAAAAAAATAGCAATGCAAATTTTCTAAAAATTTCTTAAAATTTAGTTTTATGATGTCATTTAGTTAAGAATAAAATTTTAAATTGTTTGTTCATTGTTCATGTTCATTAAAAGTGTAATTTTGTATAAAGTTGGCAATGCGAATTTTCTAAAAATTAATTTAAATTAAATTTTAATGATGACACTTAGTTAAGAAGGAATTTCTAAGTAGTATGCTAAAAACAAGTTTCATAAAAAGTTTAACTTTGAACAAGGTTGGCAATGCGAGTTTTTAAAAATTGATAAAATTAAATTTTTAATGTGTGAATTTAAAATGGTAAAGCAAGAATTAGTTGATATTTTTAGCTTTCAATGAGCTATTTTAAATAAAAATTGATAGCAGTTGGCAATGCGAATATTCTAAAATGTGCTTAAAAAATTTTTATAATGGCAATTATTTAAGAATGGATTTTCTAATAATTTTTGTAAAATAGTTTTATTAAAATTGTAATTTTTAATAAAGTTGGCAAGGCGATTTCTTTTAAAAATTTCTTCAAAATAATTTTATTGATGGCAAATAAATGAGAAAGTGTTACTAAATAGTTTGCTATAAAAAAATTAGAAAAAGTTGAATTTTTAATAAAGTTGGCAATGTGATTTTTTTAAATATTTTTGAAATTAAATTTTTTAGTTTTTTTAAGATTTTAGGAGTTATTGCCAAACTACAGTTGATAAATGCGACTTTTTGCAAAAATATTAAAAATCAGTTTTTTAAAGCCTTAAATTACAAAATTTTGCTTAACTAACATTGTGCTTTAAACAAATTTCCTAAAAACCACTAAATTCGCATTGTTTTATTAATAACTTAAATAAATTACAAAAAAAAATAACATTATTAAATTATGTCACGTGTTTTTGTTTTAATTAGCCTGTTTATGCATATTTTGCTTTTCTCATAAAGTTTTTTTATGCATAAATTTTAATAAAACCCTTCAGAAAAGCACTTAAATACTTACAATCTAGCATGTTGCATGTGCATACAGCAAAAAAAAATTGAACAACACCTTAAAAAAAGCCGACTGACAGACGAAAAGGCTGTTAAACAGACACCACTTGGGCTAAAAAAAACCCCCACCCTTAACAAAACACACACACTCTGTTAGACACACAGCAAAATTGTGGTGAAATTTGTTAAAAAAAATGAGGTCAAATGTATGTTTAACTGTATAAGTATAGAAAACACACATATTTACCCTCTTAAGCAAAAAACAGTAAAAAAAATTTTAAATACATGTGGTGTGAAAGAGTAAGAGTGTGTGACTTGCTTTAAGAGAAAGAGAGTCATTTGTTTTTGTAAGAAATTTCATAACGTTTGTTACTTACACAAAAAAAGAAAACACTGACAGTGTAACCAGATCTCTAAAAGCTAAGCGGCTAAATTAGTTTAAAAATAAGCTAAAATATGCTAAAACTTTTTTTAAAATGCCAAAAATATGTGCTAAATTTTTTAACATACTTTATTGAAATAATTTTTTACTATTTGAGAACAAACATGATTAAAAAATAAACTTTTTATATGAATAATACAACTTTGAACTCGAGAGTAATTTTCATATAAATTTTCATATTTTTTTTACTATATCAGGTCTTCTGTAATTTGAAACATTTATTTAATCTTTTGAATCCATATATTAGCTTTATGCTGATGTTTGTAACGCCCAAAAATATTAGTCTAAAATCCACCTTAAAGTATACCAATCGACTCAGAATCACTTTCTGATTCGACTTAATGGCTGTCCACGCAAAGTACAGGTCGCAGTTTTGAAGATATTTCGATTGTTGAAATTGTTCAATTATTTCATTTAGTCTCCACACAAATGTCCTCTCGAAATAGGGCTTTATCGATCATAAATTTGTGATTTATAAACGTATACAAATAATTGTTGCCATAAATAAGTTATAGATGAATTCTAAAGCTCACTTCAACGACCATAAATATCCTAAGAATGTGCAATTACGAATTAGAAATCATGGCACCAAATTTTATAACGATTGGTCGATAATTAGTCATAGCTCTTATATAAAAACCACTTCTGATTTTCAGACATGCATTATAATCGGGATTGACTGACTATAAATTCTAACTTCGTTTTTATAGAATTAATTTTACTAAATATACGTTTAACTTCTGAATTACTAAATGGTAAAACTAAAATCTTCATAACAAAACATGAAAGGCAGTTTTCATAAAACGCATTCTTGTATTCACAACCTAGCTTCCAAAATTCTTCGGTTGAGCTTTTATTTTCCCACTCATATGAAGTTAATTTTTTCCATTTTAGTTCAAAAGTTGTTATTTCATCTGTTAATAAATTTGTCATTAATGCTTAAAAATGTTTTTAGTATTCTTAAATTTAAAAATGCTTAAAAATTATTACAGAAGATTTCTTATTATTTTGGCTTGAGTTCATTTTAATTAATAACTCAAAGAATACCAATGTAAAGTTATATTTGTTATGTTTATGTTTAGCTTAAAAATGCTAAACATATTATTAAGAAATGCTAAATAAAATGCCAAATGGTAAATGCAAAGTTTTGCAGCTAAATCAAAATAAAATAAGTTAAATTTAGCCGCAAAAATGCTAAAATGGTCACACTGAACACTGACACTGTTATAATTAAAACAACAACAGTCGCTCATCAGCTTGAAGTTTTTTTTTTTGTATATTTCTTAAACATAGATATGTATGTATGTATGTATGTATGTACTTTATTTTTATATGTGTTTAGCTTTGAGAGTGTTTCTATATTTGTTTAATACATTCTCTGGGTGTGTTTTGGTATTTTTTGTACACTTTTTACGCTGTCAAGTCCTTTAGTAGGTCCTTATAAATTTGCTTGTTTTTCGTTTTGCTTTCTTTCCGTTTCACCAGAAATGTCTAAAAAAAAAACCAAACAAAAAATGTGTATTTGTTTTATGTTTATGCGGCCGACCGGCATTTTGTATGTTCATTGAACTCCATATGTTTTTCAAACACTCAGTTTGAACTTTGACCGTGTAAATCTGTTTGTGTAAGAGTGTCTCCAACCATTTTAAATGTATGTCTTTGTTAAGTGACACTTCAGAGATGGGTTTTAATGTCTTTTAAGACTTTTATTGTTTGAAAAACAAAAAAAAAACAATTTTATATAAAACAATAGCATAAACAAACCAAGGAAGGCTTAGCAGAGTTTAACAAATTGTATTAAAATTGTTTGTAAGAAAGTTAAAAAAAAGGATATAAACCCAGCAACAAAACCAAATAAGTTAGACACTTAATATTAAGTGAACTTAGAGAAAACTTAATACTACGAGTTAAATAAAATAAATATTTGAAAATTCATAAAAATTAAAAAAATATATTGAAAATAGAGTAAAAATATCAAAGTTTTGAAACCGGAAAAACAATAAAATATACTAACAAAAAAATTTAATTTCAAAGAAGGACAACCAAACCAAGGAAGTTTTTTAAAAAAAAATTAATACGCTTCATATAAATCAC
This sequence comes from Bellardia bayeri, assembly GCA_950370525.1. Taxonomy (NCBI): domain Eukaryota; kingdom Metazoa; phylum Arthropoda; class Insecta; order Diptera; family Calliphoridae; genus Bellardia; species Bellardia bayeri. The sequence goes on along the minus strand of OX493266.1, from coordinate 7,016,840 downwards.
TAAAACACAACTAGTAGAACAATAAAATTAAAAAAATTTTAAAATTTTTCTTAAAAAATTTAAAATTTTACAATTAAACAATTAACAAAGACAGCAAAATGTAAATAAAACTTTGCAATATTTCCATATAAATCAATTTTCAGGGCTAATTTTAAATTTGACTTAAATTTCATAAAATTCTCAAAAAAGGATATATGGCCAAAACCTAAGAGAAAATTTACAAAAAAAAATTTAACAGAGAAAAAATACTACAAATTGTAATTAAACGAGTAATACATTAAAAACCAAAACTAAATTTAAAAAATTTCTAAAATTTTCTAAAACTTCAAAAAAAGGATATAAGGCCAGCCATCTTAAGCAGTAAATATAGAAAGTTTATATTTGGTGTATATATAGAGCATTTAAAAACACAAATTGTGCCAATACAATTTTTCAAAATTCTTAAAAAATAAAAAAAAATTTAAGAGAAAATTTAAAAAAAAAAAATTTAACAAAAAAATTATTTAAAAATTTCAGTAAAACGAATAATACAATAAAACCCAAAACATAATTTATCGCAATATTTTAGTTTGATTTTACTGCTGTGATACTTAGTTTAATAAAATTTAATTATACTGTGATATTATTTTATTTATATTTTTGCATTTGTTTTGTTTAATTAAATTTATGTTTTATGTTGTGTTTATGTAAAACAAAATGTATATAAAATATTCTAAATGCAAAACTATTGACGAAAGATTATATATCTAATAAAATATCCCTGATGATGTTGGGAATCTCCAACGAAACGTCGGAAAAATAAATTATGAAATAATCTTTTATTTGCATAGAATACATGACCTTAATAAGCCCGATTTAGAAATTTCTAAACAAATCAATAATTTTATTTTTTTCTAAAATGTTTGAAATTTAAAAAAAGGATATAAGACCAGCCATCTTAAGCAGTAAATATAAAAAGTTTATATAATGGAATTAAAGGACTGAAAAACACAAATTATGGCAACATGATTTTTAAAAATTCTTAAGAAATAAAAATATTATTTAAGAAAAAATAAAAGTTATTAGTAACTTAAAACCAGTTAGAGTGCTATATTCGGCTGTGCCGAATCTTTAATACCATCCACCTAAACGTAATAAGAAATACAGAAACTACACTGGTTATTGGACTACAATATCCTTATGCTGTGTTTTCTATTCAGTCTTAGTGAAAATTTTATTACCTGTTGATCGTAATTCACTAATATGATTTTATTTTAAATGTTTTGAAATTGTTTCTAAATTTTATTATAATCTTGAGTGTAATTTAACATTTTTCCATATTCACAACAAGTTACAAAACAGAGTATAAAAAAGGATAAGGGTTGTTTGAATTTGATCTCAATGACATTATTTACAAAAGATTTATGGGTGGCATAGTAGAAGTGGACCAGTTATGGACTGATGTGGATTTTAAGTATTTGATTGAGGGTTATTTTGGTTGAATATCATCTCAATAACGTTATTTACAAGAGTTATATGGTTGTTTAGTATGCTCGGAAGTGGACTTAATTCGGGAGCTATTGCCAATTATTGACTAGCAGTAGAATTATTGCCGTATAACCGATATTAGTATGATTTCTGAATTAAAATTATTGATCTATATAAAAGTTGGTTCGATACCGATATTTATTAGCCATTTTCGTGGGTTTATTTGTTTTTCGGATGACAACTTGTATCGGAGCTATGACCAATTATGTGCCGACCATCACAAAATTTAGTACAACAATTTATTTGCCTATAAGGATTATTTATGTCAAATTTTAGTCGCTTAACATTATTAATATTAGTTTTATACGTATTTAAGTGAATTTTAGTAGTGGACTTTAAATGGAATTTTTGGTCAAACATGAATTTGGTATTCATATTCCAATTTTATAATCATTTATTTATATTAAGCCATATTTCGGGAATATATATATTTGTATGTGGGCTATGCGAAATCATGGACCTTTTCTTTCTATTCCTGACACTTTCTTCTTTTATCATAAAAATAACGTATACAAAATTTCATGGCATTAAAAATATAGCAAGAAAAATGTTTAAAAATATCAATTTTTTATGGAGGTTGCCTTACATTTTGAACCATAACTGCTTAAGAGAACTACAGGCGGTTTTTCGTAAACTTTGTTGATTTCGGCTGTGTCCTTTGGACGTGAGAGTGTTTTACACAGACAGACAGAAAAACAGACAGACGGATATGGCTCAATCGACTAAGAATTTCGTAAGGACCCAGAATATATATACTTTGTTGGATCTCAGATGAGTATTTCTCAGTGTTACACACGGAATGACAAACTTATATATACCCTCAATATAACAAAAAAATGTTTGCAATTTGAAATTTGCTGATTTCTACACTAAATAAATAACTACAAATTTTAATTTTCCTTTAATTAAAAAAAAAAAAATTAGGTCAAAAGTGTAATATGGTTTTACAAAGGATTTTCAATTACATATTGTGGCCACATAATTTTTCAAAACTTTCAAGTTTAAAGAAAATTATTTGCTAAATAAATTAAAATTTGTTAAATGGAAACTATTTAGAAAATAATAAAATTAATATTTGAAAGAAAAATTTTACGCAGAATTAAGTTTTACTTAGTTTAAATAAGAAAAAAATAGTTTTTAATGAAGTTTAAGAAAATTGCACAAAAGGATATATGAAAAAACTCCCAACCAAAGCAGTTACAACAAATGAAAGTTGTGCTATAATTAGTTTTCCTAATTTCTGAAGTTTAAGAAAGAAAATAATATATTTTTATGCTACAAAAATTTTAAAATTATAAAATTTATGTAAAAGTTTTATTTATTTAATACTATTTTAAAAACATAGACAAAAAACAATTTTTATAAAAATTTTAAACTTAACAAAAACTACTGCCATAAAATTTGGCAGGCGTGTAAGAGACAATAAATTTGTATGTTTTTTTTTTAAATACTATATATATATTTTTTTTTTTTTTTGATATTTTTATTTTAGTCGGGCTCGAGTTCATTAAATTTAATTTGCATTAAATTATTTTTACTGAAGGTAGGAATTGTTTTACAACTTGAAAAAAAATTTTTTTTTTTATTATTAAAATTTTTAATGATAATTTTTCTTGGCTGGGATTCGAACCTGGGTTATTGAATTTACATATGTTTCGAGGAACACCACTTTCTCTCATCAGAATTCTTTGCGTTCTAACCCTCTGCACCACTTGTGGTGCCTGCTAGCCAACAGACAAACCTCAATCTTTTAACCAGTGTTATGGTGGTTCGAAGTTTTTCTGTAATTATCATTTTTATTTATTTATTAATTTTCTATTTTCATGTTGCCTCCTTTTTCTTCAGTTTTTTTTAATGAAAATTAAATTTAATGAATTCGAGCCCGACTAAAATAAAAATATCAAAAAAAAAAAATTTAAATTAACAGGTCGAATAAAAAATAATAAATTGTTCTTTATATATTTTTTTTGCTACAAAACAAAGTTATAAAATGTATGTAACATTTATATTAAGTTAATACTTGTTTCAAAACTTTGAATGAAAACAATTTTTTGTTAAAATTTAATAATGATAAAAAAGGACATATGACAAACCTCTAAACTAAAAACCCTACCTTCCATAAACTTTGGTAGGCGTATAAGGGATTCTAAAGCACAACTTGTGCTATAATTAGTTTTGACACTTTCTGTGTTTTTTTTTTCAAGAACATATGTAATTTTTTGTTATAAAAATAATTTTTTTAATGATAAAATTTATATAAAAATTTACTATTTTAAAAACATTAACAAAAATCTATTTCTATAAAAATTTAAAAATTTTATCAAAAAAGGATATATGACAGACTTATAAACTAAAAAAGCTAGTTACTTAAAATTTGATAGGCGTATAAGGGACTCTAAAGCCCAACTTTTGCTATGATTAGTTTTCTTAACTTCAGCATTTTTATTAAGAAAATATAAATTTTTTATAACAAAACATTTTAAAAATTATAAACTTTATGAGAAATATTTATTTTTATTAAGCTTTTATTTTGTGTTGCCTCTTTAAATCCAATAAAATAAAAAATTATTGTATATTTTTACAAATTAGACCAATATATTTAAAACATCTTCTGTTCATCTTCAGGATCTGAATTGATTGAAAAATATAATACAAGATGAACAGAAGATGTTTGAAATATATTGGTCTAATTTGTAAAAAAATACAATAATTTTTTATTTTATTGGATTTAAAGAGGCAACACAAAATAAAAGCTTAACAATATAATTTGATCCAGCAATACAAAATATTAATCAATATTTATTTTTATAATGCCAGAGCTAAAATATGAAAAAGAAGCAAACTTTTACAAAAATTTTATAAGTCGACAAAAAAGGATATATGACAAACTTTTAAACTAAAGCAGCTACTACAATAAAATTTGGCAGACATATAAAACTACACGCCACAAGTGTTTATTAATTTAAAGCAGTGACAATCAACTTAAACCTCAATTTTATACAGTAGTCTCAGTAGTGTTTGGCTTTCCATACAAATTCCTTGGATATATAAGTCTACAGAAAACAGTGTCCACTGTAACCATTTCTTTTATCTATTCCTCAACAAAATTTCATTACAATCTCTATTTAATTAAGACCGTATGTATAAAAGTTTTTCTCAAAAAAAAATTGAGCATTAAAGTTCAATGGCCCGTTTGTAGATTTAAAAAAAAAAACAATTTAACATTAAAGTTCAATGGCCCGTTTTTATCTTACTTTTTCTATGTTTCTAATGAAAACCAGAGACATAGAGCTCTTTCCTCTTGTCTCCGTTTAACAAAATTGTAGCATAAACTTCCCCCTAATTTTATGTTTCTCTGCTCCTTTGGGTAGTTTTTAAAGTTAATGTTTTTGACAGGACCTTAACAAAATTATTTCTGCTTTTGTGTTGTATATTATTTTTTATTCCAACCGAACTTTTAGTAGCCACCCTTATAAAGCTTAAGAGTTTAAATATTTTACGAATTGGAGTTACTTCTTTGCTTTGGTGGTTATTTCTAGGATAATCTGTTGTTACTAGATGTTTGAGGAAGTGTTAATTAATGTTTTGTTATATTGTAATATATTGTAAATGTTTTTGACAATTCTAATCAAGATTTATTGGCTGAGATAACAGATGATGTAATTAAAGGATTTTTGTTATTAAGAAAAGTATAGAATGGCTGGAGAGTTAAAGTTTATTCTACAACATCAAAAGAATGAGCATTTAAATGAATTTAATTAATAATTTAAATGTAGTTTGACAGTATCATTGAAGGACTCTTAACTTGCCTTAATTTGAAATTTATAGATGCCCAACGAAGGCCGATCTTAAGAAGACTGATGTAAAATTTATTGGGTTTTAAAAAGTACTTTTTTGTCACTAATACAAAATGTGAAGGTAACTAAAATAATTATTTAAAACTGTTTCAGAAGAGACTAATGTAGAATTAAACGGTTTTAAAAAAAATTACTTTTTTGGTACTTCTTCAAAAAGTGGAGAAAAAAAAATCGTTAAAAAGTGTTGAGAATACTTTTTTGGTACTTTTTCAAAAAATAGACAAAACTTTAAAAAAAAACTGGCAGTAAGTGGCTGGTAATGTGGTTATATACAGAAAATAACAACAATAATAAAAATGTTATATTTGTATGTTTTAAAAAAGTACTTTTCTGGTACTTTTTTCTAAAATGAAGCAATTATGAAATAACAGATAAAAATTAATCAAAAGTAAGCCAAAATGCAAAACAAGCTCATTTTTATGGTTAAAAATTTAAAATTCGGTTGTTTTTAAACAAGTACTTTTTTGATACTTTTTAAAAAATGAAGCAATTATGAAATAACAGATAAAAATTAATCAAAAGTAAGCCAAAATAACCCAAAATGCAAAACAAGCGCATTTTTATGGTTAAAAATGTAGAATTCGTTTGGTTTTAAAAAAAGTACTTTATTTGGTACTTTTTCAAAAATAGACAACAGAAGAACTGCAAGAAATTAGTTAAGTAAGTGATACAATGCATTTTAAAAGCTAAATTTGTAAAGTTTTTCAGATTTTAAAAAAGTACTATTTTTAGTACTTTTTCAAAAAAGCAGTAAACATGAACTAAATCCTCAAAATTTATTAAAACTGTTAAGGGACAAAATGTGAAATTTGGATCTTTTTTTAAAAAAGTACTTTTTGGTACTTTTTCCTAAAGAGAACTAAAACCTTAAAACTGAGTAAAAGTATGCTAAAATATCCATAAAAATATTAAGAAAAACTTATTTTAAGGTCAAACTGTAAAATTTTTCGAATTTAAAAAAAAAATACTTTTTTGGTACTTAAAAAAAAACCAGCTAACATGAACTAAAAATTAAAAAATGATTTAAAATAATCTAGTATACAATGAAACACATTAATTTTATGTTGAAACATTTTAAGTTTGTCGATTTTTAAAAAAGTACTTTGAGTACTTTTTCAAAAAATCAACAACATGAACAAAAACATTAAAATGTATTACAAATAAACTAGAATATTATGAAAAAAAAGTTTAAGTTAGAACTTTAAAAAGTGTCTGTTTTTAAGAAAGTACTAAAGTAATTAAAGCCCAAAAATTTATCTTAAATAGCCTAGAATAGCAAGAAAAAGCTTAATAAAGAAAAAAAATTTTCGCTTTCTAAAAAAGTACTTTTTTTGTACTTTTTACAAAAAGCAGTAAACGTAAAGCTAAAAATTTATTAAAGGTATGCTAGAATAAGCTAAAATGTTAAAAAAAAATATTTTTAAGTGAAAACTATAAAATTTTACTTATTTTAAAAAAGTACTTTTTGGTACTTTTTCATAAACCACATAAGTATGTTAAAAAACCAAAAATTTAAAAAAAAAATTATTTTTAAGTTAAAAATATCAAATTTATCGTTTTTTAAAAATGTACTTTTTTGGTACTTTTTCCAAAATTTGGCTCCACTCTAATGCAATACCTCAGCATTGTTAACTTGATTTCTAAACAAACAAGGCAGCTTTAAAAGATACTTTGCACATGATATATTAAAAGTGCCAAGGATTTCAAGTGATTCTTTCACAGTTAGGAGATTAAAAACAAACAATTATATAATCTCGTCCATCATTAATCTTAAGTAATAGACTCTTTTTTATCTTTTTTTTTACCAAAGCTTTAAAAGGCAGCAAGATAATTTTATAACCAATGCTTACAAACATAAATTATTAATACTTTAATTTTATAATATTCAATCCTTTTCTCTTTTCTTGTTTCTTGCAGATATATATTGAGTAAGCAATCGAGCAGCTATTATTGTACACCAAGTGAGAAAATATTTCGTATTTAAATTTAATATTAATTCTAAAAAAATCAAGTTTATAAAGAAAATCTTGCAAATCAACACCACCAAAGAAAACCAACTATTACAGAGCTAAAGTAAAAAACTAAATTTACGAACTACAACAAAAAAAAAATAATCATTTTTACAACTCAACCTCTCTTTGATAACAAAAAAAAATTGAACAAAAAAAAGTTTAAAAACAACTTTTATTTGAGGTTAAAAAAAATAAGTAAAAGAAAAATAAACCAAATGTTCCATATTAAAATACAACAACAAATAAATTTATAAAATTTAATACTTAGTCAAATAATTTATGCTAAAATAACAACAACCCAAAAACTTTTTGCATTTTTGCAATTTTATATTAAAAAAAAAAAACCCCAAAATATAAAAAAATACTCAAAAAATCATTAGTAAAATTTACTCTTTTAACTTTTATCAACAAACAAAAACAAAAAGAAAAATTATAAAATTTAAACAATTTTAAATTATAAATTTATGATCTACATTACAAGATCTAAAACTCCAAAAAAAAGAAACTCTCATAATATTAACAAACAACAAAAAAAAAACATAACAAAACTACGCTTTTAAATTAAAACCCCATAACATTTAAAACATTCTTCTTAAACTTGTGCTAAGCGCAATCAAAGCTTTTTAAAAACAAAAAAAAAAAAAACAACAAAAAACTAAAACACTAAATTAAGTCCAGGCGTTACAAAATCCTTAGACATTGTTAGCTCAACTTTATTGTGTTGCTTAAATTCAGCAGAGTCGCCAGAGAAAAAGCTTCAAAATTACTCTCCAACCGCAAAAACATCCACAGCCAACAGCAGTCCAACAACTAAAAATGACCAATGCCATGGATATTGTCAAGAATGGCAGCACCAATGGGTCTGTCGACGGCAACTCAGATGAGTCGCGCACCAATCTAATTGTTAACTATCTGCCGCAAACCATGACCCAAGAAGAAATGCGCTCTTTGTTCTCGAGCATTGGAGAGCTGGAGAGTTGCAAGCTGGTGCGCGATAAAGTCTCAGGTAATTTGGGTAAATATGAAAAACTTAGTATATATTTAGAAATATTATTATTTAAAATTATGAATTTGCAAGGATTTCAAAGGATAACTTACTAAGCAAAGCTTCTCAATCCCCAACAAAGCATTTTGAGCATCATCAAAGTCTTTTGAAGGTGTTTTTTTTTTTTAATATTTAATAGAATATCAAAAAAGGATATATCACAAACTTCTAAAATAAAGCAGCTATTGCAATAAAATTTGGTAGACATATTAACAATTTTAAGGCATGACTTGTAATGTTTTTAAAATTTCAAATTCTGTATTCAAAAAATTTCATTATTTTGGTTATAATAAAATTTGGAAACTATAAAATTTATGAAAAGTAGCTATTTTAATGAAAACATTAAAAAAAAACAAATTTTCTCAAAAATTTTCACATCTGAAAAAAAGGATATATGACCAACTTCTTTACTAAAGCAAATATTTCAATAAAATTTTCTAGTCATATAAGGGACTCTAAAGCACAACTTGTACCGGTAGTAGTTATTAAAATTTTCTAATTTTTTATTTAAAAAATTTCCATATTTTTTTAAAAAAATTTTTTCAAAAATATGAAATTTATGTAGCAGTTTTTTTTAGTTAATGCTGGTTTAAAAACAATAAGAAACAAATATTTTTTACAAAAAACTAAAGAATCTGGAAAAAAGGATATATGACAAACTTCTAAACTAAAGCAAATATTTCAATAAAATTTTCTAGTCATATAAGGGACTCTAAAGCACAACTTGTGCCGGTATTAGTTTTAAAATTTTTTATTTAAAAAATGTTCATATTTTTTTAAAAAATTTTTTCAAAAATATAAAATTTATGTAGCAGTTTTTTTAGTTAATGCTGGTTTAAAAACAATAAGAAACAAATATTTTTAAAAAAATCTACAAAAAAAGGATATATAACTTCAAAAAACCCTAAGGCACGACTTGTGCTGTTTTTAGAATTTCTGAATTTTTTATTAATAAAATATATTATTGAAGTTTTTTTTTTGGTTAATACTGGTTTAAAACATTAATTAAAAAAAAAGTATTACAAAAATAAAGCAAAATTTACACAAAATTTGATAGGACTTCTTAATTTGTTGCCGCTGTTTATAAGGAATTTAAACAGCGCGAATTTGTCTGAAATCTTAACACACTTATAGATGAATTAGTTTAATTTGTGTGAAATCTCAGCATAGTTAGAGTTAAATTGGCTGATTACTTCATAAGTCTTTTTTCAGCTCCCTTGGTTAAGAATTCCTTTACAAAATCTTTGCCTTTTATAAATACATTATATTAAAGTTTACATTTTCTTTGTTGCTTTAGTTTTGCCAGCCTCTTTGACCGCTCTAAATCCAGCCTTACAGCAAGGTAATTTATTCAGTCACATTTTCTTTTACTACAAATATTTTAATCAATTTGATATTAATTTCATTTTATACATAGGACAAAGTTTGGGCTATGGTTTCGTTAACTATGTACGGCCTGAGGATGCTGAGAAAGCGGTCAACACTTTGAATGGTTTGCGTTTACAAAATAAAGTGATTAAAGTATCATACGCCCGTCCAAGTTCGGAATCAATCAAGGGTGCTAATTTATATGTATCGGGTCTTCCCAAAAATCTATCACAACCAGACTTGGAATCATTATTTGCACCATATGGCAAAATAATAACATCTCGTATACTCTGTGATAATATATCGGGTAAGTTTTTAATATTTTTGAAAATTTTTTCTTTTTATTTCTGTTTACCCAACCTTTATTCTTGCTTTGTGTTAATTTTAAATTAATATTAAACAAGGATTTTTTAGGTTTGTTGTATAATTATAAATAATACTTGCAATTAATTTTAAAGGTCTCTCAAAGGGTGTTGGTTTTATACGTTTTGATCAACGCAACGAAGCCGAACGTGCAATACAAGAACTGAATGGTAAAACTCCTAAAGGTTATACAGAACCTATAACTGTTAAATTTGCCAATAATCCAAGCAATAGTGCTAAAGCCCAAATCCCACCACCATTGGCTGCTTATCTAACACCACAAGCAGCTGCTGCTACGCGACGTTTAGCTGCCGGCGCCTTGCCCTCGGCTGGTCGCATTAGGTTAGTTTAATAGTTACACTCCTTTAGTTATTTTACTAAGTATTTTTAATCAACTCAAATATAAAACATAAAACGACTGCATGCTTTAGCCAGTACAAGAAAATCCCTTTTAACTCTAATTTCCTTTAATTATAAGTTGACCTACATTTTTTTTAATTTTAATTTATTTCTAAAACTTTTTTTTAATTGCTTAATTTTTGTCTTACAACCCCTATTTTGTGTTTTATTTGTGAAAAATTTAAAAAACAAACAAAAAACCTCTTAAAATTTTATATAAAGAAAAACTTTGCAAAACTTTCTTACACAAATTTTTACTAATCTAAAAAATAACGTATTTTGTTTATATATTTTTTCTATATACAAACATATATTTTTGTTATTTCTTTTTTAATTTCAATTTATTTTATGGCAAAAAAAAATAATAATAATTTGTTTAGCATTGGAAAAAGCCCGATGTTAGCGATTAACAAGGGTTTACAAAGGTGAATTATTTTCCTTATTATTTTATTTGTTTATCAAAAACAAAAAAAAAAAACAAAACTCTAGTTATAATAAGTTTTAAATAAAACATTTTTGGCGTAAAACCTGTTTTTTGGAAATCTTATGATTTGTAGTGTTTTGTTAAACAAAAAAATTTGTGCTCAATTTGTGTTTTTCTTTTACCCTGCCTTTACACATGCAAGTACTTGCATGCGAGTGCTGTGTACGTATTATATACGAAAAAAATATTCGAAAAACTCGGATCATTTGCATTAATGTTTACACAGGACAGTGAGATTTCATTTTCAAAATGTTGTCAAAGCATAAACTTCTACCGGCAGCTCCATTTGATTTGCAATTGCTTCGAAGGCCTTGTTTTTCAAATTGTTCCTCTTATATGCTTTATCACTCACATCCCACAGAAGAGGATGGGAACGATATAAATTAATTAATTTTATTATATTTTTTGAATTTAATTTTACTTTCATTTTCGTTTTGTTTGAAAAATAGAGTTGCCAGTTGGTCACATAAAAATGTTTCATGAGGGAAAATTTTCATTAACAATAATCATTATGATTTTAATGATATTTATTCTCCAAAATTAAAACATTTTGTTTATCAATATTATTTGAAAGAAATTTGTTTACAATCACTCATAAAACAAACTAAAATTTCAATTATAAATATTCTATTCATTGGAAAATATACATGGCAACATTATTTTTTTATTTGACGTTTACTGGCATGAGAGTGTCAAACATTCATTCGTATGCAAATTTAGCTGCGAGTATCTCTGCAAGTGCGAAAAATGTGAGTGTATTAGTAAAAAAAAATGTGAGTGTATTGAGTTTTTCGAACTGTTACTCGCATGTGTAAACGCTAGGTTACAACTCAATGTTTTATTCCATTTATTAATAACTTTCATTATTAACTACGTTTGATTTTATTTAATTTCTTATGTTATGTTTGGTTTCGTTAATGTTTTAGTGTTTGTTTGTTTTGGTTTTAGTTGTTTTTTATGTTTTATTATTAAAACAAATACTATAATATACTTTAATTTAATTTATGTCTTTAAATTATCACTTGAAAACAATAAAAGGAAATTAAAGGGAAAGTTCTGTTTCATTAAATTTTGCTAAATGATACTGTCTACCTTAAGTATTAGTTTAATTGCTAATCAAAATTACAAATGATTAAGAGGAAATGTGAAATAATTAAACTTTTTTAAACTATAACATTATTTAAACAAATTAAAAAAAGCTTCAGTAATACAGTCCTTAATAAAATTCAATTGTAGTACTTTATACAGTCCTTTATAAGCTTATGTCTTCCTACAGTCCTATAATTGTCCTTGATTAGCTTCAATCGTAGCTCGCTATACACTCCTTTGTAACTTACAATCGTAAGTCTTTAAACAGTCCTTTGTAAGCTTCAATCGTAGCTCGCTATACAGTCTTTTAAACGTTTCACTCGAGCAATCTTAATACAGTCAGCCTGTAAGCCTCAATCTTAGGCCTTTATACAGTTTTTGACCTAAGCAAAGGTGGTCTAAGTAAGGCCTCAAATGACAATGACATTTTCATAATGTAAAATGAATATAAGTTGTTACTGGCAACTGGATATTTGCAAACACATATGACGTAAGCAAAATAAATCTAAGAAGCAGAAGAAATTAAAATATGTACTTTAGAATTAGGTCACTTAATGCCGAAATTTCTCTCAATATTAATACAAGAAAAGGGAAATTAAATAAATTTTTAAATGTATTAAACAAAAAATTATTATCAAAAAATTCAAATTGTCCCACTGTTATTTGACAACAACTTTTTTTTAAATTTTGACAGCTTGAATTAGGATTGCTTTTTGCTTGACATCATTTGTGCGACCTGTGCGGAAGTTCAAAATTTTGTGTTTGGGATGGCGTAATCTTTATTTCTATCATAATTGGTAATTATCAATTTAATTTGAATTTTTCTCAGTTTCACAGTGAAATACTGAATCTTATTTATAGTTTTCAAAACGTTTATATGGAAATTATCAATATTAAATAGAAATTCTAAATTTCAAACTGAATTTTCACAATAGTAAATAATAAATATCAAATTAATTTAAATTTTTTTCAATTTCACATTTTATTTAAAATTTTCGACAATTTCATATTGAAATTTTAAATAAAAATTCCCAATATTATATAAAAATTCTTAAATTTAAGTGTAAATTTTCTCAATTTTAAATAGTATGTCTTTATCAGTTTCATTCAGATTTTTCTCAATTTCCCTGGGAAATTCTGAATCTTATTTAAAATGTTTAAAATTGTAAATCGATATTCTCAATATTACATAAAATTTCTAAATTTCATTGTGAATTTGACAATATTAAATAGTAATTATCAATTTAATTTAAATTTTTCTCAATTTCACATTAAAAATTTTCAAAAATTATATATTGAAATTATCAATTTTAAATCGAAATTCCTAAAATTAATTAATTCCACTTAGATTTTTCTCAATTTCCCAATTCTGAATTTTATTTGAAAATTTAAAAATGTTATATTACAGTTTTTAATTTTAATTTTCTCAATATCATTATAACTAATGAATATTGTGAATTCAAAATAGATGTGATTTTGAAATTTGCCCTTAGTTTGAAACTAGCTTAGCCTTTACCATTGCCAAATGTTTTATAACTGAATTTTTCCAATTTAAAATTGAAATTCTCAATTTTTTTTATTCTATTTCGATTTTTCTGTATTTTTTATTGAAATTATATCAATATTAAATAGAAATTCTCAATTTTAGTCTGATTTTTTACAATATTAAATATCAATTTATTTTCCTCAATTTCATACTGAATGCGGAATTATTTTCAATTTCAGACTGAATTTGCTCAATGTGAAATAGTAATCATCATATTCATTGGAATTGTTCAATCATACACATTGAAATTTTGAATTTTATTTGGAATTTTTAAAAAAGTTTAAATTGAAAAGTTCGATTTTAATTGTAAATTTCTCAATTTAAAAAATATACTCAATATCATTTGGATTTTTTTTAATTTCATACTGAAATTTTGACATACAATTCTCATTTTAATTTTGTTTAAATATCTCAAAGCTTAATAAAAACAAAATTTGTTTAATTAACCTTTGATATATGCATAAATTATCATAAGGTGTTTTAATATTAAAGCTATTTTGCTTATTTCCAATATAAATTTTAACAATTCTTAGTATATTTTTATATTCAAGGGTCATCCTAAATAAAAAGTTTTTTTTTTACTAAGGGACAGCCTAAATGTTTTGTTTACAAAACTAAAATGCAGCACTTACCCCTGTAGTTAATAAGCAAATGCAAATGTGATTGTTTTTAGAGTCTAGCAATCGGCCACAAGTTGTTTTTATAACATTTGTGTGGTTTTTTATTTAAATTAAATGATTTAATTAATTTGTTAAGCCATGTAAGTATTATTAAGTTTTTTAACTAATGGCCGGCAACTGGGCCATTCACCTTCGTTTTTTATAAGAACTTGCCTTTTATTGACTTTTATATTTTACAAACACACACTTTAGCATGCAATTCATAGCAGAATTACAATTAATAAATTATTTTATATTAAAATATGGTATTTTAATAAAAATTACGCAAAACTTTTAATAAACACTCAAGTTTAAAGCCGGCAAAATGAACTAAATGCCAATAGGAAAATGTAAATACAAGGAGGAGAGAGTGCGTAAAGAGAGATATAGAGAGAGAGTGAGTTAAGATAACACAGAGTTGTTTATACTATTAGACAATTTAAAAGAAGTACCAAAACAATTTAAGAAAATTTATTTAAAGTTTTGTGTGTGTTAAAACCAGCTAGATTTATTTGACTTTTGTTTAGATAATTATTTGTAATTGTATTTTTTGTGTATCTTTTCTCTTAAACAGATATTCCCCATTGGCGGGTGATTTGTTGGCCAATTCCATACTGCCCGGCAATGCTATGACCGGTTCGGGTTGGTGTATATTCGTGTATAATCTGGCCCCGGAAACGGAGGAGAATGTTTTGTGGCAATTGTTTGGACCATTTGGTGCCGTCCAATCGGTTAAGGTTATACGTGACCTGCAGACCAGCAAATGCAAAGGTTTCGGTTTCGTTACCATGACCAACTATGATGAAGCGGTTGTGGCTATACAATCATTGAATGGTTATACTCTAGGCAATCGTGTTTTGCAAGTTAGTTTTAAGACCAACAAAACCAAAACATCTTAAATACAAACAAACATACACATACATAGTTAAAATGGTTGAATCTAATGGAAAATATTTAAAAAAAAACTTTTTTTAGAACAAGAAAGAAAAACTTACTAGTCAAATTTTCTTTAAAGAAATTTCTGTTTTTTATTTTAAATAAATTAAAACTAACTAAATATTTAGACAAAACAACAACAACAAAAACCATAACACAAACCTTTTTAGCCACAAAATAAACAGGAATAATGAAATTTGAAAGAAAGCAAAAAACGATAAAACCAAATAAACCTCCTACAAACACAAACAAAACATAAATTTAACAAAAAAAATTTATTTAAAACAAAATATAGACATTATGCGTCTTTAAAAGCTAGTAAAAACACAAAAACATCTAAAGAAATAAATAAAACTTACAAAAAATCTAAACTTCTCAAAACAACAGCACATTATGTAGCGCAAAAATATTATAATTTATTTAAAATAAACAATTTAATAATTTTTATCATTTTTATAATTTTATTAAAAAAAATAATTTAATTCTTAATAATTTACTTACTCTCTATAAAAAAAAAACAAAATAAAACCATATATTTAATGAAAAATTAAAACACATAATTAAAATATTAATTAACCATAACTTTATTATAATAAATGTTTATTACTTCAAAGAAAATTGCAAAATCAAAAAAAAAATCCAACAAACTTAAATATGTATTTATTAAACAAAACCAAAAAAAAAACTCTTAAAAACCTAAACTAAAAAAAATATATTTGTATCAGTGTGTAATAATATTTTTTTAGACATATTTATGTTTATTAACTTATATTTATAATTATATTAAATTCTAAACAAAAACCTTACTTAATAACAATTTATTTCCCTTAAACTTTTTATTATTAAAACTTAATTCAAGCTATAATTACTTAACCCCCCCCCAGAAAAAAACATAGAATTTCATAAAAAAATATAGTTATAAATAAAATAACACAAATAATTATTCCTTATTATGTATTATGATTATATTTCTAACTCATTATATATTAACGCTATATATTATAAATTTAATTAACTAAATGTGTGTAATAATTTTAGTTTTTAATTTTAAAACATTACTAATTTGTTTAAAATGCCAGGCAAAAAAGTAAAAACAGAAAAATCATACAAAAACCCATAAATAAAAACAAAACAAACTCGCATTTTATTGTTTTTAAATTTTATGAAACACCCGGTAGTGATAAAGCAACAACAAAACCACACAAACAACAACAACTCTATTGAACAAGCAAAACATAAACAAACTAAACATAAGGGTCAGTGTTGCCAGAAAATGAATTTCAAAATATGTTAAAACTTGAAAAACTAAGTGCTAAAATGTTCTACAGAAGAAAAAATAAGTGCTAAATTTTTTCAATGTAACAATACAATTTTTATTTCAAATGTTACAAATATAAATTATAGTTTTTTCTAATTTTGTTCATAACAATTGTTGACTTGTTTTAATAGATTATATTTCATATATCAATTCAAAAATTTCCGTGTTCATTTACTTACCACACCTAAAAAGATTGAAATATTAATAAAAGTTATTTTTTATTTCTGCAAAAGTATTGTTTGGAGTAAAAAAGTAAAAATTTGTTCGAGAAAAAATTGTTTTTTATCAAGCAAATTATGCTAAAAAGCATTTAGCATAATTTTTAAAAATTTCAATGCATTTTCGAGAAATAAAATGCTAAATTTAGCACTGAAAGTGCTAAAATGGCAACACTGATAAGGGTTCTACCCAGAGAAAACAAGTTCACACACACACAAAGAGAGAGAGAGACTCACACAAAACCACAACAAGAGAGTAACCAAGAATGCTAAAATAAAGATTACGCCATTTATTTTATCATTCTTGGAGTGTAACAGTAAATCCAAACAACACAAACAACAACTAGCATAGTAGAAATTCTACTTTTCTAAGTCACCTGTCAGACACAGGCAGCTTAAGTCAGTACAGTTTTACTATTGACATTTCGTGCAGGGAAGAAATATAAACAAACAATTACTTGCAAATAAAACAGAGGCATTCCAGGCAGGGTTGGAAAAGTTAAAAATTTTCGTATTTTAATATAGAAACATAAATTTAAACATAACTATATTCTAATTTCTTTGCTTTTCAAACAAACACTTGCAGCTAAAACCTGATAATTTATTGCAGGGATTTAAATGTTCGATTTTTTTATTTTAACTAAAATAACATATTTAAACATTCTTATAGAAACAAAATATGAAATTTGTATGCAGGGATTAAAGAGTTTATACGATAGAACTGATTTTTTCAATTCTTTCCCAAATAAATTTCCAAAGACTCAGATTAGTACATAGTGTTAATCATTTACCCCCTTATTCAAAAACGATTATTAAATTTAACAAACGTTTATTAAGCTAATTTTTATATGCAAATCTGTCTTAATAAACGTTTTTTAAATTTAATAATCGTTTTTGAATAAGGGGGTTAGCCTTTCGTATTCAAACAATCATTTACAATTAATTGAAGATAAATAAACACAGCTCTGGGAAAGTTGATACATACCAATTATTTTTGTATAGTTTTTAGTATTTTCTGTAGAAATATAAATTTAAACATTCCTATAGACTAATTTCTTTGCGTTCCAAACTAACCTTTGCAAGAAAAACCAGAACGTTTAATACAGAAATGGGAATGTTTATTTTTTCCAAATTTAAGTAATTGGAAAAATTTTAATATTTCTATGGCAGAATTAGAAAATTGAATGAAGGGATGGAAGAGTTTATACAATATATATTCCATGTTTGTTAAACAAATATTTCTAATTAAAAGCAGAAAGTTTAATGCAGGGATGGTAAACATAATATGATGGCACTTTTTTAAATTTTTTAGCTGAATTGGAAATGTTTATCAACATACATATGTATGTCTATGTACATATAAAGATACACAATTATTTGCTTTTCGATATAAGCATTACTAAGCCATATATAATCCTTGATTTTTAACAAATACTTATAATTAAAAGCAGAACATATAATGCAGGGATGGTAAACTTAAAATATTTGCACTTTTTTACAATTTTCAGCTGAATGCAGGGTTGGAAATATTGATAGGTTGGATATTTTTTGAAAAATTTACAGAATTTTATGCGGAAACAGAAATCTGAAGATGCAGAATTATTTGCTAACATATCTAACACATACATATAGTCTTTGTTTTTAAAACATAGAAATTAAGTTAAAGTAAGCAAACCATTCTAGGTATATAATATGACGATTTCTGTAATTTTAATGAAAATGCTGGCAATTTTTCCTTAACAAGAGTTGACAACTTTTTTCAGTGTTTGATAATTTTGAGAAAAACTATATACATATGTTGCTATATTATCTATAATAACATTTTATTAATTCAAAGGAAATTAATGGTATTTTTCATTACACG
Organism: Bellardia bayeri; assembly: GCA_950370525.1. Classification (NCBI taxonomy): domain Eukaryota; kingdom Metazoa; phylum Arthropoda; class Insecta; order Diptera; family Calliphoridae; genus Bellardia; species Bellardia bayeri. Next base: position 6,998,155 of record OX493266.1, on the reverse strand, counting down.
AGGTAACAACTTTTGCAAAAAGTGTTGGAAAACTTAATATGTTCCCTGTTTATTACAATTTATTTTAATGCTTGTGTTAATTTTAGTTTTTAAATAATATGGCAACGCTTATCCTTTAAAAGAATTACCAAATTTTCCGAAAAAAATTTATTATTATGCTGTATACCACACTTTTCCGTAATAAAATAAAGAAAAGTTTCATATTTTTAAGTAAATATTAAAAAGTTGACATTGTCAATTTTTTGAGTGGCCACCTTTTTCAAATAAAGTTTTAAAATTTAATATTTTATCTGTAGAACACAAATTCCCTTATTAAATAATAAAAAACCCTTCTCTAAATTCCCAAAAATGTAAAATTTTTGTATATTCTTTTCCACTATTGTTGTCATTACCAATTGCTTGAGTTGCCAACTTTTCCAAATAAGTTTTGAAAATAAAATAATTTTTTTGTAGAATTTGGATTTCCTTAATAAAAGTATGAAGTAATAATAAAAAACTTTTGGAAATTCCTTTAAATACCTATTAAATTGTTTCAATTAATGGTAAAAAATTATTAAACGTTTTTTTTTGAACTACTTAAAATTTCCCTTAATAAATAACAAATCTTTCATTTTGTCAGCAAACCACACAACTTTCTTTTAATTTGGCATTGTTTTTAATTTAACTGTTATTTGCTGCTCTCTTACTCTTCGCCGCGAGTTTTTACACCAAACAACAACAACATAAGATTTTGTTTACATTTTATATAGTTGGCGTTATTGTGTGTGTAGCCGTAACTTTGTTGCAGCATGCATATTAACGGTATTGTTTCTTTTTGTTTTTGTTGTTTTTAAATAAATAAAATCAGAGCAAATTAAATTAAAGTAAGATTAACGGTATTTTCTCTCCGATTTTGGCTGTTTATGAGCGAATAAGGTAAAAACAAAATTGTTTTAGGTTTATTTGAGATAATTAACATGAATTAATGTTTTTTGTACTTAGTGGTAAATATTTTGAAAAATTATAAATATTTGCCTTCAAGGTATAGAAAATATGAAATATTAACAAAAGTGTGACAAAGTTTTCCTAATTTTTTTTTATAAGGGTTTTGCTTTTTAAACTTTTAACAAGAGTTTGATAAGCTTTTAAATAAAATAATAAACAAACTTTAAATTATAAATATTTTAATTTATAGCCAGAAAATGTATAAGATTTTTTTTAAAATAATAAAGATTTAGGTTTCAATAAACATTTTTAACCTTAATTTATTTTTTATATATTCAACACTTTTGAGAACTTCTTAAACTGTTACCAAAATTAAATATTTTCACTTAGCTTTGTTTACAGTGCAATATTTATTTAGACTTTAAAGTTTAAACATAATTAAGAGAGTTAATATCTTGCTCTCTTATTTGTTTTGCTTTATATTTTTTTAACACTGTTTTTTATTGTGTTTATTATGATATTTACCGTTATATTTTGAACTAACTGTATCACTCTTTCTCTTAACTGTTCAACAAACACTGTAAGAAATTATTGCTATAAATTATGCTTTATTTATGTAAAAAACAATAGTTTTCTTAATAGTTTGTGTCTACTTAATGGATATTAATGAAAAATACGAAAAACAAGAAAATAAAAAAAGGTTTAAACCTAATAAAACACCAACTTTATACAAAAAAAAATATTATAAATAATATATAAAAAAGAAAATTTTTTTAACAAATATATTAGTGAAATTTATTAAGACAAAAAAATTAGATAAAAAAAAAACGAAGGCAATATTTTTGGAGGTTGAGAAATTCCATGCTAAAATGTTAAAAACTTTTACATATTTCTAACAAAACTTAAAGCAAACTAACCAAAGTATATTTAAATTAATAGCAACACAATAATTCTTAACATTTTTAAAGTAAAAAGTTTTAAAAAACTTTTCTTTTTGGGGACACCAAAAATCCTATAAAGAGTTTGAAAAAATTCTCTAAAATACTTCTCTATAGAAAAAAGTATACAAAACACTTAAACAAGTTTCAATCTTTCTCTTTAAAACAAAAAAAAAAATATCAGACTTATTAAAAAAAAATCATGATTTAACGAAATTTATAATGCAATATACAATATTTGATATTATACAAAAAAAATATTATAAAATAAATGGATGTAAGTGTAAATTATATACATATTTATAAATTTATATATAAATAAATAAATATTTATATATAAATGTGCTATATACACTAAAATTATACTTAAAATAAATTAAACCCCCACAATGGAATCATAGTTTTTAGTATTAAATGTGAAATGAATACAAATATTTGGAAAAAAAAAGAATGCAATTTAATTCAAGGATTAAAAAAAAACCAGAAATAATAGAAATGTAATTAATGGTTTGAGTAAAAACACAATAAAGTGGAATTTTAATTAAAAAGTTTCGCTAAAATTTTTGTTTAAATGAAAAATAATTAATAAATGTTTTAAAAATTCATCTCAAACTTCTTTATATTTTGTTGTTGATTATTTAAACTCCCAGACATTTTTTTTTAAGTTTTTAAAATTCTATAAATTATAATTAAAATTCTTATATTCAACATTATTTTATTGTTTAATTTAATTTATAACATAAATTTTGCTTAAAAAATCATTTATTTGCTACAAATTTTAAAAATTTCTTAATTTTTTAACAAAACATGAGCGAAAATGCTTTATTTTGCTGTTAACCGTTATTTTTCGCTCTCTTTGCCTTTGTGTATATTTACCAAACAACAATTCGCTGCTATCTTTCTCTTTGCTTAACAATGCCGTTAGTTTGTTTGTGTTTAAACATTGTTATTATAGCAAGAAAATTAACGGTATTTTCTTTAACAGTGGTTTTACTTAATTTTCATGTGAATAAAGTGATTTTCTTTGTTTTAAAGTAAATAAACAAACCTACATGGAAAACAGTGGGAATCGAACCCGCACCCGTCTGACTGATAGTCTGGAACACTATCGCTTAGTCTATTTGAAGTAATTAAGGCAAAATAAAGATTATTAGAATTTTTGATTTTTCATTCAAATAAAATTAATTAAATGTTTTAGCTGTTTTGTTTGTTTAAAGGTAAATACATTAAATTAATTTAATTGAAGTGACCTTTCGCGTATTTTCTTTAGTTTTCTAAAATTTTGTTTAATTTAAACCATTATTTATTTTCTATTTAACAACTCTAACTAGAAATAACCACAATTTAATGCTCCCGCCCTGTTTTAACACTGACAAATCCCAAATAAAGAAATTAAAACATAATTTTTAAATTTTTTTATAGACAACACGCAAAAAAATTGGTATATTCGAGTCATTATAAAAAACATAAAACAGCTTCCAAAATATTAAAATTTATTGAGAAAAAGCCCAACAAATCAACAAAAATTTTTAAAAACAAACCAAAATATTAACTATATATAAGTGTTTAAAGAAATATTTTAGAAGTGAAAACAAACACGAAAATTAAATTAAGTTAAAAATTAGATTTTTTCATAGAAAATTTATACGCGCAAATTGTAAAACAAAAAAAAAAAAACTAATGATATTAATTCAAATTTAAATGCCAGGTGCAAATAAAAATTAAAAGAAATATTCTACCACCCCCCAAAAAAATAAATTGTAAGGAAAAAATAGAAGAAATTGATATAAAATCAAAGAGATTTTTAGTAGTAATTTAGACTCTAATTAGTAGTCAAAGAAAATATACAAGAAAAGACCCCATAAAGTTTTATTAAAACAATTGCTTGAGTTTTTTTTAAATAAATTGGATACATTTTTTTAAACGAAATATTAAAATTTTGAAAAATAAAGAAATTTAAAAAGAAAAATTTTATTTTTTTAAGTTTCTAAAATTTGTATTTTTTTAGAGTTTTTTTTTAAATTTCTCTATTTTTTATTAGGTTTTTATAATTATCTTAACATAGAGGTACATATAAAATATCTCTAAAGCAGAAAATAAACTAATTAAATTTATAGTTGATATTATTTCCTAATTAATTAAAACATAAAAATATTTGTTTGTTTTCATATAAGTGTCTATATTAATGATATATAAATTATGTATTAACAAAACTAATTTTCTTAATTCAAATAAAAACAGAAAAACAAAAAAATATTTTCCTTAATTATTTTTAAATTAAACTTAGTAATTATAAATTTTTATTCGTAATTTAACAATTTTATATAGGTATAGCAAAGAACAGTAAAAGAACAATTTCAAACAAAAACGCAACACCACTGTTTAAAACAACCGAGAGAGTCAGTCATCTTTGAAAAGTCAGAGAACAAACATAAATTTCCTATAACATTAAAAATTAATTGAAAAAAAAACAAAAACAATGAAACAACTGCAATATTAATAAACAATTCTTTTTATATATATAAAAAAAAACAAATATTAAATGTCTAAAGTTTATATAAAAAATATAATTATATTATACTACTACACATACAAACTTACCAACGATCGACCACGAAACACCATAAATTCATACTCTCTATTCCAATATTTGGTTAAATTTCCCGTTTTTAAAACAACAACAAACACTCTAGCAAAGCATTAATGTCAACAACTGTAATGTCCCGTTATTCCTACAACACAAGCATTAATGTGTAAACAAAACCAAAATAAACCGTTTTCGAGAGAAAATAACAATGAGAACTAAAATATCGCCTCCTAAATAAAACAAAAACTACAACATACATATTATTATGAGACAAATTAAAAAGAAAACAAAAACAAACATAATACGTATGTGTAAAATTATTATTATTATTATTGTATTTTATGTATTAGTTTTCGTTCTACACTCTCTTTTTCTCTTTCATAAAATAAACAATAAAAAACAACAAAATGTGAACAAAATATTATAATTGTGGTTTTATTTCATAAACTAAGTAAGAATTTTTTTTTTTTTAAGTAAAATATTTTAAAGATGATTTTAACAAAATTAAACGATTTTTTTTATTATATTAATCTTAAGTTTGTTCCTAACATTTAACTAGAATTCTATAATTTCTTTTTTTCAAGTAATTATGTCACTTTTAGTATTTATGTACATATATAAAAATGTTCTAAAAGTATATCTATTTTTATATCCAATATTTCGCTATCACAATGGATAGCTTCTTCAGGGATAATAACAATTATTTTATTATTTTATTTTATTATAATTCAAAAATTGTTATTATCCCTGAAGAAACTATCCATTGTGATGGCGAAATATTGGATATAAAAATAAATATATAGAACATTTTTACATACAAAATACTAAAAGTGGCCTAATTATGTACTTGAAAAAAAAAGAAAAGAAATTATAGAATATTTAAAAAAAAGGTCGAATAAAAGAAATAAATAATTAAGTAGAATTGTGAATTATTTTTTATATGCACATATTTCCTTTATTCTAAAAAATTATCCTTTAAGGGAAAATTTATATACTTGTACTAGATTTTTCTTTGTTTTATTGATTATTAAATTGTTTTTTTTTTTAATTCTAAATCTAGTTTATTAACAATAAAGACAAATTTAGAATTTTTTTTAAAATTTCCCTTATTTTTAAAAAAGGGAAAATAGATTTAAAATAGATTTTTACTAGTTATATTAATTTTTAAGTTTATTTCCCACAACAAAGGAGAATTTAGCCAAATTTTAAAAATGTCCCTTATTTTAAAAAATTTGCCTTTAAGGGAAATTTTATTTAAAATATATTTTTCTTAGCTTTATCAATTATTAAGTATATTTTCTAACAATAAAGACAAATTTAGAAAACTTTTAAAAATTTCCCTTATTCTTAAAAATTTCCCTTTAAGGAAAATTATATTTAAAAAAGATTTTTCTTTGTTTTATTAATTTATAAGTTTATTTTCGAACCATAAAGAAGAATTTAGCAAAGTTTTAAGAATATCCCTTTAAGAGAAATTTTACTTAAATGAGATTTTTCTTAGCTTTATAAATGTATATGTTTATTTTCTAACAATAAAGAAGAATTTATTAAAATTTTAAAAATTTACCTTATTCAAAAAAAATTCTCATTAAGGAAAAAATGTATTTAAACTAGTTTTCTTAGTTTTTTTATTTTAATTAAGTTTGTTTTTGAACAATAAAGAAGAATTTGACAAAATTTTAAAAATTTTCGCCATTCTTTTAAAAACTGCTCTCTCACAAATGTCGTTACATTCTTTTTGCCTTCTACCATTTGCATCGGTTATCGGTTGTGGCATTTGCTAAGTCTGTTGATTGCGCCATTGAGCGACATCTTCTAGTAAGTAGAGTAGTTAGTAATAGTATTTTTAGATAAAATTGTTTTCATTATAATTCGCGTATTATTTTTTTTTAAAGTTCACATAAATACCACAAACCCGGGTTGCTTTCAGGCTATCCAGCCGACACTGATCAACTTCTATTTTTGATTAAAAATCAATTTTTCATGGAAATTAAAAAAAAAACTTAAAACCTTAATATCTCACTGTCGTATTTATAAAAAATAAAGTAGGCTTGAAGTGTGCTTTAAGACAAAATTTTCATACAAAATTTTCTTAAAGTACACTTGAAGTGTACTTTAATTTTTTATAAATACGGCAGTCAGTAAATACTGCGTCTTTCGAAAAAATAAGCAAAATCTGTGATCACCTTTAAGGCAGAATTAGTCTTTACTTTCTGTTCCGTTCCGAATCAGCTGACTTGATTCCGTTAAATAGAAAATGTGTAGAAGTCGTTAGTTGTTTTGTTACTTTCTGTGCCGTTGCGGAAGAACCTGTTGAAAATAAAAATTTGCTAATTGTAAGTGACAGCATAAAACAGCTGACATCCGTACAACAAAAAAAATTTTTGGTTTATTAAAAAAATTTTTTTATTTCTTTGACTTTAATTAAGTTTTTGTATAAAAGTTATAAAAATATAAAAAATAAACGATGGATGACGAAAAACTCATTACTTTAGTCGAAAGTAATCACCCCTATCGTGAATAAAAATTTCACATGAAATTTGTTCCCTTTTATTTTTTTAACATTGAATTTAAATAGGAAAAAATGCGAAAAGTGAACAAATTTCACGTGGAATTTTTATTCACGATAGGGGTGAATGACATATTGTACAATAAAAAAACGTTGATTTGTATTTTTTGATTTATTTTCCATTACCTAAAACAGCTGATACGTTTATACGGAAAAACTAACTACAAAAATTTAACAACAGAACGACACGGAACGGAACAGAACAACAACAGAAAGTAGAGACTAATGAAGCCTTAAATTTGCATAACAACAAAAAATACCTTAAAAACCTAAAGAAAGTCTCCGCTGAACTCGCCAAAACAAGCAAGGCAACAAGCAGCGATGGAAAATGGCTTTTTTGATTTCGTACCAACTATATAAATAAAATGTACTTTTTAGACCTCCTCGGTACAATTTTTAATATTTGATAAATAATAATAAAACTTAACCACAAACTCACTTTGACGAAAATTCAATATAGTCACTTACGGCAAATTTTTTTAAAATTACCTTATATAACGAATGTTTAAACAATTTTATACTCGAACGAGCAAATTTTTAACATTGACATTTATAACAAGAATGTCTCAAAAAAAAATCGAACTCTAGGGGTAATAAAGCTTTGGTATTGATTTGGTAATAAAAAAGAATACGGTGTAAAAATTCTTCAAAGAAGATATAAGAATAAATCTAGTGAACAGTATGCCTAATAGAAATTTTGACTTGATTCTAAGTAAAGGGGTCTAACACATTATAAGTATCTTACAGTCTAATTCATAAAAACTTATCAAGGGTTTATAACAGGCTTATAAAGCAAATATCCATACAAAATTTGCTTTATCAGCCTGTTATAAACCTTTGATAAGTTTTATGAATAAGGGGGTTAGTTGTTTGTGAATATTACTATTTTAAATTATTGTAATTCCAGTGTGTTTATAGTTACATATAAAACACCAATTACATTTTTAAAATAATAAAATTTTTTTGTTCAATAATATGTGTTTTTATGTAAAAGTTAAACAGTTTTACATACATGTAGGTTTAACTTATGGCGTTTCCTTTTCTGGCAAAAATGTTACAAGGTTTTCCCATTTCGCACCTTTTGTAATTTTTTTGTGTTCTTTTCGGAAAAAATGTCAACACTGCTAACGTGTAGTGTGTTCTTTTCTATAAATGTCACACTATAAATTTTAAAAATGTTGCACCTTTCACACTCTGAATTTTTAGAGGGTGAGAATCGCACAATAAAACAGCTGACATTTGTTTTGTTTATGAATGTGTATTTGTGTTAAGAAACAAAAAAGAATATATACAAAATGAAAACTATTACTACTTTTTTATGTGCTGAAAAATTTTGATTGACTTGTTGGATTCATCTTCATCATCTGATGATGATGAAATATTTGCTATGATTATGGAAAGAAATCCACAACCGCGAGTGTAAGGCTTTGTAGAGAACGTAATTAATGAATACTCTGAAGGTGATGTATGTCAATATCTCCTATTTCTTATATACTTATGTAATGTATGTTTATATATATAATTTTTATACAATAATTATTATTTCATAATTGAACTGTTAATTTTACTTCTTGATATTTTTAGTCAGGCTTCAGTTCATTAAATTTAATTGTCATTAAATTATTTTTACAACTTGAAAAATTTTTTATTAAAAGTTTTTGATAATTTTTCTTGACTGGGCACCGCAGTGGTGTATGTGGTTAGAATGCAAAGAATTCTGATGAGAGAAAGTGGGATTTCTCGAAACATATGTAAATTCAACAACCCAGGTTCGAATCCCAGTCAAGAAAAATTATCAAAAATTTTTAATAATAAAATTTTTCAAGTTGTAATTCCTAACTTCACTCAAAATAATTTAATGAAAATTAAATTCATTGAACTCAAGCCTGACTAAAATTATCAAGAAGTATAATTTTTATAGTTTAAGAAGAATTTGCGTATTAGTCGGGAAGGTGCCATTGGTCTTTTTAAGAGATATTCATTGTCTTATTTCAAGCGATCTTTTTTAACAAAAAAAAAAAAAAAAAAAAAAAAAAAAAAAAAACAGCAGTAATGAAAAAAAGTGTTACACTGTTGTGATTTTATGTTCTATTCTGACCATTAAAAATGCGACATCTTCAAAATGTGGGGTAAACATTATAAAAATGAACATAATAAAGGTGTAACATATTATTTCAGAAAATAAAACATCATAAGAAAAAGGGCCTAACCCATTATTAAAGTCTTTTAGTTGTTTGTGAATATGTATTAATATTTTAAAATATTGTAATTCCAGTGTGTTTATAGTTTATAAACACCAATTACTTTCTCTATACATTTTTAAAAGGTAATATGTACATAAATATAAAAAATAATAATAAAATTTTTTTTTCGTTGAATAATACCTATGTGTTTTTATGTAAAAGTTAAACAGTTTCACATACATAGCCACCATCGTTTTGTAAATTGAGAATTCAAAAGTAAAAAAAAAAAATTTAAAACTATTAATTTCAAATAAAATACATATATCAAGAGCTAAGCATTTAAAATATTCTTTATTACATCTTTCATAGCTAAAACTATAGCGTGCTCTAAAAATTATTCAATGAGTATCAGATTATTAACACTGTAAACTTTCTATGGAGAAAAAGTACCAAATATTATTTATGCCTTCTTCCCTAATCAAATCATCTCTGCTGATAAAAAAAACAACAACAACAACTGTATTTTAATACAAAGCAAATATTATCATCTGTCAATTTAAACAAACAAACTTACCTTAGCAGCTTTCCTAAAATCTCTACACATGTAGATGCAACTAGCAACAGCATCAACAAATGCCTAATATTAAACCACTACACACACACATCATTCTACATGATTTATTAAAAACTCTCCACACATTTTAGCTACCGCACCGCACCGTACACACGAACAAACATTAACCGCCATTTTTTTTTAACAACAACTTGCTATTTTTCTACACATACATTTTCTGCATTTTTATTTCTTTGATTTCTGGCTTATTTTTAAACTTCAAAGCTTGCAATTGCACACAATGATTAACAACACTTTATATTTTAATTATTTACTATTAGATATTTAATTAACACTTTAAGATATTTTTAATAAATATTCTAAAACTTCACTGGCAAAACCACTTGTTGACGGCACGATTTCATAGAACGAACTAAATTAGAAAATAAGGAATAAGAGGAGGAAGAAGCTTAGAAATATAAAAGCTTTAAACTGAACGTTACGTTAAGTCTAAATAGCTTTAAGTCTAAAAGTGATAGTAAGAACAGAGCTTACATTTGACAAGCAAAGACTACAACCATTTTGCAAACGGCTTCAAGTAGAGCTTTTAGTAGAAAATTTGTAGGTTGATTTTGAAGATTTACCCCCTTATTCAAAAACGATTACATATTAAATTTAACAAACGTTTATTAAGCAAATTTTTATATGCAAATCTGTCTTAATAAACGTTTGTTAAATAACAATTAATATCTAACGTAAGCTTTAATTTGAAATGTTAAAAAATTCCAATTGGTTTTAAATCTGTAATGTTTTGTAACAATAGGCTACATTTTCAATTATGGTGAAATTGAATTTTATTTTTCAAATAATTCGACAGCTTGTGAACAGTTCGTGTAGAATTTGCCAGATCTCATTGGAATTGGTCGGCTGAACAAAGATTAATCTCATTGGTGCTGATGATCGAACTTATGTTAGAAGGCTCGCTATGTTTCACAGGTCGGTCTGTTGTGGTATAGATATGTTTCTACTGGAATGGTGTTGGCCCAATTCTCTGAATTTATGGTATTTTAAATAAGGAAAATTACTTGGAAATACTAAATGATGGTATGCTACCGTGGGCTAAGGATTGGAATTTGCCTGTTATATGGCAATTAAAGACACGACGAAACTAAACAAAACATTTTTTTGTGGCCAACAAGCTTCCTGGCCAGTTACAATATTAATTAAAATTTTAACAGAATTGTAATCGTTTCCAATTAGGTGTCGCAATCAAATTGAAGAACATTTATTTAAATGTTTAAAACATAATCAAGTTGAATAAATTTTTAAGCTACTTTTATTCATTTGTTAACTTCTTAATATATGTAAGTATGTACTAAAAAAAATATGATAAAATACTTAAATTTAAAATGTTTGGACTTTACTTTACAGCGTTTCTATTTAGATATCAACAGCAGTATACAATGTACAAACCAGTTAGTTCTGACTGTGTAAAATTTGATTAATAGTTCACCAGCTACCGTAAAAGTAGCAAAATTGAATATGTAATTCTATATTTCATTGTCTAATGGTGGTGTTCGAAAAATCTCAAAAGTGATAATAAAATAATTTCCAAACGCCTCGTATTATGAGATCATATACATATGTATATTGTTACGAAATTGTATTTTAATTTAAATTTAACGGCCAGTATCAACTGGACTACTATATAAAATAAAAAGTATACTTCCAGCTCCTTTTTATATTATATTAAGGTCCTATTTAAACGAAAGAAAGTTTTATGTTAGAGTCAATAATGAAGTATCAGGATTTGGATGGATTCAATGTGGAGTTCCTCAGGGAAGCGTCTTAGGTTCACTTTTTACATCCGATATGCCAACAGCAAATGATACAACTATAGCAACATATGCCGATGACACAGCGATTGTGGTGTCGAAAAATTCTCCCCCCCCGAAGCTTATAATGCACTGCAATTTTGTTTAAACCTCATTGAAGAATGCTTAACTAAGTGAAATATTAAAGTCAATACGGAAAAATCGGTTCAAGTAACATTCACTCTAAGAAAAATTGATTGTCCTCCAGTATGCTTAAACGGAGCAATCTTACTACAGTCAAACAATGTAAAGTACCTTGGACTTCACTTAGATAGAAGATTAACTTGGACAGAGCATATAAAAACAATTAAACATTAAATCAAAAAAAAAAATGTTTTGGCTTTCAACTTTAACATTGGACAACAAAATACTATTATACAAAACTATAATTATACCAGTCTGGACCTATGGTATACAACTTTGGGGAACAGCTAGTAATTCAAACATAGAAATTCTCCAAAGATATCAGTCTAAAATATTAAGAATAATTACTGGCGCTCCATGGTTGATGAACAATAAAAATATTCACCATGATCTTAACATACCTACGGTTAAAGAAGAAATTACCAAATTCTGTGTTAGATATTCAGCCTTATTATGAGTGTCGTTTTCTTTTTACGACACCGACTCTTTCGTAATAGATTAAAGATAACATTAAATTTGTTTCTTTAATCTATTACGAAACAGTCCTTGTGGTAAAAAGAAAACGACACTCATAATAAGGCTGATTTACAAAGACTTAGCAATCACTCAAACCTATATGCCATTAATCTCTTAAATGAATGCGATAAAATAAAAAGACTGAAAAGATATCACGTACTGGATCTTCCTTTTAGAAAGTAATCTTTATATTTTTGGTTCAAAAAATTTTTTTGCAAACATTTTTTTTCTATTTTAGCGTTATTAAAAATGAACACAATCGGTCCAGTAGGAAGGAGCCGAGTTTCAGACAACCTCGAAATTTTCAGATACATATTAAATAATATCAATGATACATCTATCACTTTATTTTCATTTGTTTTTTGTTATTTATTTATAATAATATTCCATCCTTCTTATAATTTTATGCCCTTATTCATAAAAAATTAAAGTAGACTTCAAATGTGCTTTAGGAAAATTTTCTATGAATATTTTGTCTAAAAGCACACTTTAAAACTACTTCATTTTTTATGTATAAAAATAATTTATTTATTATAATGATTATTGAAAGTTAAAGAAATAAAAAAAGGTTGTTTGTTGTGGTTCATTTAATTTCTTTACAATTTGTTAAAAGTTTTGTTGTTTACATTGATGTTAATTCCCTTCATTTATGTATCCTATGACCCCAAAAATATTTAATAAAACTGTTGTTTGTGTTTTAAAGGTTGTGGTCTTTGCTAATACCGGAAAATAAAACGCTTTTCTTTTTATATATTAGTTTATTTCCTTGGTTCCTTTACCATTTATTTAGTTCATTTCATTTTACAACTAACATTTAATAGGAATTTTCTTTTGTTTTACGTATAAGTTTTATATTTACTTGCTTACTTTGTATGATTTTTATTTAAACAACAGAAAATGATTAATAGAAAAATGAATGTTTGCAATAAAAAATTGTAGTAAATAAATAAATGCGTTTCCTGTATTAGTAAAGCTTAAAGAAAATTATACATTTCTTAATAGGAATTTAAAGAAAATAAATAAATCAACAAGAACATACAAACAAAATTAAGGAGGAATTTAAAGACATTTTTAGTTATTTGTGTTTTGAAAAACACAAATTATTTAAACGCCCAGCTCTCGACTGGGAGTGGTGGTGGCCATTTGCCCAGTATGACTAGAGGGTGGCGGTGGTGAGATAATGCTGGGAGCCAAACGATTGCACAGACTGCGTACCGCAAAGGTAACATCATGATTGGCAAAACAGAATAGAAATGACACCACAAAACCTTGCAAACTAACCAAAATAACCGACAATAATTGATAGAAACGTTCCAAGGGAGCACCGGATTCAGGGCGATAGGGTAACAAGAAATGTTGCAAACCAAACAGAGGCACCTGTTTAAAAAGTAACAGAAAAAAAAACAAACACACAAATTGTTTTCTTATGCTATAATGCTTAAAAGACACGTACCAATATAATTGTCGCTCTAACGGCTTTGCGTATGGCCAACGGTGCCGGCTGGGCTGATTGGGGATGTAGTTTGCGCACAATAACACGCAAAACATTAATTAAGAAGACTACAGGTGTAGAATAGAACAGAATATAAAAGGTGATAAACATAAACATTTATAAGAAAAACATTTAATTAAAAAAAAAAAAACAAAACTCACAGAAACTGGCCACCAATGAAATGCACACGGGCACTGAGAATATCCACAGCAATAGACTGTCATCCATCCAGCAACTATATTATAAATAAATTCTAATTATTTCAGAATTTTATTTAATAATTTCTAATATTTATTTACTGTAAATTATCTTCCACGTGTAAAAATCTAGCCACACCATAAGCTGTTAGAAAAATGAAAGGTGACAGCCAGGAGAAGATCTTAAACCAACGCATAACAATGGTGTCCTTGACAAAGACCTAAAAACGTAAGCAAAATTAAACACAAAACAGAATTTGAAAAAAGTAGTAGAAAGGTACTGTTTTGAAAAATTGTACAAAACCATTTTTTCACATGAAAAACTCAATTTTAGTTTGATTTTGTATAAAAAATTATGAAAAACAACATTTTTAAAAAAGTAGTAGAAAAGTACTTTTTCGAAAAACCAAACAAATTTAGTTTTTCTTATAAAAAAACTTATTAGCTTGATTTCTTATAAAAATTATAAAAAAAAAACAAATAAGAAAGTATAGTCGTATAATACCCTACATCCAGTATATGTATAAAACAGTTTTTCAGAAATGGGCGTTATGTGGGAGATATAACCTATTGTGGACCGATCATCCCAAAATTTAGTGCCATGACTTCCGTGTATATAAATATTATGTATGTTATACTCTCGATATAAATACTTTAAACGATTTATGGAGCTTAAAGTGAATTACGGAGAGGGTCTTTTAAGGGAGTTTCGCCTAATTATGGACCGATCATAACAAATTTGTACCGTATTATTTGTATATATATTAAATATATTTGTGTTCAATATTAATTGGATACCAACATTTTTGAGAGAGTTATGCTCTTTAAAGTGATTTTCGGAAGTGGGAGCTACGACTAATTATGGACCGATCATAATAAAATTGTACCGTATTATTTGCATACATATGAAATATATTTGCGTTCAATATTAATTGGATACCGACATTTTTGAGAGAGTTATGCTCTTTAAAGTGATTTACGGGAGTGGGCTTTATATGGGAGCTACGAGTAATTATGGACCAATCTGCACAAAATTTGTAGATGCGCTTTATCTTCATTTATTACTCATTTGTGGTGAAATCTGTTTGCATAATTTAAACATTTACGATCGATAAACCCCAATTTCGGGTGGACATTTGTATGGGAGCAAGGTGAAATAATGGACCGATTTCCACCAGTTTCAATCCCATCCATCTTTGGGTCGAAAAATTTGATTGAAATATCTTTAAAATTGTACTCTGCGCACAAGCTTTACATGGACAGCCAGACGGACGGACAGACGGACATCGTTAAATCGACCCAGAAAGTGATTTCTGGGCTATGGTGGTGTAGGGTATAAAAACAACTTTTTGAAAAAGTAGTAGAAAAGTACTTTTTGGGAAAATAGTAGTAGAATAGGAAAAATCTGTATTTTAATAAAAATCAAAATTAAATAAATGTTAACAAGCTCTTTACATTGAAAGTTTGTACATTTAGGATAAAATTAGTAAAAAGTACTTGTTGGTAAAAAGTAGTAGAGAAGCACTTTTTGTAAAAACAGTAGTAGAAAAGGGAAATCTGTTATATAGTTAAAAACAAAAGTTTATATGTTAAAAAGCCTCTTTACATTTAAATTTTATAAATTTTCCGAAAAAAATAGTAAAAAAGTACTTTTTGATAAAAAGTAGTAAAAAATAGTTTCTATATTGGTTTCTTATTAAATTGTGTAAGAAAAATTGCTTCTCTCTCGCCTCTACTTACCACCACTAACACCAAATGTAAATGTAATCCCTCACAAAACATCCAAAAGTAGTTGACCAGCATAAAATAATGTATGACTAGATGTAAACCAATGCACCAGTACTAGGAAAAATACACACAGACAAATACCGATTTGAAAAAATTAACACAATAAAACTAACTAACGATGTAGAAACAATTTCGAATAGCAGTTACTTACCGAATTATTACGTATCATGTCAGGTTGCTCCACCACCAGTTTATACCACAATATCCAAGTAATGCAAGTGAAAGCCAAAGAGGCAAACAGATGAACATGTATGCGTATTCGGGTACAGCGTAAGGACCTTTTAGTAAGTATATTAAAAGTGTCTTATTTTTTTTTTTACAAAATCCTTTGAGATTACATTTCAGTTTTAGATTTTTTTAGACAAGCACATGCAAAGAGACAGAGTTGGAAAATGAGATGGGGAAAAACATAACACTCACTTAAAACCCAGGAAAATGATGAGAGAAAATATTAAAGCCACACAGGACACGGCATAGCCCTTGACATACAGTTCATTGACAAAGGTGCGAAACTGCAAGGATAATATAAAAGCAATATGTGATTAATTTAAAGAATTTTTACGTTTGTAAACAGCAGAGAAGATAGCTATTCACCTCCAAATCTTCATAGTCTATGCAGTTGGTGTAATTGGACCACTCCTGGCCACTTTCGGGATGTTGATACCAGAAACCATTCTCCAAACAGCTGAAAATAAACAGATTCAATGAAAATTTGTCAAAATTTGTTCATTATAAAGAATATATATTCCAATATTTTTGAAAACTTGTTTTTTTTTTGATTTTTCTTTTTTACTACCTTTTCCTAAAAAGTACGTTTTAGTACTTTTTCAAAAAGTACTTTTTCATGTTTTTTTTTTATAAGAAATCAAGCTAAAATTAAGTTTTTAAAAAACAAACTTGTTTTTTTTTGTAGTTTCTAAGAAGGTACTTTTTTCAAAAATGTACTTTTTACTATATTTTTAAAAAATTTGTCAAATTTTAGGCTAAAGTTTAAATTATAACATAAAATACAAAAATATTTTCATGTATTACTATTTTGAAAAAAGTACTTTTTTGGTACTATTTTCAAAAATCAAAAAATTTTACATGTAAATTATTACTAATTTTTCAAGCTTGAGGTCTTTTTTTTTTTAAATATAAAAAACTTTTTATCGTTTATAATATTTCGGCACTTCCTTGAGTGCCTTCGTCAGGGTTTTTTTCTTTAAAAAAAAAAAAAAAAAAAAAAAAAAAAAAACCCTGACGAAGGCACTCAAGGAAGTGCCGAAATATTATAAACGATAAAAAGTTTTTTATATTTAAAAAAAAAAGACCTCAAGCTTGAAAAATTAGTAATAATTGAAATAATAAAGGTCGAATAAAAATACATATTAATTTTATATGTATTGTTTTTTTTTGAATTTTCAATAAAAAAAAATAGCTTTTCTTTACTTTTTTCCAAAAATTTAATTTTTTTCAAACTAATATTTGAATATTTCTTATTTGACCTTTTTTTTTAAACTAATATTTGAAGTTGGACAGCAAAATTCAAGTTTTTGTTTAAAAATCCTTAATTTTCTCTTGGCTTTGCTGTTATTATTGCTTTTTTCTTTTATGTTTTAAAGATTTCATTAAAACCAAAAATTTTCACTCTTGTTTCCATAAGCAATACTAACTTTCGCTGTTATTTATGGCCAAATGAAAGGGAAAGTTGTTGGAATAGAAAACTACAGCAAAATCAACCCCAAAAAATAGGAAGGAATCTCTTAGTAATAAAGCAAATTTCAATAATTAAAAGTTGAATAAATTTAATTTAATTAAAAAAACGATTTAAAAGATTCATTTCATTCATATTCATTAAATTTGTTACTTTTTTCCCATTTTTTAAATACTTAATACTTGCTTAAAACTGTTAAATGTGCCACACTTTTTAAGTTAAATACTTCACAAACTTCTACCGCATACACAACCACTTTTCATTACACTTGCCACATAAAAGCAACCAACGCCCTTCTCCTCCCCCTTTCTCTTAATGTTGTACTCTAATTTTTAATTGAGCTACAACCACAAACTGCAGACCAATGATTTTCTGTTAGGATTTTACGGCACAACAAACCAACAACATGAATGAACATGAATAACAATAGAAAAATACTTAACCATCTAAAACAACTGCAACGAATTGCCCAAAAATTATTTACCTTTAAAATATGTAAAAAGAAACACTAAACCATTGTTTTGGTTAGAACGAGCAAATAATACCCAATAGAAAGAAACTGTTGTGAGTTAAGTACTAATTGAAATTAACCCAAAAAGGGTCAGTACTTTTCAATAATTTCTATATAGATAAATAACTAACTAAATAAAATAGAAAATAAATAAGGAATTTTTGTTAAAATTAAGAATTTTGAGGTTTTTGGAAAAAAGTATGTTTTTGGTACTTTTGTAAAAAAAAAGTTCCAAATGTGATATTTTGTACTTTTACATAAAATTTTGTAAGAAATTTAAAAAAGAAATTTGAATTTTTGGTTAGTTTGAGCAGTTTGAGAAATTTTTGAAAAAGTATTCTCGTGGTACTTTTGTAAAAATAAGTACTAAATTGAATAAAGTGTAATTTTGAAGTACTTTTGCATGAAACTAGGTAATAAATTTGATATAAATATGGATTTTTGCTCAAATTAAATTTTTACGCAACTTTTGAAAAAGTACTTTTTTCGTACTTTTTGCCATTTTAAGTACTTTTACATGTAAATTTGTTACAACTAGGAATTTTGTTACCATTAAGTGTTTTAGTATATAACTGGAAAGAGTACTTTTTAGGTACAAAGTACTAAATAGAGTAGTTTTTAAATACATTTGTTTGAAAATAAGTTGCAAATATTATATTTCTATCGATTTAACTTAAGTAATTTACGAATTTTTGAAAAGAGTAATTTTAAGTACCAACTTGAGTAAATATTTCATTTTGAAGTACTTTAGCTTGAAAATAAGTACTAAATATTATATTTCAATGAATCTGATGTACAAATTAAGTTGGGTGCTTATGAAAAAAAAACACTAAATTAAGTAAACAGGTAATTTTGAGTATTTTTGCATAATATATATATATAGCACAAGTATTTTCTGAAATTTTTGAAAAAGTACCTTTTGGGTACTAAAGTTTAGAGTAAATAAAGACTAAATTTTTAAAAATTTTTGTAGTAAAATAAGTAGAAAATTGTAAGTTAAAATGGGTTTTATGTTAAAATTGTGGTTTTTACGAAACGTTTTTTAAAAGTACTTTTTGGGTACTTTTGCAAAAAAGGTAAAACGTAAATTCTTTAAGCACTAGTATGATTTTTGTTACAAAATTTTAAACAATTTTTGAAATTTGTTTTCTTTTCAAATAGGTGCTTTTTGGATACTTTTGTAAAAAAGTGAGTTTTTTAAAGTATTTTTGAATGAAATTTAATAGTATATATGAAATTATTACGAATTTTTATGTTAAAATTTGCTCTTTTGTGAAATTTTGTAAAAAGTTTTATTTTGGGTAATTTTTACAAAAAGTACCAAATTAACTTTCTGTAAAAAATTTGTCATTTAAAGTGTTGTAGCCTAATTTGTGTTATAAAATTCAATAAAAATTTAAAACTTAAAAATTAAAAAACTTTTTCAAAAAGTTTTTTTTACAAAAAGTATCAAATTAAGTTTTTATTTGTAAAAGGTACCTTTTTAAGCATTTTTTCAGAAAATTCTAAATTAATATGAAGTTTTTGAAGTGCCAAATTGACTTGCTGTAGAAAATTTGTCATTTACAGTGTTGTAGTATGATTTTTGTTACAAAATTCCAAAAACTGTTGAAATGGGCTTTGTTTCAAAAGGTACTCTTTGAATACATTTGTAAAAAACGTACCAAATTGTATTTTTATTCGTAAAAGAATTTTTAAGAACTTTTTCACAAAATTTATTAACAAATTTGCTATAAATAATGGTAGAAATGTTGTCATTTAAAGTGTTGTAGTATGATTTTTGTTATGAAATTTAACAAAATACAGATTTTTTTGTTTTCAAAAAAAAACTTCTTTGGGTACTTTTTACAAAAAGTATCAAATAAACTATTTATGGAAAATTTGTTATTTCAAGTGTTAGAGTACGACTTTTGTTACAAGATTCCAAAAAAATTTAAATTTGTTTAATTTTGAAAAAAGTACTTTTTTGTATACATTCTACAAAAAGTATCAAATTGAATTTTTGTGAATAATTTTTTATTTAAAGTGGAGTAAAGTTGGAGTATGATATCTTGTTGCAAAATTAAAATTTTTTTGAAATTTGTGTTTTAAAAAGGTACTTTTTTTAGTACTTTTTAACAAAATCTAATGCTGTTCTGTTAAAATACAAGAAATAATGCTTTTCATTTTATAAGATTCCTATAAACGTCCTATTAAAGATCTTTTTAGAGTCTGTTCTAGCTTCTTTTAAAGTTTTTTATACTTTTTTTAATCAGTGTAAAATTTAGTACTATTTTGCACTAAAGGTGCATTCTTATTTAACTGACCCTTTAAGGGTTAATTCACTTTATTTTGTTTTCATTAAGATTACGGTTTCTCTGCAACTTACGTTTTGTGTGCCAGAAATTTACTGTTGAAACCCTCGACAAAGTCGGGACAATATTGACTTAATACCGTGCCGGCTGGGGTACGTGGCCAACACAGATAACCATCAAAACGCACAGGACAATACAGGGCTGACGATGATTTTGTAAAGAAGTTATTTAAGCTACTGATGCTACTGCTACTCGCCAAAGGGGTGAAGGTATAATTGTTGATATCCTCTGCATAATAGTTATTGAGATCATCATTAGCATCAGCAGCCGCTTCAGTTGCCAAAGTGATGGTATTAATGCTGGCAAACAATTCATTACGTTTCGCTTGAATCTCATTGACATTTTGCATATCAATAGAACCCTCATAGAGCACGGCATCCTCTAGATAGCGTGGTATGCCGGTGGGATGATCTAGTACAGAAAAAAATGAAACGTTTTATCGTATTTGATTAAGACATTTACAATTAATAACAGTATGCTGCCTGTGAATGCATGAGTAAGTTTGAGAATATTAATTTATTTTAATTTTTTTTTATTTACCTGCTGTGTTGCTGGGTATGATGCTCGTGGTTTCCGTTTGATTTTCATTAATAGACTCATTTTTATAGCGTATCATACACTCCATGAATAGGTGTGAGAGAAATTCTCTTAAATGTTTATCTTTTTCCCCCGGATGGGGTTGGCCAAAAAATAAGGACATTTTTATTTAGTTCTAAATCATTGAATTCTAGGGAAAGAAAAGAAATTGTATGTGTAAGTTTTTAAATTTCAAGCTTTATCATTTACTAAACCTTGGAAATAATTTATTTAAGAGTCCTTTTAATTTTAAATTGTTTTCAATTAAGGAAAAACTTTTAAATTTGTTGTTAGAAAAGCAAAAAATTAATAGAGTTGTTTAAGGTTTTTTTTAGATTACTAGTCAATTGTTTTGTACTTGTAATTGTTGGGGAAAATATAAAAGACATTAATGCAAAAAATGAGCTGTAATTTGTCAAACTTTTCACAAAGTGTTGCCTGACAAAATCTTAAAAAAAAAGTATAATTGAATACAGGAAACTGCAAACAAGTAAATTAAAAGTACATAGGTATAGATCTATAAAGGATTTGTTTGATTTTAAATGAAAATATGAAGAATTAAAGTTAATTAAATTTTTTTTTTGGCAAATTTAGTTATTTTAAAATTTAACTTTAAGCTAAAAAAGCATGCTTGAAATATTTTGGCTTAATTTCAATATCTACTTTTTAAAAAAAATTTAAAAAAGTAGTATTTCTACTACTATTTTAAAAAAGAAAATATGTATATAAAAATATATCAAGCCTTTTCATGTAAAAATACTAAATAAAACGATTTAGCACATTTTTAGACTAACTAAAAATTGTAAAAATGCATAGAAATGATAGAAAATGCTAAAAAATACCATTGTACAACAATTTATAAAAAGTAGTATTTCTACTACTATTTTAGAAATTAAAATTTGTTAATTAATAATGAAATTTATTAAAATACTAAATAAAACGATTCAGCACATTTTTAGATTAATGAAAAATAGTAGTATTTTTACTACTATATTACAAAATTGCTATTTTTTAGAAAATTCTCCAAAAAATGAACAGCAAGAAAATATTTTTAACAGGAAATAATAATATCTAAAGTAAAATGCAAAAAATAGTATTGTACAGCAATTTTAAAAAAGTAGTATTTCTACTACAATTTTAAAAATTAAAATTTGTTACTAAATAATTAAATTTATCAAATCTTTTCATGTAAAAATACTAAATAAAACGATTTAGCACATTTTTAGACTAACTAAAAATTGTAAAAATGCATAACAGGCATT
Organism: Bellardia bayeri; assembly: GCA_950370525.1. Classification (NCBI taxonomy): domain Eukaryota; kingdom Metazoa; phylum Arthropoda; class Insecta; order Diptera; family Calliphoridae; genus Bellardia; species Bellardia bayeri. Next base: position 6,975,991 of record OX493266.1, on the reverse strand, counting down.
AATATTTTTGACAGTAAATAATAATATTTGATAGAAAATGCTAAAAAATACCATTGTACAACAATTTATAAAAAGTAGTATTTCTACTACTATTTTAGAAATTAAAATTTGTTAATTAATAATGAAATTTATTAAAATACTAAATAAAACGATTCAGCACATTTTTAGATTAATTAAAAATAGTAGTATTTTTACTACTATATTACAAAATTGCTACTTTTTAGAAAATTCTCCAAAAATGAACAGCAAGAAAATATTTTTAACAGTAAATAATAATATCTAAAGTAAAATGCAAAAAATAGTATTGTACAGCAATTTTAAAAAAGTAGTATTTCTACTACAATTTTAAAAATTAAAATTTGTTACTAAATAATTAAATTTATCAAATCTTTTCATGTAAAAATACTAAATAAAACGATTTAGCACATTTTTAGATTAATTAAAAATAGTAGTATTATTACTACTATTTTCAAAATTTATAATTTTTTCAACAATTATTGAACTAAAAGTTATTTTATAACAACAAAGCCTAAAGAAATTATTTATTTAGTTTAAAGTGCCTAAAAACTTGTATGACTTTGTTTACTTTGTGCATTTGTAAAATATCAGTAAAAAATAATATTTTTATAGCAACTTTATTTTTGGCAAGACTCTTTTCGTGTAACACATACATAACTTTTAAACATGTTCAGTTTGGTCTACAATTTAATCATGATCGACCTACAAAAGAATAACATTTGCAGATTATCAAAATTTAGGTACTTTTTGAAAAATGTATCACGTTGCAACAGAATTGTAAATTACTTTTAAAAATTTTAGGGTACTTTTTCAAAATTTTGTACTAGTTCAAAAAACTGCTCTTTTTATAATAAAATCATAAAATCATTGAAAACATAATTATGTAGTTAAGCTTTTATTTTGTGTTGCCTCTTTAAATCCATGGATTAATAATATAATTTGATCCAGCAATACAAAATATTAATCAATAATTATGTAGATTAAAAATAGTTTTTAAACATTTTAGGTACTTTTAACAAGTTTGGTACTTGTTAAAATAAGTACTTTTTTCAATTTAGGTGCTTTTAGAAAAAACAAAATTATAAAGCTTAAAAATATTTTTTTTAATTTAAAGGTGATTTTTTTCAAAGTTGGTACTTTTTGAAAAAAGTACTTTTTTGAATTTAGTTAGTTTTTGAAAAAATTATGTTTTTGTGACAAAATCATAAACACTATAAATTGCTTTAAACAATTTTAGGGTACTTTTTCAAATTTGGTACTTTTTGAAAACTGCTCTTATATTATATTATTTTCTTTATTATATTATATATATTATTTCTTCTTTCCCTTTAATATCTCACTTACTGTCATGTGTTTTATTTACAATTTTTCCATACTTGTAATTTTTTATGTTCGTCTTTTTTTAAGCACAATTTCCCTGTCGTAAACTGACTCCTCACCTACTTCTATTTGCATATGAGTATAAAGACATTGCTTATGTTCGCTTGTTTTTTATATTATGTTTTTTATACATACCGCATTAATTGACTGTATCCTTTACAAACAGGACTTAAAAGCAAACAGGGAAATATGGCAAATTGCTAAGAGAAAGAGAGTATATTGTTTATGAAATTGTATTTAATTGTTGTCATTGTCAGACAAAAGTATATAATACCATTAAAATGTACATTGTACATCTATTTCGCAGTACAATTTAACACAGCAACAGTAAAAATTATCATCTTTAATAGTGGTTTTAAAGATTGTGTGCTTTTCAGGCCAAGAGGTTTTGTTGTTTTTACCAGGAGCAGCTAAATAACTTAGTTGGAATTGATTTCATTTTGTAAAATAGAGGAAATAAGAATTATTAAATAGAAAATATTTAATTAATTCCATTATAAATGATTTAAAGGCTGTCGTTTTCGCTTTAAATTTATATTTAAATATTTAATAGCATTCTTTTGCGGAAAATGTACTTCATTGTATTTAGTTTTAAAACACTACTTAATTACTTAATATTTGATGGAAAACTTAATATAGCTTTCATAAAATATAACTAATATCATCAAAAAATTAAGGCTTAAGGCACTTTAGGGTTAAAATTTAAAAAATTAAAAGCTTAATTGTCTGCATGTTTTTAGGCTTAATACTGCCAATAAAATATTTTTCATAAAAACACTTCAACTAAAGACAAATTATAACAAATTTCTTTTTATTATGACTTTGTTATGAAATTTAAGGATTTTTTAACAAAAAGTAGAATTTTGAAAAAACACTTTTAAAAAATGGTACTTTTTTGAAAAAGTACCTTTTTACAGAATTTTGTTTAGAATTAAAAACTAAGTTAAATTCTGAAAATTAGAATGTTCAACAAAAAGTACTTTTTTAAAATTTTACTTTTCTGAAAAATTATTTTTTCAAGGAATTTTGTTAAGACCTAAAAACTAACTTAAATAATCAAAACTAAGTACTTTTTTACAGAAATTTGTTTGAAATTAAAAACTATGTATTATAAAAATGAAAGATCTTTTCAGAAAACTACTTTTTTTAAATGGTACTTTTTTGAGAAAGTACTTTTTCACGGAATTTTTTTAGAAAGAAAAACTTAAATTATCAAAATTAAGCACTTTTTAACAAAAAGTACTTTTTCAGAATAGTACCTACTTTTTTAAAATGTACTTTCATAAAAAAGTACTTTTTTTAAGGATTTTATTTGGAATTAAAAACTAACTTAAATTACAATATGTATTTAGTTTATACAGCATATACATACATATAAATAAAAGCTTTAAAACAAAATTAACAGTCTACTTTAAGGCGAGAGAAAAAGCTTTTAATTTTATAAACATTTTGCTAGAAAACTTTTATTAATAGTAAAATTTTTAAATTCCACTCTGTTCAGAATATAAATTTAAGGCATTTAGAACTGTGAATAGTGTAAATGTTTTCGTTTTCATAAATAAATCATTTGTTTATAGAATGATAGGCGTTTGAAATTGTTTAACGAAATTATTTTAATATAAATACTTAAAATTAAAATATATGTATGTTTTTGTTTTTATTTAATTGTTAGTGTTTATTTATGCAGCAGTTTTTTTTTGTAGATAAGTTAAACAAACGAAAAAAACAACATTTTATTTAATTAAATATTTAAAATTCTATAAATAAAGCAAAAAAGTAACAATAAACAAAATTAAAAGCAATAGCAAACTATTTAAATTTCTCATTCAAAAAATAATTTATGGAAAAAGTACTTTTTAAATAATATATAATTTATACCTAACAGCTAATAACAATAATTTAAGACTTTTTAAAGAGAATTAAGCAAGTAGTTACCGGTTACTCGTTTTAAAAATTTTCAGTTGCTTGTGTTTTAACTAATTTAATTGACTAAATCAATTTATATGCTAAAAATCATATTTTTTGTGATTTTTTTTAAATGGTTATCAAGTAACCACGTTAGAAATTGTTTTATTTTTAGAGATTTAACTTTAAAATTAGCTTTTGTTGTGGAAAATTTTAAAACTATTGTTAGTGTAGAATTATACTTATTTTTTAAAATCCCGCATTTCCCTGATATCCATTTCAAAATTGTACAATGCCTGGTGTTTCAATTAGTTTAGTTGCCAACAAATAAATTTATACACAAATAATCTTAATTTTTAAGAACTTTTTTAAAATGGTTATCAAGTAACCACTTTTAAAATCTTTTAATTTCAGTAATTTAGTTTGAAAATTTGCTTTTGTTTTATTTTTAATTTTTATTTATAGCATTTCCAAGTTTTTTTTTTACAAATGGTTACCGGTTACTTAATTTTAAAAATCCCAAAATTATAGTTATTTCAACTTTTAAAAGATGAATTTAAATATGTTCTTATGCACATTTGTTTTATAGTTTAATGGAAAATTTTACTATTATAAACGTTTTTGTATGAAGCGGTTACCGGGTATCCACTTAAAAATTTTATAATTTTTTATACTTTACTTATTTCTACACTTGAAAATCTATTGCAGTTAAAGAAAATAACTTTGTGAGTATTTTTAACATATGGTTACCGGGTAACCGCATTCAAAATCTTAAAATTTCCGTTATTTTTCATATTAAATGTGCATATCAATAACAATGAGTTTTTATAATTTTACTGGAATTAAAATTTTTCTATCATGTAGTGGAAATTTTGCAAATATTAACGTTTTTGTTATGAGCGGTTACCGGGTATCCAAATAAAAAATTTTTAAAAATTGAATATATCGTATATTTATTAATTAATAAATCTAATGGTGTTACAAAAATTAGCTTTATGTATATGAATTTTTAAGAAATGGTTACCGGGTAACCGCTTTCAAAATTCCCTAATTTCAGTTATTTTTACTAATTGTGGTATGATAATTAGTTTTTAGTTTCTTTGTGTTAATAGTTAATAATGTAGTTTTGAAAAGTTTTTTTTCCCAATTGTTATGTTAAATTAATTAATGGGATTTATCAACACAGAACTTTAATAAATCATAAACTTTTATCTGAAAACACATAAGAAAGGCATCTGTTACATTTAACATACATACATAACATAGAAAGGAAAACAGCAGAGCATAGAAATATAAGATCATATGCAAATATGCCAGTAAAGTAAAACAGAGCCTTAAAAAGAGTTCAATTTTGAAAACAAAAAACAGTTTTCTTAAAAGTTTATCTTTGCGTAAAACAAATTTCATTTATCTCCTAAATGAATGGAATCTCTTACACAACTGTCATATTTCATTTTTACATACATATTTCACAACTAAATTATGTATTTGTATAACTGCCAACTACAGCTACCACCATGTAGTATTTATTATGTCTACTTGTTTTTTTTTTTTTTTTTTTTTTTTTGGTTGGCCGAAAAGTATGCTTTACAAAATTAATGGAAATTATTTATGTCATCGCACCATTTCATTAGCAGTTACTTAATGAAGTTTAAACATCTGTTTGAAATAGTGTCATATATTTTGAAGTTTATAATGACATTTGTTTAAGAAAAAGCAATTATGAGATGTAACAAACTTTCTTCTCTTTACTTATTAATAGCATGTTCAAAAAGTGGAAATAATTAATTGTGGAAGTGAGTAACCGGTAGCCATTTCATAAAATGCAGGAAAATTTTATATATTGTGGCAAAAAATTAATATTTTTTTAGATTGTAACTAGAAAAATGTAAAATTAAGTTTCTATGAGGATGTTCTTTTATAGCAAGTAACCATTTCTTGAACAAGTAATCATTTGTTAAAAAGCTTTAATAGCTATTAGTTTAACAAAAGTGATTTATTTAAAACGAACTAGTAAATAAAGTTTGTAGAATTAGCATATTTTCAAAGTGGGTAACCGGTAAGCAGTTTTTAAAATTTGTTAAAAATATATATGTTTTTTTTATGAAATAAATGCATATGGACTATAAACGCTTTATTTAAAGCAAAATGGTAATTCAATTTTGTAGAATTAGCTTATTTTGGTAGTGAGTAACCGGTAACCATTTTTATAAATTATTGAAAAATATAAATTTTGTGGCAACATATTAGTATATTTAGATATAATGGCTAGAAAAACGTGTTATTTAATTTCCACTTGCCATTTTTCTGAAAAGTAACAATTTATTTAATGAGTAACCATGTAATAAAATGAGTACTTTTTGTAGGAAATATATATCGAGAATGAGTGCGACATATTTTGCAGAATAGTATCATAAATATCGGAAGTAGGTACCTGGTAACCACTTTTTTAATTGCTTTTAATTAAAATTAATAAATTTTGTAGCTGAATATTAATGTTTGTTTAAACAGTTGCTAGAAAAATGTAAAATTTTATTTTCTTTTTGCATTTTTGTAACGAATAACCATTTGAAAAATTTGTAAAAGGGTTACTCGTTTAAAAAAAAATTGGCCATAGGTAAAGTTTTTAATTTATTGATTATATAGCTTAAAATAATATGCAATATGCTTTAGATTTTTTAAAATGAGGAAATTTTCGAAACGAGTAACCGATAACCATTTGTAAAATTTTTAATAAAAAATAAATTTTTATGAAAATTTTCAGGATTTTAAACAAAATAATGCTATTAGAACAAAATTTTTGACAAAAAAGTTTGGTAATTTGTTAAAGGAACAACGAGTAACCACTTCACAAATGTCTCTAATGCATAATCTATCAGAAGACCGCAATAATTGTTAGATAAAAACTAGTTGGCTTACAAACATTTTTTCTTTGTATTTTTAAAGTAAGTATTTACTTTATTTACATCTCTAAGCACTTAAATTTGATTGGTTTTTAAAAGATTTCTGTAATCATGCACATTTATAAACCAGCAAGCCTAAAAGTATGCCTCAGCTGCTGTCCCTTTATTAATTTGTTGGTTCAAACCCAATTAAACTATCTAATAACATTTGTTTTTTTTTTCTAATGTCTCTGTTTGTATTTATTAAGGCGATTATTATGCCATTACTAGCAACAAAAGCTTTTTGTGAACTCTACTGTACTATGCTATCAAATTTGCGTATTAGTTAAATGGAAAATAACAATAGGTTTTATGCTCTTTTTCAAATGTCAAGTGAAATGGACGTTACTGTTCTATAGTTAGTTGTTGGTTGCTACTTTTATACAGACAATTATATTACATTATTATACTGAACAGTTGACATTGAAATATAATTGTTGGAATGACAATAAGACAGACTGCTAGATCCATTGTGAAAGTCACTATTCACATTTTCAATTTATTTCACATGTACTATTTTCTTTTCATGATATTTTTGTCGGTACTATTGATTTTAAAATGGGAGTAGCAAAAGGCATGTTATTGTTGTGATTGCTAGTAGATGTATTAGCTGTATTTGGTTAAATGCTTACACAAATGTTAAGAATAGTTTTACATAGTAAGAAAATACAATTTTGGTAAACAAAATTCTCAATAAAATTTTACTTTCTTTATAAAATATATTTCTTTTACATTTCCAAAAATATATATGTATGTATGTTACAATCCCTTAAGTGAGTTGTAAATTGTTTGCTGACCTTAAAATTATTAATTGTATTTTGTTAAAGGTTTGTAGCAAAAATATAATAAAAATTAATCTAACCTAAACAAAATCTCTTTTAAAAAACATCTGTCATTAGAACACAACACCCATAATTCAGAAATCACATGAAAAAAGGTGAAGTTAAAACAATAACATTAAGTATAATAAAATTTAAGGATTTTAAATCCCCAAAGGCCTGCACGCAAACAGCAGTTGTGTAAACAAGTTAAGAACAAACAAGTATAAAAAATAAATCAAAACACAAACTTCTACGGCTGAAATGTAATAAAAAAACTAATGTTTTAAAGACTTAATTTAAGTACTTTGGTTTAAAACTTTAAAAAGTCTGTAAAAATCTTTTTAAACTTAATTTTAAATAAATTCAAAAAGAGCACAGCATTTTAATACATTATCGAAATGTTGCAAAAATCTTGAAAACACAGTTTTTATAATAAAAAAATCAAATTTTATGTCATTTGAAAAATAGTAGTATTTCTATTACCTTTTGAAAAATATCGAATAAACATGTGTTATCATTTTTAAGCATATATTGAAGAAAAACTTTAAACTTATTTTAAAGCAAATTTTAAAATAGTAGTATTTTTAAAATATTCTTTCAAAAATATTTTCAAGCTTCCAAAAATCCGATTTCAGCCATTTTAAAAATAGTAGTTGTTTACTACTTTCTTAAAAGTTTCAAAAAACCTAGTTTTTTTAATTTTAAATCTTTAGTAAGACACTAGAAAAACTTTAAACATAATTTTTAATCTTTAAAATCGATTAAAAACCACATTTCAACTTATTTGAAAAATAGTAGTATTTCTACTACTTTTTTAAAAATGTCTAAAAAAACATGTTTTATCAAATTTTAAGCATAAAAACACTTAAAAATACTTTAAACCGGGTTTTAAAACAAATCCAAAAATAGTCGTAATTTTACTACTTTTTTCCAAAATGTTTAAAAACTCCAAAAATTGCATCTCTAAATTTAATAAAAATCTCATTTCAGCCGTTTTAAAAAATAGTAGTATTTTTACTACTTTTTTCCAAAATGTTTAAAAACCCCAAAAATTGCATTTTACGTATAGAAGATCTCTAAGTTTAAATAAAAATCTGATTACTACTTTCTTTCAAAATCCCCAAAATAAGAAATTTTACGATTTCCTGTTGGAGTTATTTTATTGACAATAAAATTTATGAAAATGTTGTGCGGCAAAGAAGACAATAATGTGCAGTAGAATTTTCAAAAAATTTTTATAAGTCACGTATTATATGTTTATGTTTATATTGGTTGGAGTTTCTGGTAAGTAATACATAAACAAATAATAGCCAATTTATATGATAATAGAAAATGAAATGGAACATAATTTTTCATAACATAAAAGTGAAAGCAAAGAGCAACACAATACCGCAAATTGTTGATATTTGTTTGGCAGAAAGAGCAAGTATACTTTTAGGTACATATATATGTCTGTTATTCAAATTTAGCCTACTTTTAGTTTGACAGTTTGTTTGTTTGTTTGCTTAAAAGTTTTCATTTTTAATAATAAAATTTTTGATTAGAATTCTTTAATTTAATAAAATTTTTAACAAAATATTATTTTTCCAATAAGCCTAAAAGCATACAACAGTTGTTTTATTGTTATTAAGAAAAGAGAAAATAAAGCATTAGTTAAAACTACGCTTGTGTTTACATTGGTTGTTGTTTTTTTTTTTTTGGTACATAATGTAAACAATTCTTCAAACGCCATCCGCTTAACACATAGTCATCTATCAATAGCCAGTTTTACCATTGAAGCAGAATCTTTTGGTTCTTTTACAATTGCTACAGCAAGGTCTTGCTTTTGAAATATCTACTGCTATTGTCTAACAGCTATCTATGGCAGCAGCTGCTGCTACCTGTTCCTGTGCTTCTAAACATAGTTGGCTTTTCTGTCTGTCTGTCTGTCTGTCGTAGCTGTATTTAATAGTGTTTGTTTTGTTTTTGTGTGTAAGGTATTATCTTCAAAGCCTAAAAATAGGCTTATGTTTGTTTAAGTTAGTATTTCTAATTACTACAAACGTTTGTTGTTGCTGTTGTGCTCGCTATCTCTGCTTTTTAATTTACTTAATATCACTATTTATTTCGTGTTTACTGTAGCACGGTCAACAACTAACTGCCAATTTGCCATGTTTTATAATAAACTTGGCTGTTGAATTTTAAGACGATTTTATTTAAGACGCTTCTAATGTAAATTTATTCACACTTTATTGGAATTTAGGCCAAAGATAATGAAAATAGTAAAACTGTTAAAAGGTATTCATGTTCTTTGGCTTTTTGTGGGTGTGTTAATGTGTTAACAAGAGAAACATTTTAAGTATAGACATACCTACTTTAAGGAACTTTAATAAAAGCAATTTAAATGCTACTATTTTTCAAATTATGTATAAATTATTATTTTTAGAAAATTTCTTTACGCCAAATGTAATTTAATTGAGTTTTCAAAACATTTTGGAAAAAGTATAAAACTACTACTATTTTTCAAATGCAATTGAATCGGGTTTTTTATTGTTTTAACAGATTTTCTTTAAATAAATTACAGTTTGTAAACTTTATTGAAAAAAGTACTTAAAATACCTCTATTTAAAATTTGTTAAAAATCAGTTTTAAGTATTTCTAGAAAAAAAATGAAAAGTTTTTTCGAGGCCAATTATTTGTAAAAAAGTATATATATTTTAATAAATAATATATCAAAAGAAAGGTCGAAAAAATCAAAATTTAATTTAATATTTCTAGAAACTTTTTATTTATAAAAAATAATAAAATCAGTTTTTTTTTAACATTTTTAAAAAAAAGTAGTAGAAATACTACTATTTTTAAAATGAGGTATAATCTAGTTTTTTTTCTGTTTTTAAGGACTAAAAATGTGTTTAAAGTGTTTATGGTGTGTTTCGAAGCACTTAGAAGTAAGAAATGTTTTTTCTGGAAAATTTTCAAAAGGTGGTAAATATACTACTATTTTTCAAATGATTTAAAATTAGGTTTTTATTAATTTTAAAGCACTTTTAGATATAAAATGCTAATTTTAGAGTTTTTGTCTTCTGACAATTTTATTGGGTTTTGCCTAATTTTGTGCAAAAAGTACTTAAAATATTAATAGCTTAATATTTATTTATTTTTTTTTTTTGAAAAGCTCTTTATCACATTTCAGTCACACACACAATCCACAAATCTATTGAAAACCATTCAATTATCATCAAGTTTTTGTTGGTGTTGTGTATTTTGTTTAAATACATTTTATTGCTGCTGTTTTGCTGGTTTTTGCAAATTCTCAGTTTATGTTGAAAATCAATTTGTTTGTTATTTTATTAAAGGAAAGGCTACTGCGGCGTGCGAATAAAATATGTGCTGCTTTTTGGGTGTGTTAAATTGAGAATTTTTTGTATAGTATTTAGATTAAAATATATGGCAGACAAATGATTAACAGCTGTTAACAGCCCATAGCTATTTAAATTGTTTTCGATTTAGCAAAGGTGTAAAATGATGGAGAGCAAAGCCATGAAATAGAAAACATTATTATTGTGTATTGGTTCTTTTTTATAATGAATTTGATTGTTTTTTGGTTAAAGTTTTATTAGCGACATTTATTGCGTTATTTTTCATTAGCAATTGCGTTGTAAAGTTTTTCTTTTGTGAAGTACTTAAGCGTATGATTGTTATTTAATCATTTCATATTCAAATATTGCACATACGTGTAGGGCATAATTTTTAAGGCCATTGCCGGAAATAAAAGAAGCTATTACAATTTAATTTGATAAATTTTGTTTAAAAATTAACAAAACACGAAAAAATATTTTTAAAGTTTTTTCTTTAGAAAAATATTTAAAATATAGTAGCATTTTTAGCACTTCTTCTAAACACAAGCTTAAAAGCACTTATATAGCTTTTTAAACAAAGAAAATTAATAAGAAAGTTAAAAATTAAATTTTTGCTTATTTGAAAAATAGTAGTATTTTTACTACTTTTTTAAAAAAGTTCAAAAATAAATTTTTACCATTTTGTAAGCAAAGAAAATCGTTAAAATTAAGAAAAAAACTTGATTTTAGCTCATTTCAAAAATAGTAGTATTTATACTGCTTTTTTAAAATGTTCCAAAATGCATTTTTACTTTTTTTAAACAAAGTAAATCATTAAAATTAGCATAAAACTTGATTTCAGCTCATTTGAAAAATAGTAGTATTTATACTAGTTTTTTAAATGTTCCAAAATACATTTTTACTGTTTTTAAGCATAGAAAATCATTAAAATGAGTAAAAAAAAATTTGATTTCGGGTCATATGAAAAATAGTAGTATTTTTACTGTTTTTTTAATGTTCCAAAATACGGTAAAAAGTTTTTTTGCAATTAAAGCCATTAAATTTAGCAAAAAACTTGATTTCAGCACGTTGGAAAGATAGTATGTAGTATATTTACTACTCTTTTAAAAAATTTTTAAAAGACAATTTTAAAGTTATTACCAGCAAGCAAATCATTGAAAATAGTACAAAAACATTGATTTTGGTTAATTTGAAGACAGCTATTACAGTTTGAAATCATTTCAAAATAGTAGCATAGTAGTTTTCAAAAAATGTAAAAAAATCACTTAAACAGCTATTTATACAAAGAAAATAGCCAAAAATATAAAAACTTCGTTTTAGCTTTTTTAAAAAATAGTAGTATTTTTACTACTATTTCTTCAAATTGCATTAAAATCATTTTATCTTGAAGGAAATCATTAAAATTAGTAAAATTCATTGATTTAAGCTATTTTGAAAATACAACAACAACTTTAGATCATTCAAAAAAAAAAAAAAAATAGTAGTATTTGTACTACTTTTTTTAAAAATGTTGCAAAATCATATTTTAGAAGTTGTAAAATACATAAATTTTTGTTGATTTGAAATATAATATTACAACTTCAGAACATTTCAAAATAGTACTACTTTTACTACTTTTTTCAAAAAACGTGCTAAAATGGTTTAAACAGCTTTTTATACAATAAAAATAGACAGAAATATAAAAAAGCTTCCTTGAAAAATATTAGTAAAAATAGTAAAGTAACCAGTAACATTAAAAGCATATTTAAGCGTTTCATCTTAAAGGAAATCTTTAAAAATAGTAAAAGTCATTGACTTTAGCTTAATTCAAAAACAATACTATGACTTTAGATCATTTCAAAATAGTAGTATTTTTACTACTTTTTTCAAAAACAATACCAAAAACTTCAAAAACAGTATTTTTTAACATAAGGATCAAAACATTTTTAATAACTCGTTTTTATTACATTTGAAAAATAGTAGTATTTTTACTACTCTTTATAAAAATGCTCAAAAAACTTATTTGTTAAAAAAAAATCTTAAAAAAAATAAATTATAACGATTTTGACTTGTTAAACAAAGCTATGATAATTTTAGCACATTTGAAAAATAGTAGTATTGGTAATTGTTTTTTAAAAATTAACTACAATCTTATTTTAACAAAGTTTATAGCAATATAAAGTCTCTAAGAGATACTTGAAACTAATTTTGAACAATTTTTAAAATATGTAGTAGTATTTTTAGTACATATGTACTTGTTTTAAATTTTTTTTTTTTTTTAAAACGCAGAAAAAATATTTCTTAGCTTAACGGAAAAATAGTAGTATTTTAAGTACTTTTTTAAAAATTAACAAAAATAATTGTTTTTCTATACTTAGAGAGCCATTAGAAATATACTGGTTTTCGACAATTTTTAAAATAGTAGTAAAATTTGCAAAAAAAATGTTTTAAATGTTTTAATTCATTAAAAGAATTTTCTTAAAATAGTCAAAAACCCGGTTTTAGTTTAATTGAAAAATAGTTAAGTTAATTTTAATTTTACTCCACTATAATAAAAGTTATGCTATGCTTAAATACCACCTTGAAAACTTAACTTAAATATCCTTAAGCAAGTATTTTCTTTCCACTCAAATATGCTACTTGAATTTAAACAATTTTCCAGCCATCTACTCTAAAAGTTTTTTTTAACGCCTATGGCTATACTTTATGTATTGCATATAAATTTCAACAACAGCATTTAGAAACACGCAGAGTTTGTCAAACAAAAAAAACCCCCCCCCCCCCCCCCCTCCATAAACACAAAACAAAGTGACCATTATGGTAGAAAAAATCCTAGGATTTGTTGACACAAAGCCTCAGTTAGTAGACAACAGAAAATGAGTGTAATATTTTAATGAACAAGCCAAACTGTGGTGTAAAAGAATTTCTATATAAACTTAATTTCATATAAAAAACATTTTGTGTAGACAAATATTTATGTAATGCTATTAAATATCTTAGTACTAAAATTTCTAGGGTTTGGTTAAAGTTTTTTTTTTGCGATTTTACCAAAGATTACAGTCATTTTCTTTTGGGACTTTTTATATAAGTGCATTTAATACATTTAATTAAAATTTTTAGGTAATGCCTAAAAACATTGATTTTTCTTAAGGATACCCTTATTATTCATGGTTATTTTTGGGATTGTTAGATTAAAGCTGTATAAAGCAGCTGTATATTAGGCTTTGCATTAAGGTATTATAAAGGCAAACGCCTGGAAATAGGCTGCGGTTTATGCTTATACAAAATAATATTCATAACAAAGACTTCAATGGTAATGCTACTTAGTTAGGCTAGTCATTTTAATTTAAAGCGTGAAAGCTTTAATTTGTATAGAAATAAAACAATTATATTTATAATCTCTAGTTTTATAAATAAATCATCTTTAAAATGTAATAACACAAACACAATAATAACGATTCTTATTTTCTATTTTTAAAAGCTTTTATTAGACCTTATATTTTAAGCTTTTGAAACCTCCTTAATTTATGCTTTACAATTTTCATTAACCTTAAAACTATTAATTTTTTACATAAAAGTGACTTAATACTAAAATAAATTATTAAAAATATCTGTTTAGGTATTAACAAATATATATGTATTGTTTATGCCCTTAACCGCGTACTCTATTTAATATCAATTTATTAGCCCTAAGTTAGGCTGTATTAAATGAAATATGATTATTTTATGTAATAAAATGTAATGTAATAAAAGAAAATTGCAATAAAATATTTGTAAACATGACAGCAAAAAGCAAGACAATACATAACTATAAACATAACAACTTTTAGGATGTTTCTTTTGTGTTGTATTATTATCATTAACATTATTAAGATATATTAGCTGGCTTAAAGTAGGCTGCAGTTTTTCTTAAAATTTTGGAAAGGATAATCATAACTAAAACATACATACCATTTAAATATGATTGCTAAACAGCTTATTTGAATATTGTATCACAGTATTTCTTTTGGCCCATAAATTTATGCGTTGTATATGAAATTTTTTTTAGAAAATTTCTTAAACACAGACAATAAATTTAAAATTCTGATGTAAGAAAAAAAAATGCAGAAACAATTATTTATTATACGATTTTAAAACTAAATAATACAGATCAACTGGAACAGAAAATTTCTTAAGCAACAGACAAAATGTCAAACTGAGTTTAAGCTGTTTTAAAAAAAGTAGAATTTTTAGTATTTAAAAAAAAATTCATTTAAAATTCATCAAATAGCATTTTCATTAAAGAAAAATTCTAAAAACATTAAAAATCTTATTTTAGTTGTTCATTGGATAAATTGTGGTATTTCTACTACCTTTAAAAAAATGTTTTAGAAAACACAATTTATTCACTTTTTTAAGAATGTTCCAAAATGCATTTTAATAGTTTCTTAGAAAAAAAAACACAGTCATTAAAAATAGCCAAAAATAAAATTTTAGATCATTTGGAAAATAATATGTAGTAGTTTTTTACTGTTTTAAAAATGTTCCAAAAAACACTTAAATATATTTTTATGCAAGCAAAATCGTTGAAATTAGTAAAAATATAGATTTTAACTAGTAAAAATTTAGATTTTAACTAATTTGAAAAATAGTAGTATATCTACTACTTTTTCAAAAATGTCTCAAAATGCATTTTAATACTTTTTTAAGCCTAGGAAAAGATTAAAATTGATACAAAAACTATTTTTAGCTCATTTGAAAAATAGTAGTATTTTTGCTACTTTTTAAAAATTTTCCAAAACCCAATTTACTATATTTTTAAGCAAGGGATATCATTGAAATTAGTAAAAATTTGGATTTTAAGTCATTTGAAAAATAATAGTATTTCTACTACTTTTTTAAAACGTGTTAAATGTTTTGGCTGAATTTCATTTTTAAAATTTATAACTTTACGTCACATATTTTTTACAGTTTTCTAATTTTCAAAGACAGATTTTTTTACTTTCACTTTTCCAAATGCCAGTAGAAAAATAGCCATAACAAGTAACAAATTTATTAGCACAGCAGCAGACCAAACAGACCAATGCATACTCATCCTCATTTCCATTTTTTGTTTGCATTCAAATTTATGCACACCCAATTTATTGATGATTGTCAAATATAATTGAGTTTTAATAAGTCTATATTGCCAAACAAACAAACAGCAATCAATAAGAATTGGGACACAAACAAATTTCAAGGGAAACAAATTTAAAACTTAATAAACAAATTAGTATCTACAGAAATATTTGACCTTGGCAGCATAAAATCCTGAAACCTATTTATATCTTCTACCTCTCAGCCTACCAAAAACATAAAACTAAACAAGGGAAACCCATTAAGAAAATTGTTAATCTTTTTCTGAAGGGCCCAAAACACCAAAATGTTGCACGATTTAGACATGCATGTCATTCAATATTGTGCGTGTTAAGTTGCCTAAATATGTGTGTCAGTTTTAAAAGCAGAGAAACATTTAAAATGTAAAGGATGTACAGCGGAACGTGCTGCAGTTAAGGCACGTTTTTGTTCCATCTCCAGCTCTTGCCCCTTAAAAAGAAACAGAAACCTTAAGTACTAATTGCACAGGCTTACTATTCAATATAATCCCTGTTACCCCCTATTTTTCTAAGGCCTTGTTTGTTCATTATTAATTTTTTTTGGCGCTTTTCGTTTTGTAATTTATCTCTGTCTCATAATGAGCATGTTTTAGGCTAGTTAATGGTAAATAATTTTCAAGCTCTCCTAAAAGTATGCTAATTTTTATGGCACATTTTTTTGTAAGTAAAAATTAATTGCACAAGACTGTGAGGAATTCAATTAAAGAATTAACTACTTTTTAAAGGATATTTTTTTGTGTTTTGGTAATTAAGAAAATTGGAAAGAGAATGATTTGCAAGTAAGACCCTAAAAATTATACATTTTGTATATAACTTAACTTTGTTAATTAAATAATGGTCAAAAACAAAAACCAAAAGAAATACTAATAATTTTCAAATGAATTAAAAGCCATATTTTTACTAATTTCAATGATATATTTTGCATAAGAAACTACTAAAATGCATTTTGGAACATTTTTAAAAAAGTAGTAGAAATACTATTATTTTCAAAGCAGCTAAAAACAGATTTTATACCAATTTCTATCATATTCTAGGCTTAAAAAACTATTGAAATGTATTTTAAAAACATATTTAAAAAGTAGTAGAAATACTACTATTTCTCAAATGAGATTAAAACCACATTTTGACTAATTTCAATGATTTTCTTTGCATAAGAAGCTCTTAGAATGCTTTTTGGCACATTTTTAAAAAAGTAGTAGAAATACTACTATTTTTAAAATAAGCTAAAATTTGGTTTTTGGTCAATGATTTTTATTGCTAAAGAGTTAAGAAAAGCGGTAAAAAAATTCTATAATTAATATGATTTTTTTTTTTTGATTTTTTGTAACCAAATGTTTTTGAAAAATTAATGTTTTGTCATACCTTCTAGCAAAATCTGTTGCTCTGAACCATCATCATGACCATGAAATCTTTAAGAACTTGTTAAACCTAAAAAATCCTACACTATAACTTATGAATTATTAATAACAATTTTATACAAATTCTATTTTAAACAAACGACCCTACATTGTTTTGGCAACTGCAAACTTTCTTTGTTGACCCACAATTACAAAAGACACATGACACATTTTAAAATAAACTAACACTATCGACCCTTTTGAGTTATTTACATAAATGTAAATGTATGTGTTTTTTGATAGATTTTCCCTTAAAATGAAATATGTTTATTTTTGCCAGAGATGAAGTGTTTGTTTTTTTAAGAGTTTTTCTATCTATCTCTTTCTTTCTTTTATGCTAACAGCTTTGCAAATTTTCTATATTTATTTGTATTTATTAAACAGAAATTTGTTTAAGAAAACACATACAGTTTCTATTTTATTTACTTTCAATTTTCAATGACAGTTTTTTTCTGTAAACTTTGAACATGTATTTGACAGTTTATTTTGTTTTTTTTTTTGTTAAATATAAAATAATGAAATCAAAATACGTAAGTACTTGTCAAATACATTTGTTAAAAATGTTTTGTAGATAAAGTATTAACGTATGTTTGTGGTTAAAAGATTTAAAAAAATAATTGCTGTTTTTATATGACGAAAAAATTTAAAACATACATATATTGTATCTATAAATACGACAGGCAAAAATGCCAGCAAATCGTTAAACATTTCGTTTAAAGGTCAATTTACGACTTCTCCATTTAAGGGAATTCTGGGAATTTTCGAAAAATACTTTGGATACTTAGAAAATTTCATATAATTTTTAAAATTTCCTTAAATGGCCAAAAACGTAGAGAAGTTGCTTGAAATTTCCATTGAAACTGAGATTTAAACTTCCCTGTCTAAGGGAATTTTGGGGATTTTTGAAAAAGCTTTAGGGAATTTAAATTTTTTGCTGCTTAATTAAAATTATATTAAAATAAATAATTTCTGCAAATTTAAAAAAATCCTAAACTTAAAAATGCAGCTTCCCCATTTCCGGGAGTTTTCAAAAATAATTTGGGTATTTAAAAAATTCATATTATTCATGAAAATCCCATCATATGCGTATTAAGTTCTTGAAATAGCTTAAAATTTTATTTAAACCTAGGTTTAAACTTCCCCGTTTAATTGAATTCCTGAAAATTTTAATAAAGTATTTGGGAATGACAATTTTTTGTTGCCAAAGTAAAATCATATTAAAATAAACAATTTATGCGACTTTAAACATTTCCTAAACTCAAAAATTAAACTTCCCCATTTCCGGGATTTTTGAAAAAGAATTTGGGAATTTAGAATATTTTATATTATTCTCGAAAATTCAATCAAATAGCTAAAAAGTCCGCAGAACAGATTGAAATTTTCATTAAAATCGTGTTTTAAACTTCCCCGTTTAATGGGATTCTGGGGATTTTTAAACCAGTTTTGGGAATTTAAATTTTTTGTTGCTAAAGTAAAATTTTGTTAAAATAGACAATTTCTGCAGATTTAAAAACTTTCTAAACTCAAAAGTTATACTTCCCCATTTCCGGGATCTTTAAAAAAGAATTTGGGAATTTAAAAAATTTCATATTATTCTTGGAAATTTAATCAAATGGCTAAAACCATCAAAAAACTGCTTGAAATTTTTGATGGAAATTGAGATTGAAAATTTTCCTTTTATAGGGTATACTGGGAATTTTTGAAAACTTTTTGGGAATTCAGATTTTAAGTCTGTTTAGTAAAGAAAATATGTATTTCTTTATGTTTGTTTTATAATTAATATGATTTTGCTTCAAAAAGTGTTTCCCCTGATCGTATGATTTTGTTTTTAATGGGAATTCAAGTTAAAAATAAACTTGTAGGAAATTTGTCTATATTTTGAAGCATCAGTAATGTTACCATAGCTTTAATTGCCTGCCACTTTATTTAAAATTCTATTTGTTTGCTTATTAAAAACAAATAAATTGTTCATTTATATCTAGAGTTAAACGAGATTCATAGACTCTTTAATTATTTGATACCTGTGGTTTATAACAAATGATTAAAAAAAAATGCTAAACATAAACAAATCATTTCTATAAAGCTCTATAAAGAAATCGTGTTTTTCTTTCTAACAGAAAATAATTAAATAAACAACAAATATTATTGGAAAATCTATAAAAAAAACATTTTAAGTTAAATAAAACTCTTTCAAAATATTGTTTTGAATAACACACAGAAAATGACTTCAGGCGAGAAAATTACTTCCATCTCATCACACTTACTAAGAATTATATATAAAACCATTTCCCTATCTCTTGTATAACTTACTCAATTACATGTTTAAATTTAAATTTCCTTTAAATTATATTTGCTGCTTAATTACTCGGTATTGTTGGGCAATTTATTGTACATGAGTTTTATAGTGAATATATGAATAATAAAGCGTTTTTTATTTGTATTTTACTTCATAACTTTTCACAAATGTATACGAAAGTCTTCTCTTCCCCCTCCTTGTTGGTATTGGCCGGCATAGTTATAAATTGAAACTGATGTAGTTTCTTTGTTCGAAAATGTTCTGGTTTTATTTACTTGCCGCCACACACAGCGCATTTTGCATTTCGGCAATGAAACCAGAAATAATTATGAAAAACACAAATAGTACATGTTATTTATGACAAATATTAAAAGTAATTTAATATAAAACAGAGCTGCACAGAAGCAGAGTAAACAATTGTAATTAATTGGAGCTAAATCGAATAATTTTTTTTTTGAAAATTATTAAATAGCCAGAATAATTCATGTAATATTCTAGAAAAAGTTAAGAAATTGTTTAAAATTGTTTTTAAAAACTAGTACAAAACTTCCTGTTTCAAAAAAATTGCATTTTAACTGCCGTATTTATAAAAAATTAAAGTAGACTGACTTCAAGTGTACTTTAAGAAAATGTTGTATAAAAATTTTGTCTTAAAGCACACTTCAAGCCTACTTTATTTTTTATAAATACGGCAGTAAGTCTCTAAAGCAAAATAACTTAATATTTTTTTTTTATTAAAAATTCAAAAAAAAAAAAAATTATTATTATAAAATTGAAGTTTAGACTTCCCCGGAAAAAGGAATTTTAGAGAATTTTCAAAAAGTATTTGGGAATTTAAATTTTAAGTTTCTAAAGCAAATGAACATATGCATTTTTTATAAAAATTACAAAAAATTAAAAAATTGCTTTAAAAGCTGGATTTCTAACTTCCCTGCAAAAAGGGATTTTAGATATTTTTAAAGTCTTTGGGAATTAAAATTTTCATTTTTTTTACTTTAGAAAAAAATACAAAAAAAGAATTAATGTAATTTAAAAATTTGGTTTTAAGAATTCACCGGACAAGGAAATTTTAGGAATTTCTAAAAGTTATTTGGGAATTTGAGGTTCATTGTAAAATAATCTGCCTGGGTTTTTGACTTCCCCAATAAAAAAGATCTTGGAAATTTTTCAAAAGTATTTGGGTATTAGAATTTTATGTTCCTTGAGTAAAATAAAACAATATTTAGTCTAAAATATTGAATAATTACTGAAAACTGTTGCTAAAATAGGGTTTTAAAACGTCCCCAGTTTTTAAAAAGTTTTTGGGAATTTTAATTTTCGGTCTGTAATACAAAATAACATTATTTATTTTTTATAAATTTTAAACAATTAAAAAAATTGCTTTAAAGCTCGATTTTAGACTTCCACGGCAAAGGGGATTATAGAGAATTTTCACAAAGTATTTAGGAATTTGAATTTTTTGTTTTTAAAGTAAAATAAAACAATATTTAACTAAAATATTTAATAATTTCTGTTGCTAAAAAACGTTTTTAAACAGTTTTCAAAAACGTTTTTAGAAATTAAATTTTTGGTCTATAAAGCAAAAAAAAAAAAATTATTATGTTTCTTTAATAATTAAACAAATTCAAAAAATTGCTTCCAAATGCAGGATAACGACATCCCCGGAAAAGGAGATTTTATGAAATTTTTAAAATATTGAATTTCAAGTCATTAATTTAAAAAAAAAACTATTTGGGAATTTGTATTTCATGTTTCTAAGCTAAAAGAATATAGACAAAATTTTGACAATAACTGTTTTCCCAGTGTTGGATTTTAGGTTTTGTCATTTATTGTTGAATAAAAATACTCTGCTCGTTGCGTTAAATAAACTTTAATAATATAAGGAAAATATACACCATTAACAAAAACTAATATATTAACTTTTGACATACAAGTATCCACACACTTAAGCACATACACTCACTGGCAATCAAACGCAGTTACTCTTAAACAGATCCTCACTCTTAGTTAGTTTCCTTTAAGTTGCTTTAACTCTACATGTAATTTGAAACAGTCTGTGTCATACACATTTGCTCAAACACTTGTTTTCTTTTTTATCAATTGTTGTTATAAAGAAAAAAAAAATAATAATAATAATAAGTAAACAATAATAAACACAACTACTTTAGTTTGCTTTTAGCACCGGAAATGCTTACAGAAACACTCTCTTTAACTTTTAACGTTTCAAAATAAACTAAAACTCATGATACTTTAAATAAAATAACAAGAAAATTGATTATTTTCTGATTTTCTATTTATTATTATTTCTAATTTATTTTATTTGTTGACTTTTGTTATTTTTTTACCAAAAAACATTTCACTTTAATTTAATCGTTTTTAGTTAACCTTTAACTTCCGTTGTTTAAACTTTTCAGCTATTAAAATATTCTCAGTTTTTACGCGCCAATTTTTATATAATTTTTAAATGCTAACGAAATCTTCAAATTTGTTTATAGTTGCCAGTTTTAATTATTATATTCCGTTACGCGTTGTATCTTATTAGACTAGCTGGTGTCGAGTGATTTTTCTACATGTAAAACTTTCAAAAAGCATCTATATGATGCTTAAAAACACAAAAGAATGCTGCAGATGCTGATGTTGGCAGATGTATACAGAATATTGTTTATCAACATGTAGCTAAAGCTAGCAGCATGTTTATTGCTTGAACAAGAGTGGGAAAGGGTGAATATAAACTAACTGTTATATTTGAACATGTTTCTATGCATTTTAAAATGTTTTAACAGCTTAACGGTATTATCTTGTAGCAGGTGAAAGTTTACATGAGAGTTTATATATAAATGGTGGCTAAAAGGTTTTGGTATTTACTTAAGGTGTCTGAACTAATTACATTCTAGGACCAGTTTAATGGAATTAAATAAAACAATTTTAAAACAATTTCTTAAAGTGAAAAAAAAGTATTTTAAAAAGAATTCCCATTAAAAATTCAAATATCCCCAACTGGGGAAACGCATTTTTAAGGAAAAGTAAGCAAACACTATGCTAACATAAAGAAAAATTAATTTTTTAACAAAAAAAACTTAAAATTTGAATTCCCAAAAACATTTTCAAAATCCCCACTAAAATATATTTCAATTTCAAATTGGGAATTTCAGTTTTTTCAACTAAAAATAAAGTTTACAAATAATATTTTATAATAACTAAGAAAATTTCAAAAAATATTATTTTTATTAATAATTCCTGTTAATTATTTTTATTAAAAATCCCCGTTTGGTGAAACAGCTTTTTAAGCGAAATCCAGTAAAAATGTGCAACATTAAGAAAAACATATTTTTTTAACAAAACAAACTTAAAATTTGAATTCCTAAAAACTTGTTAGAAATCCCCACTAAAAGAGCTTATTTCAATTCCATATTTGGAACTCAAAATATTTTAACTTAACATAAAGTTTTTAAGTAATAATTTACAAAAACCAAGAAAAATATACAAAATATTATTTTAAACAAGAATTCCCATTAAAAATCCCCAAATGGGGTAACACATTTTTAAGCAAAATCAAATAAAAAATGTGCTAACAGGGAGCAAAACATATTGTTTTAACAAAACAAATTTAAAATTTGAATTCCAAAAACTTTTTAAAAATCTCCTTTTCAGGGGATTTTTAATAAAATTGGGATTTAACTTTTTTTTTAAGTAAAATACATTTTTTTTAATAATACAGACAAAAATGAAGAAAATTTCATTAAACTATTATTTGTATCTTGAATTCCTATTAAAAAAAATCCCCAACTGGGGAAACAGTTTTTTAAAGAAAATCAAGTAAAAAATAGGCTAACATTAATAAAAACATATCTTTTTAACAAAAAAAAAACTTAAAATCCGAATTCCCAAAAACTTTTTAAAAATCCCCACTAAAAGGGATTTTCAATTTCAAGCGAGGAATTTAATATATTTCAATCAAAAATAAAGTTTACAAATAATATTTCACAAAAATCAAGAAAAGTATAAAAAAATATTATTTTAAACAAGAATTTCCATTAAAACTTCAAAAATCCCCAACTGGGGAAACGCTTTTTTAAGGAAAATCAAGCTAATAACGTTTCCACATAAAAACACTTATTTTTTTAACAAAACGAACTTGAAATGAGAATTCCTAAAAACTTTTTCAAAATCCCCATAAAAGCGATTTTCAATATCAAATTGGGAATTACATTTTTTTTAACCAAAAATAAAGCTTACAAATAATGTTACACAAAACCACGAAAAGTATAAAAAAATGTTATTTTAAACAAAATTAAATATTCAAAAATCTCCAATTGTGAAAACAGTTTTCTTAAGGAAAATCAAGCTAAAAACGTCCCCACATTAAAAGAACACTTATTTTTAATAAAACAAACTTAAAATTTGAAATCCCAAAAATTTTTTTGCAAAAACTTCTTGCCAGGGGATTTTGAAATTAAAATTGGGAATCTAAATTTTTTATTAAAAACTAAAATTTACATATAAAATTTTATAAAAACAAAAATTCTATAGAAATATAAATTTTATCTGGAATCCCCACTAAAAATCCAAAAAAATACCAATAGGCGGCAGCAAATTTTCTTTAATTTTTTTTTATACCCAATAAGGCAACTCTATGTTATGCCTGCCTTGTCATGCCTTTTTCATTAAATTACCGCTCTTTTTTTCTTTGTTTTCTTTTAAAAAAAAAACTATCAAAACAAAAACTAAAACAGCAACGGTTTTTCCAAAACTGCTTGTTATTTTTCATGTCAATCTTCTGTGCTACTCTCATAATTTATTACACGATTTGCCATTATTGTTGATTGTTGTTGCTGTTGGCTTTCTCAAAATTTTTAAGTGCACAACAACATTAATATAAAAAAATGTTGCGCGCGCAGCATTTATAATTAAAAATATAAAACAAAGCCACCGTACCGAAGAGACAGACCCTTTGAAAAGAAAATCAAAAGGAAAAGAAAACTTTACAACAACAACAACAACAACAACAAAGAAAGCAAAACAACCTGAAGATGTTGAGTGAAGAGTGTAATGTGTTGTATAGTAGGTATATAGTAAAAGAGCATAAAAACTAATAATAACAATAACAACACTAACAATGTGATGATGATGATATTTTTGCCATAAACGTGCGATATGATATAAAAAAATCGTAGACGGAAAATAGACAAAACTAAAGAAAGACCAAAACGGCAGACACTTACATATACTAGTGCATGTGTTACGAAAATAAGTTTTTCTTTTTTCGAATTTTGAGTTATTTTTATAACGCACACTGCTACAAGTGTTGTAAATTAGCTGGAATTACAGGAAAAAACGCTTTAGGTTTTTGTATTTATTGTATTTATTGGAATATTAAGGGAAATTATCATATTTTTTATTATTCTTTTTTTAAAATTAAATTTTTTTCCAAGTTCGAAAATTCGAACTTAATTTTTGGTTTTTCGAACTTTTAAAAAAGGTTTAATTACAATTTTTATAAAGCTGTAACAACATATAGCATTTTTAGGTCATGTCCGAAAATTCGAACTTAATTTCGAATTTTCGAACTTATGAAAAAACAAAAAATCGGCTTAAAATGTATTGACATGCAGGAAGATGATTCGTTTTACATTTCTAACAAAATTTAAAGAATTCGAATTTAATTTCGAAATTTTCTGGATTTTCGAACATAAATAATATTGCTGTAAATTAAGATTTTTCTTAAATTATTAATACTTATGTATATTTTTCAAGCTTTTTTGAAATCTTATATTTTTAGGTCATGTTCGAAAATTCGAATTTAATTTTTAATTTTTAATTGGAAAAAACTTTAATCGTGGTGGCTCTTTATACAACTCAGTTGAGCTTTAATCCTGGCTCTTTATATAGTCTTTAGGTACGATCATATATGGCAAATATTTGACGAAAAAGACTTAACCACTAAATAAAATTTGTTTTAATTCTTCAAAAAATTCTGTTACTAAGCACAAATCACAATCGAGGTTTTATTTTATTTGATGATGTTTGATCTCACAAAACACTTGTAAGATTAAACATCTTCAAACAAATTTTTTCTAAAAATAGTGGTTAGGCTTTTTTGAGTAAATATTTGACATGTGTGACCGTACCCTTAGTGTAGCTTTAATCGTTTGAAAAACTACTTCGAACTGTTTGTAAGGTAAAAATTTCTTCAATTTTAGTTTTAGAAGCAAATTTTAACAACTTTGAATATAATTTCGAATATGTTGTATTTTAAAAATTCGAAATTAAAGCTTAAAATTAAAAATTTTCTCATGTTCTTCAAGTTTTTTTAAGGCTAGTCGGAAAATTAGTGATATTTCGTCATGTTCGAAAATTCGAATTTAAGTTCGAATTATCAAAATTTTAAATTAAGACTTTAAATGCAAAATTTTCTCTCAAGTTTTATGTTTCCATTAAGTTCTGCCGGAAATTTTGTAATTTTTATTTATGTTCAATTTTGAAATTAAGTTCCAATTTTCGTATTTCGAAATTAAGGCTTAAAATTCCAAATTTTTACTAAATTTTTGAGTTTTCATAAATCTTTGCTAAAAATTAATTATTTTAGATCATGTACGAAAATTCGAAATTAAGTTCAAAGTTTCAAACTTCTAAATTAAGCCTTAAAATTCAAAATTTTCTCCCAACTCTTAAATATTAGGCATTTTAGGCCATGTTCGACATTTCGATATTGAGTTCAAATTTTCGCACTTACAAATCAAGGCTTAAAATTACAAATATTCTCAAAATTTTCGAGTTTTCATAAAGCTTTGCTAAAAATTAGTCATTTTATGTTCGAAAAATTTCAAAATTAAGTTCGAATTTTCGAACTTTTAAATTAAGGCTTAAAATTCAAAATTTTCTTCCAAGTTTTGAGTTTTCATAAGGCTTTTCTGAAAATTAGACATTTTTGTTCATGTTCGAAATTTAGATATTGAATTCGAATTTTCGAACTTCCAAATTAAGGCTTAAAATTACAAATATTCTCAAAAGTTTTGAGTTGCCATAAAGCTTTGCTAAAAATTAGTCATTTTAGGTCATGTGCGAAATTTTGAAATTAAGTTCGAATTTTCAAACTAAAGTAAAAATTTCCAGAAATAATTTCTAATTATTTATAAACACAAAAATTTCATAAATTTTAGACTTTTAAAGGCATTTTCAAAAATTCAACCATAATTTGAAATTTTTCTTATTTTCGAAATTAGGTTTTAAAAATAACATTTTTCACATAATTTTTGAGATCTACTGAAAATTAAGAGAAAATAGCAAAAAAAATAGATTCTAATCACTTTTTAAGCCAAACATTTTTTGTTTTTGATAATGTTTAATTTCGAAATTAATTAAGCAGAAGATAAAAATTAAGGAATTTGGGTGTTTTAAGTTGAAACATTGATCTTTATATAGATATTCTTTAAAATTAAAAAAAAAAACGCTTAATTGTAGACACTTTTATTAAAACCGTTAACATATTCAAATCAGCCTGTAATAAATAGAAAAAAACGCAACATGGTGGTGTTTTCCATTTTAGCAAAAACAACAAACACACCAGAAATTGGTCGAAAATGAAGCAAATAGAACCAGCGTGTAAAAGAAAACTTGAGCAAAAACACTAGGCATAACACATTAAATGGTGAGTGAGGAAAAACGTCTCGTCTGGCCAAGACAGAACGAACAAAAAGAAAACTTTTTTTTTTGGTTTTGAAATAGAAAAATAATAAAAACTAAATAAATTTTTAGTTACGCGTGTTTCGAAAAAAATAATCTAAAAGGTAACCAGAAAGTTGAATAAATTTAAGCAAAACCAAGTGAAAAAAATAAATCTCTTTAACTAAAAAGTAAAGGAATTTTTGCTAAAAATTCTTTTATATAGGAAAATGTCTGGTTGGAATATACATATAAAAAAAAACAGAAACAAAAATAATCCCAAAAAAGTGGAAAAAATGGTTTCATATTTAGAAGTCCCCTTAAACAGGCACACGCAGCACTTCGTTTATACGTTGTAGTCTAAGTTATTTTTATATAATGTAGAGGAAACGAAAAAAAATCGCTAAAAATTTAAAAAGAAATTCAGTGTTCTACTCTTTAAAGGCAAATGAAAATATAATAAAAATATTCAAAAAAAAAAAAACAAACACACATACGGCTGAAAAAAAACGCAAAGAAACAAATAACAAAATGAACCATAAAAAAGCCCGAAAAAGAAATTCAAAGAAAATTGTGTAACAAAAATTTTTATAAAAATAAATTTATTTCAAGAAAAGCCAAAAGAAAATCTTTAATTTTTCTTCAAAAATTAAAAAAAATTATGTTTAAATTTAACTACAAGCCACAAAAGGTTTCAAAGAAACTTCTTTTTCAAAAGTGATTAAAGTGTCTGGTTTTTTCATAAACTGCAAAAAAAAACTAAATAATTCACAAATCGATAGAATTATCTTGTTAAAATCTAAATATTTGTAAAAAAAAAATCCAAGCAAACTTTTTAAACATTAAAATTATAAAAACGTCATAGAAATTATCTACATTAAAAAAAAAAAAAAAATAAACTCAAATGAAATGAAATAAAAAATTTCACCCAGACTTTCCCCCTTCCATTATTTAAATTAATATTCAAAGTGTATCACAATATCCAACAACCCCTCACACCACCCTACGCCACCTAGAAAGACAACACAAAAAACCACTCACTTGCAGGCCGTCTGTCATAGACAGACGATGTCAGACTTGATGGTTTTAAAAGCAGCAACAAAAATTAGGTGTAACCGTGGTCGCTTGTACAGAGTGGCAGATAGACGGATATTAGAAGTAGAAAACTCATAACAAGTGTTTAAAAAATCGAACGAAAAGGTACCTAAAAGCAACTAAAATATTAAAAAAAGTTTAAAGCTAAACTGAGATTAAATAAACGGCCACGATAAAAAGCTAAACTAAGACTAAAATGGTCCCAGGATTAAAGCTAAACTAAGTCTAAATAAAGAATTACATTTAAAGCTAAATCAAGACTAAATAAAAACATGTATAAACTCATGATTAAAGAATAAAGTTTAAAGTTAAATTAAGACAAATAAATACCCACATTTAAAGCTAAACTGAGATTAATTAACGACCACGATAAAAAGCTAAACTAAGACTAAAAGGGACCCAGGATTAAAGCTAAACTAAGTCTAAATAAAGAATTACATTTAAAGCTAAATCAAGACTAAATAAAAACATTGTATAAACTCATGATTAAAGAATAAAGAATAAAGTTTAAAATAAAAAAATAAATACCCACATTTAAAGCTAAACTGGGATTAATTAACGACCACTATTAAAAGCTAAACTAAGACTAAAAGGGACCCAGGATTAAAGCCAAACTAAGTCTAAATAAAGAAAACATTGTCTAAACTCATAATTAAAGATAAACTAAGACTATTGAAAAACCCAGGATGAAGACTAAATAAAGACCCACGTTTAAAGCTAACCTAAGACTAATAGAAACCACCGATTAAAGCTAAACAAAGAGAAATAAACACCCACGTTTAAAACTAAACTAAGACCAAATAACAACTCCAAATTAAAGCTAAACTAAGACTAAAAAAGATCCAGGATTAAGGACAAACCAAGAATAATTAAGGACACACGTTTTAAGCTAAACTAAGACTAAATAAAGTTTAAAGCTAAACTAAGGTTAAATAAAGACACACGTTTAAAGCTAAACTAAGACTATATAAAGTTCCAATTTCAAGCCAAGCTAAAACTTAATAAAGGCCGCCGATTAAAGCTTAACTAGTTCTGTTCTAGTTCTGCTTTAGTTCTGTTATTTTGTCTTTAAAGGAGTAGGGTGGTGTTTTAAATTAATCCTTTTACTTTACACTTTTTTTTATAAAACCACAATCTTTTTCATTTTCTCTTGCAGTGTCTCCTCTCGTCGACTTTAATTTTCTTCAAGAAATTTAACATCAAACAAACTACCACTATAAAATGTTAAAAATTTCGTAAAATCAACAAGAACTGTTAACTGAAATTATTATTATTATTTTTTCGTTAAATTTTTCCAATAATTTTCAAACATTTCTGCTAAAACATCTTCGACTACCAACCACTACTATTCTAAGTCATAATTATTATTTATGTTTTCTGTTAAACAATTTTGAAACAACGAAAATTTAAACAAGTAAAACTACATAAAATAAATGCACAAAATGAAGAAAATATAACAGAAGAAAATATGTTAAAGTTTAAGTAAAAAAAAGGACAATAATAACTTATAAATAATAAAATACAAACAAACTACAACAAAAATAAGCAACAAACATGTTCGATATTCGTTGAGTTCCTATAAATGCACGGCTGAAACGACAACAACACAACAACAAACACATACAAACAATACAAAAATAATAATAATAATAATTAAAACAAGAACAGAAAAATCATAAATATAAAAACACAACAAAACAAAAAGAAACTCTCCCACACTCAACCAAAAACACACATAGTCTCTACTTCGCACTCTCTGTCTTTCTCTCACCCTCATCCAATAAATGACGTTGATGATAAAAATGATGTTGCCAGCAAATAAACAAACATCAACAACATCAGCAGCATCCACAACCACTATTATTACTACTGCTACTAACAACAACAACAACAACTTTAACAATAATAAACAAAAATTGCTGATGAGAGGACGAGCTTGAAATGAACTTTTATTAGAAAAAACCATTAACCGCAAACAAATTTTGAAATCACAACTTAACAACGAGAAAAATAAAAACAAAACAAAAAAAACCAACTTTAATTTATTAAGGATTCTACCAGCTGGCTCTCCTGTTTTTCATTTCCTTCTGTTGCAGATTTGTGTTTTCTTCTTTCTCTATGTTTGGTTTCAGCAACACACAATTCTGAATATTTGAGGTGAGTTTAATGAATATTCATATTCATATTAACAATTAGATTAAACTAAATTCTGATTACATATGTTTACATAGCATGTAATAAAGAACTTTAAATGAAACATTAAAGGGCATCAAAGTTAGGGGAAATAATTGAAAAAATTGTTAAGGAAAATATATGTATTTAAAAAAAGCTTCTAGACTATTATAAGTGTAGCTTTTATAAGTGTGATTATCAAACGTTTTTTATAATTTGATATAAAGCTTTTAGAAACTTACCTACATACATATAAAAACCTTTTGTAAGCTTTCTTATAAAAAGCTTTTGTAAGCTTTCTTATAAAAAGCTTTTATCAGCTTTCTTATACAAATCTTTTATCATCATTCTTATAAAAAGTTTTTAAGCTTCCTTAAAAAAAACTTTTATAAGATTTCCTACAAATAAAGCTTTTATAAGCTTAGCTTTAGTAAGCTTTCTAATAAAAATCTCTTAGAATCTTACATATAAAAAGTTTTTTAAGCTTTCTAATAAGAACCTTTTATAAGCTTTCTTATAAAAAGCTTTTTTAGGCTTTCTTACAAAAAACTTTTATAAGGTTTCTTATAAATAAAGCTTTTATAAGCTATCTAATAAATAATGTTGTTTGAAGCTGTCTTATAAAAACGCTTTAAAGTTTTTTTATACAACATTTTTATAAGCTTTCTTGCAAAAAAACTTTTATAAGCTTTCTCATAAAAAGTTTTTATAAGGTTTCTTATAAATAAAACTTTTATAAGTTTTCTTATAAAAAGTGATTTAAACTTTCTTACAAAAAAATTTATAAACTTTCTTATAAATAAAGTTTTTAGAAGATATCTAATACGAGTAAAAACGCTTTAAAGTTTTATTATTAAAGCTTTTTAAAAGCTTTCTAATAAGAAGCTATTATAAGCTTTCTAATAAGAAACTTTTATAAGCTCTCTAATAAGAAGCTTTTATAAGCCTTCTTATAAAGAGCTTATTTAGGCTTTCGTGCAAAGAAAACTTTTATAAGGTTTCTTATAAACGAAACTTTTATTAGTTTTCTTAGTCTCTTGTAAGCATTTATAAGCTTTGTTATAATAAGCTTTTGTAACCTTTTTTATAAAAAGCTTTTTTGCAAAAAACTTTTATAAGGTTACTTATACATAAAGCTTTTATAAGCTTTCTTACAAAAAACTTTTATAAGGTTTCTTATAAAAAGCTTTTATAAGCCTTGTTATAATTAAGGCTTTTAGAAGCTTTATTGTAAAAATGCTTTATTATTAAAGCTTTTGTTAGCTTTCTTATAAAAGCACTTTAATAAACTTGTATTTTTATGTTTTAAAAATTTTTTCTATTTTTACTTAAAAATTTTCCTCTTTCCTTTACAGACTTATTACCGCATCATCAACAACTTTCAGAATATTCTACAAACCAAAAAAAAAGAAGCTCAAAAATTATTACACACCCAAAGTCTTCCAAAGCTTAAAATTACAAAACAAACAAAAAAGGATTTTTTTATAAGAAAAACCAACAAAAGCTACAACAACAACTAAAACAAAAAAAAACCTAAACTGAGTTTTTAGTTTAAAACCAACAAAAAAAAACACAATAAAGCCTTTCAACAAGGCATGTTTATACCTGATTCTTTACGTAGCTGTATGATCGAGACGGACGTTAATTCTTATCTACAAACATCATCCTCAGGACAGGTGCTGAATTTATACGTGGTATCAGTTTTTAAGCAATTAAATGAAAAAAAAGATTTCCAAAACCAAAAAAAAAAATACATAATTATTCAAAAATAAGAATCAAAGCAAACAGCTAAATGAAACTAACAGCATCCAAATAAAACTAATCATTTAACTAATTTGTTTGTAACATCAACGAACCATCCCCTTCTCAGTTGTTATCAATAAGAAAACAGAGTTAAATTAGAAAAAGAAAAGGATCACAGCTTTTTCCATTTAGCAAATTGTGTTTTACCAACAAAAACAAACAAACAAACCAAAAGCGAAAAGCTCCCCCTGCAAAATAGCAACAATAAAACAAACAAACAAAATCAAAACATAACTCTGTTTAACTCTAACTATCTCTCGTTCAATAAGTAATTACAAAAGTTACTAAACAACTCTCTCTCTCTGTCTGTGTGTGTGTTATTTTTTTAACAATGTTTGTTTTTGGTGTAATTACATATTGTCGTGTTTATTTTTTTCTGTTCTTTTTATTTAACTCCATGTTTTGTTTGTACTCACTCTTTGTCTCTATCTCTGTCTCTCTCAATTATATAAAATGTCCTTACATGTTGTTGTTTTTGTTTATTCTTTTACTTATTATTTTATGTTGATGTTCCCGTATGTAAATGTCTGTATGTGTGGAGCCCGTTATATTTGTTTTGTTTTTGTTTTACTGTGACCCTTTTTTACTTGGTTTAATTTACTGAGAGAGTCGAATTTTTAATTTTGGCGACAGGCTGCAGGCAGCAGGCGTAAATTCTTGCCTATTTAGAACTAAAAGTTTGCAAAGACTATTTTTCACATTTTCTTAATTCGTTGTTATAATACTGCCACTTAAATGATTTACATGAAATTAACCTTAAAAATTGCTACAAAAATCTCTGAAAATAATTAGAAAATTTCTTTTAAATAAATTTAAATTTTGTATAAAACTTGTCGCTGTCGCCTCAATTACAACTCCTTGTTTAAATCATTCATTTATTTAGTTTATTCTTGTTTCCTTAGATATATATTTTTCTTTCTGTTTGACTCTAGCTGTTCTAGCTGTCATTTATTTTCAGTTTGTTTTTGTTGAGTTCACAAAATTTTGTTTTTTTTTTTTCATTCAATATCCGTTTCCTTTTGTAATATTCGTTACACCTTTAAACTTTTTGTTGTATTTGAATGAAATGGTCATATAAAATGGAATGTAGTAGTCAAAGTTTTGTTGGATTTTTTGTATTTACTCATACATTGCAACTTTATATTGTGTTTTTTTTTAATTTTCTAAAAGTTTTTTTTTATCTATTTTATTACCCGGTAATAAATTCATTTTATTTTATTATTTTTTTTTGTGATATAAATATTCCATTTTAAATCATCATTTTATTTCGCATACATAATGAGATCCTTTTTATATATATAAATTATTTATATATTTAATTCTCTGTGTAATTTAAACAATTTGCAATTAAGTGTTATTTCTAACTGTTACAATTTTATATATGTGTGTGTATTTTTATTATATATTTTTGTATTTAAAATTATAATTTTGATTAAGGTGTATTTTATATTGACATTATTTGAGTTATTGTAATTTTTTTTCAACATAAAAAAACAGAACTAGAACATAACTAGAAGAGAACTAGAATAGAACTAGAACAGAACTAGAACAGATTTAGAACAGACTTAGAACAGAACTAGAACAGAACTAGGCAACAATATAAGCAAGACTAGAGACAGAAGCCTTATCGTAGAGACGAGACTTGAAATGAAATGAGACTAGACATAAGACTACAAAGGAGACAACAGATGAGGCTACAGACAAGCCTATAAGTGTATAGACAAAACAATCATGCAAAAAAGGCTAGAGGCAAGACTATAGTTATATGAGAATACAGGGACAAGACTGTAGATAAGACTAGAGATGGATTTGGAGGCGAGACATCAAAGAAGACCAGAGACGAGGCTAGAGACAAGAATAGAAACGAGACTACAGGAGGAACCAGGTACGAGATAGAATTCGAGTCTAGAAGTGAGACTAGAAATGAAACGAGACGAGAGAGGAGACTATAAATGAGACTACAAAGGTGATCACAGACGAGACTAGAGACAAGTTTATAGATGAAACTAAAAACGAGACTATAGACGAGACCAGAGACAAGACTACAGCCAAGACTATAGACGTGACTTTAGAGGAGACTACATATCTTCAAACGTAACTCGCGCTATCCAATTGACAAACTCAGCTTCGGACAAAATGTACTGAAGATTCGTAATACAGCCATAAAAACTCGCTGATCAGAATAATGACAAACTGTGGCGGATCTAAAACGAAAATAAGGAAATTAATAGACAGTGTAGTTCACTCCCAACTTGTATATGCTGTCCCAACATTTACCAGGGCATTGAAATTGAAGTGCAACTTAAGGGAATTACAGAAACCACAGTGAGTTGGGGCTCTTCGCATCATTTCAGCGTATCGTACAGAATTAACAAGTGAGGCATTGGTGATTGCAGCGATAGATTAGAATGCAAAGTGTATACTTTTTGAATGTGAAAAGTGGCTGGAACAGAGACAAGCTCTGAATAATACTTTAATACTTCACACCTGAAAGTAGTAGTTCCGAACCTGCTTACATAGTAAGAAGGACGTAGAAATAATAGTGAAAGAACTAACCATCCTGATGAAATGCTTAAGTAGTCTCAGGATGGTGTTAGTGGAGTTATCCGCTAGAGTGGGTAACTAGGAGTGGGGCCACTAGTTGATAGCGCGCTATCACTAAGACCAACAAAAAAAGAGGATACTATAGATTAGACTATAGAAGAAACAATAGGCTAGATGAGGGACGATATATGAGACTGGAGCCGAGACTAGAGTGACTAGAGAGGAGATTAAAAACGAAACTTTAGTCTAGAGACAGTAGGCTAGAGATGGAAAGATAGATGCGACTAGAGAAGAGACGGGACTGGAAGATACTGGAGACGAAACCAGAGAAGACACTAGACTAGAGACGCGACCATAGGAC
Source organism: Bellardia bayeri (assembly GCA_950370525.1). Lineage (NCBI taxonomy): Eukaryota > Metazoa > Arthropoda > Insecta > Diptera > Calliphoridae > Bellardia > Bellardia bayeri. The sequence continues at coordinate 6,941,143 of OX493266.1, read as the reverse complement.
AGACTATAGCGAAACCTTATTAGTACATTATATATTACGAAACAAAATTTTCAAATTAACAAATTGGAATAATGGATACTTGATTATTTTGCAAAAGAAAAAAAAAAACTAAAATTTCTGTCTTAATATTTGTTTATGGAATTTTTCTTATTTGCGCAATATTTCTTCTACTACTTTATTATTCACTAATTCACCTACTTTAGTAAAAAAACATAAAGTTATGAAAAAAAAGTAGACAGAAACTATACTTTTATACACAGCTTTAAAGTGAATTACAATTTTATTTGTTTTTAAACTGACCTACCAAAAGAATTTTTAGTACTAATCACAGCTAATTTATATGCAAAATGCGTGCATTAAAAAAAGACGTGACTACGCAAAAAGCAACATATTGTATCAAAAAAAAAGAAGAAAAAATAGAAAAATATTTATAATATTAAAAAATATATTGTCTTGTCTTGTCTTGCATACAAACTGTTTGGGTCAATGGACGTTGAAGTTTGATTTCTTTGCAAAATGTATTAGAACCTAAAGAGAAACTTTTGAAATTGGAAAAAAATGTAAAACAGAAATTTTAATGCAAAAGTGTTTAACAGTTAAAAGCAAACTGTAGGCTTAGTTTGCAAACAAAAAGAAGACTTACTGCCGTATTTATAAAAAATAAAGTAGGCTTGAAGTGTGCTTTAAGACAAAATTTTCATACAAAATTTTTTTAAAGTCTACATTAATTTTTTATAAATACGGCAGTTAATCTATAACATTAAACTTTGGACTTTAATCCCTAATAAAGTTTTTCTCAATTTAATTTTTCAGTGCTAAAGTAATTCATTTAATTAATTTTGATAAATTATGTTTTTGATTTCTTAAATTTGTTTCTTTCTCTAGTTATTAATACTTTCTTTGAATGATCCCTTCTTCTCTTTTACTTCCCTTTCTCTTATTATCATTTTCTTCTCTCTTTGTTTAACTGAATGTTGTACGCGCCAATGTTTTGTTTAACACAATTAATCTCTGTATATTTCTTTTCAATTCAATTATTTAATTATAAATGTATTTAATCTAAATGTTTTAAATGTTTGTAAAACTCATCTTTAATATAAAAAATATACCTACAATACAAAAATCAAATATTTAGTAGAGACTTAAACCAAAAAGTACCAAAACAAGCAACTGCATTTATTTTTGAATTTATATATGTCTATAATATTTAGTGTTTCTCTTTTTTTACTACTAATACTACTTACTGCTCTCTTGGCTGTAATTTTTTTAAAAACACTTTTTGTCTCTAATTTTTAATTTTTGTTTTATAAATATTTCTCTTTTTTTCTTTTACACAAACTCTCTTTTCTCTCTTGTAATTGTTGTCATTTGTGTGTTAATGTGCGTGTGTGTGTATTTGATTAGGATGAGTTTCATCCGTTCATTGAAGCCCTACTACCGTATGTCAAATCATTTTCGTATTCCTGGTTTAATTTACAAGCAGCCAAGCGAAAATACTATAAAAAGCATGAGAAACGCATGTCACTGGAGGAGGAGAGACATTGCAAAGATGAGTTACAGGTGAGTAAGAATGAGAAATTGACCAAGACCAGGACCAAGACTTGGCCAAGACTAGACCAAGACTAGACCAAGACTAGACCAAGAGTAGAACAAGACTAGAACAAGATTAGACCAGGAGTAGAACAAGACTAGACCAAGTGTAGACCATGACTAGATCTAGACTAGACCAAAAGTAGACCAAGAGTACACCATGACTAGACTAAGACTAGACCAAGAGTAAACCAAGGTTAGACCATGATTAGACCAAGGGTAGAACAAGACTAGACCAAGATTAGACCAAGACTAGACCAAGACCAGACCAAGAGTAGACTAAGACTAGACCAAGAGTAGACCAAGACTAGACGAAGAGTAGAACAAGACTAGACCAAGTGTAGACCAAGACTAGATCCAGAGTAGACCCAGACTAGACCAAAAGTAGACCAAGAGTAGACCATGACTAGACTAAGACTAGACCAAGATTAAACAATGATTAGACCAAGAGTAGAGCAAGACTAGACCAAGTGTAGACCAAGACTAGACCAAGAGTAGAACAAGACTAGACCAATAGTAGACCAGGACTAGACCAGACACAACCAAAGCCAACCAGACTAGAGTAAAATCAGCCGTAAATAATTGAAAAAATCCTAATCAATTTTTCTTTCCTTGCTCCTTAGAACGAAAAAGCCGAAGTTAAACAGAAATGGGCCTCTCGCCTGTTGGGCAAACTGCGCAAAGACATAACGCAAGAATGCCGTGAAGATTTCGTACAATCTATAACGGGTAAACGTAAATCGATATGTGTCCTCTCCAATCCCGATCAAAAAGGCAAAATGCGTCGCATCGATTGCCTGCGTCAGGCAGACAAAGTATGGCGTTTGGATTTAGTCATGGTCATACTTTTCAAAGCCATACCACTGGAGAGTACGGATGGTGAACGTTTGGAGAAGTCTCCGGAGTGTATTCACCCAGCTTTGTGCGTCAATCCCTATCACATAAATGTATCGGTGCGTGAATTAGATCTATATTTGGCCAATTTCATAAACACACACGATCCGCTTAGTAGTCCCACGCCTACGTCGCCGCATCCGGGTACGCCTACCACACCATCACTCATGCTGTACAGTAACGAGCACAACAACAACAACAATAATAACAACAATTCAGCCGACAATAAGAAACATGCCGATGATGAGCGTAAAACGAAAGGTATGTATGAAGAGCAAGAGTTGAAATTTTCTTTGTTTGCGAAGACTAACAATGAGCACTACCACTACCATCACTCTCAATCAGATGTAGAGAGCACACCATTTGCTGGCTACAGTCATAATCCCTACAATGGTGTGGTTTGTAATGATATTATCTTGGCCACTGGGGTATTCTCTTCCAAGGAACTGTGGAAGTTATCAAAAGGTAATTTAAAATTGAAGCCAGCATGTGTCAGTGCCCTTTGAATGGTTCATTGTGGTAATGAAGAACCAAAAAATTCTTTCATTTTAGCTTCCATACTGGAAGAAACCACCAATGATCTCATACAGGCCAGTTCCATTAAACTGGAACATCCAACGGCGGCCTATGAATGCCAAACATATCAAATGTCAGCCTCGGCAGCTCCTTTAGGTTCGGTGGTAGGTGGAGTGAATAGTTTGAGCTCGGCGGGGCCAGGTGGCATGGTAACAGGCGCAGATGGCAGATCATCAGTTAGTGCTTCCATGGTTTTGCCCTCGGGCTATAGCAGTAAGTGTTGAGTTTGTTGAGTTTTTGTATTATACTAAGACTAATTGTTGAAATGTCTTTGCAGTTGATTTTGTGGATCCCCGCAGCAGCATGCATCTTAGCAACTCTTCTTTGTTGCGTGCTGCGGCCGCTGCTTCTTGTAAAACTGATCCTAACGGTTCACCGCAGGATTCGGTAGGCGGACCCAGCAGTTTTTCTGTGATATTGAGGCAAAATGAAGACAATGGCAGCAACAATGGTGGCTCCAACAATGATGAGGTGGCTCTGCAGAGATACACACCCACCAGCAACCGAGTGTTGTTGAGCATGGGCCAAATGAGACCCGGAGAAGGTTGGTATTTTTGGAATTCTGCAACTTTCAAATCAATTTATTATTTTGTTTGGTTTAGTGTTAATGCAACATAATGTGAGTTCTACATTGGTGCCAAATTCTGTTAGTCCGGCTTTGTATTATCCACAACACAACAGTCCATCCGCTAATCCTGCAGACAATTCCGAAGAAGCTCAACACCATCAGCAGCAGCAACACCAACAGCATCAACAACAGCAGCAGCAACAACAGCAGCAGCAACAGCAGCATCAACAACATCATCACCAGCAGCACTTGCATCACTCACAAACCTCTTCCACCCCCAAATATGCCACAGAGGTTATTAACCATGGCCAGGATATGTCCGAGTTTGTGGCCTATGTTTGTCAAGATACTTCCGGCGTTAATCTTTCTGAAGCTGATTTGCATGCCCATCATCATCAGACGTCTTCCCATTTTCAATTGCAACATGCTGCCGCCGCCGCTGCTGTGGGACGTAGTCCCAAACTGTCGGCCGTTTCAGCAGCTGCAGCAGCTGCTCATTATCAGCAATACAGCACCATGTTGCCTCCGCCTCCTTTGCCGCCTATGGCGCGTCCTGTGGCCATAATACGTTCTACCGGTGATTTGACTATGGTGGCTTCCCCGCCCACATCCGCCAGCATAACACCGCCTCCCCTAACCAGTGTCAGCTCAGCTGGAGACTCGCCGCGTCATCATCATCACAGCCACCAGCAAATGCAGCAGCATCACGCCCATCATCATCATCACCATCATCAGCAGCAGCAGCAGCATAGCCATCATCAGCAGCAGCAACACACCACCATAGATCACAGCACTAGCACTGGCTTGAGCAGCATGTCCTCCAAAATAACCAATACTACAGCCTCTAGCGCCAATCAAGATGCCGGCAATAACACCATAACCGTGGGCAGCAGCGCCAACTCTTCTGACTTGGTAGTGGCCTCAACATCCTCAGCCTCGCCACCACCACCACCCACACAAAGTCCACAGTCGCATATCATTGATGTGGCCCGCTGCAAAACCTCACCCACTTCGTCCTCTTCAGCCATAGCGGTGTCTACGCCCACTTCTGCCCTGACACGCATCTCGGCTCAACCTTATCCTCAGACAAATGGACGCGAGTACTTTAATCATTTCCACACACAAACCACACCGGTAAGTTAGATCATGTCCAAATACACTTCAAACAAAATATAATAAATAGGTTTTAAATTAATTTCAGCTGCTGGGTTATACCACCATGTCGGGTGTTATTAGTCCCACAAATTTAAGTTTATATTCCTCGTCGTCGGGCGTTTCCTCACATCGCACAACACCCCGTTCACGCTGGAATCCCTCGTTTCTTTCTATGGAAGACGATTTCAATATGATGGGCCATACATTGTCCAGCACAAATCCTGAGGCTACACCGGTTATTCTAATGGAAGATTGTGAGTATTAAGGGGGTTTCGTCTTTGAAAACTTTTTTGAAAGTTTCAGGTTTTAGCTGCTCTGCAGCTATTCAATTTTATCCGATTTAAGTAAAAATTTAGGGGAATATTATACAATATCTTTTGTTTATAAAAAATATCATAAGTTTTCTTGAAAAATTTTTGGTGGCATGAGATTTAATAAAAATGAAAATTTTTGTTAAATTTTCTTTTTATATCAAACTTGTTGGGTTTGACGGCTGTGGGGAGCTTAAATCTTAACGGGTGCTATTGAAGATTCAGCAAACTATTTCTTGATTTGTTTTTTTATTAAACATTTTATTAGTAGTCCCACTAATTTAAAAATTTTAAATTTGACAAATTTTTTGATAAGACTTATTTGTGAAGAAAAGTTTTTCTACCAAGAAATTGCAAAAGCTGCTCTAGATTTTTACAATTTTATCAGACTTTAATGAAAGTTTTGGAGAATGTTTCGTAATATCTTTTACTTTAGAAAAATATAAGTGTGTGATAAGTTCTGTTGAAAAAATTTTGAGCGAGGACGAATTTGTAAGAAAACTATTTTTTTTTTATTTTTCTGTTTTAATCAAACTTCTAAGGTTTAAAGGCTGTGGAGAGCTCAGTTCTTAAGTAATTCTTTCGAAAACTTCGTAAAATATTTCTTTTGATGTTTGTTTTGTAAAACTGTTTAAACATTTAAAAAGTTCCTTGAAAAAATGTTGTGGGAAGCTGATTTTGTAAGCATCAACATTTTTTAAAAATGTTCCTGTTAGATCAAACTTGTTGGGTTTGAAAGCTGTGGGGAACTTAGTTCTTAAGGGATAGCTAAGAAATTAAATTTGCATTATGTAAAAGTTGGAGAACTTGTTCTTTGAAGTTTTGAGCTTTTAGAATGATTTAGTTTTGTATAAGTTTTCTTGTAAAAATTTTGTTGTTTTAAGATTTTGTTGAACAAAAATTTTAAAAATTTCAATTCCATTCGAACTTGTTAGTTTGATTGTTGTGGAGAGTTAAGTTTTTAGGAGATGGTTTCAAATAATTAATGGAGAATTTATTGTGAAGTTTCTTTAAAAACTGTTTTAAGTTTGAAAAATTTCTTTGAACATTTTTTTTAGCAAATTTTTGAAATAATTTTTCAAAGAATTTTTTGTTTGGCAAAAGTTATGGTGTTTGAAGTTCGCTAAACGTCTTAGTTGCTATAGGTTTCCAATAAAAATTTCTGGGAATATTCCAGGAGTTGTCAAGTTTACAAGATAGTTTAGCTTTTGTTAAGTGTGCTAAGAAAAATGTTGGTGGTGGAAAATTTTGTATAATAGCATTTTTCATAGAAGTTTTTGGTACTGGTGTTTGAAGTTGTCTGTAGGTTTTAGTTGTTAGCGGTTTTATTTGAAAATTTCGAAGAGTATTCCTGAAGTTATTGAAATTAAGAAGTGGTTTATATTCTGTAAATTATTGGTTTTTTAAGGTACTGGTGTTTTAAGTTCTCTGTAGGTCTTGGTAGTTATTGGTTTTTATTGCAAATTTAGGGAAATATTCCTCATGTTCTTAGAATTTCAATATGGTGTTTGTTAGGTTTTCTTGCAAGGCGGAGGATTTTCTGAAAAATTTTTTTTTTTAATTTTTTTATTAAATTTTTTATTTGGAGGAGTTTGAAAACTTTAATAATTTTGTTTTTTTTCTTCTATATCTTTTAGCTGGCCGCTACAGTGATGAGTATGTCACTAGTCGTGATTACGTTACATGATTATAAATGCAACAAACTTATTATAGGCCCTACTAGAACTGCAAATTTAAAGTTATACTGAAAACTTTAAACTAAAACTGTAAGAAACTTATAACAATATATAAACTAAAATTAAATTAAGATTTAAACAATTATAACAATTATTATTTATATATATATTATTTATTTATAAGAAGAAAAAACAGGATTTGATTAAGAAACCTGTAAAAGGGGCGTGGCAAAAAAGCCTTTTCCTGAAAAGAAAAGTATAAAATTGAATACAAAACGAACAAAAACAACACATTAAGGCTCAATTGATAATTTAAATTAAAATAAATTAATGTACAATTAACAAGAACCAATAATGGCAAAAAAGAAATTTGAAAAATTTTTAACAGAAAAAAAAAACAAAACTAGAACTGCAATTTATTATAAAACAAACAAGAAAATGCTAGACATTATATTTAAGATATGCCCGTTTATATTATTAATTTTATTATATACATTTATAATAGGTTTTTTATATATTATATAAAAAATATAAACAAAACTTTAAATATTATTACTTTAGCAGAATAGTAATGAAAAACATAAACACAAACTAACTCCGGCGGCCATTGTTTAAATTTAAATCTAAAAACTTAAAAGTAAAATGAATTCATAATTTAATATATTGGTGCTTTATATTTAAACTAAAATTTAAACTAGTTTTAAAGTAAAATAATAATATTAATTATGTTTAAACAAATGATAATTAAATGCTCTTTAGATTTTAAACAAATGGTTCCTTTATAAGAAATTTAAAACAAACATAAAAAAACACACAACTATAAACCAAAACTAGAAGACATTTTAAAACTCCTAGACAAAACAAAAGGAATAAACAAAAATATATAAACGTTAACAGCTTAAAGTTACAGAATGCTAATAATAAAACAAAAAAAAAAGAAAAGGTTACTAAAACTACAATAATTTAAATAGAGAAAGAAAGAAGAAATTTTTACAAAACTTTAACAGACATACCAAAAAAAGTGCTCTCAATTACTATTTTTAAGCTTACAGAGAGCTTGTTGGATTATAACAAACACACAGCTAAGCAAGCTGCTCTAAATGTTTGCCTTTACCGAATTCAATTGCTGCAACTAATTTCTCTAACATTTGAAAACAAAACCCTTAAGTTAATAATAATAATAATAAATTTACATAAATTAAACTAAAAAATTAATAATATTCAAACCAAGAAAAACCTAAAAGATAGTAAACAGACAATAGTAGTTTTAACTAAATAATACCAATTTAAATAAACAACAAATAAAACACACTTAGTTACTATTTATATATATATATATATATTACTATATATATACTATATAGAATTATATACCTACAATACCTATATATATATACTTAAAAATATATTTATAAAACCTACATTAAACAAAAACAAAAAAAAAACAAAATTCAAAACAAAAACGAACAAACAAAACTCCCATGTAATTTTTACATGATTATTTATAAATATACACTGAAGAAAAATTTAAAAATTAAACTAAAAAACCCCAGTATGTAGTTAAAAATCGTAAACAAAAAAAACTAAACAAACAAATTACCCCAGAAATTCGTAACTAAATTAAGTAGACTTTAGAAACAATATTTTGATAAACAAAATCTTAAACACAAAGAAATTGTTATTAAAAACTAAATGTAGTTAAAGTTTTGATTGAAAATTCTAAATTGCACTGCTGTACAACAATTCTACTAGAGTTCTTACATAGAACTAGATAACTTTTAGATCAGTTTTAATACAGTTCTAAATACATTTAGTTCCGTTCAATATTAATTATTAATCAGTTCACAATCAATTCTAATTCAATTCAGGAACAATTCTAATTCAGTTCAGAATCAATTCTAATTCAGTTCAGAATTAATTGTAAATTAGTTTAGGAAAAATTCTTTAATTCAGTTCAGCAACAATTCCAACACAGTTCAGAATTAATTCTAAATCAGTTCACAATCAATTCTAATTCAATTCATGAACAATTCTAATGCAGTTTAGAATAAATTCTAGTTCAGTTCAGGAACAATTCTAATTCAGTTCAGAATTAATTGTAAATTAGTTTAGGAACAATTCTAATTCAGTTCAGGAACAATTCCAACACAGTTCAGAATTAATTCTAAATCAGTTCACAATCAATTCTAATTCAATTCATGAACAATTCTAATGCAGTTTAGAATAAATTCTAGTTCAGTTCAGGAACAATTCTAATTCAGTTCAGAATTAATTGTATATTAGTTTAGGAACAATTCTTTAATTCAGTTCAGTAACAATTCCCACACAGTTCAGAATTAATTATAATTTAATTCAGGAACAATTCTAATGCAGTTTAGAATTTATTTTAATTCAGTTCAAAATTAATTATAAATTAGTTTCGAAACAATTATAATTCAGTTCAGTAACAATTCAAATACAGTTCAGAATTAATTCTAATTCAATTCAGAAACAATTCTAATTCAATTCAGGAACAATTCCAATTCAATTCAGAAACAATTCCAATTCAATTCAGAAACAATTCTAATGCAGTTAAAATCAATTCTAATTCAGTTCAGAATCAATTCTAATTCAGTTCAGAATTAATTGTAAATTAGTCTAGAAACAATCCTAATATAGTTACAATTCCAACACAGTTCAGAATTAATTATAATTCAATTCAGGAACAATTCTAATGCAGTTTAGAATTTATTCTAATTCAGTTCAAAATTAATTATAAATTAGTTTCGAAACAATTATAATTCAGTTCAGTAACAATTCAAACACAGTTCAGAATTAATTCTAATTCAATTCAGAAACAATTCTAATTCAATTCAGGAACAATTCCAATTCAATTCAGAAACAATTCTAATGCAGTTAAAATCAATTCTAATTCAGTTCAGAATTAATTTTAAATTAGTTTAGAAACAATTCTAGTTCAGTTCAGGAACAATTCCAACTCAGTTTAGAATTATTTCTAATTTAGTTCAGAATCAATTCTAATTCAGTTCAGAATTAATTGTAAATTAGTTTAGAAACAATTCTAATTCAGTTCAGTAACAATTCAAACACAGTTCAGAATTAATTCTAATTCAATTCAGGAACAATTCTAATTCACTTAAAGTCAATTCTAATTCAGTTCAGAATTAATTGTAAATTAGTTTAGAAACAATTCTAATTTAGTTCAGTAACAATTCCAACACAGTTCAGAATTAATTCTAATTCAATTCAGGAACAATTGTAATGCAGTTTAGAATTAATTCTAATTCAGTTTATAATTAATTGTAAATTAGTTTAGAAACAATTCTAATTCAATTCAGGAACAATTCTAGTGCAGTTCAGCAGCAATTCTAATTTAGTTCCGACGCAATTCTAATGCAGTTCAGGAACAATTCTAATGCAGTTCAGAATCAATTCTAATTCAGTTCAGTAACAATTCTAACTCAGTTCAGTAAAAATTCTAATTCCGTTCAGAATTAATTCTAATTCAGTTTATAATTAATTCTAATTCTGTTCTAGTGCTGGAACAGCCGTTCCGTTTTGAATTTTTAATTTTATTTATTAAAAAATTTTTCAAAAACAAATTTCCAAACAATTTTTTTTCCTCATACAAATTTTCACATCGAATGTGCTGAGCTTGAAGCTTTTGGAGAGCTTTATTCTAAAGCTATAATCTTCAAACTGCAGCGAAGTATTTTTGGAAGTTCTATAATTTTAAATCTTTATATATTTGTTTTACAAAATTCTTAATTTCCAGCAAAATTTTGTGTTAAAGGTCTTTTTTATATGAAATTTTCCTCTGCAAAAAGTTTTAAGTTTGAGTTGCTGTATAGCCTTTTATTTTTGATATATTGGACTGTGATTGTAAAACATGCTGATTTTGAAAAAGTTTCCTAAACAAATTTTTAGTAGTGAGCGATTTGGCCAGAAATGTTTAATTTTATTAAATTTTTATTTTAAACAAACTTGTTAAGTTTGAAGTATTTTTGGAGAGTAGAGTTCTCAAGCTATTCCTTTAGAAATTTAGTTGGGTAATTGTTGAATTGTTTTCAATTAAAAATGTATAAATTTTGTAAGAGTTTCTATTAAAAAATTTTATTTTGTGGTAATTCTGCAGCAAAGCCAAATTTTGAAAGCAATTTTTCTGCAAAAATCATCAGGTTTGAGATTCTTTGTGGCCTTCAATTTTAGATATATTTGCCTGGAGTTTTAAGCAAGCTTTAAGTATAGCCTGGTGATTTGAAAACATATTGATTTCAGTTAACTTTATTAAGAAAATGTTCAGTAGTTAACGATATTGCAAGAAATTTATATTTTTCTTTAATTTTTATTTAGTGCCAACTTGTTGAGTTTGAAGACTTTGCAAAGTGCAAAGTTCTTAAGGGATTGCTTTAGAAATTTACTTAAGTAATTGTTAAATTATTTGCCTTGTAAAAATTAAAAAAATTTATAACAGTCTTAAAAATTTTTTATTTTATAGCAAATTTTCGGTTTAAAGTCCTTTTTTAAATAAATTTTGTTCCATTTGCAGTAGCTAGTTTCATGTTCTCTGCAGTAAACAAATTTGAAGCGATTTAGTTGAACATTTGGGAGATTGTCCCTAAAAGTAATTCGAATTGAAAATGTATGACTTGTGGAAAAGTTTTCTTACAAAAATATTGATGGTAAGAGATTTTGTAATAAATTTATATTTTCATAATTTTTTTGATGCAACTTGATTTACAGCTGGAAATTTCAATCAAAATTTAAATTATTGGCTTGTAATTAATTTACTTTGAGTTGTGGCATAGTGTTTTATTTTAACTAAAATTGTTTATTAAATTTTCTTTTATTTTTAAATTATTTATTAATAACTCTGAGGATCTACAAAATTAAAATTATAATTTATAAGTAAAATAAACAATAATAATAATAATAATAATAAATAAATTAAATATATAAAAAATATATTGTTAGGGTGTTAATGTGCCTAAGTTTTAAAAACAAACAAACATAAAAATTATACACACACATATAAATAATCATAACAGAAAATTTAAAAAAAAAACTAACATAAAATTAAATAAAATATTGAAAGGAATTTAAACAGAATTAGCCGAAAACAGTAGGACTCCAAAAAAACATGGACAGTTTGAAAAACAAAACAAGTAGAGGTTTTAAAATAAACAATAAATAAGTAAATTATAAACGTAAAATAAACTGATATTAATTAGAAATTAAGAGCTAAGTAGACAATAGATTTATAATTTTGTAATTAAGGCAAAGAACGAATATTGTGAGAGATTTTTTTTATGTTTGATGTAAAAAAGTAAGAGAAAGAAAGTTATAATTTAATTGCAAAACATATTTATAGAGTTTTTGCCTAGAAAAACTTTCATAATAAGTAAAACTTTATTATTTTTTTTTAATATTTCTTGATAAAACTTAATTTTGAAAGACGAAAATTCAGACAAATTATCGTAATAATATTAAAATTTATTTATTTTGCTAATCTATAGGCTCTAAAGAACAATTTTCCGGTTTCAACAATTTTTCGAATTTAAGTTCGAATTTTCGAAATTCAAAAATTTGACAAAAAATCTAGAAAATAATGAAAATGGTTATGAAATCTTAAAATAAAGTCCCTAAATAATATTTTTCTAATTTAAACAAATTTTCGAACTTAAGTTCGATTTTTTGTTATTCGGAAATTTTTGGAAAAAATCAGAAAATTATGAAAATTTTTATGAATTCTTAACCTAAAGATTCTAAATAGCATTTTCCTGACTTAACAAAATTTTCGAACTCAAGTTCGAATTTTCGAAATTAATATCAAATATACGATTTTGTTCCAACAATTGGATTTTTTCAAATAAGTTTCAAAATCTATAAAAAATGCACTCAGGTTTTAAATTAATCGAATATCGAAAATTTAGGAAAAAGTTTGAAGGTTATAATTTTTTTTTTAAATTTCGTAATCTAAAGTCTTAAATAACATTTTCCTAATTTCAAAATTCGAAAATTTAGGAAAAAATTTGAAAATTATGAAAATTTTCATAATCTATAAGCTCTAAATAATATTTTTACGGTTTCAGAAATTTTTCAAATTTAAATTTGAGTTTTCGGTATTCGAAAATTTTGTAAAAGTCAAAAAATTTTTAAAACTTTTTCATTTCTATAATATAAAAGCTCTAAATAACATTTTGCTGGTTTCAAAAAATTTTCGAACCTAAGTTCGAATTTTCGAAATTCTAAAATTTGGGAAAAAGGCAGAATATGATGAAAATGTTTATGAATTCTTAACCTAAGGGTTCTAAATGACATTTTCCTGGCCTGAAAAAATTATCGAACTAAACTTCGAATTTTTGAAATTATATTCGAACATACGATTTTGTTCCAAAAATTAGAATTTAAAAATAACTTTAAAAAATTATTAAAATTGCATATAAGTATTAAATTATCCTCCAAAAAATTTTAATTTCGAAATTCGAAAATTTTGGAATAAGTCAGAAAATTATGGAAATTTTTCTATTTCTATAATCTAAAAGCTATAAATAACATTTTCCTGGTTTCTAAAAATTTTCGAACTTAAAATGTATTAAAACTGCATTCAAATTTAAAAATTTCCTACAGAAATTTTAATTTAGAAATTCGAAAATCTAGGAAAATGGCTGGAAAACAAAACATTTTTATATTTTTGTAATCTAATGGCTCTAAATAACATTTTAAAGGTTTACAAAAATGTTCAAACTTAAGTTCGACTTTTCGATATTAATTTCGAATTTGCGATTTTACCCCAGTAAACTAATTTTTTTTTTTTGAACATTTTTATATTTGCGTAATCTTTGGTAAAAAACTTTAAAATTACATTAAAATTTAATATTACCCGTAACATTTTGTCGAATTTAAGTTCGAATTTTCGAAATTAATTTTGAATTTCTGTTTCAGTTGTGTTTGAGGTCTTATGACCAGTTAGCTGTGAATCTCATGTATTTAACTCTCATTATTGGGAAATATAATTCAGAACCTTCTTGCAAACACTTAATCAAAATTCTTACTGTCTTTTGTTAAAAGAAATTTATCTAATTTTTAAATATATTTGATGTTTTTGTGAAATTTTGAAAAGGTTTGAATGCAAACAATTTAACTGGTCATTGAATAGTTTGAATTCTTTAACCAAACTTTCTATTTGTTATAAAGCTTAAGAGAGTTTTGTTATTTATAAAAGATCAAGAACGAATTTCTATAATTGGTCATTATGGAGATTCTTTTCAAGAACTCTTCGCTTTTGTAAGAGGATTTTTACTAAAAGTTTTGTACAGCAAAGAAAGTCTAGAATTAAGGAAAAAACATAACCATTTAACTGGTCACTAAATGGTTAAAATACATTTCTGAAGAAAATAGAATTGAAAATTTTCAGCAGAAAACCCCTCAAAAATATGTTGTCTTTTAAAAGAAATGTCTGCAATTGGTCATTGTAGTTCATGCTTTACAAAAATATATTTTGTATGGGTTTTTTACCAGCATTTTGTGTTGAGTGTAGATGAGAAAAAGTAGTAGATTTGAAACCTTGTTTACTTTGTAATGTAGCCAGAGAGGTAGGTAATTAATTTTAAACTTTTCTAGAGAAAAAAATCATTAAAATAAAGTTTTGAATAACGACTTATTTAACTGGTCATTAAATAGATGTTTTTCAAAACAATGATTTAGAACTGTGTAAAATAGTCGCAAATTCTAGTTCACAACAAAGGCAGTTAAATAAAAGCGATGATTAAGAACAAATTAAAACTGTAGCGAATATGATTAAGAACTTTTCAAAAAGAGCCGCGAATTCTAGTTAACAACAAAGGTAAACTGACTCAAACCAGAATGTTGAAGCAGCAGGAGACTAAAAATTTGTCTTGAAATTCTAAAATTTATTAAGTTGATGGCAAGTTTTGAAGACTTTATTTAACATGCTTGGAAATTGCAATTTTATTGAGAAGAAACTTTATAAATATGTTTTTAAATTATATCAATACCCAGATTATTTAGTATTTTTTTTTAAGAGACATTTTGTAAAGTACTCGTATGTCTGAGAAAAGTGCAGTAAAAAATTTTTCGAATAAAAAGTTGTTTATTTAAAAAAAAATTGTTTTAACATTAAAAAAAAATTATAAAAATAATTTATTCGCATAAACAACCGGTTCTAGAATTTCTTAAAATTGTTAAGGTTTCCATTATATATAACAAAAATTTACATTTTTTTTAGAGACAAATTGTTACTTATAATTATTCGATTAAAAACCGGTTATTCGAATTAAAAAACCGGTTCTAAAATTTCTTAAAATTGTTAAGGTTTTCATTATTTAGCAAGTTCATCTTTAAAAAATAAATAATTTTTTGGGAAATTTTTGTTACGAGAAATATCAATCGATTAAAATCCGATTATTCGTATAAAATTTTTTAATTTTATTTTAAAATTTGCTTTCTTTTATTGAGGACAGCAATGTGTGTAAAATTCTTGTGCTATCTGAAAATAATAATATCCGAATAAATTTATTCGAATAAAAAACCGGTTGTAAAATTGTTTAAATATATTTAAGTTTTCATGATTTAGCAAATTTAGTTTAAAAATTTTATTTTTTTTTGGGAAAAATACATTGTATATAAAAGTCGATTAAAAACCGGTTTAGGAATAGAAAAACCAGTTGTAAAATTTCTTAAAATTGTTTAGTTTTCATTGTTTAGCAAATTCTGCTTTAAAAAAGAAAATTTTTTGGAGAAAAATTAATCGATTAAATTTTTTTTTCAATTTATTAAAATTTGCTTTGTTAGTTTTACTTAAAACATTTTTATTGAATTCTTTGCAAAACTTTTGATGAACATTTTTGAATAATTTATTCGAATAAAAAACCGGCTGTAAAATTTCTTAAAATTGTTCAAGTTTTCATTGTTTAGCAAATTTAATTTTAAAATTTTAATTTTTTTTAGAAAAATTTGTTTATTTTTAAATTTAATCGATTAAAAAGCAATTATACGAATAAAAAACCGGTTGTAAAATTTCATAATTTTTTTTTACATTTCCATTGTTTAGCGAATTATGTTTTAAAAAGGAAAATTATTTGGAGAAAATTTGTATATGTTTAAAATTTATCGATTAAACCGGTTATGCGAATAAAAAACCCGGCTTTAAAACTTCGTAGAATTGTTTAAATTTTAATGATTTAGCAAATTCTGCTTCAAAAGAGAATATTTTTTGGAGAAAATACGTTTTTGGAAAAAATTAATCGATTAAAAAACGGTTATACGAATGAAAAACTGGTTCTAAAATTTCTTAAATTTGCATTATATAGCAAAATATTTTAAAAAATTTATTTTTTTTGGGAAAATTAGTTTTTTGTAAAAATTAAACCATTAAAAACCGGTTATACGTATAAAAAAAAGACGGTTGTAAAATTTCTTGAAATTGTTTACGTTTTCTTTATTTAACAAATTCTGCTGTAAAAAGGAATTTTTTTTGGAGAAAATTTGTTTTTGGAAAAAAAATTAATCGATTAAAAACCGTTTATTTGAAAAATTTATTCGAATAAAAAAAGTTCTAAAAAATTTTTTTCTTAAATTTAATTATAGATAAATTTAAAACTGTTTTTTTAATTTTTATTTTCATTAATAACAATATTTTCTTAGTTAGCCATTTGTATTTGTTTATGTAATTATAAATTGCAATTTATTTATTTCCTTAAATTTCGAAAACTGAAAAACAAAAATCGATAAAGAAAACATAATATAATTTTTATAAAAAAAAATTGGCTGTGAATACTTTATTTAAAAAGTAAAAATATTAAAAAAATTAATAATAATAAATAAAATATAAATAATTAAAAAAAAAACAACATAATACTCATATTTAGCTACAATAACAAAAAAAAACATAAATAATAAACAATTAAACAAACACCATAATTATCATGTAAAACTTTTCAGTTAAAACCATAAAACAAACAACAAAACCAGCAAAAAACCCTAAGAAATATAAACTGCAATAGTTCATTAAAAACAGCTTTAAAAAAACTATATAATTTTAAATACAACAATAAAAGCAAGCATTAATTATATAAATAAAACAAACAACATGAAACTTATAAACAATTTAAAAAAAAAACAGAATTTAAAATTTAGTTTAATGAATTCTTCATCATAAAAACTTCTAATAATTTCAATTTATCCTAAGTTTGTTATTTATAATAATACTTTTTATTATAAAATTCTATTATTAATAATAAAATATTAAAGAAAACCAAAACATCAAATGCTGTACAATAAGCAATAATGTAAAAAAAACAAAGAAAACAAAGAAATTATAATTATATTATTTCATAATACTGAAGGAAAAAAGTAAATAAAGCAAATAAATATTATTTAATCTCAACAGCAAAGTTGATTCAATACAAATTTATTTCAAAACTTACTGGTCATTTGTTTTGAAAAAAAGTTTCAACTTTGTTTAATGTTGTAGATTAAAATTGAAAAAAAATAAAAAAAAAAAAATGTGGAAATGAGATTTATTTAAAGACGTCTGTCAGATCTTACAACATTTTCAGAAAATGTTTAAACAACCATGAGAACTTACAACTTTGTTAGAAAAAGCATTTTTTTTTATTACATTCTAAGACAAAAATATTGTCAGACATCTAACAATCGAGTGAACATAGTTTTTGCCATTGTAAGCTTGTTGTTAGATAATTGTCAAATATTTTTTATTGACAAAAAAAATTACAACGAAAAACAAGTAAAAAAGTATAGTCGTTCCAGCCCGATGAAACAGTATGAAACCGTTTTTCAGAAATGGACGTTATATGGGAGATATATGGACCGATCATTCAAAAATTTAATGCCATGACTGACGTGAATATAAATATTATGCATGTTAAACTCTATCTTGATGTAAATATTTTTAAAAGATTTATGGAGTGATTTACGGAGAGGGTCTTATATGGGTGTTTTGATTAATTATGGACCGACCTTTATAAAATAAGTTGTCATCATTTCTGTATATAAGAAACTTATTTTTGTTGAATTTTATTTATTTATTTTAAAAGAGTTATGTTCGTTAAAGTGATTTTAGGAAAATGGGCTTTATATGGGAGCTATGATCAATTATGGACCGATCTTCACAAAATTTGTAGTTGTGAAATTGGCTTCATTTACTATCATTTGTGATGCAATTTGTTTATATACTTGCATAATTCAAACATTTATGATCGTTAAAGTCCTATGTCATGATCGGACTAAAAATAGCGTACGAGTAAACAAAATACTAAAAGGAAAGTATTTGTAGGCGTGGCAAAAAAAAAAATTTAAAAAAAAGGATTTCTGGAATTGGTTTTACATAATCTTTAATTCTAGGGGGTGACTGACACAACTTTTTTTTACGAACCACTCTAATATGCAGCTAAAATTATTTCAATTGCTCTTTTTTGTCTCCTGACAATATTTAACATTTTGAAGCCTGACAACGACTTTGAAAATTTTCACACACAACAATCTGACAACCGTGTTAACTGACAATTTCTGTTGACAAATAAATTTATTGTATGAGAATTATGTGCTAATGACATTGTAAGGTTTTCTTACAGTCGTCTGAACTGACAATTTACTTTTTGCTAATAATTTTTCAATGTCAGCACATTGCCAGATCTGACGATCTGACAACCATCTGCACATAGCTTAAGATTTAGAACGAGACTAAGACTAGGGACTAAACTAGAGACTAGGCTAGAGACTTGAAACGTGACAATAGACGAGAGTAGCCATCAGCCAAGATTAGAGGTAAGCTAAAATTGAAACGTGTGAAACAGCACTAAGGAAAGAAACTAGAGCTCCAATTAGGAACGAACTAAAGACGAGACTAGAAAAGGTGTTTAATCAGCTGAAACTGTAGCTGAAACTATAGGCCAAATTATAGACCATACAATAGCAGCTGCAGCCGAGCTTTCATTTATCATTGGAATACTTTTAAAGAAATAACATGTGGGTGTTGCATATGTTTTTTCTCTTCAAATAATTGCCTGGTTTCTATTTAAATCTATATTTCATTTATATTTGTGTTTTTACAAAGCATTTCTAATTTGTTTCTATATAACTCTATTATTTGAATATTTAAATTAATATTGAAATAGTTTTTTTTTGATTATCCAATATCTACTATTATTATTTGTTTTTATAAAGCCTAAAGTTATGCAAGTGTTTTTGTGAAAAACATGACAAATAAATATATTTGTGAGTAATTATAATAGACATGTTAGAAATACAAACATTTTATACAAATTCATATGAATAGAAAAACAGAAACAGCACTAATATGTGAGAATATATACAAAATCCATAGCCTAGCTTTAAGGCTGTATTTTTCTAAAGCATAACATGAGGTGCTGTTCTTAACAATAAAACTTCTCTTTCTTTGCTGAAATATTAATTTAAATTCTCTTGAAATTTTCCATTTAAACAAGTAATTCTGTCGCATGCTAGGGTTTCTCAGGAAATTAATGTTTCATTTGTAGCGTATTATTAATTTTTTTTCTTTTTTTTTTTTTGGAATGAACACATTTCATACAGCCTGGAATTTCAATTGAAATCCAAACAAATATATTACAAAGTTAACTGCTGCTGCTTTTATTGTTTTTTTTAACTGTATATATAAAAAAAAACATATCAACATTTTTGGTGCCAAACAATTTTTAAATTGCCTTAAAAAATATGATTTTTTGTTGTTACTGCTGTTGCTATTTTCGTTGATTTTCACGAAACAATTTATTTGCTTTGACTCTTTTGAAGTTCAGTGGCATGTAAAGACAGATAAGACCGACATTATAAGCAAATATTATTTAGCTTCATAATCATATGAGCGTAGTGCTTATAAATAAATCTACACCTTCTTTTCGTATGTGTCTTAAGAGGATAAAAGGATTGATTGTACGTCTTAATTGGGGAAAATTTCAAAGACATATATTTTGTGTGTTTTGGTTTAGTTTTTATTTGAATAAACAATTTTGTTATAACTTGTATTTATGTTTCCATTGAAGCGGTTTGTGTTTATTAATCTATTTTAGTTGAGGGTCTCTTGAATCATTTAACATACATGTAGCACCACAGCACTTCTTATCTGTCTTCGTCTCTACTTTTTATTCTCTAGGGTCAAAGGTTATTGTCTCTAGTCGTGCCTGTAGTCTCTATTCTAGTCCATTGGCAAGTGGTCTCGTTTCTTTTCTCATTTCTTTTTTCCCCTTAGGCCGCTGTAAATCTTGCATTAGTTATCCATGGCTTTGTAATACCAACCGAGCATGTCGTTTCCTTACCTGTAGAAATGTCGTTAAAGATATAGTAACACAGCAGTGTATAGCTTTATTTAGGTTATGTGTCTCTTATTACTGACTCTGTTCTTAGTTGCTCTTCCATCTGTAGCTTCTTGTGGTTACATTTCATCATTTCACATATTGCTAACAAGTTTTGATTCTTATGTTGCATTAACTCTTGCCTATATGAGATTTAAATTGTCTTTCCACGGCTATTCAATCATTTGTCGTTCTTGCCTGAAATGTGCAAATTAGAATTACACAATATGCTGGACTTAGGCATCGCAGATATTGTAAGAAGTCGTCTAGCTCAAATCTGTATAGGAGGCTTCTGTATTCTCCATGTTTAGAAACTGTGTTTGAAGCTAATTTACGTAGACATAACTTATTTTCGAACATATGGATGTATCTCTATTTGGTATATGATAGCTTTGTATATTCTATCCTATTCTTATCCTTAAATTTATAGATGCTTGCGTCATATTTTTTTTGGCATATATGCTCTTACCCTTTTTAACGCTGGCAGTAATCTATTATAGATAACTCTTTCCAGAACTTTCCCAATAGTATCTAACATGCCTATAAGTCGATGGCTCTTCAGATGCTTTGTTTAAACCAACTTCTATGTTTTTCATGTTTCAGTGAATTTCCAAACAGCTGGTGGTGGTTGATTATTCCAACGTAACCTGGTGTCTTTTAGTTTCGCCAATCTTTGAGCAAGATTTGCAAGATTTCTTCATCTGTCACTGTTGTCTGTTGTCTCTTTGTATGGTTGTCCTTTTGGAAAAAGTACTTACACTATTCTCTCCAGAAGTTGGATACATTTCACTTAAGCACTCTTGGATTCACACTTTCCCATGGATTAAAATCAACTTCTCTGCATATTTGCCTCTAACACTCTTGTTTACTTTTTCTGTTAGCAGTTTTAAGATCTTGCTAAGCGTCAATTGTTGCAATCTTGCTGTGAATTTTTTCTTTGCTACGTTCTTCTTGCACTTCCCCTTGGATTCGCATCAATTTCTCTGCATAGTTATCTGAGTTTGATCAATTTTTAGTCGATTGTTGGAGTCTTATTATGAAATTCTTCTTTGGAACATTCTTCTTGCTTTAAGCTATTTCCTTCGCAGTTCTGCGATTTCTGCATGCCACCAGTAGTTAGGTTTCCTATTTACTGACTACTTTCTCCTAGGCATTGCTGCATCACATGCTTTCTTTAAAGCGTTCATGCTGTTGAACTTGTGTTACATCTGGCGCCAGAGAAGTGTTGAATCTCTAGTCTAGTCTCGTTAAAAAAAATCTATAATACGAGTAATTTATCTAACTTCCCTATTTTATGCTACACCCCAAAGTATGCTAATAATTTATTGTTTGTTTGATTAAATATAGTAAATAATTTTATGATTACATAGTTACCATTATTAATGTCAAATAAATACATTGAAGAAAAGTGTAACTGCTATGTAAAGTTATATTGCTTATATTTATTTTATAAAGCGTAGCAATCATTATTCAATTTAAAGCACAATAAAAACATAAATCAAAGTATAGTTCCTTTAATAGAGGCCCTCTATATAGTTAATGTGAAACACAGAGAATAGAAGACAACAATGGTTATTAAATTTAATATGTCAAATGTTATTATTTTACTCTTGTGTTTCAACAACAATAATAAATTTTCTTCCCCAACACAAACACACAAAGGCAAATGAAATTAAACTCATGAACGCATATGGAAATTATTAATGGATGTGAATATTGAATGAATGTATGAATGATAGTCAAATCTAGTTTTCAGTTTGTGTTTTTTTTTATTTAGCATAATTTTTGTGTTTTTTTTGAATGCAGGAGAGCAGCATATTTTTGGGGGGAGGGGGGGGATTTGTAATAGTTGCAGTTTTGATTTTTTGGCAAATTTAGCAATAAATTTGTTAATTAAAAAAAAAAACATCTGACTTTTTGTCATTTTGTAAAACAAACTTGATTTTTTTTTGCTAAAAACTTTAAAAATATGCTAAAATTTAAATTAGTTTCAAAGTCAGGGGTTTTCCCCCACCTAAAACTATGCTACAATTTTGATGTTTAAACAATTAAGAAAATATAGTCGGTCAAGCCCGATCATATAATATCCTACACCCAGTATATGTATAAAACAGTTTTTCAAAAATGGGCATTATATGTGAGATATTACCTATTATGGACCGATCATCCAAAAATTTAGTATCATGATGTCTGTGAATATAAATATTTAATGTGTTAAACTTTATCTCGATATAAATACATACTTTTAAACGATTTATGGAGCTTAAAGTGAATTACGGAGAGGATCATATATGGGAGTTTAGACTAATTATGAACCGACCATTATAAAATTAAATGTCATTATTTCTATATAAAAGAAACTTATTTGTGACAAATTTTATTTGGATATTGTTAATTTTTTTTTAAGAAGTTTATAATCGTTAAAGTGAATTTCGAAAGTGGGCCTTATATAGGAGCTACGACTAATTATGAACCGATCATAATAAAATTTTACTGTATTATTTTTAGACATACGAAATATATTTTGGTTCAATATTATTTGGAATACAAGATTTTAAAGTGATTTTCGGAAGTGAGCCTTATATGGGAGCTACGACTAATTATGGAGCGATCTGCACAAAATTCGTAGATGGGATTTGCCTTTATTTACCACTCATTTGTGATGAAATTTGTTTGGATACTTGCATAATATAATTCAAACATTTATGATCAGTAAACCCCAATTTCGGGAGGACATTTGTATGGAGGCCAGGTGAAATAATGGACCGATTTCCACCAGTTTCAATCCCATCCATCCTTGGGCCGAAAAAATATCACGTACCAAATTTTATCGAAATATCTTCAAAATTGCGACCTGTACTCTGCGCAAAGCTTTACATGGACAGCCAGTCAGCCAGACGGACGGACAGAACGACATCGTTAAATCGACCCAGAAAGTGATTCTGAGTCGATCGGTATACTTTAAGGTGGGTATTGGACCAATATTTCTGGGCGTTACTAACATCAGCACAAATCCAATATACCCTCCCCACTATGTGGTGTAGGGTATAAAAATTATACAAATACATTTAAGTCTAAAAAAACGCTACCTTAAAATTACAATAATATGCCAAGTGCATATTAAAAATTTAATATGTACATGATTTATTTAAATTTTATTGCTGTCTGGTTTTTTTAAACACCTAAAACTATGCCCTGAAAAATAACTACTGTTATTAAAACCTACAGTTTATGCTAATAGCTTTTTATAGTCATAATATTTTTGAAACAAAAACACAATTAATTTACAATTTTTTAAGGCATTTTAATGTTAACTTTTAAACTATAATAATTATTAAATTATAATTAACTGCTGTATAATATAATCAAATTTTCTATTTTATTACCTATCAAGTCACATCAAAAGTGTTTAATCATCAAGTGTTAATTCTTAGCAAATTGCTGTAACATAATTTAATTAGTTATCGAAAAATAAAAAACTATACTCAGAAATTTGCATACGAAAAACGAGAACATAAAAATGTTGACAGTTAAATGACAGTCAACATGTTGCTAAACTAAAAATATTCAAAAACCAATTATAAAAAGAACTGTTCTAAAGATTTTCCAGTATAACAGATCGTTTATTAACATTTTATGTTAACGAAAACCCTGCATTATCCTTAATTAGTTTTCAACTAGTAAATACATTTGACACGGCATTATCCCAAAATTGTCTTTACTTAGCCGGGTCACAAACCTTTATGAATAGCACGTGGTATACATTTTGCATTAAGATTAGAATTTGTGGAATTTTTTTTGCAATTCTAATTGGAATTACTACATAAAAAATACTAATTGAGATTAGAAATTAGTAAGAAATCTTCTACGTTTTCAACTACAGCTGAAACCCATAGACCAGAATATAGAGTACACTACAAACTAGTTCAAAGAGAGGAATATAGAAGAGTCTTATTTTATTGCTGGATATAGTGAAAGCCCGCTATAAACTAGTGGCCCCAGTTACCCTTAGTTACCCACTCTAGTGAATAACTCCACTAACACCATCCTGGGACTACTTCAGCATTTCATCACGATATTTAGTTTTCTTTAGTATTATTTCTACGTCCTTCTTACTATGTAAGCAGGTTCGGAACTCCTGCATTATTTGATTGATGAATTCGATTGCGATTTCCATGACTTTGCTCAATATAACACAATGTTCACCATATTTTCAGGTGTTAAGTTTCACTTAAAGTATTATTCAAGCTTGTCTCTGTTCCAGCCACTTTTCACATTTAAAAAGTGTACACTTTGCATCCTAATCTATCGCTCTGCCTGCGTCACAGCTGCTTATCTCCTTTAGTTTAAATCTATGTAGACATTTATTAAAACTGTCGTGGTTGGTCAACACTTGAGCTAAGAAATATCCCACACGTTGCCATGTTTTCGTTCAAACTAGGATTTTATATTTTCGTTCACTATCTGCTTGGTTACAACGTTCCTGCCATTTACATATTAAGTTATCTGTGATGGTTTTCCTAATTTCTGAAACATCTCTCGATCGCTCTACAGAATTAGCATTGTCCCGAGTTATGCGTTTAGTTTGAATATATATCTCCTCTCTTTCCCATATATTTTTTTTAATTATATAATTGCGTTACTTTCTTTGAAAAGCGGATACGTTGAAGAAGTATAGGTGATTAAAGAAGAAAGAAAAATATCACAACTCTGCACTGTTTGTTTTTAGTGCAGCATTGCAGCGCCTCTAGTGGTGAGTAGCTTTAATATTAAAGCTTGCTTTTATAGCCTTTATTTAATTATTTTACTTCGATGGCGTTTCAATGCTATACCACCTATCTATCTATGATAGATAGAAAACTAATAATTATCAGAAACTGATGTTGTTTGAGTGGCAGCGGTTGGGAATCGAACCCGGACTACAAATACCAACTTATGCTTAATGATCAAATGCGCTAACCAATTAAGATACAGCACCCTAATATTAGTAGGTCTCTAGATGGAAGACTTCGCCATTTCTAGACTATTATCCATTTATTTGCTATTTCATGTCTACTATATCCCGTTTCTCCAAGGATCTCAAAATTATGCTAATTATGTTGTAAATCGTCAT
Source organism: Bellardia bayeri (assembly GCA_950370525.1). Lineage (NCBI taxonomy): Eukaryota > Metazoa > Arthropoda > Insecta > Diptera > Calliphoridae > Bellardia > Bellardia bayeri. The sequence continues at coordinate 6,915,890 of OX493266.1, read as the reverse complement.
GTGTTCACTTAGAAGAGATTTTAGTATTTCTGCAAAATTGTGGCCATCTAATTGTAACAGGTATCCGCTACATCCCCATTGATGTATTGTGGGCATCGCAGAGACTCCAAAGCGGTGCAGATTAGTCCAATAGCCAACATATCCTGTAAGAAGTACTGAGTTAACTTTATACTTTCGGGTATTAGCCTAAAAGTCTATCGTTCTTTGAGGCAGCTTTACCATTTATTTTGCCAGCTTTTCATTATGCTTTTTCTTATTATTTGTCGGATTTTGTTCCTGGTAGTCTCCGGATTTTTAGCTGTGCCTATGTCTGTATCAAGCCAAACAGATCTATTAGACTGGGATGGAGTCTGCTAGAGTCAACACAGCTTTAGTCGAGTCCAGACAACAGATTTCTAACTACTTTCTCAAGTAGATTTTAATAAAACATTTGTGCTCCTTCTAAATCTTCGCCTTAAGTTTCAAACAGCTGCTTTCAAATTTCAGTAACATTTTCATCTAAATATTTCATAAATTCTTGGCAATTTTCTTCAATTTACAATAAATTGTAACGAAAATATTTTGTTTAATAAAAGCGCGTGTCAAAGTCGTAAAAAAGAAGAAAACCATAAACATTTTTAACAATGTTTTGGTTTCTGAGGGTGAGTGAGAAGAGTAGAAATTAAAGACAAGTCAATCAATGACAATGAAACAATGTTATGAAATTATAAACATTTTTGTTGCATTTCTTTTCTTTTTGTACGAAAAGATGGTCATAAAATCAGCTTTAAATGTTAAAGAAATTTTCCAAAATAAAGCAGTTTAAATACATACTATATGTACGAGTATGTATGTCTGTCTGTCTGTCTGTCAATTGTGATGATCATGCTTCATGTTTTCACACCTTGAGTTTTATGCAAGAGTTTTGGTCAGGATTTTCGGTTTTAGAGATACTTGTGAGGTTTATTTGTTTTTTTTTCTTAAGAGTTTTGGTTTACCACCCATGGCGTTTTAAGTGCATTACAAGTACTTGAGGACCGGATGGAAACAATGTTGAGAATAATTGCTAAAAATATGCAGTTTTTCTTAAACTAGAGCAGCTAATAAAATTTTGAATTTATGTTGGAAAAAAGGTGTAAGTATTTGAAAAAGGATTTTCTGTGAGTTTTGGTTTTGGTTTTCTCCTTAAGAGGTTTAAAATGATTTTATGGCTTTGAGACATAAAACATTTAAATCAGCTGGAAAGATTAGGGAAATTTAAGTGTTTAAAGCTGTTGTAATTCTCGCTGTTGAAATACTCTCGGATTAAACACCAAAAAAAAAAAAACAAAAAACAAAACCGCAATATCAAATTGGTCACATAATTAGAAACTAAAAAAATATATGCAAAAAACCTTTAATATTTTGTTGGATAATCCTTGTTTTTGACTAAACGCGGGCATGTTTGCAGAAATATGTTTTTCCAGCTTTGTTGCACCAACTGACACAATTCATAATTTTTCGTGGATTTTTGTCCTTTAGGGCTCTTTTTACAATTGCCCATAAGTTTTCAATTAAGTTAAGATCAGGACTTTCAGTTGGCCAGTCAAGAACATTGTGAAGTGTGCTTTGAACGGTGCATATTCTCAAAGCAATACGGTGCCATTACATTTTCCAAAATGTTTTTATATTGATACTGATCCATTATTCCCTGAACTCGTGCAATTGGACCCACAGCAGGCCAATAAAAGGCACCCCAGATCATAATAGACCCGCCACTATGTTTTACTGTTTTAAAAATGTACCTGAGGTCTAAGGCTTTATTTAGAGGATGTCTTACATACGATTTTCCATCAGATTGAAACACGTTAAACGTATATTCATCGCTACAGAGAACTTTCTTTTCTGAGCATTTCTCTTGCGAACCGCAATTGCTTCATAATATTTTCTTTTTCGACATTTTATTTAAGCTTCTTTATATTGTACTTGTGGTTATTTCTGCGCTTATTTGCTGTCCAATTTCAGTCTGGCTCTACAAACAACTCTATCTATAACTTCTCTCTAAAGTGTCCTAGGCTTCCTAGCTGCGATTGCAAACTCCTTTGTATTTTTGTACAAGTGAATTACACCAAATACCATATCTTTTTGAGCAATAAAACTTTTGTGCAATAGCCGACATTGAAAGTTTTTCATTTTGGTAACACTGCACATTTAACCGTCTCATTTCTGGAGTACATGACTTGTTTTTGCCCATTTTCGAAACTAAACCGTATCAAAATTATTACAAGTTAATCTATTGTTTAACAAATTATACCCACTTTGTCACTAATATTTAGAAAAGTTTAAAAGTTAAAGAAAAAAAAAATCGCGTTTCTAATAACATGGCCAGCAAAAAGACACAATTGTGAAAAGATTATTTTTTTATTTTTTAATTTAACTTAAAACTGGACGTGTTGTGCCAAGCAATTTACAGTGTAGGTCTTTAAAGAAGCTACACAGGGATCTTATTATATCAGAGCATCGTTTCTAATTATATGGCTACCACTGTATATGAATAGAGCAAAATAATTCTTCAAAAAATGCAAAAAGTCCATATGAATAGATATGACAGTCTAGAGTGTAGACTATTTCAAATGTTACTGTAATTTCTTTCAACTTATCTTTAGAGAAAATCTATTAGAACCGTGCGAATTTCTGTTTATGAAATCCAGCGAAATTAGTTACAGTTTGGCAAGTTTATATATGCTAGTTACATAATTAGATTTAAATCTGAAATGAAATGATACAAAAATTAGCATACAACAGATAAACATCAGGATCTTTGCCTTTTCTGCAACAATTCTTTAAAAGGTGTTAAACAAAAACAGCAAGTTCTTCGTACCAAGTAAGATTTTCGCCAACCCTTCAAATGTAAACGTTTATATCTTTAATTATTTTTGGATATTTTATTACATCATCGATTATCAGTTGCAGATAAAAATATTATATTTATGTCAAAACCAAATGAAAGGTTTTTAAATAAATGTCTTAAAACTACAATATCACAAGATTATTGCAACGTTTAGCCCATAAATATCAAAAAATTATAATCTCTAGAGTACAAATAAAATCTTGTAATTTAAGATATACTTAAATGAAAATCCTTTTCTTTTCCTTAGAAACAATACATGCAAAATGTCATACTGTTCAATGATCAGTAACTTTGCTTTTAAGATTGCAAAAATAAAGAAAATATCCTTTTACATAAAAAATAACCCTTAAAGTTATAAAACTTGTGCGGTAAGTTAGTGATTGGCATCTATCGTTTAGCAGCCAACCCACTGAGTGTGTGTGAAAATATTGATAGACTTGTCAGTCAGCAAAAAAAATGAAATGAAATGAAATGAACTGAAATTATGTTTGATAATGAGTTTGTCTAATATTTTGCGACAGCCTTTTTTTGCTGTCCTTTTTTTTGAATTTTGAAAATCACACACACACCTCATAAACTTGCATAAATGTCAGAATTTTGTCATGACAACCTCTTGTAAACGCCTCATAATTTTTGCAATTTAAGAAAAGTTCTGTTTTGTTTTGTGGAAATTTCTTAACGAAATGTTACAAACAAACTCTTATCATAAAATAATAATTTTTTATTTATGATTTGATATATTTGAAAGGTTTCTAAAGGCAACTTAAAATAAAACTCTAACATTTATATAGTAAATAAATTTCAAAAGCAGCCAAGTGTGCAAAATTATATTATAATAGGACATACATATGAATATAAATATGGACCTAATGCAACAAATAACAATTATACATTTTATAAATAGAATCCAAAAAATACTTAAAACTAAGTTTAATTTTGCTAAAACTCAACTAATCCTTAAGAAAATTACACTGAGAACCCGTTTTGACATATTCTTATATATTATTAATACCGCAAATTACTTTAGAAAGTCATTCCCGTTGAAATATTAAATTCCCAAAAACTTAAAAAAATCCCCTTTCCGGGGAACTTTTATAACGACTAATATTTAAAGTATCAATTAAATTATTCCCAAAAAGTCTACCAAATTACTTTTCAAACTAAAAGTTTCAAAAAATTTAATTCCCAAAATCAAAATCAGAAATCCCTTTTCCGGGGAACCTCCATAAGAACTAACATTTTAAAATTTCAATTAAATTATTCCTAAAAAGTATTTGAAATTACTTTCTAAACTAATCGGTGCCAAAAAATTAAAATCCCAAAATCAAAATCAGAAATCCCTTTTCTGGGTAACCTCCATAAGAACTAATATTTTAAAATTTCAAGCATATTATTCTTCAAAAATTTTCGAAATTACTGTTTGCACTGATACGAGCAAAAAAATTAAATTCTTAAAATCTAAATCAAAAATATTTTTTGCGGGGAACTTTAATAACAGCTAATTTTTCAAAATTTTAAATATATTTTTCTTAACGAGTATTGAAATTAGGTTTTAGATTAATTCGCGCCAAAAAATTGAATTCCCAAAATCAAAATCAAAAATCCCCTTTTCGGGTGAACTTTAATAACAGCTAATATTTTAAAATTTCAAGCATATTATTCTTCAAAAATGTTCCAAATTACTTTTTAGCCAAAACAATTAATTTCCCATAATCTAAATAAAAAAACTTTTTACCGGGGAACTTTAATAACAGCTAAAATTTCAAAATTTTAAACTAATAATTTAAAATAAAATAAAAAAAATAAAATAAAATTTAATTATTATTTGTGACAAGTTTCAAAATTCGCGTGAAAAATTAAATTCCCAAAATGAAAACCAAAAATCCCCTTTCCGGAGAACTTTTAAAACATCAAATATTTAAAAATTTTAATCAACTTATACATATTACTTTTTTAATTTCTTATTATTGTTTATTTGACCTTTTTTTTATTAGGATTTTAGTAAATAATACATAATTATAAAACATTATTTTTTATACGAAAGACCTCAAGCTTAAATAATTACTAAAATCTTAATTACTTTTTAAACTAAAACGCGGCAAAAAATTTAATTCCCAAACTCAAAAGCAAGAATCCCTTTTTCGGGGAACTTTTATATGACCTAATATTAACAAATTTTATTACAATTGTTTGCACAAAGTATTTAAAATTAATTTGGCAACCGTTTTATGCTAAACAATTAAATTCCCAAAATCAACAACAAAAATTCCCAAAACAGGATTGTGTCTTTTCCTCACATAAGCTATATTTTGGCATAAAATTTTTGCACATTATTTATAATAGGCACACAAAATTATTTGAAAAACGTTTTAATGCATTAAAATTTAATTCCTAAAATCATAATCCAAAATATCCAAGCCGGGGAAGCTTCTTTTTCACTAACATTTAAATTTTTTTTTTTTTTGAAATTTGTATGTTAAAATTGTTAGAACTAATATGGAAATCGTTTCATGCAAAAAAATCAAACTCCCAAAATCAGAATCAAAAATGCCCTAACCGGGGAACTTTCATTTGTGGTAATATTTCAAAATTTTAATGAGATTGTCCATGAAAAGTTTTTAAATGTATTTTGAAGTGATTTTCGTATTGAAAAATTTAACTCACAAAATCTTAACATAAATTCCCTAACCGGGGAAATTTCATATGCGCTAATTTGTCAAAATTTTTCATAAAAAAAATATTTAAATATACTTTGGAATGGTAAAGAGTTGGAAAATTGAATTACCAAAATCTTGTGAACCAAAATCTTGGTTTCTGATAAAAGTTTCAGGTTTCATAAAGTCCCGGCTAAATATAATGTTTCTAAATAAATTTAAGTCGCAAAATTCAAAAAATATGCCAAGTTTTTCTTACACGATATTTTTGTGGTTTAAATGTTTTGGTGAAACATTTCTAAATGTAGTTTTAGGCTATTTTCGTTTCTCAATTATTTTTGCCAGATTATTTCTCTTTATTTCAATACCCACCCATTTATACATACGAGTATATACACTTATGTTGAACTTTCAACCTCTTCTAATTACATTAAATTAAGTCAATAATATTGAAAATTGGCAAATATTATGCATTCGAGTGTAAATAATCCTGACGAAATGAATGTTTTCCAAAAGAGTAAAAACCGTTAAACACTAAGCCGATAATAATATTACCTAACATATTAACACTAGTTACAACAAAAGGAAAGGCGAATAAAACTGGCCAGCAAAAATTTTGCAAAATAAACCCAAGAGAAAAATGGAAATGGCTCAAAATCACCCAAAAAAAAAAAAACAAACTCTAAAGAAATTTAGTTTAATATACTTAATCCTTAAAAAATACAGGAATACTAATTTCATTTTCTCATATTTTTTACCCTGTTTTGTTAAATCAAATTTACAAATAGAATCTGTTGCTGTCTGTTACACTTTACATCCCCCATTTCCTGCATTATGGTATAAAATTTAGTTATACATTTTTTTTTTGGGTTTTTTAAAGGAAAATCCATAATTTTTTCTGGTGTGTTTATTTGAGTAAAACAGCATTAATGTGTCGAATATCACAGAGGATTCTGTTGATTTTGACATTTCCATCAAATATTAAGTGATGCATAAAATTAACAGAATTCCCATGCTAGAAATAGACGAAATTAAATCAATTTTGATAAAGGTTTTTTGTGGATTTTTGTTAAAAAATTTAAATCAAATTTTTGTTATTTTTTGAAATGTGTCAAATCTTTAAGAAAATCTTTAATTAACAAAAAATTTAAATTTTTTTATATGTAATGAAAATTAGTTTAAGAATGAACTTCAAAATACCTATAGGAAACTATTATTGCTTTTAGACTTAAACAAATAGCTATTTTTGAAATTTAATTTTAAGAAATAACTTCAAAATAGGAAACTATTATTGCTTTCTATATTAAAAAAATTTCCTTTGAATAAACTTTCCCACACATTACAAAATTATTAAACCACTTAAAGTATAAAACCGCAATCATTAATCAAAATCTTGCCAAGAAAACGTTAAACATCCCTGAATTGACACTTAATTTCTAGCAAAAAGTAAAACGCACACACAACTTCTTCCTTTAAAAACCAAAAATCATTAAGGAAGTCTTTTTGTACAAGCTACCAAATTGTCATTACGTCTTACCAACCACTAAATGAATTTGGTTACCAACAACTTGTCATGCTTGGTTTACACCAATAAACACTCCTAAAGGAAATTGTTAAAAAATTCTTATTTCACTTCCTTAGCATTCCTTCAAGAAACCCAACAACTTGTCATTAAACAAAAACACACAAATTAATGTTTGTTTGCCTTAAAACCCTTAATTATTTAAATTTAAATGACACATTTTAGTCCAGACAATTATAGCTTTTAGATCGTTTTAAAGTGATAAGAGTTTAATTACAGGATTTAGATATTAAGAAAACTAAAATAAAAAACAAGAAAACCAATTTCTTCCACAAAAAACACTATCCCAGGAAAAATTACTGAATTCCTTAAAGGGATATTTTAATTTAGTTTTAGGAATTTAAATTTCTCTTGAAAAAGGCCAGAATAACTTTTTTAGTAGTCCTTTTAAGCACAATTTTAGTATAATATTTCATATAAATGAATTCGAGAATTCCCCGGAATGGGGATTCTTACTTTTGTTTTGGGAATTGACAGCACAAGCCCATATTTGTTGCAAAAGCTTCAAAAAGTATTTTAGAAATCCTTTTAGCCACAAATTTCATTAAAAATAATTACTTGTACATAAATGATAGAGTTTCCCGGAAAGAAGATTTTTACTTTTTGTTTTAGGAATTCAAATTGCAAGCTTAGAATTTTTTTCAAAAGCTTAAAAACGTTTTTTGCAATTCCTTTTAATCACAATTTATATGAAATATTTACCCATAGATGACGCACAGAGTTTCCCGAAAAGGAGATTTTTAACTTTATTTTAGGAATTTAAATAAAAACACCAAATTGGTTGCTAGAGCTTCAAAAAACCTTTTTAAATATTTTTAACACAAAATTTCCTTAAATATTTGCCTAGAAATGAATTAGAGACTTCCCCGAAAAGGAGATGTTTTACTTTTATTTTGGGAATTAACAGAAAACTTAAAATTTGCTTCAAAATCTAATAAAATTAGTTTTTATATTATTTATTTATTTATACCTATTTATACTAAAATAGAGACTCTGCTACATGAAAATGGCTATGCCTTACAGGGGATTTTTGAAAGGTTTTTTGGAAATTTAATTTTAATGAACGAAATTGTTCAAAAAGTAGTTCTAAGTATTTTTTGACAACAATTTTATTAAAATGTTTCTATATCACACAACAATAAGCTTCCCTAGACAATGTAATTTTTGCTTTGATTTTGGGAATTTAATTTTAACGTTTCCCCAATAATTTTGAGCACCAGTTAGAAACCATTTGCATAAATATTATAAAAGAATATGGAAACACACATTTTACAAACAATTTCAATAAAATATTTAAATATTAGGAGAAAAAAAGCTTCCCCGATTTGGGGCTTTTTGATTATGATTTTAGGAATTCAATTTTAGAACTGAGTCAGTGTTCCAAAATAATTTCTAGTACTTTTTATGAACTATTTCAGAAAGTTTTTATCACAAATATGACTTTTTGTGCAGAGAAGATACAATCCTGTTTTGGGGATTTTTGTTGTTGATTTTGAGAATTAAATTTTTTTACGAAACACTTTCCATAGTAGTTTTAAAAATATTTTATAAACAATTTCTATAAAATATTTAAATATTAAGAAAAAATAAGCTTCCCCAGTTTGGGAATTTTTACACTGATTTTGGGAATTCAATTTGAAAGCTCAAATGGGACTCTAAAATAATTTCTAGTACCTTTAATAAACTATCTAAATAAATTTTATAGAAAAGTTTAGATTTAAGAGAAGAAAATCGATAATCCCGTTTTGGGGATTTTTGTTGGAATTGTAGCTTTTGGTTTAGGAAATTTAATTTTTAGGCTCAAATTAGTTTAGAAACTCATTTGAAACCAATTTTAAGAATAATTTTTTTGAAATATTTAATTATTTGTCCGTAGGTAATTTCCCCGAAAAAGGGATTTTTGTTTTAGATTTTGGGAATTTAATTTTTTTGATCATATAAGTTTAAAAAGTAATAGTAAGCAGTTTTTATATTTAATTTATATAACATTCATAAATATTATGTTTTATAAGAGTTCCCCGGATTGGGCATTTTTGCTTTTGATATAGGGAATTTAATTTTTAGTATCCAATTAGTCTAGAAACTCATTTGTACCAAATTTTAAGAATAATTTGTTTAAAGTTAATAAATATTAGCTTAAATGAAAGTTCCCCGGAAAGGGAATTTTTGGTTTTAGTTAGGGAATTAAATTTTTTCAAAAATCTATGAAGATATTTACTTATTTAGATTACTGTATGTGAGAAATATTGCAATTGTTTGGAATTTTTGTTTATTTCCCTTATATCATGACAAATTTGTTTTTAATTTTCGATAGAAATCAAGATAATGTCTTCTGACAGTTTTTTTTTTATCAATGTCATCTTTTTTTGTTTTTGTTTCTGTAAGAAAACATCAAATGCTCATCAATAATTACAGGAATTTCTTTAATGCCCAAAACCATATTACAGGCATCATCAAACATTTACAAGCATAACAACAACATGATATTTAGACTTAGAAAAAGAAAGATCGAAATTAACCCTTTCGTGTACCAAAACTAACAGGCATTTAATTACAAAAAATGACAAACAGAATCCACCAAAACAAAATTGTGATTGATGCACACTGACATAATTCAATCACAGTAGAAAAATATAGAGTGAAAAAAATTGTCTCCCAAGAAAGAGTTAACAAAAAAGTTACCCTAAAGCAATAAATCCTTGACTGTCGCTAAGACAGCATAAATAATTTTATGCAGATCCTTTTGAGAAATCCTTGAAAATAAACTAAACTAATTTTAATTTTCTAGTAATTTATTAAATATTTATGAGACAAAAAATGTGTATGATTTTGTTTCTAGGGCTGCTTAGAAACCTTTTGTCTCAGGGTGGTTTCAATGAAACAAAAAACAATGTGTGTCATAACATTTTTTTGGTCCAACATACTTGATGAGTTAAATATGCAAATTTTTGATTAAGTTTTTTTTGTGTAATAACGATTAAAAGATTAATACATTTTGTATTATTTTTGTTTACAGTTGAAAAGAAAAATTAGGCGTTTAAATTGAACATCATGTAATTATTTGTTTTGACAGTTAGCAAAGTTTTTTTTAACACAAAAGTAAAGACAAATTGGCAAGGCATTAACATAAAACATTAATTATTTACTGGATAAACAAAAGCTAAACAAGAGATGGAATAATGTGCCTGAAACCCAGCTTGTAGAACTGATTTACATCAGGTAAACATTGAAAAATAATGGAATTTATTGCAAATTTTTTATAGAGTGCTTGAAGGTTTGTGAAAAAACAATATTTTTCAATTGTTTACATGAAGTAAGTTATGTCTACATCATGTAAATAATCAAAAATACTTAAAATATTGCAAAATTTATATCATATAATTAAAAGTTTGTAAAGAAACAAAAATTTTTCAATTGTTTACTTCATGTAAATAACGTTTACATGGTGTAAATTACTTTACATCATGTAAAAATTTCTTACATAAGATAACAAAGTGTAACTTATGTGAACTACTGCAAACATTTGCAACATTTCCTAAAATTTTTATTAAAATTAAAAAATTTACTTCAATTTTGGCCTTTCAGCTCATGTAAACAATGTGTAAACAATGACAACTAATGAAAATATTTAAGAGTTTATTAATGCAAAATGCTGACAACAAAAGAAATTACAAATTTTAATTGATGACATAATGTAAAATAAAGCAGATACATGAAATCAAACACCAAGAAAAAAATTAAAAAATGTTAGTTATTGACATGATGTAAACAATGGGTAAATATTGTCAAGTAATACAAATATATTTCAATTTATTAAATAAAACTGATGACAACAAAAAAAACGTTTTCGTTTTAATTGTTTACATAATGTTAACCATAGGTAAACAAGGTAAAATATTAACGATAAGTAAAGAAATGAATATATTATTTTAACTTAAAGTCAAATTAAAAATTTAATGTTTACCTTAAGTAAAGTTGTGTAGCTACAATAAACAATAAGTAAAATATGTCATGTAAAAGAAAAATTTTAAAATTTCTTAAATCTTATTTATTTACCTCATGTAAACAATAGGTAAAGAATGTCTAATAATACAAACATCTTAAAATTTATAAAACTAAAATGATAACAAGAAAATAACTTTAAAATTTTAATTGTTTACCTCATGTAAACACTATGTAAACAATGTAAATTATTCGAAATAAGAAAAAAATATTAACCGAATGTATAGAAACTTGTTTTAATTTAAAGTAAAATGAAAATTTTAATTGTTTACCACATGCAAACAATAGGTAAACAATGTCAAATAATGAATATTTCACAAAACTTCCATATACAAAAAGAAAACTTTAACATTTTAATTGTTTACCTCAATAAAAACTTTGTTAAATTGTATATAAACTTTAAAGTTGAATTGTGTTGCTCATGTAAATTTATTTACCTAATGTAAATGTATAAAATATGTAATATAATGGAGATATTACAATTATTTCCTACAAACTTAATACTTTTAAATACTTAAAAGTTACACAATTTTTGTTATTTACATTATGCAAACAAGATAAAATATTCCAAATAACTAAAAACTATTGCAAAAATCTCTAAGAACTTGTTTCAATTTCAAGTAAAATTAAAATTTTAATTGTTTACCCATGTAAACAATAGGTAAACAATGTAAAATATTCAAAATAAAGCAAAATTTAAGAAAAAAAAAATAGCAACAATAAATAAAGTTACGAGATTTTTCATGTAAACATGTAAATGTAAAGAATATAAATTTAGGTAAATAAACCAAAAAATTTAAACAACATTTAAGGAAATAAACAATTTTAGATATTTTCCTTATGTAAAGGATATGTAAATATTGTAAAATTAGGTAAATACACTAAAATTATGTACAAAAAATTGTTAAAATTAAGTAAATAAACAAATTTTGATTATTTACTTTATGTAAACAACAGGTAAATAATGTAAAACAAGGTAAAATTAGGTGAATAAAGACGTTTTAAAAATTTTGCTAAATTTAAGGAAATAAACAACTTTAGATAGTTTACTTTATGTACAATGTAAAATTATGTAAATATAGCTAAAATGTAAGCAAAATATTGTGCAATTTAAAATGTTAATTATTTACCTTATGTAAACAAGGTAAAATTATTGAAATAAATCAAAAATTTTGTTAAATTTTTGGAAATAAACAAATTTTGATTCTTTATCCTATGTAAACAATGTGTAATTATTGTGTAAATTAGGTAAAATTTAGTTGCTGCTTAAGAAAAACTTTTACAAATAATTTTAAAACGTTTTAGAAGCAATAAAAAAAATTTTTTACTTGATGTAATTCCCGAGATTTAGCAGCAATAAAATAAATTGTTTACTAGGTGTAATATTAGTGTTTACTCTGTATATTTGTCATTTTACTTCATTTACATGATTTTATTTAAACTAATTGTAATGAACTCTTAATTATTTCGTTTCACTTGATTTAATCTATTGAAAGTCCTTTGATGTAGAACAAAAGACACACGCCAGTTTAAAAACAAAACACAAATTATTGTACAAAAATATCATGTTTAAAAATTTTTAAAAGTAATTATTATAATGAACTAAAAAAACAAAACTATAATTATAAAATAACAATAATGTTGTTGTTTGCTGTTTACAACCAAAAAAACATGAAACTATAAGGATCAATTCAAACGCAGGTAAATTGTGACACATTTCAAAAATTATAAACAGTTACGCGTTCTGACTAGCAAACAATTTAAAAGAAAGCAAGAAAGTGAGAGTGTAAGAGTTAGAGAGAGAGAGAAAAAAAGAGCATTAAAGTATCAATAAATATGTCATGTGTTTTTTTGTTGTTATTGATAAATTTTAAGGGCAAATATTTAAAGCACCCACAATTGAAAGTATGAGCTGAAATATTTTTGTATGAAATAATTAGTTCAACAATCCTCAATATAATTACCTTAAAATGTACAACAAATTGTCCTTGTGAGGACGAGCAAAGAGGTGGTGTTTAGTTGACCATATGTTGTAATTGAGGTTTGAAACAAATTTTAGTTTAAATATTTGCTTCGGTTATCTTAAATGCTTTCATGAAAATTTTATCGTTATTTTTTAGTTAACAAAAGCAGATTCAACATTACATAGGGTAAATTTACTTTTATTTACAAAAAGTAAATTAAACAATATGTTTCCGTAATAAAATCATTTTAACAAGGATCATGTCCTTCATTTGTTCTGATAGTTTTTAATTGGAAATTGATAGAAAAATGTAAACAGAAATGATATAAAACGGATGAGTTCAAATTAAGTAATTTTGTCATTAAAATTACATTAAACAAATAAGTAATTGTTTAACATAATAAAGTAATTAAAATATAGTTACGAAAACAATAAACAAAATCATAATCAAAGGGTTTCAAAAAACCATATAAAGTTGAAAAAAAGAAACTTTTTGTTTAACTAAAATTTAATTGCTATTTTAAACAAAACACTTCCTCAGTTATATGCAAGCTATAATACTTCATTAAACACTTCTAGGCTTAGTTATAAATTAATTTAATAAATTTTTTCACTTTATGTAAATTTATAAAAAGAAATCATATTTAGCAAAAAAAAAAAACCATAATTCCCAAATTGAAATTGAAAAATCCCCAAAATGCCCATCAGCGGGGAACTCCAAAAATTGCAATTTTTTTTTAATTTTATACTAATTTTAATACAGCAATACATTTTTCTTAATTTTACACAAATCCCAGAATTCCCATTTTGTTAACGAAAAATTCCTCATTTTGGAATTTTCCTGAATTTAACAAAACTTGAAAATTTTTTATTTTTCACAAAGAATTCTAACAAAAAAAAACACATTTTTAACCCTTTTAAGCAACATATTTGAATTCCCAATATCAATACTTCCTCAGTTCTTGAGTTTGCTACAAATTTCAACATTTTTAAATATAATCAAAATTTTTTGTTAAATTTCAAGCTTTAATAACACTAAAAACCGAATTTCTAATTTGTTAATACAAAATCCCACATTTTGGGAATTAAAGGGGAAGTCCAAATAAATTATTTACTTTTAATAAAGAATTTCAACAAATTAACTAATATTAAAACTTTTAGCAAAAATCTTAAAATTTTAATTATTTTTACAATAAAACCCCTCTTTTGGGAATTCCTGTGAAACCCTAAAAATAGCAAAAAAATTGTTTTTATACTAGCTTATCAATATTTAAATAAATATTTGTATAACTTAGAAATTCATATTTTTGTCAGGAAAAATCCCCATATTTTGGGAATTACAAGGGAACTCCAAATATGTCTGTTTTTTTAAATTTTATTACAACATTTATTTAAGTTTACGAATTTTTGTCACTTTTAGCAATAATTTCTGAATTCCCAATATTGTTAGGAATGTCCCCCATTTGGGATTTAGCGGAGAAGTTTTAAAATTGAAAATTTTTAATTTCCATTTTAAAAACCCAATGAATTAACAAATACTTATATTTAAATTTTAAGCAAAATTTCAGAATTCCTATTTGGTTGTCAAAAATTCCTTATTTTGGAAATTGTGTAAAAAGTGTAAAAATTGCAGATTATAAAATCCCACAGGTGGGAATTTGCCGGGGAAGTCCAAAAATTGCAGATTATTAAATTTTTTGATAGATTATTAATAAACTATCATATGTTATTGCTTTAGCAACAAATTTCAGAATTCCCAATTTCGTTAGGGAAAGTTCCATATTTGTGATTAACGGGGAAGCTTAAAATATGCAAATTATTATTTGTTATTATACAAATTAAATGGATTAACAAATATATTTAAATTTTAGGCAAAATTTCAGAATTCCTATTTAGTTTGGAAAAATACCCCATTTTGAAAATTGGCGGGGAAGTCCAAAAATTGCAAATCATTACATTTTTTGATACATTTTAGTACAAACATATATACTTATTAACATATTTAAAGGCTTTTGGCAAACAATTCCAGAGCTCCCAATTTTGTTAGGAAAAGTCCCTCATTTGGGAATTAGCGGGGAAGTTCAAAAATTGGTTTTCAAAAATCTCTTATTTTGGAAATTTACGGGGAAGTTTAAAAATACCAGATAATTAAGTTTGTTAATACATTTTTTTTTATCAAATTCACATATTTTAAGGTTTTAACAAAAAATTCAAGAATTTCCAATCTCGTTAGCGAAAGCCCCCAGTTGGGCAATTGCCGGCGAAGTGTAAAAATTTCAAAATATTAATTTGTTTGTTAGATTTTATTTAATTTATCGTATTTTATTGAGCTTAGCAAAAGATCCCATAATTCCCAATTACGTTAGGGAAAATTACCCATTTTGGGAATTTCCGAGGAAGTGTATAAATAGCATATTATTAATTTTTATTATACGAATTTAATGAATTAACAAATATATTTAAATTTTAAGCCGAATTTTAAAATTCCTATTTGGTTTTTAAAAATCCCCAACTTAGGGAATTTGCGGGGAAGTGTATAAATAGCAGATTATGAAATTTTTTGAAACAATTTTACTAAATGTAGCTTTTTTACTAATTATAGCTTTTGGCAAAAATCTCATAATACCCAATAAAGGGTGCGAATTTGCCGAGGAAGTGTTAAAATTGCAGAATATTAAATTTTTTGATTAATTTTGAATAAATTAACACATTTTATGTCTTCTAAATTCAGAATTCCAAATTTTTTTAAGGAATATCCCCAATTTAAAAATTACTGAAAAATCCCAGAGTTCCGAATTTGTTTTTTGTCTTCGTGACCTAGATTATTAATTTGTATAGATTTTTCAATAAATTTCTTTTGCAAACTATTTGAATTGATTTGATGTTTTAAAATGCATAAGAAACAATTTGTTCTGGCTGTAGAATCGGGTTTCAATCAGGCCAAAAGCGGAAAAATGCGATTAAAATACATTTAAAGAAATTGTAGCAGAACAAATTTTAAATCTTTATGCAATTTTACAGCACGTTCCATTAGCGGCTTTGAAAAGGGATTTGCAACTAAATGTTTAAGAAAATCAGCAGGCAATGTTTTTCATATTTGCACACACACTTGGGACAAAGAAATGCACAGAAGCAAAGATAAGAACCATAGAAAATTTTAGAATTCAAGAAAGTGAAATGAAAAGGAAAGAGCGACAGACAAACTGACCGACTGATTGCTAAAGTTTGTAAAATTGTAACAGCTGCACTCCTCTTAAACAACTGAAAGCGAAAGTAACAAACACAATAACAATAAAATGAAGACCAGATAAATACTTTGAAAAATACAGCCAAAGTCGCAGATGATTAAATAAACCACACCGCTCTGTAGGATACTAGAATGTGTCAGAGTCCTTTAAGTAATATTAAAATACAATTGGTCAGCGTTGTTAGGACAAACAGTAGCTTAAACTACAGCAGGGTGCTGCTGGTTTCGCTCTTACTCTTGTTTTCTGCAAATACTTTCTTTAAGTCCTGCTTATCCTTTTACGATTATGTTGGAAATAATATACAAATTCTGTTTGACGTTTTTACACATAACTGACCTTTTTTCTTTGGGATTCTTTGTGAAAATCGCGTTTTTTTTTATTGTTCTTTTGTATTTTAATCAAATATGTATTTATTTATGAAATACATATTTCTTTATATAAATTTACTGGCGAAATTTTCTTAAAGCATATTAGTTGACATGAATATTTGTTTATTTTTTCGCTCCAAAGGTCAGTTATATTTTGTTAGTTAAAGACAATTTGTTGGTCAGAGGATATTTTCTTCATGCATGTTTCAGATAAACTACAATTTTTCAGACATTTTCTTGAAAAATACGGAGGCAATATCAACAGTATACTACAATATTTGCTGGAAAAGCATAAAATCCTTTAAAATATGAAATTTTTCACTTCCTCAGCAATATGAAAGTTGGAGATTTTTCATTATCAAAATAGGAATTCCGGGATTTGCTTAAAATGTGAAAATTAAATTTAATGAACTCGAGCCTAACTAAAAATTTATCAAGAAGTAATTTAGTTTATTTAAAATCTTTAAAAAAATTAAAAATCTGACATATTTGCAGTTCCACTTAAATTCCCAAAATAGGGAATTTTTTAAAACCAAATAGGAATTCTAGCATTTGTGGATTAAAGTGTAGAAATAAATTAAGTTACTTAAAATCTTTAAAAAAAATTAAAAAATCTGTCATTTTTGCAGTTCCCTTTTAATTCCCAAAATGGGCGATTTTTTAAAACCAAATAGGAATTCAGGGATTTTTACTAAAATTGCAAAAAAGAGAATTTCTGAAACATTTGCTAAGAAAATAAGATTAAAAGCTGCTTTAAAATTTATTTTCTATTAAAATTAAAATGTCTGACCTTTGACCTTAAAAATTATAATTCTTTAAATTAGCTTATTTGAAAAGAAACGTCGTTTATTGTTTAGAGTTAATGTATGAGAAGAAACAATTAAAGCCGGAAGTATGTTTTACTTAAGCAGTTATAGGCTTTTCTTAAACTACTTTATGTATAATTTATTTATTAAATGGAAAAATCTTGTAATTTTCTAAAAACAATTCTGAGAAAAAATTTAATTTCTTTTTAAGTGTCCCAGTTATGTTGTCTGTTTGTTGTATTTAACCAGCCTAATAATAACATATGTACATATGTCATAAAGTTTAACAAGCTCCTGTAAAAGTAGAACTTGTTCTACATATCCTGTCCTGTTCTGTACTGTCTTGTCAGGTCTCATACCCCTTTTATCACACGCAGTTTGGTAAATAAGAAATGCAACAATGTTAAACTCCTTTAAGATGTTTAATTATAATGAACAGACAGTTTTGTTACTTTTCTAAAATTGAGAAATATTTTGACATGTTTGCTATTGTTCTCTTTAGATTTTTATTGAAATGTCACGATGACAAGACATGCCATTTGGTCTTACATGACAACTTGTATCCCGTTACAGTATAACGAGATAAGCCGGCCAATTATAAAAAATGAAAAACAATTTAAGTAAAAACAAAACTCTACAACAAACCTCACTTTTGAAAGGGTTGGGTGACCTCAGGCAAACATTATATACATACATATATAGATACATATGTTGTTTTACAATTGCCACTTTTAATCCTTTATGTTTAAGCAACAAATTTTACCTTGTTATCCTTGCAATGTAAAACAAAAATTGAAAATGTTATCTTCAACAATTGTTTTGCAATTTTATTTCATAATTTCATAATTTCTGTTTCTTTTTTATTTTTTCTTTTAATATCCTTAAAGAAAAGAAGTGTGAAAATTAAAAATTTGTTAATCTCTGCTACAGAACTTGTCTAGTCTATGTTAAGACATTTCTCATAAATATTTTAGTTATTGACAGCTGTCTGGAATTATTACAACGTTTTTATTAAAAACTCTTTGAATCCCCTAACAGCTTAAGTGCCCTAAAACGTTTAGGGTGGATTTACATAAATATTTTTAATATTTAATAAAAATCTTATCTTGCTCAATAAATGTTTACACGGTTTATAGTATTATAAACCAAATGCCTGATTATTAAAGTCAATATTTATCAGATAAACAAATAATTTAATTTTCTCTTGATCAATTTTTCTTTTCTCACGAATTTTCTCATCATTGCTATTTAACTTAGAAATCGTTCTTCAGACTATGAAATCCACAAGTGCTTATTACCTCCCCTCAATATATTTTTTTAAAATTATAACTACAGCTGCCACTAGAACAGAACTAGAACCTAAACTAGAACAAAACTAGAACAGAACTAGAACAGAACTAGAACAGAACTAGAACAGAACTAGAACAGAACTAGAACAGAACTAGAACAGAACTAGAACAGAACTAGAACTAGAACTAGAACTAGAACTAGAACTAGAACTAGAACAGAACTAGAACAGAACTAGAACAGAACTAGAACAGAACTAGAACAGAACTAGAACAGAACTAGAACAGAACTAGAACCTAAACTAGAACAAAACTAGAACAGAACTAGAACAGAACTAGAACAGAACTAGAACAGAACTAGAACAGAACTAGAACAGAACTAGAACAGAACTAGAACAGAACTAGAACAGAACAGAACTAGAACAGAACTAGAACAGAACTAGAACAGAACTAGAACAGAACTAGAACAGAACTAGAACAGAACTAGAACAGAACTAGAACAGAACAGAACTAGAACGGAACTAGAACAGAACTAGAAAAGAACTTTCGATTTCTCCTAATAAATTTTCACAATTTTAACAAAGTTGGACTGTCAAATCAAAAAATATATATGTATAAGAATTTTGTAACAAATTTAGTTTCATTTGAAAGGTGCGGTCACATTTGGCAAATATTTGCCGAAAAAGATGTAATTAGTGGTTAGCAGATATTTGAACTCGTTTATTTATTTAAAAATACTTTTCTTATTTAGGCCAAAGCATTTAGTTTTAATTTATTTGATATTGTTTGATCTTGCAAAACTCTTGTAAGAGCAAACAACGTCAAACAAATTTGTGCTGAAACAAGTAGTTACACAGTTTTGAGTAAATATTTGCCAAATGTGACCATACCTCAAGTTATTGTTTTTCATGTAAAGGGAAAATATTTACAGTTTTCAAGCAAATTATTCAGTTTTGTGAGAGTAAACAATTTTGTTATTTCCAGAAACATTTTTTTCAAATTCAGTTGACTTTTATATAAAAGTTTAAGTTGTTGTGTTTCAAAAAATTAACAAATATTTGCGGCTTTCAAATAAATTATTAAATTTTATAGTTAAAAAATTTAATTTTCTCTTATATATTTTCATAAATTTAGCAAAGTTTGGGAGTAAATTAAAAAATATATATATAAGTTCTATTCATAGGGTTGTGTAAATGGTATTGCATCATTGCATTTGCAAAACGATTTAACATATTTTTGCTCTTGCAGTGTATTTTATTAGTGTAGAGCAAAAATATGCTAAATCATTTTTTAACAACTATTAGTGCAACTCACAATCTTGTGCATTTGAAAAATGTGCAATACCATTTAATAATAGAAATTTGAAACATCATTCACAGTTAGTAGCATATATTTGCAATCCTCAAATGCACAAGATTGTGAATGGAACTATACAAATATTTTGCATTTAAATTAACTTGCATTTGATAGTTTAAGTAGAGCTGTTTTAAATAATGAAATACATAATAGCGCAATTCACAATCTTGTGCAATCACTATCAAAATAAACAGCAAGAGCAAAAATATGCTAAACCTTTTTGCAAATACAATGATGCAATACCATTTGCACAAGATTGTGAAGATTTTGTGTGAAAAATAAATTTTGTGCTAAAAATAAAATTTCGGAATTTCCAGTTTCTGGTAAAAAAAAAAAATAACAATAGCGCAATTCACAATCTTGTGTAAATGGTCTTGTAAACAGTAGCAAGTGCATTTCTGTATATTTTATTAGTGTTAGAGGAAAAATATTTTGCAAATGCAATGTTGCAAGACTATTTACACAAGATTGTGAATGGCGCTAATATGAAAATTTTTTGTATGGCATGTTTAAGTGTAATTGTTTGCCTTTTGAAATCTGGATTTTGTGTAAAACCCTTTTTCATGCTTAACTTTTAAACAAATATTGCTGTCATTTATAATTCATTTACAAAACCTTTAATATAAACCGCCTGCTCTGTTTTCTTTTTTACGTGTTTATAGGTTTGTTGTGTACAAGAGTGTTAAAGATTTATTAGCGTTAGTTTGTATGGAAATCTAAATTGAAACTCTTTATGCAAAATTCACAGCCATAAAAGGGTGCTTTAGCAGGCATTAGCGGGCCACCCTTTGTAATTGTAAGCTAGCAGGCTTATGCACGCTTATGCATGCCTGCTTATATGCAAAAATGATTAATGGCCTGTTTTTTTTTGCATTTAAAAAAGAAATGTTAGTTTTAGTGTATTGTTGTTATATTTGCATTTATTTGTTCTGTTTGTTTTTTGGTGGAAATGTACGGGTTCATTTAGCAACGTTTTTGGTTACTAGGTAAATTGTTTGAACATAAATCAATAGATAGAATAGCTTTGCTTTTTATACATTTTAAATGATATTTGTTTATTTGAATTGTTTGTGGTTAATTAAGGAGTTTAGAGTGTTATGGAAACTGTGCTGTATTTAAGGGTTAAGAAAAAAAAGATCACTTAAATCAGAATGATAGCTGCAGAATGATCATAATTTTATTTAAAGAATTAGTACCAAGAACTAGTCTTTATACTTAAAATTCTTTTAAAATTTAGGTGGTCTAGCTACGAGACCCATTAACCGGAAGCTAATATCTATTGTATAACATTTTTTCTTTAATTCTGCACAAATTCTACTGAAACTCTTTACTAAAAGCATTTCCCATATCACTAATCTTCAACAATAAAACTGTTTACAATCATAACTTACAACATAAAGAGTCTAGGCTAACATAGAGAAAAGAAAAAACTGTCAAAATTTTAGTTTGTTTCTAGCAAGAAACACAAGTAAAAGAACAAAAAGAAACCATAAACTATGAAATAATATAAAGACAAAGAAAATAAAAAGAAAACAAGAGCAACAGCAGCAGCAGTAATAAAAAAGGATGTTTTTAAGAAAAACAGGAAATAAAACTTCACACTTACCACCCCTTAAAACTCACAACAACCAACTACTTACATATACACAACCTACCAGTAACCTAAATGTTTTCCTACGTAAATCACTATATCGGACATTTAAACAATAGTCTCTAATAATGACACAGCAAAAGCAAAGGACCTCACGTCTATACATGACAATTTTTAAAGCAGGGGAAAAAAAATAAAGGTGCTTTGCCAAAAATCTTTGCAAAAGGCTTCTTCACTAAATTAACTAAAACTAGAACAAGCCGTTCTAGTCATACAGTAATGAAGATGAGCAACCATGATGATGATCTCTTTTTTGTTACACATAAATCCTTTATAGTTAACGAGAAATTTGATTTTTGCAAACATAATTTTTATTTTTAATTTATGGCTGACATTTCTTTCTTTCTAGCATTTAGCTGGCAATTATTATTTGCAAGGCCTTTCTTTAAGATTTCCCTAATTGCTGGGAGGGTTTATGCACTTGAATTAGTTCTTTTTTGAAATCTTAAAGGATTTCAATATCACTTTATGGAAAAAAATAAAACAGAGGTGTGTCAGACAACAATTTTATTAGTTTTTAACATGGAATAACAATTGAGAAAAGAAACCGTTTAAATTAAACAAATTCTCAAAGCAAATCAATGAAATGGAAGTAATTTTTGAAAATCTAAACTAAAAGACTAGACCAGAGACAGGGTTGGACTACAACTAAGAGCAAGACTAAGAGCAACAGCAAGACCAATACCAAAACCAAGACCAACACCTAAACCAAGATTGATAAGATTGAAGCTAAAATAAGACTCCAATTTTGGTTGCAGCTTTTTAAAGGCCTACGAGTGCAACCAAATTAATACTGTGCCTAGAGTGTGATTGAAGCTCGACTCATTCCATCTGAAGTGCTACTATTTTAGCTATTCTTTTTTTTTTTTAAGCCTACGCATTTGATTGAAGCTAAACTACGACTATAGACATTGTCTATAATTAAAACCCAATTTTTTTTTCTAAATACCTATAGTTGAGGCTAAACTAACTACAAAGACAGCTCAATTTAGATCCCGCTAAATTTAGTTCCTCTAAATTCCTCCGCTTACAGATGACCTATGACGGCAATTTATTGCTTTTCAAATCCAATATTTAAACTCTTTGAAGGCCTATAATTGCAGTCTAACTTAAACTTTGATTGGACTTAAGCTTTGGCTCCACAAATAGTCTGAAAGAAGCTAAATTAAGTGTCTACATAAACCATGTTTGACTCTACAAAGAGTTTGATTGAAGCTAAGGCTCTACAAAAAGCATGATTGAGGTTGAGATTAAGTTGAGATCTCTCTAAAGGCCTACGACTAATGCTGAACTATGTCACTAATTATTGTTTTTTTAAGCCTAGAGCTGAATTTAGACTATCTAAAGACCTCCAAATAAGGACTCCAAATAAGACTACAAAACTATTATTGACCTTGAAATAATTGAAGTTTAAAATAACAACAAAGTTTGTTAAAAAAAAAAAAAAATGTTGTAAAAATATGCTTCAAACTATGCTTAAGGACAGACAAATGGATGAATATAAAATTATTAAACTGGAAATCCTCAATAGTCATACCTTTTACAAATGATTTTACTTGAAGTCTCAGCTTTACATATTAATAATTTATTAAGCCACTACTTTCTCCTTTAGACAAAGTTTTTCTCAAAACATTTTAATATAATTTTAAGTTTCTGATTTAAAAATTTTATTTTCCAAACTATGCGGACAGACACACTGACGGACATAAAATTATTAAACGGAAGGTTTTCAATAGTCATACATTTTATAAATGATGTTTACCTAAAGTCTCAGCTTTACATATTAATAATTTATTTAGCTACTGCTTTCCGTTTTAGGTAAAATTCTTGCCAAAACCTTTTTATAAATATTTTAAAATTTTGGTTTTAAATTTTTTATTTTCCAAACTATGCGGACAGACACACCGACGGACATAAAATTATTAAACGGAAGGTTTTCAGCAGTCATACATTTCACAAATAGTATTTAGCTAGGATCTCAACCTTATTAATTTTTAATTTCTTAAGCATTTTCTGTTATATTTAGTCAAAATTTATGCCCCATCTTAAAAGTGATAAAAATATTAAAATTAAAATTTCTCAAAGTATGCGCAGACACACGGACGGACAAAAAGCTATTAAACGGAAAGTTTTCAATAGTCATACATTTTATAAATAATGTTAAATTGAAGTCTCAGCTAAATAAATTAAGCTACTGTTTTTCTTTTTAGGCAAAATTCTTGCCAAAAATTTAAATTTTTTTGTTTAAAATTGTTATTTTCCAAACTAGGCTTAAGGACAAACACACGGACGGACACATAATTGTACAACCAAATTACTTAAATATTCCCAAATTTTATAAATAGTCTTTAACTAGGGTCGCTGCCTAATATATATTTAATCTGTTTAGCATTGTCAATCACATTTATTTAATTAAACTGAAATTTATTAACGAACAGTGGCCGACAAAAGTCTACGTACGACTGATATTGTGGAAGCAATATACTGAAAAGTAATGATGCAGATATGTTTAAAAATTACTTTTATTTATATGTTACATGTAAAAACTATTTTTTTTAACAAACTTAAAATTTTATTCACGAAAATCTAAAGAAAGTGTTAAAAAAAAGTCTACATACGTTCTGGTTATTAACTTAAAAAACTTCATTTATGTACAAAAAATTTTAATTATTTATAAAAATGAATATTCACGGGCATTAATGACAGCTATATTTATTATAGATAAAATAGATTTCTCCAGACGGTCGGATTTTCTCTATAAAGTGCAAGGAATTTTTTCAATTTTTAAACAAATTACGAAACAGCTGAATAAAAAATTTAAATAATTTTATTTTACAGTATTAAAATACTTTTCTTACTAAAAACACATAAATTCTAAGTGAAAACAAAAAATCTGTTATATTTTCTAGCTGCATTATACCAGATTCTCTTAAAATTTTTCCCATAAATCTTTAATTTTAAAAGGCTGCCTAAAAATCTCTATCAATTTCCACTAATCACTTTTTAAAATAGGCGTTGAAAATTTCTAACAATTTTTTTTATCAAGATTTTAACAAGAAATGTTGTCTTTTCTTTAATAAAAAAAAAGGATTTCTTAAAAGATTAAGCTGAAATTGTGCAAAAGAGTTGAAAAATTTTGCACGCTTTTTGAGGTTGAGGTTAACAAGGAAAGGGTTTCAACAAATATTAGCTTTAGTGTCTCACAAAAACAATAGATTTTTCTTAGAAAAAAAACAAAAAAGGAAAACAATAGAAAAACTTGTCATCAATGATGTTTTTTAAGGGAAGGGAACAAACACATACTTTCTTTTAATCCTTTAGGTTTTGAGGTAAAATTACATGAAATTTCTCTTAAAAAGGTTAAATAAAACGCACAAATTCACAAATTTTAACCCTTTTTTTGTAGAGTCTTTGTATTGTATTCAAAAAAAGGTATTTAAGTCTGAAGACAAATATTATTTTAAGTATGTGTTGAAATTTTTAAATATCAATTAGTGTGTTCAAGATATATGTATAGTATGTTGTAAAGTATAGTTTAGTAAGTCTTAAAATATCATAAAATAAGGGAACCTATAAAGAAAATAAGGGCTGGAAAAAGTGTAAGTTCTCAAAGAAAAAAAACTAATTTTAGCAATTTTAACGAATTTAAACAAAAATTATAAACTTTTTTAATACCTCAAAAAAACTAATAATGTTTGTTAAATTTTTTAAGAAAATAGTAGTACTACTTTTTTTAAAACTTCAAAATTAGTTCAAAATGATTTCTACTACTTTTTTAAAAATTGTAAAATTTCTCAACTTTAAGCACTTTTTAACGCTTAAACATCATTTAACTTAAATTAATTAACAATCTAATGATTTTGGCTAAGTTTAAAAAAGCCGCCTTTCTACTACTTTTTCAAAAAATCTTAGCGAAGACCAAAATATGAATTTTTAAGTAAAATGCCTCTAAAAACTAATTTTCAAAAATGTAGTACTAAAATTTTTGACAAATACGTTTAGAGCATTAAAACTCTTTAAGGAATATGAAAATTTTTAAATTTAAAAAAGGTAGTAGAAATAGTACTTTTTTAAATTTGTTTTAAAAAACTAAACATGATATGAAATAAATTTAGAGCTCTTAAAACGCTTTCCAAATGCGAATTATAGAATAAAATGCCCATAATAACAAATTTTTAAAAAGGTAGTAGAAATACTACTTTTTTTTAAATTTGTTTAAAACCACTAAAACTATGTTAAATAAGTTTAGAGGTCTTAAAATCTTAATCTTAATTATTAGTTAATCCTTAAAAATATGAATTATAGAGTAAGATAGTAGAAATAGTAGAAATACTACTTTTGTTAATTCATTGAAAATTAGCGAAAATTGTATTAAATATGTTTAAAGCTTTAAAACAATTTAAAAAATATGAAAATTTTAAGAATTGAAGAAGGTAGTAGAAATACTACTTTTTAATTTATTCCAAATCAGTTAAAATTGTCATAAATATGTAAATTTCAAAAATAAAAAAGTAGTAGAAATACTACTTTTTTAAATTAGTTTAAAATCTTTTAAAATTGTATTAAATATGTTTAAATCTTAAATTTCTTTAAAAAAAATAAGAAAATTTCACCATTTTTAAAAGGCAGCAGTAATACTACTATTTTAAATTTCACGAAAAATTAAAAAAATCAAAGTTTTTTTTGATTTTGAGGCAATATAGAAAGAGGTAGTATTTCTATTACTTATTTTAAGTGTTAAATTTTGAAGCTTTTTCCTTGAGCTAAACATTATTTAACAATTTTTCGTTAAATTTTGAAATTTCAAAATCTACTACTTTTTCCAAAAAATATTGAAAAAAGACCCAAAACTTATTAAAAACCATTTTATTAAATAGAATTAAACAAAAAATCATTGAAATAATATTTTACCGTACAAATCTAAAGATTAAGGCTGAAAAGAAAAAAGGTAGTATTTCTACTACTTTTTTTAAGAGTAATAAATTTCAAAATGTTTAACCCTTTGCATTTACCTAAACAGTAGTTAACAATATTTTGTTAAATTTTGAAATTTCAAAATCTACTACTTTTTTCAAAAGTTCTTAAATGAGTGCCAAAATTTTATAAATGTCTTTATAATTTTATAAAAGTTTAAACTAAATATAGTTTTAAACAGGAAATCACTGTAATATTGTTTTTCTAAACAAATCTCAGAGTTTAAGCTAAAAATAAAAAGGTAGTATTTCTAATAATTTTTTTTTAAAGTCTCAAATTTAGAAAATTTCAAGATTATTCATATTCCAAAAAAAAACATATAAGAATTTTGGGCAAATTTTGGGGTTTGTAATTCTACTACTTTTTATAAAAATAAATTGCAATTTGTCACTAAAAAGACCTTAATCTCTCAATACGGGTTTCTTGTTTATATTCCCTTCAGCCATGAAAACACTTTCTCGCTCTCTTATCTGTAAGCAGCAATTAGTGTTAAGTTTCCAAAATGTCTTTGAAACTTTAAAAAAAACACGATAGATTTATACTAACAACAATAGCAAAATACACTGCTGACTGTTTAAGTGCAACAAGTCAAGTACTGTAAAACAATAACAACAAAAACCATCATAACAAAATTGCTTTGCATACGTGACCACAAAAGGAAAAACCTCCTTAAAAACAAAATAAATATTGTCCTTGCCTTGAACCCCCCATTGTTAAGGACGTTTAAAAAAAACTAGATTTTTTTAGGACATTTTATCGTCTCAAAGACAAACCATAAATTTCTTAAGCAATTAACGACATTTTCTTTATTAGGGTTGATAACATAATGCTTGGCTTTATTATTTACATGTGAAATTTAATGTAAATTTCTTTGTTTGTGTTTAAGAGTTTAATTATGATTGTTTTTTATGTTGCTTTAAAGACATGCTAATGACAGGCCAATGACAGCTTGTGTTTAAAGCAAATATTTAGCAATATAGACAATGATGAATTAGTAAACATTAATTTAAAGAAAGAAAAAAATGATGACAAATTTCTGGTTTTTAAAAGATTTACATAAATTTAAAGCAACATTTAGGTAAATTTCTAAATAAACATCAAGCTTTCATCTATTAGAGTATAATTGTAAATTTACATGTTTTTCTTAAATTTTTAATTGAAAATAAAAAAGTAGTATTTCTACTACTTGTTTTCAAAAGTGTTTTAGACCAAACATTTTTAACTTTTATTATAAATAAACATTTGTACAACAATTTTTTCAACTATTCAAAGAAAAGAAAAATTAGTACTTTGTTTTTAATTTGTACAACAATTTTTTCAACTATTCAAAGAACAGAAAAATTAGTACTTTTTTTAAACAAAAATGTTGTAAAATATTGTAAAAATTGTATATTTTGTTAATAAATACTATAAAATCTTTAAACTAAGTATTACATACTTAAAATTAATGTTTTTTGTCAAAAATAAAAAAGGTAGTATTTCTACTACTATTTTCCAAAGGTGTTTCAGCAGCAAAAATTTAGCACAATATTGTAGTTTAATAAATTATTTAGCTATTTTGGAACTGCATTCAGTAAACAAATTTACTAAATGAGAATTTTTGTTCCTCTTACGAGTAAAAAATTGTTATATAAAATTCTTTTATTCGAAGTTGCCTTCCAGTTAAATATAAAAATTTAATTTGAAATTTATTTTTGTATACTTCATTATATGTTCTACATTAGCTTTCCGTTGGAAAGCATAAATGTAAAATCATACAGAAATATACAAAGAGACACTAGCAAAATGTAACGTTTTCTGGCCTGCTAAAGCCGTCATCGGCATTCTTTGTGTCTAATACTGTTTATTTTGAAATTTTCATATTTAACTTTTCTAATATACTAAATGAGAATTTTTGTTCCTCTTACGAGTAAAAAATTGTTGAATAAAATTCTTTTATTCGAAGTTGCCTTCCAGTTAAATATAAAAATTTAATTTGAAATTTATTTTTGTATACTTCATTATATGTTCTACATTAGCTTTCCGTTGGAAAGCATAAATAAACAGTATTAGACACAAAGAATGCCGATGCCGGCTTTAGCAGGCCAGAAAACGTTACATTTTGCTAGTGTCTCTTTGTATATTTCTGTATGATTTTACATTTATGCTTTCCAACGGAAAGCTAATGTAGAACATATAATGAAGTATACAAAAATAAATTTCAAATTAAATTTTTATATTTAACTGGAAGGCAACTTCGAATAAAAGAATTTTATATAACAATTTTTTACTCGTAAGAGGAACAAAAATTCTCATTTAGTATATTAGAAAAGTTAAATATAAAAATTTCAAAATAAACAGTATTAGACACAAAGAATGCTGATGACGGCTTTAGCAGGCCAGAAAACGTTACATTTTGCTAGTGTCTCTTTGTATATTTCTGTATGATTTTACATTTATGCTTTCCAACGGAAAGCTAATGTAGAACATATAATGAAGTATACAAAAATAAATTTCAAATTAAATTTTTATATTTAACTAGAAGGCAACTTCGAATAAAAGAATTTTATATAACAATTTTTTACTCGTAAGAGGAACAAAAATTCTCATTTAGTATATTAGAAAAGTTAAATATGAAAATTTCAAAATAAACAGTATTAGACACAAAGAATGCCGATGACGGCTTTAGCAGGCCAGAAAACGTTACATTTTGCTAGTGTCTCTTTGTATATTTCTGTATGATTTTACATTTATGCTTTCCAACGGAAAGCTAATGTAGAACATATAATGAAGTATACAAAAATAAATTTCAAATTAAATTTTTATATTTAACTGGAAGGCAACTTCGAATAAAAGAATTTTATGTAAACAAATTTAATAATGTTTATCAAAAATAAAAAAGTAGTATTTCTATTACTTTTTTGAAAACACAAAAATTTCACAATTTTAAGAAATTTTTAAAATATAAACATCATTTAGCTTTAGTTTTTAATTTTTTAATGAGTTTGAGTTAATTAAAAAAAAGTACATTATTACTACTTTCTTCAAAACAGTGCCATTGCATAGTTTTAAAGGCTCAAACATATTTTAGCCCTACTGATGAGCTGTTTAATACATTAAGTAAACAAATTTAATGATATTAGCTAAATTTAAAAAAGGTAGTGTTTCTACTACTTTGTTTAAACGAAAAAATTTTACAATTTTAAGCTATTTTTAAAATGTCAACATCATTTAGCATTATTTCTTAGATTTTTAATTAGTTTGAGTTAGTTAAAAAAATTAGTATTTCTACTACTTTTTCTAGACTCAAAACTATTTTAGCATAAATTATGTACAGTAAACAAATTTAATAATATTGGCTCTATTTAAAACACTGGAAAAAGATGCTAAAAACTTACAAAAATTCCTCTAAATATTTCAAACACAATAACAACCATCAACTAAATGATTTACTATACAACACTAATAATTTTGTTTAACATAAAAAAAGTTAGTATGTATTTCTACTACTTTTTTCAAAATTATTTTTTACTTACAATTTTTACTGGAATTTGCTATTTAAACAATTTTAATATCATTTCTTTACTCTTTTTGAAAAAATAATTTTGGTAGATACTTTTTACAAAAAAGTACTATAAATAGTACTAAAATTTAAACGTCTGAAAAGTTATGAAATGCGATAAAAATTGAGCAAACAACGAATTTCTGTAAAAAATTTTGTTATATGTACACTTTTAGAAAAAGTAGTAGAAAAACTACTTTTTTCAAATTGTCTCAAAATCCAAAAAACTTACTTTTTTTAAATTATCTTTAAAATTTAAAATAAATCTATTTTTTACATGAATTATACGTTTTTTGTATAATTTAAAAAGGTAGTATTTGTGCTACCTTTTTATAATTATAAAATTTTTATATTTTTTAAAGAGTCTTAAAGCTATAAACATAATTATGATTTTTTTTTAGTGATTTTAAACAAATTTCAAAAAAATAGTATTTCTACTAACTTTTTTAATTTAAAAAATTTCATAGTTTTTAAAACTTTAAACATATTTAATACAATTCTTGCTAATTTTGAATGGATTAAAAAATGTAGTATGTATATCTACTACCTTTTTGAAAATTCGTTTTTAGAGGTATTTGACTCTCTAATTCATATTTTTAAAGAGTTTTTAGAGCTTTAAGAATGTCTTGCAAACTTTTTAGAGATTTTAAACAAATTTGAAAAAAGTAGTATATCTACTACGTTTTTTAAATTTTAAATTTTTTATAGTTTTTAAAGAGTTTTGAAGTTATAAACATATGTATGACAATTTTAAACAAATTTAAAAAAGTAGTATTTTTACTACCTTTTTGAAAAAGTAGTATTTTTACTACCTTTTTGAAATTTTTAAATTCTTGTATTTTTTAAAGAGTTTTAAAGTTCTAAACATATTTATGGCAATTTTAACTGATTTTGAATGAATCCAAAATAAGTAGTATTTCTACTAATTTTTTTTAAAGTTGATTTTTGGGAGTATTTTACTTTATAATTCCAATTCTATTAATTCTAAAGACATTTTTAAGTTTTAATTTTTACGATTTGTTAATTAGTTGTTATAAAATCACCCTTAAAGCACTTGTTGTCATACCAAATGCCTTCAAATTTATTTTCTGTGTGGGAATGTATCCTGTTGTTTAGACTCCCTCTGTAAATAAATACCGTTTGCTTAACAAAAAATCTCCCTTCACTTTCCTGGCATTTCTTAAAACAATAAAAAATCCTTAGTTAAAAAAAAGAAAAACCACTTCCGTTTTTTTAAATAATAACAAGCAATTAACGAGTACAAAAACATCATAAAAAACATTAGCTATAAAAATGATAAAAATCATTTTGAAATTGAAATTACAAACAATTTTATGAGACATTTTTCCTGCTCTAAATAAATGCCAACCAAACAAACTAACAAGGAAAAAAGCGCAAACGCGCAGATTTTTATCTGATGATTTCTGGTTCTGACATAGAAACACAACAACAATGAAAATTGTCTTTCATAATTAATAAAGGTCCTCCACAACAGCTCTCTAGCTCGCTGTATGCTTTTGTATGAGATAATGAGACAAATGTTCACAGACAATGTTGTGCAACGAAATGTAGCAGAGCGGTAATTGAAGAAGTCCTTCTTTTTGAAGAGCAAAGGAAATGTATAGGCAGCATAACACTCTCTACCAACACAAAATGAGAGATAGAGAAACGAGTAATATTTCAATGAGTATTAAGAAAAACCGCGTGTATTAAGTTATGCAGTATAATTTGCTGAAATACACTTAGAAAAACAGATTTCTAGGATAGATTTCAAAAGATAGTAATTTAACTGCTCCTTTCAAAAATTTTTTTTAATAAATAAAAGTAATTTTATGGATTACAAACACTTAAAACAGGTAATAATTGATTTTTGCAGCAATTTTAAAAAAGTAGTATTTTACTACCTTTTTTAAAAATGTATGTTTACAGCATTTTACTTACAAAATAATAATTTCATAATTATTTTTCACCCAAAGCTGAATTTTTTTAATTATTAACAAACATTTTTATTCTACTACTTTTTTCAAAAAGTAGTCTTTCTGCTACCTTTTTAAAAATCAAATTTTAAGCTTGCCATGTTGTTAAATTGATGTTGCTTCAAAGCTGAAATTTTAGTAAATTTATGTAAAAAACTAAATTTTTAAAAAATACTACTTTTTAAAAAAAGTATTGGTTATATTACTTTTTTAAATTTTATTAAAATTTTTAAAAAAGTTTAAAAATTTAACTAGATGATGTTGAAGCGTTCAAAATTGATAAAAAAAAAATGGAAATTTTATGGTATGCAAATACATAGTAGTAAAAATACTACTTTTTTTAAATTTTAACAAAATCTTTAAAAAAAATGTTCAAAACTGTAACTGAATAATGTTTTAAGTTAAGAACTGCTAAAAATTTTTTGAAGAGTTTGAAAAAAGTAGTAGAAATTTAACTTTTTTAAATTTCAACAAAATCCCTAAAAAAGAAGTTTGAAAACTTTCTTTGTTAAAAACTGCTAAAAAATTGTGAAATTTTATAATTTGAAAAAAGTATTAGAAATACTACTTTTTCAAGTTTTAACAATGTCTTTAAAAAAGTTTAAAAATGTAACTGTATAATGTTTAGGAGTTCAAATCTGCTAAAAAAATTAAATTGTAGAGTTTGAAAAAAAGTAGTAGAAATATACGTTTTTAATTTAATCGAAATCACTTAAAAAGGTTAAAAATTTACATAAATGATGTTTAAGAGTTCAAAACCTGCAGATAAGCCTAATGGCATCGCGGGGATAGTACTAGTAAAATATGTAAAACAATTTTTATACTAAAAAAAATTTGGAAATTCAATAATTTGGAAAAAGTAGTAGAAATAATAATTTTTTAAATTTAATCGAAATCACTTTGAAAGTTACAAAATGTATATAAATGGTGTTTAATCCTTCAAAATTTATAAAAAAGTTGGAAATTCTAGAGTTTGAAAAAAGTAGTAGAAATATTACTTTTTGGAACTTTAAAAAATTCATTATAAAAGTTTAAAAATTTATTTAATTGTCAAATTTTTTAGTTTGAAAAAAGTTTTGAAAATGTACATAAATGATGTTTAAGCGTTCAAAATTAACAAAAAAAATAAATTTTAAAATTTGAAAAAAGTAGTAAAAATACTACTTTTTAAATTTTAACAGAATCTTTAAAAAAGTTAAATAATTTATATAAATAATGTTTACTAGTTCAAAATTGATAAAAAAAAATTGGAAATGCTAGAGTTTAAAAAAAGTGGTAAAAATACTACTTTTTTAAATTTTAAAAAATTAATTCAAAAAGTTTAAAAATTTAACTGAATTTACCTAAATTGCTGCAGAATTGTGAACATTTTTAGTTTAAAAAAAGTAGTAGAAATACTACTACTTTAGAAATACTACTACTTTTTTTAAAAATTGTTTAAAATATTAAAAATTGCTGGCATATTTTACTAGTTTTTGATATTACATCAATAGTATGAATATAAAAATAAAGAGCTTCATAGAAGCTATACTATATACAGTGGTACAAATGTGCTTCCGAAGAAGCTGTTTTTACTTAGCAAAAATTTGCTAATAAAATCAGTAAATAAATTGTCTTTCTTTCCATGTTGAAAACTCAACTGCATCTTGTATTTCAAATCTCGAACATTTTTAAAGTTCCTCTATGAATATATGAGCTAATTTAAGCTGTGTTTCTGGCAGTGTATTACAGAGAGCACGAGACATTAAACCGTTAAACTAAAAAAAAATAGACGCAAACATTCAAAACTTAGGGTGTTTGGTTTATTCCTTAAAGCAACAGGATAAAAAACTGAAGGATGATTACCAAAACAAAAACAAAAAAAATGCCTTTAGTTACAGAGAGAGAGAGAGAGAACGAGAGAGAGTAAGAGAGTTTATAATAAAGTAGTTATAAAAATATTACATTAACTAGAGCAGTTAGATAACCAATGAACACAAAGTAACGGTGAAACTACCCTTGTTGGTCTACAAGAGCAGATACAATAGTTTCATTTAAGGTATAAATACTCCGCCAGAGACCAGCAACTAATCAGTTTGTCAGCAATAGCCATCTAAAACAGACACGGTTCAAAATTCAGTTGGAATAATTTAACAAAATTTTTAAAGACACATTTTTTTTAAA
The DNA here is from genome assembly GCA_950370525.1 of Bellardia bayeri. NCBI lineage: Eukaryota > Metazoa > Arthropoda > Insecta > Diptera > Calliphoridae > Bellardia > Bellardia bayeri. The sequence continues at coordinate 6,881,451 of OX493266.1, read as the reverse complement.
TTAACAAACGTTTAACAAAATGTTAAAGTGGACAGCCTCAGCACAAAAATTACCGCCAGATACAACAATTAACTCAGAAACCAGTAACATGAGTATGGCGACGAGCAGAATGCCTACGCCACGTTTAACTGAAGCCAAAAGGCGTAAACGACGGGCTACCATAGCCAACAAGGAAAATATACCCATCTTTACCTCAACACCCATGCTAGCAACGAGAACACGCAACAGCCCTTTAGTATTGGCTCCCTTGGCGGATATATTAAATGTTACCCCAGAGACTAATAGAACGCCCGAGAGGAGACGTGCCAGCGTAAATGTTTCCTCTAACAGAAGACATTCCACGGTAGGGTTTACTTTACCCCAAATACCGCAATATGCCGCCACTTTACCCAACTACGAAGAGGAATATTCACCCAGCACTATTTTGCCTACCGGACAACAATTGGCTTTAAGAGGCCTACTGCCAGATCCGTTTATGGGCAATCCCCGTTACTTTACCACGCCCGTTGATAATTTGGAACAAAAACAGCAGCAGCAGTTAGACAAAAAATTAACCTGCCTACCCAAGAAAAGAAAATTGGAGCAGGAGTTTGTAAACATAGCCAAACAGGAAGAAGCCATACAACAATTGGAGTGTACAGCAATATCAAATCACAATAACAAGGATTTAAACAATTTAAACAATACCGGCTTAATGTCCAACAAAATGGGCGATCAAACTTTGGATCATTTAATCGATGCCATTTTGGACTCAGCCCGCAAAGATGAAAAGAAAAAGAAGCCACGCAAATCTTTTAATTTGAGGAGAAGGACATTAATAAAAAATCAAGTAGAGCAACATGAAGACCCAATGCTGTCACCTTCTTATGCTGCGGGCTATGATCCCTGCAGTGATTTGAGTTTTCTCAATTGTGAGTCTGTAACCTACAACTCCAACAAACTCTTTAAAGCCATCACTCCCAAACCAGCTTCACCGCTACCCGTTCACACACCTGCACCAAAAACTCCTCTGCCAACACCATATTTCGGCAATCCTAAACATCTTTTGCAAATGCCTACTCCCAAACAACGTAACGATTCTTTTAACCTGGACACTCCGGTACGTCCTCCACTCAAAAGAAGATCTAAATCAGCTGCCAAAGAAAACTCCAGTGCCAAGAAATTGAAAGTAGACTCCAGCAAGTATTTCGAAATTGGTGTGGCCCTGCCCTCGATATATGTCTAAACATATATATTCCTTTAAAACAAACCGAATTTATCTGTTAATGTTATAACAAAAATCTTTTGTTGACAAACTAGGGGAAAACGCTTCTCTATTACGCTTTTAGTTATTAAGTTTTTTTTTAAGTTTTAGTAAATTATTGTAATATTTCATTTTAAATAATTCTTTTTAGCTATTTAAGTGTTAAATTGTAGTTCTGTCTGACAGTGTTTTTTTACACTTATATTTGATCTAATGTTATGTAAATCGTTGCTTATTTATGTTTGATTATTTGTTGTTTTAAGTTTGAAAACATTGTTTTTTTTTATAATTTTTTTTTGTGTTTAATTAAGTTTCAAACGAATTTAATAAAAGCATTTCAAAAACCTAAGTAAACAAACATTTTATTTTAAAAGATACAAATAGGAATATAATTTATAAAAAAAATTAAAGAAAAAGTTGGAATTTTCAATTTTTTTTATATAAGGATATTTGTTAAAAAAAACGTAAAATTTCTTCAATAATTTTAAATTTTAAATTAAAAAACATTATAAAAGCTCAACTTAAAGCTTAATTCATAATGAAAATTGAAAAACTAATTTTTAAATTTTTAAAAACAGACATTTTGAATTTCAACTAAAATAAGTTTTTATTATAAAAAACGGAAACATTTTTACATAATTTAAAAGCTAAAAACATGACCTTTCCTTGAAGCTTAATTAAATTATAAAAGCTTAATATATTTTTTTATAATTCATCTTAAAATTTGAAAAAAAAATTAAATTTAAAAAAACATAAATTTTCAATTTCAAATAAAATAAGTTTTTTTTTTAAAAAATGTGAAAAGTTTTTCATAATTTAAAAGCTAAAAACATGACCTTTCATAAAAGCTTAAAAACGTTTCAACCGATTAACATACATTTTTTAAATTCATTGTGAAAATTGACATAAAAAACAATTCAGACTTTAATAAAAAAAAGTAAAATTTTAAATTTTCCATAAAATAAAATTTTTATTAAAGAAACGTGAAAAGTTTTTTATACTATAAAAGTTAATAGCATGTCATTTCATAAAAACTTAATAACATTATAAAAGCTATATATATATATACATACTTTATAATTCATCTTGAAAATTCAAAGAAAAAAATTAAATTTTAAAAAACACAAATTTTCAATTTGACATAAAATAAGTTTTTATTAAAAAAACGTTAAAATTTTTACATAATTTTAAAGCTAAAAACATGACCTTTCATATAAGCTTAAAAATGTTTCAACCGCTTAATACATATTTTTTTTAAATCATCATGAAAATTGCCATAAAAATATTTTTTTTTAAATTTTAATCAAAAAGAGAAATTTTAAATAAAATAAAATTCTTATAAAAGAAACGTGAAAATTTTTTCATAATTTAAAACCTACTAACATGATCTTTCAAAAAAGGTTAAACACGTTACAATAGTTTAATATGTATATACAGTTTATAAATTTTTAAATCCATCATGTAAATTTGCCAAAAAAATTTTATAGATTTTTGAAAAGAGAAATTTAAGATTTTCAATAAAATATAATTTTTATAAGAAAAATAAGAAAATTTTTTGATAATTTTGAAGTGTTTAACATGACCTTTCAAAAAAGTTTAAATACGTTACAATAGCTTAATAATGTTTGTATAGGAAGTCATGAAGTTCGGAAAAAATTAGATTCCAAAAAGAACAATTTTCTAAAAATGAAATTTTTATTAAAAATGCGTTGAATTGTTTTGCTAATTTCAAAGCCAATAAAACGAGCTTTCATATAGTTCTAAAAATAAAACACATGCTTAATACCCGGTTTTTTTGATAATACAAATTAAAAATTGCCCAAAAATTTTCCTTATTTTTCAATTAACATATTTGAAATGAGTTTTTTTTTATTAAAGAAACCGTAATTTTGCTTAAATAATTTAAAAGCCAAAGCCATATTATTTTTGGAAAAAATCCTTTAATATATATATTTTTATTAAATATTGAAAATTGCCACAAACCTCTTTATTTTGCATTGAGAAATTGTTAATCTTAAAAAAATGTAAAACTTATTTATAGTCTAAAAGACAAAAGCTATTGCCTTTAAAACCTGCTGAAAGTGTTTGAAAATTGTAATAAATATTTTTTAGGAAGTCATGAAAATTGTAAAAAAAAATGTTTGATAAAATTTTCTTTTTGTAAAAATAGTAAAATTTTAAATTTTATACAAAATAAGTTTTCTGTTAAAAATTTCAAAACATTTTTACAGATTTTTAAAGGCCTTAGCATAAACATTCAAAAATGATAAAATTTCATATTAAAACTTAAAAATATTAAAACAATTATGGATTTTTTTATTTTTTGAAAATAGTAAAATTTTATATTTTATACAAAATAAGTTTTTTTTTATTAAAACTTGCAAAATATTTTTTTTTTAAATTTTGAAAGCAGAAGCTTGCAAAAAATGTTAAAAGTGTTCAAATTTTTTTTTTAAATATATTTTTTATAAGGCATCTTTAAAATTGCAAAATAAAATTTGAAAAACAGACTTTAGCTTGATTAAAGTTAAACTAAGACTGAATAGAGATCTTCAAAGAAGAAAAACAAATACTTAGTAAACGCCTGCAGAGAAGAAAAACTAAGACAAAAATGAAGGCAAAAGCTAATATAGAGAAATAGACACCTTAAAATAGAGACCTTCAGAGAAACTAAACTAAGTCAATATAAAGTCCTTCATAAAAGCTAAACTAAGACTAAAAAAAGTCCTTAAAATAGAGACCTGCATAGAAGCTCAACTAAGTCAAATATAAAGACCTTTTAAAGCATCTAAACTAAGACAAAATAAAGGTATTCATAGAAGGTTAAAGTAAGACTAAATAAAAACTTTAAAATAGAGACCTGCATAGAAGCTAAACTAAGTTAATATAAAGTCCTTTATAGAAGCTAAACTAAGACTAAAGAAAGTCCTTAAAATAGAGGCCTTCATGGAAGCTCAACTAAGTCAAATATAAAGACCTTTTAAAGCAGCTAAACTAAGACTAAATAAAGGTCTTCACACAAGCTAAACTAATGGCGTTTTCTTTTCTGGCAAAAAGGTTACACTTTTTTCCTTTTTTATATGGGAAATGGGTAAAAAGTGTAACATTTTTGCCAGAAAAGAAAACGCCATAAGACTAAATAAAAACCTTAAAATAGAGACCTGCATAGAAGCTAAACTAAGTTAATAAAAAGTCCTTCACAGAAGCTAAACTAAAACTAAAGAAAGTCCTTAAAATAGAGGCCTTCATGGCAGTTCAACTAAGTCAATATAAAGGCCTTTGAAAGCAGCTAAACTAAGAGTAAATTAAGGTCTTCACACAAGCTAAACTAAGACTAAATAAAAACCTTAAAATAGAGACCTGCATAGAAGCTCAACTAAGTCAAATATAAAGACCTTTTAAAGCATCTAAACTAAGACAAAATAAAGGTATTCATAGAAGGTTAAAGTAAGACTAAATAAAAACTTTAAAATAGAGACCTGCATAGAAGCTAAACTAAGTTAATATAAAGTCCTTTATAGAAGCTAAACTAAGACTAAAGAAAGTCCTTAAAATAGAGGCCTTCATGGAAGCTCAACTAAGTCAAATATAAAGACCTTTTAAAGCAGCTAAACTAAGACTAAATAAAGGTCTTCACACAAGCTAAACTAATGGCGTTTTCTTTTCTGGCAAAAAGGTTACACTTTTTTCCTTTTTTATATGGGAAATGGGTAAAAAGTGTAACATTTTTGCCAGAAAAGAAAACGCCATAAGACTAAATAAAAACCTTAAAATAGAGACCTGCATAGAAGCTAAACTAAGTTAATAAAAAGTCCTTCACAGAAGCTAAACTAAAACTAAAGAAAGTCCTTAAAATAGAGGCCTTCATGGCAGTTCAACTAAGTCAATACAAAGGCCTTTGAAAGCAGCTAAACTAAGAGTAAATTAAGGTCTTCACACAAGCTAAACTAAGACTAAATAAAAACTTTAAAATAGAGACCTGCATAGAAGCTCAACTAAGTCAAATATAAAGACCTTTTAAAGCAGCTAAACTAAGACAAAATAAAGGTATTCATAGAAGGTTAAAATAACACTAAATAAAAACCTTAAAATAGAGACCTGCATAAAAGCTAAACTAAGTCAATATAAAGTCCTTCCTAGAAGCTAAACTAAGACTAAAGAAACTCCTTAAAATAGAGGCCTTCATGGCAGCTCAAGTAAGTCAAATATAAACCCTTTTTAAACAGCTAAACTAAGACTAAATAAAGGTCTTCATAAAAGGTTAAAGTAACACTAAATAAAAAGCTTAGAATAGAGACCTGTATAGAAGCTAAACTAAGACAATATAAAGCTAAACCAATATTAAATAAAAACCTACAAAGAAAAAATAAACTAAGTCAATGTAAGGACCTTCAACGCAGCTAAATTTAGACTAAATATAGACCTAGAAATAAAGCTCAGTTAAGACTAAAACAACTTGTGCTTTTTTATGGCTTTCTCTCCCACCTCTGTCTCCCTATAACAGCTGCTCCAGCCCCCATAATATCTGCTGTAAATATGTATAATCCTCTAAATTAAAATTTAATTTGTTAAACAACACATTCCCAAACCAGTAAAATTTTCTCAAGTCACCTTCAGTAAAAACCCATTCAAATAAACCCCTTTAAATATGCTAATAGTTTTGTTTAAACTGTCTTTAAAACAGTTTTATCAAAAAAGAAAACCATTTTCAAATGCAGAAAACCTGTATAATTCTTATTATTATTTTCTCCAACATTAATTTTCTTCGTTAAACATGTGTCAAAGTGAGAAACTGTGGGTTAAGGAAGTGATGAGAAAAAGGGTTGTTATTCAAATGTTTGTGTTTAGCTTCTTATTAATTGAATATACTCGTACATACATAAATTATAAAATTTTTTTTATTGATTTTCCAGCTGTTAAAGAAAGAAAATTTATGTCGAAAATAAATTTTATGACAGAGTTTGTTGTTTAAGAAGTTCATTTTAAACAACCTGTTACAAATTTTTCTAGGTCTTCTTAAGCAAAATTTATTTAGTCATTTTGAAAAAGGAAATTCTAAAATTTTTAATTTGATATTAAGCAGGAAGTTACGCAACATTTAAATAATTGTAAAGTACAAAAATGTTTATATTTCATAAGATCATAAATTTTTAATAGTTATTTGAAAATGAAAAAAAAATATATGTTTTTTTTTCAAAAAGTAAAATTTTCAATTTTTAATAAAATAAGTTTTTGAATAAAAAATGAAAAGCATTTTTTTATGATTTGAAAGCTAACAACATGAACTTTCAAAAATTGTGCAAAAAGTAAATTTTTTTTATTATATATTTTTTTATAATGACACCTGAAAATTGTAAAAAAAAATTTTAAAATATAGAAATTTTAAAACTTAATTAAAATTAAAGAGTTTGGTAAAAAAAATATCAAAATCATAAAGTATAAACAACTGTTTAACAAAATTGTATAACTCAAAATATATTGTTTACAAGTGATCTTAAAAATTAAAGAATATTTGTTCCCGGAAATCTTAACAAAATGCTAAAGGTTGATAGTTTGCCGCCTCTAAAACTAACTTCTTTCATAAGGGATTTACCCTAACCTTTGAATGATGCAAGTTAGGATGTTAAAATTGCACTTGTTTAAACCACAAATTAACTTTTAAAATTATAAGCACGTGCCAAGACTAGCTAAGCCGCCAGACAACAGGTACAATTCCCTTAGTTGAGAAATATTACTTTTTTTTTTTTTTGTTTTGGGAAAACCCCTATAAAGATGCAAAATTACACATGAACACACAACCTGTTTTTAAATTCAATTTAAGAAAATTCCAGCACAATGACACCCGCATATTTTCTGTCTCTAAACAATCTACACAATCCCTTTATGTGGAAAATACTCGTATGAGCAACAAAAAAAGGTCTTTTTGTAATTTTAATTGACAATTATCTGTTAGGTATTTATCATTTGCCACGGGCGTTGAGGTGTTAACAAGTGTTTCGTTTTTCGGTCGCTAATTGATTACCAGCTAGTTGTTTGGAAATTCCTTAACTGAAGAAAACAACAGCTGTTAGTTTTCCTCATTTCTTATGTTACAGATAATCTAGGAGTTTTTTTTTTTTTGTGATAAAGGCGTAAATTTGAGTTTTCTACCTGCAGTTTTTACTTGTTTTTTTTTTAGGTAAAAATGTTAAAGCAGACGATGTTGTTTACTGACATTTTGTTGATAATGTGAAAAAGGTTAGAAGTTATGAATGAAATGTTGATGCTCTAGTACAATTCTTAATGTTATTTTAAAGCAATCGGTTGGCTAAGCTTCATCTTATCTTCTTGGCAGTGTGTAGTCGTTTAACTGGTCTAGAATAAACACAACTTCGAAACACTAAAAAATATCTACAAATGAAGCTTTCAACGACCATACAATTATATACGATAGATACTTACAAAACACATAGAAGGAACTACAATTAGAGCTTAAAAAGTTCATAAAATGTAATCTTATTAAAGGTTCCAAAACCCATAGAAAGGAACTTCCGAAACTCATGCAAATATCTACGATTAAAACTTTCAAAATCAATAAATAGATCTACAATTGAAGCTTTGTACGACTATAAAAACATTGGAGCTTCCAAAACCCATAAAACTATCTACGTTTGAAGTTTCCAAAGACCATAAAAAGATCTACGATTGGAGTTTCTAAATGCCCCTAAAAGATACACGATTAAAGCTTCCGAAAATCATAAAAAGATCTACGATTGAAGCTTTGTATGACTATAAAAACATTTAAGTTTCCAAAACCCACAAAAAGATCTACATTTGAAGTTTCTAAAGACCCTTAAAAGATACACGATTAAAGCTTCCGAAAACCATAAAAAGATCTACGATTGAAGCTTTGTATGACTATAAAAACATTTAAGTTTCCAAAACCCACAAAAAGATCTACGTTTGAAGTTTTCAAAACTTATAAAAAGATTTAAGATTTAAGCTTCCAAATCTCATACAAAGATGGTAGCTTCCAAACCCCATAAAAAGGTCTACGATTTAAGTTTCCAAAACTCATAAAAAGATCTAAGATCTAAGCTTCCAAATCTCATACAAAGATGGAAGCTTCCAAACACCATAAAAACGTTTACGATTTAAGTTTCCAAAGGCCATAAAAAGATCTACAATTGAAGCTTCTAAAGGCCCGTAAAATATCCATGATTAAAGCTTCCAAAACCTATAAAAAACTCTACGATTAAAGTTTGCAAAACCTATTAAAAAATCTATGACTAAAGCTTATATAGACTGTAAAAGGAAATGCAATTGTAGCTTTAAAAGACCACAAAAAAATTTAAGTTTCCAAATCCATGATTTAAGCTTTCATATGCCATAAAAGGATCTACGATTGAACCTTCCAAAACTAATACAAATAACTGCGACTGAAGCTTCCAAAACCCATAAAAATATTTAACTCATACTCAGACCTTATATTGAGACTTTCTGAAGATTATAAAAAGATCTAATAATGAAGCTGTAAAGACTCTTATAATCTCTACGATTGAAGCTATATAGACTCTTAAAATCTCCAGGATTGAAGCTTCCAAAATTCATATAAGAAACTACAATTAAAGCTTTCCAAGGCCATAAAAAGATTGAAGCTTCCAAAACTTACACAAAGATCTAATATTGAAGCTTCCAAAACCCATAAAAAAATTACGATTTACGCTTGCAAACCCCCTAAAATATCTAAATAGAACCAAGTTGAAGCTAATCATAAAAAGATCCACGATTGAAGTTTCAAAATGCCACAAAATGATCTTAGATTGCAGCTAAATAAAGACACATGATTGAAGTTTTTCAACGACGAAATTAATAACTATGATTGACTGTAATCAACGATTAAATTAAAAGGATTCTAGCTTCCAAAGACTATAAACAGATCTGTGATCAAAGCTTTCAAAGATCATTAATAGACCTACGATTAAAGCTTCCAAGGACCTGAAAAAATTCTGCGATCAAAGATTTAAAAGGTCATTAATAGACCTACGCTAGAAGCTAATCAAAAACCATAAATTTGAAGAAGACAGAAAATTCACCTTAATATGATTGTTAAGCAACCGAATAGCTAAAAGAGTCCTAAATCTTGTAAAATCTCTTCTTTGTTTCTTAACTACTTTTTAAAACTCTTTTCAACCTTTACTAATCTGTTTTATAACAAAACCCATTGATAATTTCCAATCATTTATAACTTTTTAACTCCAAAAACAAAATAAAATTAAACATTTATCAAGCAAAAGTAACAAACTAAATTTTGCTAAACAAACAAAAAAAAAATCCGCAAATAATTTATTAACCGCAACCAATTTTTCAACCAAAAAAACTATTTATCAAACTTTAAAAAAAACTAACACAAAAAACAAACAAAAAACTGCTCAAAAAATACATAGACAATAAGAAAATTGCATTTTAAATTCAACAACAAAGACTACGAGTATATCTAATACTCAATAGTAATGATCATCATATTTCATTTACAATAAAAAAATTCCCCGAAAAAAAAACGTTAAAAATCATTGTCTTTTTTCTTTAAAAAACCACCAAAAAAAAACTACCACCCTTTTTAAGACACAAACAAATATATACTTTGTTCTTTTGCTTTCTTATCCTACAAAAGAATGGGCAACTGTTATAAACATTTAGATTATTAGAATATAATGAGACTCAAATTATCCTCAACCTAAAAAAAAGTAAAAAATTATTTTCTTTTAAAGTAAATAAGTTTTAAGGGTTTATTTGAGGTAAAAATTGCTCGAATTTAACCCATTTCCTTTTAGTTTTTAAATGTCTTTTATTTGTTTAAGTTTAACAAAAGATTTTTTCTTTTTTTTTGGCAAATTATTGGTACATTTTTTAAGATTTATGTTCTTTAATTAAGGAGAAATAAATTAGTAGAACATTTTTTTGCAATATAGGTTATTTTTAAAGAAAAGAAATTGCAGACAAATTATAATATTTATTTAGTCAACTACATGGTGGATTAATTAAAACTTTATAGAAAAATTGTTGGAAAAATAAATATTTGTTAAAGGTAACGATGTAAAAGAGCTACTTAACTACTAAATAGAGGCATACGATTGAGGTTTGCAAACACTATTAAAAGATCTACGATTAAAACTTCGAAAAGACTAAAATGAAAGATCTACAATAAAAGAAAATCTCAAGCTAAATATAGGCTAAGAATTTAAGTTTCCAAATAACCTAAATAGATCTACCATCGAAGTTTCCAAAGGCTATTAAAAGATCCACGCTTGAAGCTTCAAAACCTCATAAAAACATCTACGATTGAAGGCAATCAAAGACTAAATAAGGATCTAGGAAAAGGGTTTCTCAAACAAAGTTCTAAGATTAAAGCTAATTGACTGCTGAACAGATTGAAGTTTCCAAACACCATAAAAGATCATCGATTGAAACTTCTCAAGAACTTAAAAAGATCTACGTTTAAAATTTTCAAAGACCATATAAAGATCTACTATTGAAACTTTCAAATACCATAAAACGATCCACGATTGAAGCTTCTAAAGGCCATAAAAAGATCTACGATTGAAACTGTCAAAGACCATATAAAGATCTACTATTGAAACTTTCAAAGACCATAAAAGATCCACGATTGAAGCTTCCAAAGGCCATAAAATGATCTGCGATTAAAGCTTTTAAAGACCATAAAAATATCTACGATTGAAACTTACAAAGACCATAAAAAGATACATGACTGATGCTTTGATATAACATTGATATAACTTGAAGGTAATCAAAGACTATATAAAAATCTAGGAGTAAATCTTTCATAGTCTAAACAAATGTCTAAGGTTAAAGCTAATTGACTGTCCTAGCAGCTTCCAAACACCATAAAAATCTACGATTGTAGCTTCTAAAGACCATTTGAAGATTTTCAATTATTACTTCAAAAGATCTAAACAATATCTACAATTAAAGGTAAAGAAAGACTAAATTAGGATCTAAAATTGAATCTTCCAAAGATCACAAAAAATCTACGATTAAAGCTTCGAAATATCACAAAATGATCTACGAATGAAGCTTGCACAGACTATGCGAGGATCTTCAATATAATGTAATCAAAAACTAAATAAGGATCTGGGAATGAAGCCTCTCTAAATAAATATTTAAAATTAAAACTTCTACGAGTAAATATTTAAGCTTCCTAGGACCATAGAAGGATCTACAAATAAATCTTCCTAGGACCATAAAAGAATCTACAAATAAAGCTTTCCAGGACCATAGAAGAAGCTACAATTGGAGATAATCAAAGACCAAATAAGGATATAGAAATGAATCCTCTCAGAGACTAAATATAGATTTAGGAGTATAGCCAATGGACTGATAAATATAGGCCAAGGATTGAAGCTTCTGAAGTCCAGAGGCAGATAAACTATTTAAGCTTGCTAGGATCGTAAAAGGATCTGCAAATAAAGTTTCCTAGGACCATATAAGGATCTACAAATAAAGCTTCCTAGAATCGTAAAAGGATCTGCAAATGAAGCTTAATAGGACCATAAAAGAATCTACAAATAAAGCTTCCTAGGACCATAGAAGGATCTACAATTGAAGTTAATCAAATACTAAATAATTAACTAGAAATGAAGCCTCTTAAAAACTAAATACAGATCTAAGATTAAAGCTAATTGACTGATAAATGTAGGTCAAGTATTGAAGCTTCCAAAGCCCATAAAAAGATCTACGATTAAAGTTTCCAAAGACCATAAAAATATCTAGAAATTAAACTTCCTAGTATCATAGAAGAATCTACGAATGAAGCTTCAAAAAACCATAAAAATATCTACACAAATGAAGCTTGCTATTACCATAAAACTCTTTGATTTGAGTTTCTCAATTACTAAATAAAGGTCTCAGACTTAAGCTTCCTTGGAAAGTTCTTCTTTAAAGAACTTGGCTTTAAAAATAAACATATTTTAGCTATATTTGTTTACATAAATTATACGTCAACCAAACAGACAGGTGCTTGGACTGCCTTTAATGGTCACCACTTAATAGATTTGTAAATAAAGCAATAATCAATTTGTTTATGGCTTACAAATATATCGATACAATTAATACATTTCAGCGGACAACTGAAAACAAACTAGACACAGCAAAATACACTCTAAAAAATTAACATAATTATTTCAAACTAAAGTAGAGTATTTTGAGAGCAAAGCACCTGTAGTTTAAAAGGATGTTTAAAGCAAATTACTTTCTTGATTGTGTTACACAACGAATAAGTACATGACTCAATTTGTAGTTTTTATTACAGATGTGTATGTTGTATGGAGCTCATAATGTTAAGGGTTAAACCAAAACAAATTTTGTTTATGAATGAAAATTTAAATCCTTTTAACAAATATGAAAATTTTTATTTTCTTTCCGTTTATTTGCTTTAAACTATTAAGAGTCTTAGATTTCACAAACAAACTGAAAAAAATGTAAACAATATTGTTTACTTTTGTTTTTAAAAAGTAAATAGAGTTTCAAATGATTTTGTTTACTTAACCAAGAAATCGCCTTCAAATTTCAACTAATGTGACTGTTCTAATAATTTTGTTTGTTTAATGAAAATTTAACGAAAACAACCCTTTATAGTTTTCCAAAAAGGAAAAATCATAATGCAGAAATAAATTGTGAATAGAAACGTTAGAGATAAACTTTTGCTATTCAAGCAAACACCACAAGGAGAATTTGTATGACTCGTGCCTAACAAAAGGGTCAGTTTTTCCAAACGAAAACCTCACAACCAGTTAAAACCTTGCCCAACAACTCTGTAATGTTAAATGCACATTATTCAAAGAAAATCCTGCATGAAAACAGGTTTACGGTCACGTGCTAATAATTAAAACAATATCGTAGGCTATTGTAAAAAATTCCCTTTGGTGGTTGGCAGTTGTTGTAGCCACCAGCTTTTTATTACAGATAAGGCATCTTTGTTAAATCTATATTTTATGGTTTTTGCCTGCATTTAGCTAAATATTTACATATATGGTTTTTATTGAAATTTTTGGTTTGAATTTTACCCTTTTTTAAACCTCGTTCATAAAGTTCGATATGGGTATATTAAGTAGAAGTGTTTTTATTAAACATAAGTGTTTTTTAATGAGTTTTTTGGTTAAAAATATTTGTTTTCTTTAATGCTTGAATGCTAATATCAATGCTAATAATCAAGAAAGCTTTAAAAAAAACTGCATAAATTATGTAAAGACATGATGACCCGGTAAAAAAGCAAGCATTTTACCTATTTTTTGAGGCTTGCCTTTTTACACAGAAATAAAAACGTTATTTTTATTAAAATATCTCAAATAACCGCCCCAAAAGTAGGATCGTTTTTTAAATTGATGATATGCCACAAAAGTTGTTTACATTCATATATTTTCCAATTAAATACATGGCAAAATATCTGAAAGGTATGATTCAGATAAGGCCAGGGAAGATGAAAAATTTTGTAAACAATTGAGCAAGATCAAGATCAAGAAATATTGATTGAACTATAGAAGAATTCACGGCTGAGAAAGATTCCAGAATTTTGTAAGATTTGGACTATTAAAGGATCTGCGATTGTGTAAAATACCGGAATTATGTAAAATATGAACCAGGATTGACGAAGATCTTGGAATTATGGAAAATTTGGACTATGGCGATTGTGGAAAATCCAGGAATAATGTAAAATTTGCACCAAAAGGGTCAAATACTGACCAAGATCTAGGACTGATGCCGCTGATTCACGTGAGTTTCATTGAGAAGGATAATGGAGTTATGAAAATTTTGGACCATAGAAGGAACCGATTATGCAAGATCCAGGAGTAATGTAAAATTTGCACTACAACAGACTAAAATATTGAGAAAGATTCACGATTGAGAAATATCCTGGAATTATGTAAAATTTGGACCGTGTTTGTGGAAGATCCAGGAATAATTCAGAATTTGCACTATAAATAATGTAAAATTTTCACTATAAAAAGATCAAATATTAAAGAAAATTCAGCAATGATGCCAAATTTGAACCTTTCACGAATTTACGAATCAGAAAGCTCCCAGAAAGATGTGAAATTTATACAACAATTGAGGAAGATACCGGAATGATGTAAAATTTGGACCGTGTTTGTGGAAGATCCAGGAATAATTCAGAATTTGCACTATAAATAATGTAAAATTTTCACTATAAAAAGATCAAATATTAAAGAAAATTTGAACCTTTCACGAATTCACGAATCAGAAAGATCCCAGAAAGATGTGAAATTTATACCACAATTGAGGAAGATACCGGAATGATGTAAAATTTGGACCGTGTTTGTGGAAGATCCAGGAATAATGTAAAATTTGCACCATAAAAAAATCATATATTAATTAAGATCTAGGAATGATGCCAATTTCGGAGCTTTCACGAATGAGGAAGAACCCGATATGATGTAAAATTTAGACCGCTATTGAGGAAGTTTCACGATTGATGTACAATTTTCACTATAAAAGGATTCAAGACTGAGCAAGATCCAAAAATGATGTAAAATTTGGACTTCTATTAAGGAAAAAAATAAAGATCCACGTTTGATATACAATTCGCACATGATTGATGTATAATTTGGACTATAAAAACCTCCAGAACTGACGCATAATTTGGTTTATAAAAATAATCATGATTAAGGAAGATCCATGATTACTGTAAAATTTGGTCTAGAAAACTATAAAATAATTTGAAAATTTAGTAAAAACCCTATTAAGTCTTTGATTACATAAAATTGTAGATCTTTTAACAGTCTTTGGAGACTTCAATCGTACATCCTTTTATAGCAGTTTGAAGCTTCAATAGTAGATGTTATTATAGTATGAGGAAGCTTCAATCATAGAACTTTTTATGGTCTGAGGCAGCATAATTTGTATATTTATTTAGGGTCTGTGAAACTTTAATCGTAGATCTTTTTATGGGGTTTGGAAACTTCAATCGTAGAATCTTTTTATGCCCGTTGGAAGTTTCAATCGTAGAATCTTTGAAAACTTCAATCGTAGATTTTTTTTTTGAAGTTAGGAGACTTCATTAGTAAATATTTTTTATGATTTTTGGATGCTTAAATCGTAGATCATTTTATAGTTTTTAGAGACTTCAGATGTAGTTCCTTTTATGGGCTTTTTAAGCCATTGTAGATATTTTTTAATGTCTTTGCAAGTTTTAATCATCAATCTTTTTATGGGCTTTGGAGGATTTAATCATATATCTGTTTGTAGTCTGTGGAAGCTTCAATTGTAGATATTTTTATGATCTTTGGATGCCTTAATCGCAGATCTTATCATGGTCTTTGGATGATTCAGTTGTAGATTTTGTTATAGTCGTTGAAAGCTTCAATCGGAATTCTTTTGATCAGGAAGCTTCAATCATACCTCTTTGCTTCTATCTCTTTAGTCCTATGAAACTTCAGTTGCAGATCATTTTATGGTCTTTAGAAGTTTCAATCTAAGATCTTTTTATTGTATGGAATCGTAGATCATCTTTAGAAAGATCAATCAGTTTAGGCTGTTAGAAAGTTTCAATTGTAAATCATTTGATGGTCTTTAATCACGTCTATCCTTGACTTGTTGTTAATGTTGCCAATGGCCAGCCTAAAAAGCAGCTGAATTAAGGATTTTCTGAGATTCAAACTTAATTAAAAAACCCAAATACTAAAACTTTCTCAAAGGCCCGGCTCAAAACTATGTGAGTCTTAATCTTAATTTATAACTCCAAAGCTTTAAGGTACAAACAGACTTCAAATTTTTATTTTTGTACAGTTTTATTTTGTTATATTTTAACCTTTATGGAAAACCTTTTCTGTTTACAAACAAAAGTTCAGCCTATTAAAAATCTATGGAAATTGATTTTTAGAAGCGTAAAACTATAAATATGTTGTGTTATGTTGTATTTCCTATAGTTTATGATTAAGTTATGCAAATTTCAAACAAAATAGCGTTCAAAACAATTGCAAATATGTGGAAATCAAATTACAAATGTATGTCTAACACACTCATAAATGTTACACCCCAAAAACCAACCCTTATAAATATAACTACAAGGACGATAAAGCAAAACGACTCATCAATTTCATAACTTGACTGACAGACAGACAGACAGACAAACAGTTAAATAAATAGAGAAAAGCAACTGATTGGTATTGTTAGAGGATGCCTAGTTTATGACACTAGCTGCAGTAAAGGCTGCCTGCAGCTTTGTATGATTTCTAAACAATTATTATTGCCAGCAATTGTTGAATTTGGTGGCAGTAAATTGTAATGCAAGGCATTACAAAAAGTGGATATTTATTTGAATGATTTGGTATTATTTTGTATTTATTATGATGAGATTAACACGTGCTGATTGGCTGTTGACAGCCAGTGAGTGATACTTGGTTTAAGGCATTTAGTTTTTTTTTTGGTTGCTGTTTATGAAATGCGCTTTTTGTGTTGTATTGTGTTCCTGAATGGACTGAATGGTTAAACAAATGTCACGTAAGTCAAGTAGGAATTAAGTTGGCAGATCACTGTTTTATATAATTACAGTTTTAATTCCAAAATTGCTTATAAACTAAACAAATATTTGAACATATTTGAAACAGATTACTTTTGTGGCGGGCCATGTTGAAATTATTGAAATGAATCATTTTGAATTTCCAACAAATCATTTAGCTATAAATTTTTTAGGTAAATATCTTTTTATTTTCATTCCAAAATGGCCCGC
This sequence comes from Bellardia bayeri, assembly GCA_950370525.1. Taxonomy (NCBI): domain Eukaryota; kingdom Metazoa; phylum Arthropoda; class Insecta; order Diptera; family Calliphoridae; genus Bellardia; species Bellardia bayeri. The sequence continues at coordinate 6,864,463 of OX493266.1, read as the reverse complement.
CTCAAATTTGCTGTGAAAAAAATTTGCCGCAATCTTTTATGCTACTTTCGTAAAGAAAAAACTGATTAAATCATGTCACGTGACATCATAACTGCCTGCTGCTACCACTCTACACTTAACAATTATTATGTTAAACACAAAAATACCAGGGAAGAACCGCCAAAAACTCAACAACACCAACGCCTTGAAGAGTTTCTCTAGGCCACCAGATAGACAATACATGTCAATCATTGTAACAAAAACACATACATCTGTCAGATTTTTCAATATTTTGAAAAAAACCTGAAGAGGACTAACTGAAAAACAAACAAAAAAACAACAAGCAACCTCTGGCTGCTATGTTGTTTTAAAGTAAAAATGAGCAATGAATATTTTTAACATAGATAAGTAAAAGTAAAAGACTGAATGAATGACTTATGTTCGTCATCTGTCTCACCATCTTTATATAAAGTGCCTCCAGAGACTTTTTCTTCATCAACAGTCATCAATATGTAGTGCGTGAATTGAATAATAATTGTATTGTTAATCTTTAGGATCAAACAGAAATTAACAAGTCATCTGACTCCCTCATTTATTGACAAGATCTTTTGAAATAAGAGAAAAAAATAATAATGAAGAGCAAATGTTAATAACACTCTCAATCATTTAAAGTAATTTTTCAGATCAAATATCAGATTATGGCAGAATATAAAATTCATAAAGCGGCCCGTCTCAAGAAGTAGCCAATTTTTAACTTCCACAAATATATTATTTCAAATATGCTTTAAATTGAGATTTCTCTTAAAGAGAAATATTCAAACTTAAGAAAATTTTGAAAATGGATATGAAATTTTCAATTACAGTTTAATGTTATGTTTAAAAAATATAAAAATGTCTACTAAATGTTTTTAGCCAAAATTTCCCTTAAGGGGAAATTTCAAATTTGCAGTAGATTTTGAAAATTTTATTACAATTTTGCTTTAAATTAAAAATTATGTTGAAAAAATATTTTTTTTTAGAAATTTCTTTAAAAATAAAATTTCCCTAAAAGGGAAATTTTCAAAATTAAATCAAATTTTCAAATTTTTATATAATTTTTGTTTCAAATTAAATTATATCTTACAAGATTGAAAAATGTTAATTTTCCAAATTACTATTTAAAATTAAAAATTATAATTAAGCAATACACATTTTTGAAAATTTTCTTAAATGTAAAATTTTCTTTTAAGCGACATTTTTTGAAATTTTCAAAACTAAGGACAATTTGGAAAAGTATATGAAATTTTTGTTTACTTAACATTTAGGTTTTAAAAATATAAAAAATTGTGAAATTTCTTTAAAAAAATGTTCCTTTAAGGAAAATTTTTAAAATTAAGGGAATTTTGAAAATTTTTATAAATTAATGTTTAAAATTCAAATTTAGGTTGAAGGAATAAAAATTTTTTAGGAAATTCCTTTAAAATTAAAGTTTCACTTAAAGGAAAATTTAAAAATTAGGGGAAATTTTCAAAATTATATAAAATTTTTGTTTAAAATTTAAATTTACGTTTAAAGTTTAAAAATTTTTGGGAAATGTTGTTAAATATAAAATTTCCCTTTAAGGGAAATTTTGAAAATGAAGGGAAATTTTGGAAATTTTATAACATTATTGTTTAAAATTAAGAATTACATACAATAAATAAAAAAATTTGCTAAAAAGGAAATTTTTGAAATTAAGGAAACTTTTAAAAATTTTTTGCTTAAAATTAAAATCTAAGTTGAAAGAATAAAACATTTTAAAAAATTTCTTTAAAAATAAAATTTCCCTACACGGGAAATTTTCAAAACTAAGGGAAGTTTTGCCAATTATATAGAATTCTTATTTATTGCTGAACTACAAATTTAAATATTATTTAAACTTATAAAAAGTGTCATAAACTAAAATTTTCCAAAAAAGGATTTTCAAAATTAAAGGAAATTTGATGAAATTTTAGTTTAAAATTAAAAACATAAAATTAAAGTTTAAACTTAAAAATTAAATTATATTATAAATAAAATTTCCCTTCAAGGAAATTTTTTAAATTATATGAAATTTTTAATTATTTAATTAATTTTACTAAAAGGAAAATTTTCAACATTCTTTTATAAATAAAATTTCCCTTTCATATTTATATTTTCAAAATTATAAAAATTTTGCTGTTTCTTTTTAATAAATGCTTTCCGAAGTCTTTTAGCACATATTCCTTTATAAATTTCTTTAAAATTGTCATTATTTTTAATCTCTAAATTATTTAATTTCATTTCAACTTTGATGAATAATGTTTAAAATCTTTTGACAGTTACAATTTACATGTGTGTATTTCCATAACGTGTGTTTAATGACTTCAGCACGTGACTTCATTAGAAGCCGAAAGGCAACAAATTGCTAATTGTATGCACACGCCAGCAATATAAAAGGATACGAGTATATAGACCAAAAAGCTGCCTGCTGTACACATTCAAATAACACAAGTCAAAAAGTTAGTTTTTAGAAAACTAAATTTGCAACACACATGTGTAAAATCGTGAAATTATATTAAACACATATGCAGGACATTTATAACATACAAAACATATATGGTGTTGGTGGTGCCAGGATAACAACCCTAAACAAAAATCCTTTAAACACAGGTTGAGTATTTGTTAAATGCATTTCATGAGAGAGGCTGGCACTTATGCAAATTTTTAGAGTTTTTTTTTTTTGAGAATGCAACAAAATGTATGCAAAATTAAACACTGTAGGCTATAGAAACATTTTTTTTTAATGATGTTATTAATAGACTTGTCGCATTCTTCACAGATGCAGCAAACACAAACAAAGGACTAGATTAATATTTGCAGTTAATCAAATTTATATTTGTTTTGTTGAAAGCAAAGCTGGCTTGCTCTACTCAGCTGATTACAAATAAAATGAGTAATGGCCAGTGCTTGTCACCAGCAAATATTTGCTTTAGAATATAGTTTTCTATTTACATAATGGTCATTGTGACTTTTGAAAAACAACATCATCATATATAAAGCCACCCTGATTACCAAAAAAGTCATTCCTAAAACTAACCCCCTTCTCATTTACGGCAAAAACAATAGCCGACGAACGCTGTAAAAGCCCGTTATAATAAATGCATAAATTCCATTTAATATGACATACATTTATTTCCAAACGATTACACACACTTCTTTTCAATTTATTTTCATTTAGTCTAACAAAGAAACGTGTAGTTTTCTAAGCTTTTCTATTTTTTTTTCAGAATTTCCCTTAAAAAACCGGTAAAATAGCTTTAAATAGAGTTTGTTAATGTCATCTTGTTTGCGGAAGGTGGTTACGCTTGTCAATGACATAACAAAGCAGCAGCATCAACAAAAAAATATGTTTAATAAACAACAAAGTGTGGTTGGGGTTCTTTAATTGAACAAGGTGAAAAGTGTGGCAATATGTCATGTTTTAACAACATATGCAGAGGTTCCCGAAAGGTCTTAAAATTTCTTAAATTTAAACAAATTTCCCTACGTAAATAAAAATTCCCTTAAAGGAAAAAATTTTCCTCAACCAAGGAAATTACTAAAGCTTCGCAAAATTAAAACAATCCAAAAAATAAATATATAAAAATTTCAAAAAATTGCCTTTATTAAAAAATTTCCCTTAATGGAAATTTTCAAAATTAAGGGAAAAATTCCCTTTTTTTAAAAAAATTTTTCTTAAAGGAAAATTAAACAAAAAAAAATATATATATATAATTTTTATTAACAGTAAAAAAATGTTAAAAGAAATTTAAATCTTCAACACAAAAATTTCCCTTTAAGGGATGTTTTCAAGATTTAAGGAAATTATAAAACTTTTAAATAATTTCTATTTGTAGCATAAAATTATGTTTAAATTTAAAAAAAAAATCACCTCTACAAAAAAAAATTTCCTTAAAGGGACATTTAAAAAATTTAGGTAGTTTTCAATATTAAATAAATTTATAGTTAAGAAAAAAAATAAAAATTGTTTGCAAAATCTTCTGTAAGAAAAATGTTGATTAAAGGAAAATTTTAGAAATTTGGGGATATTTTCGAAATTTTAACAAATTTATTTTTAGAGCAAGAAGTATCCATAAAAATTTTTAAAAATCTGGTCTACAAAAATTTCCCTTAAAAGGAAATTTTTAAATTGCGGGATACATATTTTAAAAATTATCTAAAATTTTTATTAATAACAGGAAATTCTGTTTTAATATCGAACATTTTTTCCAAAATCTTCTGTAAAAAAAATTCTCTTGAAGGGAAATTTTACAAAAAACTTCCCTTTAAATTAAATTATCAACATTTTTCAAAAATTCAAAAATGTTTGCAAAATCTTTTGTAAAAACAAATTCCTTAAAGAGAAATTTTCAAAATTTATTTATATAAAAAAATCTTTTTTAAATACCGAAAAAAATCTTCTGTAGGGAAAGAAATTATTTTTAATAATCGAAAAATCGAAAAATGGAAATTTGCTCTATAAAAAATTCCCTTAAAGGGAAATTATTAAATTTTGGGATATTTATTTATTAAATTATATAAAATTTATATTAATAACAAGAAATCGTGTTTGCAAAATCTTCAGTAAAAAAATTTCCCTCGGAGGGAAATTTTGAAATATTTTAAAAATTTGGGGAAATTTTAAAAATTTTAACAACTTCATATTTAGAACAAGAAAATTTGTTTAAATATTAAAAATCGTCTCTGCAAAAATTTACCATAAGGGGAAATTTGTAAATTTTAGGATATTTTAAAAATTATATAAAATTATTATTAATAACAAGAAATTGTATTTAAATATTGCAAAAAATTTGCAAAATCTTTATAAAAAAAAAAAATTCCAAAATTATAATAAATTTATGTTTATATAAAAAATTATACTGAAATATCAAACAAGAATTTTAGATCATCCATAGAAAAATTTTCCCTAAAAGGTAAATTTTAAAAATTAGGGAAATTTTTAAAGTTTTAAATATTTAGAGTAAGAAACCGTGTTAAAATATCTAAAAAAAACTTAAATCTTCTCTACAAATAAAATTCCTTTAAGAAGAAATTTATAAAGATTCAGTTAAATTTCCAAAATTAAGGGAAATTTGCAATATCTGGGAAAATTTCAACAATTATATTAAATTTTTAGTAATAACAATATTGAAAAAAATTAAAAATCTTCTGTAAAAAAAAATTTTCCATAAAGGGAAGTTTTCAAAATCCAGAGAAATTTCAAAAAAAATATAGAAGGTTTTATTAGTAACAAGAAATTGTATTTAAATATCAAAAAAAAACATTTTAAAATTTTCCCTTAATAGGAAATTTTCAAAACTCTGGGATATATTCAAAATTTAGAGAAATTTTCCAAATTATATAAAATTTTTGCTTTGTTAATACAAATCCTGCTAAAAATTGTTAATTGTTACAAGCATCCTTCTTGTGTATTTGAGACTCTCTGTTTAATATATAAATTCAATATTTTTTCCTTAATTTTTAGTTTCAAATGTCACAGCGTTAAAGTTGGGCGAACATGTAAATGTTTTGTTTTGTTTCAATTCTGTCTGTTTTTTTTTTTAAGCAAATCATTTCTGTTTTAATAACATGTTGTTAAAGAGACACAGATGATATTTTTTTTTGGTTTTTGATAAAAAAAAAGATGTTCAAACTAGAGTATTTAAAACAGCATCCCTTAATAAACGAGGTGTGTGGTACTGTTTACTCATCAATGTCATTTATTGTAGTGTTTTTTCTCGTCAAGTTACAGATGTAAATTTGTGTGTCATTAAAAACATTTGAAGTTTTTTGTTTTGAGAGAAAATTATGAAAATTACAGAAGTGTGCTGAGGAAAAAATATTGAAAAGTAAATAAATTTGAGTGTAATTAGATGAAAACAAAATTTTAGTTGGAAAAATAGAAAGGGAAAATTTCTTTTTTTTATATCGGATTTTAGAAAATTTTTCAAAAAATTTAATATACAATATATTTTTTAGCCAACCCTAAACTTGAAACAATTTTTGATTTTTTTTATTATAGTTTATTAAGCTTAAGGTCCTTTAAAATTATATCTATTTTCGTTTTTTTTTTTCTAAAAACAAAAAAAAAATGCTGAAGTTGCTACCAGCATAAAGATTTTATTTTAAAAAACAATTATTGGAATATCTTAGATTTTGCCTAAAATTCCCAATTCATTTAAATTTTTAACCCTTTTCTTTAGTATACCCCGCAAAACATTCCTAAGCAATCAAATTATCTTCTATTTGCTTAATTCTGTCTTAAACAAACATGAAAATATTTGGTAAACCTTAAAATAACGCAACATAATTACATGACATAATTGAAATTTATAGCTGCCATGTCATCAAGAGAACCTTCATTAAACCAAATTTTTTAATTAAAACCGCCTTACCTTAAAACCACCACAAATGGCTAAATTTTGCAAATCCTCTTAAATATTTAAAACCTTTATAACAACAATGATTTACAAAAATATATTTATTGATACAATACAGAAAATGGGAAAAATTTGATTAATCAAAGTCAACAAATAAACAATGTTAGGGAGAAAAAAGAAAATTCGTTATGTATTCAAAAGAAATTTAACTCTTTGTTGCCGCAACAGTAAAGGTGGTGGTGGCATTTGTTGCCAAACGATTTATTTATCAATACTTAAAATTATGCAAAAAGGTTGCATACATTTCAAACAGCAGGATGCTTTAAGGTATGTCATATATTTGAGGCTCTAAATCGGCTTTTTTTTAATAACAGTTTCTTTTTTGTTGTTGTTTGAAATACATTTGTTATTAGGGTAGTAATTTCAAATATAAATTATAATTATAAATCTCTGTTGTTGTTTGTGTTATTGTTTATATAGTGTAACTCAATATTCAAGTGCCCTATATTAGGTAAATAAAGTAAAGTCAAGTTTATAGACGAGTCTATAGTCCAGTCTATAGGCAAGCCAAGTCTATAATCAAGCCAAGTCTATAGTCATGTCTATAGACGAGTCCAGTCTATAGTCAAGCCAAGTCTATAGTCATGTCTATAGACGAGTCTCTAGTCAAGTCTATACGCGAGTCAAGTCTGTAGACGAGTCAAGTCTTTAGACCAGTCTATAGTCAAGTCTCTAGTCAAGTCTATAGACGAGTATATAGTCAAGTCTATGGTCAAGTCAAGTCTATAGAAGAGTCTATAGTCAATTGTATAGACGAGTCGAGTCTATAAACGAGTCAAATCTATAGACAAGTCTATCGTCAAGTCTATAGACGCATCTATAGTCAAGTCTATGGTCAAGTCAAGTCTATAGAAGAGTCTACAGTCAAGTGTATAGACGAGTCAAGTCAAGTCTATAAACGAGTCAAGTCTATAGACAAGTATATCGTCAAGTATAGACGCATCTATAGACAATTCTAGTCAAGTCTATAGACGAGTCTAGAGTCAATTCTATAGACGAGTCTATAGTCAAGTCTATAGACGAGTCTCTAGTCAAGTCTATAATCAAGCCAAGTCTATAGAAGGATCAAGTCAAGTTTATAGTCAAGTCTATAGACGAGTCATGTCAAGTCTATAGTCAAGTCTATAGACGAGTCTATATTCAAGTCTATAGTTCGTCTATAGACGAGTCTATATTCAATTCTATAGACGTGTCTATAGTCAAGTCTATAATCAAGCCAAGTCTATAGACGAGTCAATTCAAGGCTATAGTCAAGTCTATAGACGAGTCAAGTCAAGTCTATTGTCAAGTCTATAGACGAGTCTATATTCAAGTCTATAATCAAGCCAAGTCTATAGACGAGTCAAGTCAAGTCTATAGATGAGTCTATAGTCAAGTCTATAGACGAGACAAGTCTATAGACGGGTCCCTAGTCAAGTCTATAGACGGGTCCCTAGTCAAGTCTATAGACGGGTCCCTAGTCAAGTCTATAGACGAGCCTATAGTTAAGTCTATAGACGAGTCTATAGTCAAATCCAGTCCAGTCTAAGTCCCTCATCTATAGTGGAGTCCATTCAGTCATCTATGATTCGTAGTTTTTTTTATTCTAGTGTACTGTGCATTCTATAGTCTGTACTTACGATTATTGCACCTCAAGCAGACTCTTTTTACTAACTTTCCTAAACAAATTTGTATACTCGTATATGTCGCTGTTACTAACATTAACATTTTCCTGCCTATTTAGACCCCGTGTGGAGATCATGTTTCTGCTTAAAATATGTGACAAACAGATTTTTATATTTGTGTGCATAATATTTTGCCAATTATCTATTTGTAAAAAAAAAAAACTATAACTCTCTAGCCTTATAACTTCATGTTTTCCTTTAACAAAAATGTATTTGTAATTATTCTATTTTTGTGTGGTAAAAAATGTCCTTAACTAAAAGTGATTACCACCTTTCATAACTATTATGAAATTATTGGTGGCTTACTTGCTATCCAAGGCATTCGTTTGACTGTTGATAGCTGTGTTGTGTTAAGCTGCTTTCGTGTAACAGGAGCAGAGACTATGGTGTAGACTACATTACATGTATTTTATCATTGGTAATTACGCGCAAGGATTATAGGGAAAATTTGCATATTTTAAGATTTCTGTAATGATATTTTACGCTCAAACGTTATGTGGATTTAAAGAGCGAAAAAATTCATTATAAATTCAAAGGATTTTTTGAAAACATGCAAAGTTGTAGGCAAAATTATATAATTATATAAGCAAAATATTCGTAATTTAATTTTTATATTGTTGGAAATTAATTAAGGTCTATAGTCTATAGGCGTAGTACATAGTCGATTATATGCTGGAGTCTAATCTCTAGCTAGAGATTTCTAGACTCTACTCCTCTCTAGTCTAGTGTCTAGACTTGTCTCTATTCCAATCGCTACACTAGTCTCCAGTCTAGTCTCTAGCCTTAGCTCTAGCCTAGTTTCTAGTCCAGCCTCTAGTTCTCTCTAGTATAATATCTAGGCTTGTATACAATCTAGACCCTAGTCTAGTGTCAAGTCTTGTTTCTAGTCTAGGCTATAGTGCAGTTGCTACACTAGTCTCTAGTTTAGTCTTTAGCTAACTTTCTCTAGCCTAGTTCCTAGTCTAGTCGCTAGTCATCTTTAGTTTAGTCTCTAACCTAGTATCCATCCTAGTTTCTAGACTCTAGTCCTCTGTAGTTTAGACTCTAGTCTAGCCTCTAGCCTAGTTTCTAGTCCAGCCTTTAGTCGTCTCTAGCATAATATCTAGACATGTATCCAGTCTAGACTCTAGTCTGGTATTAAGTCTTGTTTCCAGCAGTTCCTACACTAGTCTCTGGTCCAGTCTCTAGTTTAGTGTCTAGCCTAGTCTCCAACCACGTCTCTAGTCTAGTTTCTAGAATCTAGTTCTCTGTAGTTTAGTCTCTAGTCTAGCCTCCAGCCTAGTTTCTAGTCTAGTCCTCACTAGTGTAGTCTCTAGTCCTCTCTAGTCTACTTTTTTTTTTTGCAAACTCTCTAGTTCAGTCGTTACACTAGTCCCTAGTTTTGTCGCAAGTATAGTCTTTAGTCTAGTGTTTTCTACTACAACTTTTCTCTACCACATTGGTTTTCTCGTTTCCGTGGGAATTTCGTTAATTTCTTAAAAAGCTCGCTTTTTCCAGTGCCTGCTCTAAAAGTAATTGTTGCACAATTTAGATTTATTGAAGCATTTTATTACTATTTAAATAGCTAAGAGGCTTTTCAAGTTAACACTAGAGCGGTGTTTCCTACAAGCCGATTTTGATGACATAAACACTCACAGTTCCTTAGACAAAAAAAAATTGACTAAAAATTCTCAAGCTAAGGAAGGAAGCAAAAGAAAAACAGGAAAGTAAAGCCTAAACAAAATAAAAGAAATCCTAAATAAATACTTTGAGAAACAACAACAACAATAGTAAATGAAAATGTATTTGCGCCAAAGGATACAACTTAAATAAACACAGGCATAAAGAATTGCGAAAAAAAATCGCCCGAAATAACAATACAAAAGGAAGCAGCAATCCTTTCTGTAAGGATTAAGAGCACATGCAATTTAGTGTTTTAGGGTTTGTAGGCAAAATTTAGCAAAAGAAAAAATTTAAAGTAAATTTAAGCCAAAGGACAATTATTGAATAAATATTTAGTTTTACAAGCAATTGATGGATTTCACGAGGTAAATTAATGAATGTCATAGTTTAAGAGCAAAACTAAAGTAGCAAGCATGTTGTGTGTTTAAAAAAATCACTTATTTCCTGCTACCTTTTTTAAGCCTTTAGGCTAGTTTTGCGGCAGAAAAAAACACCACATTTAAGAAAGAAAGGCATTAGGGATTTGTTTGTTAAAGAAATAATTCAAATTTAACATTACATTAAGAAATCTCGCCCTTTAAACAGGCTGTTTGGAAAATAGCAAAGAAATAGTTGTTGGACAATTTCAAGGTGTTTCAAAACATATGTATTGCAATGATCCTGTTGCAAGCAGTTGGGTTTTGTTCTGCAATATACTTCGTAATGTAAAGGGTTTGTTAGGCAGGCACCTTGTCATGACGTCTTTTCTAGTTGAAGCAGTTTGTCGAGCTGCTTGTCAAAGTGATGAGAACAGCTGATTGTTACAAGTGTAGTTTTGTCGGGGTTTGCAAGTTAAATTGTTATAAATAGAGGTTTGTTTGTTTTCAAGGTTTTATTTGCCAACATTTGCGCTCTTGTTAATTTTTAAATCGATCAAACAGGCAGATTTTCTCATTTTTCTTATTTTCTCTTTTCTATTGAATTCTTCTGCCATTGTTTTTTTTATTACTTTTTTATCTAGTTTTTTTTATGCGATAATCATGTTTTATACTTTATGATCCTTGAAAAATTTGCCTCTCTGCAGAGATCTTTGGTCAGGATCAATAATATTGTGGGTTTTTTATGACAATATTTATGACTTAGTTTTTTTTTGTAAAAAATTCTAAACGAACCAACCCAATATTAGCTAAAAAAAACCAAACTGTATTTCTAAACAAATTCGTTAAGCTTGTAACACAGCTGATTTATTTGACACATAGAAACTGCGACCCCAGAGTCCCACAAAATTTATGCAAATATTTAGTAAAAGGAAATTCTAGCAAAAATCTTACATTGTTATTTTGTTGCAAAAAAAAAAAAATATAAATTGAAATGCATGAATAATTTTTAAAGAAAATCTTTTAAAATCCCATTCTTATACCCCAAACTAAAGACACATGCAAATTTTTCCATAATGATCTCTAAACCAAATTGCAAACAGTTAAACAAATAATTGTGTGAAACTAATTAAAATTGCCATAAAACATTAAAATTTCCCAAAAATTCGTTTCAATTTAAAAACTTTCTTTTCTAGGGGTGGGTTTGGCTTTACAAAACAAAGCCCTAGACAAACCTTATTTAGCAGCGTCCCTCAAAAGCACTTAGACAGAACTCATAAATTCCTAAACAGTTTTCTTATTTGATTAGAAATTTATGTGATAGTTTTTACCTTAATTTCTTTGATAGTTTATGTGCGATTTGTGCCTTCAAGCATGACAGTTTTTAGTTACAAACAGTTTTTCTTTTCCAGTCATAAAACTGTCCCTGAACTCTTATTAACAATTGATTTTTATTACTTGATTTCAATGATTGCTGCCATAAACTTGCTTGTGATTTTGTCAAATTTCGAGTGTCATAAAATTTGGCAAATTTTGATTGGTTTGTCATAGAACTCTAGGGGCCGTTGACTGATTGTCAAATTGTTAATAAAATAACTTCCTCTTAATTGTTTAAACACATAATTATTTTATCAGTTTTATGAGTAGTTTTATATGTTGTGAAGAAATTTTATTTGTTTTCAAAACAATGCCTTAAAATGCATCATTATTTAAACTTAAAAGGCAAAAAAAAAAAAAAATCAAACAAAATTAGTCTATAAAATAAAGTAAAGACTGCACTATATACTAGACTATACACTAGTGTATAGATTGAAATATGGAACCTAATTTGGACAGACTGTAGATTATTCTGTTATTGAACTATTGAATAGACAAGCTAATATTATATGGACTAGACACGATATTAGAGAAAGAGACTGGACTAAAGACCAAACTAGAATGGAGAATAGACTAGAAACTATAATAGATACTAAACTATCTATTAGACTAGAGCCTAAAATAGAGACCAATTTAAAGACTATATAAAATACTAGATTAAAGACTAGACACGAGAGTAGACTAGAGCCTAGACTGAATACTAGACTAGAACTTAGACTAGAGACTATAATTAATTATAGACTAAATCAAACTAAAATATTGCCCAGCTCGTGAATATACACTATGCATATGAAATAATCGTTATAAATTTAATTGTTAAACCTTAATAAAATATTGTTCTTTTAGTTTCAGTAGAAAGCTAATAAAATGGCTTAAACTTATTCATATATTTATTTTTCAGCTTTATAAAAAATTTAAAGTTGAATATTTCAAATTAGCGCGTCTCCCTGGATGAAATTTAATTATTCAAAGCAAATAATCTATTAGGTACCATAACAATAAGTGCTTTGCTAATGCTGTTTTGCCATCGAAAAAATTTTGCTATTTTTAACATTGTTTTCGCAATTAAGAATTACAATTTTCCACCTTTTCGCATTTCAAATTCGATTAAAAAAAGTACTTTTCGCAATAGAGAATAGCAACTGTTCGCTTTTATGTATTTTCGAGTAGTATTTATTTTCGCAGCACAATACAGAATACCTTTTTATATAATAATAGTTTCTAGTCCCAATTTACACGAAGCAATTTTTATTGAAAAGATTGATACAATTTTTTCCTTAAAATTTCTTCGGTGCATAGTGTGCTTAAGTCACTCGTATTCATATCTACACACATTTGAATACGCATACATATGTACATGTATGTAATACGAATAAGACAGTAACAATCAAGTGTTGGCTCGTCTTATCTTTCCCTTACCCTGGTGTCTAAAAGCTAATCAGCTTAGCTTAAAGAATTGCTGCGTGTGAATTGGGACTTATTTATTTATTACTAAATCTTAAATTTAATTGCTAAATCTTTACGCTTTTATGGCTTTTAATGAAAATAAAAAGACACTATTAACACTGTTTAAACATTTAAACTAAAACATAAACCTGCTTTAATTTTTTTAAATGCAAAGAAATCTGAAGAAAAATCTTTTTTAATAGTTTTTAAATATGTAGGTATTAAATTTAATTGCTAAATCTTTATTTAATATTGTTTTTTATTGAAATTAAACTCACCTTTAATCTCCTTTAAAATTTTGTATTATTATTTACACGTTTTAAGCAGCCCAACCGATTACCGTTTAATTTTAATAGTTTACACATTAGCCGCACTGTTACTAGCATTCAACACTTGCAATTACAAAAACAAAACACTACACCATAGCAACAACAACAACAACAATTGCAAAGCACTTACTCCACTCATTACTCTCTCTTATATTTGGTATTTATTAAAGAGGCTTGTGTTTGCTGCTCTCGTTTATTTCTTTAAAATAAAATAAACAGCGTTGTCAACTTGGTGCGTTGCGCACCATTTGGTGCGCTTTTTCTTGAATTTCGGTGCTTTTTTGAATTTTTCCGAAAATGTTTTGAAATCTTTATTTTTACTAATTTTTAACTGCAGTTTTTTAATAATTTATTATCATGAAGTCTATACAATGAAAACGGACCCCATTAAATGTATTTTTATTGTATGATAAAAGAATACATACTATAAAATTCGTTACATGAAGGTTATTAAATAAAAATGCTTGTGTAGCCTGATGGTTAGAACTGTAGATGAACAACCAGGTTTACAGTCCCAGTGGAGCCCTAAAAAAATTTTATTAAAAAAATTCAAATATAAGTATATATAATAGAAAACAAAAATAATTTTAAAAGTACCAAATATGTACTGAAATTAGCCCTTTTTTTTATCAATTATAGTACTTCAATTCCGAATAGCATATTGTAAGTTAAATTTTGAGCGGTAGAATGCTTATTTTATATTTATTAGCTCGTTTATTTTAAAAAAGGCTTTTACTATTATTATTCTTACTTTTACTATTAATCGTTGATTTCTTTTTAAAAAGTTTTATATAGAATTTATGAAATTAAAAAGATACAAGAAAAATTTTCAATAAAAAAGAAATTCTAAACTTAGTGCGCTTTTTTTTAAATGGCGGTGTTTTTTTTTGGTGCATTTTGAAATTTCAAAGTTGACAACGCTGGTGCAAAGGGCATTTAGTAAGGCACAACAACTAAACACCGTTAAAAACAACAACAAACACAACACAAATCCACTGGCTTTATGATGCTTGAATTCTCACATTTTTTTTATATTTTCTTATTATTTGAACAAAAAACTGCATTTAATTATTTAGTTTTAATAACTTTTTTAGTTTTACTATTAAACAACATTCTTACGATTAATATTATATTAATATCGTTTAAATTAAGTCAATAAAACTTTATTTAAATTGCATTTGGGCGAGTAACAATATGAATAACGACCGGTTTAAATGAGAAAGGCAAAAAAACTAAATTAATTTACGGCAGAAAGAGCAGAGTAATATGAATGATGAGATTGTAATTATTAGAATCAAGGTTGTTTTAACAGGATTGAAGAGTACCAAAAATGGACTTTTTGCAAAATTTTAATTTTAGCTTAAAAATTTAAATTTTGTGCTCAGAAATCGAAATTGAATAATAAGAACTGAAAATTTAACTTTAAAAACAAAATTAAAAACAAATACTTTTTTGAAATTTGAAAAATTTTGAAAGAAATTTAATGTATACCATAAGAGGTAGGTATATTTATATTTTTAAAACAATGTAATAATTGCTGATATACCCGAATTAGTTCTTTGAAAATATTGAAAATTTATATATTTTTTTTAAATTACCCCAGAAGTGTTTCTTGAAAAATTTACATATTTGTCTTTAAAATAAAATTTTTGTATGATAAATCTAAATTGTGTTGTGAAAAGTGAAATATTTGCTCTAAAAACGATTTTTAATAGGTACCAAAAAAGTACTTTTTTGAAATTTGTCCCCATGAAATATTTTATTATGCTTTGAATAGGAGTTTTATGCAAACCCTAAAATATTTATATTTCCATAATAACTTAAGGCTTTCTCATAAAGTATGTACTTCCTTGTAAAAAGTGAATTTTTTTTGTAAATTACCAAAAAAGTACTTTTTGAAAAATTTACATTTTCGCTTAAAGATTTACAGTCTTATTCAGAAAAAATTAAAGTAGACTTCAAATGTACTTTAAGAAAATTTTGTATGAAAATTTTGTCTTAAAGCACACTTCAAAAATGAATTTTTCGTAAATTTTTTGATTCTGATCTAGTCTAGTCTTTAGTTTAGTCTCTAGTCTAATAAATAGTTTAGTATCTATTATAGTTTCTAGTCTAGTCTCTATTCTAGTTTGGTCTTTAGTCCAGTCTCTTTCTCTAATATCGTGTCTAGTCCATATAATATTAGCTTGTCTATTCAATAGTTCAATAACAGAATAATCTACAGTCTGTCTAAATTAGGTTCCATATTCCAATCTATACACTAGTGTATAGTCTAGTATATAGTGCAGTCTTTAATTTATTTTATAGACCAATTTTGTTTGATTTTTTTTACTTTTAAGTTTAAATAATGATGCATTTTAAGGCATTGTCTTAAAATCAAATAAAATTCCTTCACAACATAAAAAACTACTCATAAAACTGATAAAATAATTATGTTTTAAACAATTAAGAGGAAGTTATTTTATTAACAATTTCACAATCAGTCAACGGCCCAGAGAGTTCTATGACAAACCAATCAAAATTTGCCAAATTTATGGCAGCAATCATTGAAATCAAGTAATAAAAATCAATTGTTAATAAGAGTTTAGGGACTGTTTTATGACTGGAAAAGAAAAAATGTTTGCAACTAAAAACTGTCATGCTTGAAGGCACAAATCGCACATAAACTATCAGAGAAATTAAGGTACAAAATATCACATAAATTTCTAATAAAATATGAAAACTGTTTAGAAATTTATGAGTTCTGTCAAAGTATTTTTGATAAGCAAAAAAAAAGTAAGATTTTTCAAAAAATACTTTTATGGTACTTTTTTAAAAATTCAAAATTGTCGCAATTTCAATAGACTATTCAATGAGAAAGCCTTTAGTTAGAATGATAACATAAATATTTGAGAGTTTGCTTTTAATTTCTATTAATGGGAGACCAATTTCTAAAAAGTACTTTTTAGGGACTTTTTTAAAAATATTTTTTTTTCCATAAATTATCATTTTTCAATAACTAAATAAGGTTTGTCTAGGGCTTTGTTTTGTAAAGTAAAACAAAAGAACAATAAAGTACCAAAAAAGTACTTTTTGTTAAATTGAAATTTAAGCTTTCAAATGTTTGTTGAGTAATCTAAATTTTATAGTAAGCAGTAATAATTTATTATAAAAATCGTTTTAACTTTTTTGTAAAATTAAAATATTGGTTCAGAAATTTAACGATCAATTATGAATTGTTCAAGCATTTTATTACAATTAAATTTTATGCAAATTTATGCTTAAAGATGTTTTAAACTAAATCAAAACTAAACGATCTTTAATTTCTAAATAAATATTTCTTAAATTTTAACACTAATAAACACATTTTTCACCTTTTTAACTCAATTACCAACATAAGGCGCCTCCTGTTTTTGTCCTACTGTCTTTTAATAATTATTACAAATATCTAACTGATATTTATCTTAAGCGTTAAACAATTAAAAATAAAAATTTCCAAAACCACCTTTTCTATTTAAATTGTTAAACAAAGCAACAATACAAACGTTTAAAATAAGAATATAGTTGGTTTTTTTTGTTGTTTTCAAACTAGTGTAACAAAAATTATGTAAATTCAATTATAAATCCAGGCAAGCGTAACCAAGTTGTCTTGTTAAACTCCCTCACTGAGAAACAAATACTATATAAAAGAAACCAAAACAAAAACACATGATGACAGCACGCGTATAACTTAACCATATGTCACTACCTCTTTTAATAATTCAAATACTTCTGCTGACAATAACAAGAAAAACAATAAAAATGCAAATTTTTGATGGAACAGACAGACAATAAAACATTTAAATTGTTAGTGTCAGCACCTACACTAGGAGGCAATTGTACGCCAACCATTTCAACCATTAACCTTAAAGGGGAAAACAGTTGTACGGAATTTTCTTTAGCCAAGTTTTTGTAAGAAAATTTAACAACCCTTTTAAAGGTTTGAAAGACAATTCGCCAAACTTAGCCAGCCACCATGGTGCAACTATACAAGGTGAGTGCAAATCGACAACAAATACAACACAAAACAGAAACAACAGGCATTTTGTTTGTGTAAAACAATGTACTACTATCAAAAATACTTGAAAAAGTATTACTTTTGACATAAGTAAATTGTAAACAAAGTCAATCAGCTGGGCTACTGCACTCACCTTGTTTAGTTGCACCATGACAGCCACATTAAAGACAAATGATTTTAGTTTTATGTTTTATTGTTATTTTATATGAATTTCTGTATAAGAAAAGAAAATTTCTAAAAAGTACTTTTTAAAAAATAGTTTTTAGAGTCAAATTTTCGCTTTTTATTATGAAATTTAGTTTTCTGATAAAAGAATTTTAATTTTTAAGCAAAAATTACAATTTTCCAAAAAGTACTTTTTTAAAAATTTAAAATTTTTTCTCTATTTTTAATACAATATTTTGTAAGAAACGTTTAACATTTTATGGAAACATAAATATTTTATAATTTGTACTAAAAGTACTTATTTGGTACTTTTTAAAAAAATAGTTTTTAGAATCAAATTTAATTTTTTTATTTTACAACTTGCAATTCTAAGCTAAAAATTTTAATATTTACGCAAACAAATTTAATTTTCCAAAAAGTACATTTTGGTACTTTAAACTGATTTTCGGAAGTGAGCCTTATATGGGAGCTACGAGTAATTATGGACCGATCTGCACAAAATTTACAGATGTGATTTGGCTTCATCTACCACTCATTTGTGATGAAATTTTTTTGGATTCTTGCATAATTCAAATATTTATGATCGGTAAACCGCAATTTCGGGAGACCATTTGTATGGGAGCCAGGTGAAATAATGGACCGATTTACACCAGTTTCAATGCCATCCATCCTTGGGCCGAAAAAATATCACGTACCAAATTTTATTGAAATATCTTTAAAATTGCGATCTGTACTCTGCGCACAAGCATTACATGGACAGCCAACCAGCCAGGCAGACGGACGGATGCACGGACGAACATCGTTATATCGACTCAGAAAGTGATTCAGAGTCGATCGGTATACTTTAAGGTGGGTGTTGGACCAATATTTCTGGGCGTTACAAACATCAGCACAAATCCAATATACACTCCCCACTATGGTGGTGTAGGGTATAAAAAGGAAGAAAAAACAAAAGCATAATAATTTCTCAGTAATAAAAGCAGAGCAAGAAGAGTGTGGTGTTGTGTTTTGTTTACAATAACAAAACAACAAGTGTTTTTGTTTTTAGTTGAAAGCAAGTAGTACGTAAAAGAGTTGCCAATATTAAAAATAGTGTAAATAAAACGGTAATCGGTTCGGATTTTAAAAACTGTAATAAAAACTATAAAATAAATAAAAATGTAATTAAAAATATCAAGGTAAATTTATATATTTATAATAAATAATAAAAATTAAAAAAACAACTTTTATAAATGTTAATAAGTATTTAAAGCATTTTGAAATTAATGTGTTTGTCTATATAAAACTTGGAATAGATAAATACTTACATATACGAGTATGTATGTATGTGTGTATATAGAAATTTTAAAATTGTAGCAGCAACTGTTAAACATTGGATTTTAAATGCTTTTAGAAACTGTCTTAAAGATTCAATTTATTTGGAGCTTGTCGCCAAAGTTGAGAATTTCGTCACCCTTTTGGGCGGAGAAAATGTTTAGATTATGGTAATGGGGTCATATTGTAGGTAGGTTAGAATAGTTTAAAATATTTCGGGGATTTGTTAAGAATAAGGTAAAACATTAAGAAAAAGTTGTTTTTAAGAACAGGTCCAATCCGATTAGTTTAATCTGATTATATAATTCGATCGGAAGGATTTCAATTCCGTTTTTGCAAATCGAGCGTTTTTACTTTGCGTTCTCTAGATTCCGATCGATTTTGTTTATTCCCAAAAAAATTTTAAATCTCGGTTTTTAACTTAAATACGGTAAAATTGTGTAACCAAAACAAAAACCATATGATTTATTATAGTAAAAAGTATACAAAAGCGAACAAAAACAACGCTAACAAAGAAATTTTAAATAAAAGTGAAAGACATCAAAACGCAGTTGAAAAGCTTCGAAGAAGAAATTTACCCCCTGGCCTACGATGTCGAACGATAACGTTCGCTTAGATAAGACTTAAGACACAAACTTCATTGTGGAATAAACAAACTTGATTGAGTAAAAAATAGATACGATAAAAAGTTTGTGTCTTAAGTCTTATCTAAGCGAACGTTATCGTACGACATCGTGGGCCAGGCGGTTAATAAAAACGACAAAAGTTTTTTTGTTGCTGACACCAACTTTGAAATTTTTCACATTTTATTTAAATATCAATGATATAATTAAAAAAAAACACAAAGAAATAATAAAATTAATTATTTAATTGGCTTTTCCATTATGCAAAAAAAATTTTAATTTTCCAAAAAGTACTTTTATGGTACTTATTTTAAAATTAAAAATTGTCACTATTTTCAATAAACTATTCAATGAGAAAGTCTTTAGTTAGAATGATAACATAAATATTTAATAGTTTGCTTTTAATTTCTATTAATGGGAGACCAATTTCTAAAAAGTACTTTTTAGGTACTTTTTTAAAAATCTTCTTTTTTTAATAAATTATCATTTTTCATTGTACAATTTAGATTGCTAATATAAAAATTTTAAATTTTAAGCAAAAATTTCAATTTCCTTAAAAGCACTTCTTTGGTACTTTTTATAAAAATAAATTTTTGAGTTAAATTTTCGCTACTCTCTATTTTAAAATTGTTTTGTTATAGTTTGAAACAAGTGCATTTTTTTTTAAGAACCAAAAACATATTGTAACACTTGAGATTGTTTTCTTTTTCGTTTTTTGAAACACATGTCAACATGACATTTCCTTTTACTAGCTGCTGATGATCATGGGAATCATCAATGTGATCTGTTTGAGTTCAAATTATGTATGTTGTTGAATATCAGATGTTTAAGCCAAAATAATGATTGCAACTAAAATTAGAAGACAAGTAACGACAAAATGTTATTTTTAAATTTTAAAAAAGAAACATACATTTTGAAGTAAATAAGGAAGAGTCTGACAATCATTGTAAACATAAAACGTAAGTGTTGCTGCCTTTACGGATAAGTGTGTTTTAAATTTCATCAAGTGTTTGTAACTGGCTCTTAGGGAACCTTTCAAAATATTTAAATAATACCAGCATATAGACAATTCAAGTACTTTGTTATATACAAGTTGGCGTCTATTGCTCAAAGGTGTAGAATCCCAACTAGAAAAGTGTTTTCTTTAATTCCTTGCAGTTTTTTTGTTGGTTTTAATTTAGCTTCCTTAGAAAAAAAATCCTTAATGATTGATCATGTATGTGAATGTCAATGACATGAAATATTGAGATCATCAATGGCTCTATACAAGAACATAAAAATCTGCTGAATTTTGCTGGATAATTAATCATTTCTCTATTGTCTTTTTTTGGCAGTGATTGTGGCCAGTTTTTGTTGTGAGTTTTTTGGTGTGGAAAATTCGCTATTGTTTTCTTCAATATAATGATGAGTTTTCTCTTATAAATAGAAAAAAAGAACATTAATTAAGTTGTTACTATTTTTACAAAAGCGAGTTGTAATGAAATTGCATATACGAATGTATATGTTATAAGTTATATTAGTTAAGGAAGCCATAAGTGAACACATACTTTAATAAATATATTAAATATTTTTCTTTAGTGTTTACTTAATTCTAATAACATGTTTTTGCAAAATTTATATACCACAATTTGTAGTTTTTACACCTTTACATAACCTTAAAAACAGTTTTTAAAAATTTCTCATAGCTTGGTTTTCTCTCATATATCCTTTTTTGACAAATTTTTAATTTTTAATTTGTAGTTTTTACACCTTTACATAACCTTAAAAAAAGTTTTTAAAAATTTCTCATAGCTTAGTTTTCTCTCATATATCCTTTTTTGACAAATTTTTAATTTTTAATTTGTAGTTTTTACACCTTTACATAACCTTAAAAAAAGTTTTTAAAAATTTCTCATAGCTTAGTTTTTTCTCATATATCCTTTTTTGACAAATTGTTAATTTTTAAAGTAATATAAAATAAATTACAAATTTAAAGGCAAATAAAACTTTAAAGGTTTTTTTTGGTAAATTTTGTATATAAATTTTGATAATTTCAAAGCTTTCTAGAAAATAATTTATGAAAAACATGCAGTTTTATGTCTTTTATTTATTTATAGAAAAAGTTTTTGAAATCTACATTATTAAAACATTCTCCCAAATATCTTTTTTTGAATAAATAAAATTTTCTTGAATTCTAAACAATTTTATAATGGAATAATAATTTAAAAAATAAAAATATATAAAACTAAATTTTTTTTTTAGTGTTTGCTTGTTTCTAATAACATATTTTAGCAAAATTTTTATACCACAATTTGTAGTTGTGACACCTTTATATAACACAAAAGAAAGTTTTTGAAATTTTGTTGCAGTTTAGTTTTCTGCCATATATCCTTTTTTTTAAATATTAAAATTTTGAATAAAAATTTATTTCATTTGCACACACTGGATATATTTTAACTTATTTGAACATTTAAGTGCAAATAAAATTTTTATGATTTTTTTTTTTGTAAAATTTAGAAAAAAAATTTGAAAAAATTAAAAGATTTTTTGAATATAATTTATAGAAAACATGTAGTTTTATGTTTGTTTTTTATGTGTATAAAAAGTTTTTGTAAATCTTCATTATTATGGATTTCTTCCATATATCCTTTTTTACAAAATAAGTTTTTCTTTAATTCTAATTCTTCCCCTTTATTAAACTGACTTACCATATGCTCCCAAAAAGTTTCTGTTTGAAAATTCTTCAAGTTAACTCTCATAAATTTTAACTCAACCAGATGACTTTTGGTTTATTGTATTTGGGTTTGGAAAAACTATGAATTAATTACACGCTCACTAAAACATAAGAGAGTCTTTATTATACCTTAAGATCTTGACGAAAACCACACAAGCATAAAGTTTTCCTTACAACACACTTGAAAAATTACGAAAAATATAGAACATAATTTACATACATTTAATAATTTACATGTGTTAGAGGAAAAATAAGTTACAATTGTAAAAAAAACAGTAAAGAAACCTATAAACATTTGTTTACTTTATGTAAATTTCTGTTTTCTTTTTTTTTTGTTGGGAAAACACAAGGGTTGGATTTGAAGTGACCATTATAAGGGATTCTAATCAAATGCAAAAAAAAAAACTGAAATTAACTCCCTCTATAAACATTAACTTCTATACAGAAAAGAACTGAATTTGATTAGTGGTGGTCGGTCGTGTGGATGGTTTGTGTAGTACGTGATCGTTAGGAAATTATTGTAATTAATGCAAATTAGTTGGCAAAGTGTGCTGGTTCTTGACTGACCATCATATCTAGAATTTTTTTTTTTTTTATAATTAAAAGGTGTCATATTTTGGACGAAAACTCTCTAAGCGTGACCACAACAATTCTAAAAATTAACTTGTGGGTTTTTTTATACATTAGAAATGTAAATTACAAATGTTTTGTTATAAATATGGGTGTTAAAATTCTAGTAATTGCAGGGCTTAGCCACTGATTTGCTCTAACAAAAAACCAGATAATTAATAGAATTTGTAAAATGTGTTTGCTCTAGTTTTAATTGTGGTCTTTTAAAATAAAATATTTATGAGGGTGGTAAGGTAAGGGCTTACAAATGTGCAGGCGAAAAATATATTAAAAGCATATTGAATATTTTCTGTAACTGAACTAAAGTAAATTTTTCTTTACTTTATTTTAACAAAATAAATATAGCACAATTTGTAGTTTTGAGTGCTTTATACAAAACTGCTTTTGAAAATATGCTTTTTTCAAGGTATCTACCATATATCCTTTCTTTTGTTTTTAGAAAACTAAAATTTTCTTCAATTCTAAACAATTTTATAATAAAATATATATCAAAATTAACGTACTAACTTTGAAAAATGAATATAATTAAATTAAAATTGTTCTTTGCAGTTTACTTTTTTCCGGTAATATATTTTTGCAAAATTGTAGTACCACAACTTGTAGCTTTAAGTCTTTTATATAACCTTGAAAAAAGTTTTTAAAAATATAAATTTTATTTACTCTAGATTTAAAGTCTTAAACTTATATTCAAAGTTAGAGGAAATTAAAATTTTTAAGACTTTTTTTTTTTGAAAATTTTAAGTATAAAATTTAAAAGTATAAAAAAATTTTTTGAAAGTAATTTATGGAAAACATGTAGTTTTATGTCTTTTATCTATGTATAAAATAAGTTTTTGAAAATCTTTATTATTAGGACATTCCCCCATATATCCTTTTTTTAGAAAATTAAAATTAACTTTAATTCTTAACAATTTTTTATTAAAACATGTGTAAAAGTTTTTAAAATTAAAATTTTTAAAGCAAATTTTTTCTTTGCATTTTACTTTTTCCTTTTAATATATTTTTGCAAGAATTTTAAACAAAGAGTTGTAGTTTTGCATCCTTTATAGAACCCTGATAAAAGTTTTTGAAAATGTCTTTTTGTTTAGTTTTCTCACATATATCCTTTTTTGATAAATTTTTAGTTTTTCAACAAAAATTTTTTTTTTACATTATATATAAAAGCTTAAACTTATTAAGATAATTAGTAGAAAATAAAATTTTTATGATTTTTTGAAAAGTTTTGAGTAATAAATTTAAAAGTATAAAAAGTTTTTTTTTTAAATAACTAAGGAAAAACATGTAGTTTTATGTGTGGTATTTATGTATAAAACAAGTTTTTGAAAATCTATTAAATTAAGTGTATCTCCCATATATCCTTTTTTTAGGAAATTTTTTTTTTTGTTTTTAGCAATAGCATATATCCTTATATTAACTTATATTAAATAAGTTTAAATATATATAATGGCCCGCCTCAGATATTATTATTAGTATTTGGATAAGGAAAGATGTTCAAATACCAAAGAAAATCTTTATGTTAGGTGGCCCGCCTCAAATTTTACATTTTTGCAAAGATAAAACTATTTTTATGGCGAAATCTCTCTGTAGTTGTAGGTTAGATACTTTGAGATCTAAGAAAGGTTTAAGACTTTTGAATACCACTAATGTGCAGCAAGTAAACAAAAGTTTTTTATAGACTTTTCCCAACAGATTGTCATGAATATGTCGTAAAACTTTTTATGGTTTTTTACAAAGCAAAAAAAAAAATGCATAAAATGTTTAACAACTTTTTAATGTCACACAAATAACACACTAATGAACCATAACAAGGAGCCTGAAAACAGAACTATGAATAACTATAAAATCTACATAAAACATGATAATTATTACTATTATTTGCAAAACCAATACACAACATAACAAAACACTTTATGCCTAAAAAAAACTGCAGGAGCCTGGAAAGAGAGAAACACGAGCAAATACACCACAAAAGGACTAAAATAAAAAAACAGGACATAAAACTATGCAACACACAAAAATACTCAGGCAGAGCGGTGAACTGCTGTTGATGATTGTTTGGGGTGTTGTCACAGACATAAACATGGCCAATTTTGAGCTATAAAAAAATGAGAGACAAAGCCGAAAGAAACTGACATAAAAAGTGGCAGACTCATAAAAATGCAAACATTTCTATGTAGAAGTACAACAAATGAGAACAAAGTACTCAATACCTTTTAGAGTAAAACCAAAAGATAAGGTTTTGTTGCTTAAATTAAAGATGTGATTTTCAGTTTAAGTTTATAAGGAAATTCTAAAATTATTTTTATGACTTTAAGGATCTGGCAAAGAAATCATTTTCAAAGCAAAAAAAAAAAAACAGCTGTTTCCATTACCTCAGACATTTCAATATTTCTTTTCTAAAGTTTTGCTAATCAGGCAGTACAAATTTTTAATTGAAACTGTGAAAAGAATTGCATAATTATGCAAAAGATAATGCAAACATTTCAAAGAATTTTTTTTTGCTAACTTCTGTAATATTTCCTGTCAATATTTTGATTAGCATGCAATTTTGAAACTCATATTCTTTTGTTTCAACACCTATTCATACTTTCATTCATCTGCTGTGTGCGCTCATGAGCTCATATTTTGTTAGCAATTGTATAATAACATTTCATACACAGGCTAACAGACTGACCGAATGTCAATTATTTTTGGACAGCTGCATTGTTTTTATGCCATTGCCATTATGATGTTTGTGTGTGCTAACAACTGTTATGAAAATATGATTTTATTACATTCAAATGAATAAAAATCCTAAAGCAATATGTTGATAATGGCATGATTACAAAGCAATCTGCATATTCTCTAAAACAAACAAAAACTGTTAAAAGAAAATACTAAATATTTATTTAAACCAACAACAAGAAACCCTAAGATGTTACCACCAATACATGTATAAATAAATTAACTTCACTTCAGAATACCTCATCTACTTTAAAAATATACGAGGCCACGCCCCTTAGAAAGGGGCGTTAATTGCAAATTTATGTAATATAAAATTTATATTAATTTCAAAGTGCTTTAAAAGCTTCTAGAACTTGAAGGAAATAGTATACATTCTATATATATTTTTTATAAAATTTTCTTTGGTTTTTTTTTCATACTTTTAAGAACTAAATACATCACAATTTGTAGTTTTGAAGCCTCTACACAAATTTTCAACACAAAATTTAAAAATCTCATTTAGTCAAGACTTTCCTCATATATCCTTTTTTTAATTTTCAGTTTTTCAAGAAAAATTAATTTTAATTACCCTTAAAATAAAGTTTAAACCTCATTAACACATTGATAAGAAAAAATATTATTTTGAAAAATTTTTTTTAAATTCTTTAATGTTTTTTATTAATTTTTCAATATTTTTTTTCCAAATAATAAAGTTACAAGAAGTAGTTTTAATTGCATTATACAATACCAACAACAAATTTAAAAAATTTAATTTAATTTAGATTTTGCTCATATATCCTTTTTTGAAAAATTTTAAGTTTTTCAAGAAAATTAATTTTATTTACGCTAAAAATAAAGCTTAAACCTTATTAACACATTAATGGTAAAAAATAACGTTTTGGTTGTTTTTCAAATTTCATTAGTGAAATCATTTTTAATTTTTCAATATTTTTTTAAATAATAAAGTTACAACACGTAGTTTAGTTAAATTATACAATACTGGAAACAAATTTTGAAAAACTTATTTGCTTTGGTTTTTGAAAATCTGTCTCAGTTTAGGTTTCTTTCATATATCTTTTTTTTGAGATTTTGAATTTTTATTAAAAATTTAAGTTTACTTTTATAAAGCTTAAACTTGACATCATCATGCAAAGTAAAGCAAATATTTTTTGCGAAATTGAAAAAAACGTTTTATTATGCTTGTATTTTTTTATTAAAACATCTTGTATATATGTACATCTTGTAGTTAAAGGTGCTCTTTAAAACTGTGTATTTATATTTTATATAACTGTTTTAGTTACAAAGAGGTGCATATATACTTTTTTTTTATTAAATTGTTGAATTTGGCCTAGAATTAATTAATTTTAAAGAAAACATATTCAGCTGACTTTAAAGATCTATAAGCAATCAAACATGAATAAAAAAAAACCTGAAATCTGGGAGGTAAAAAATTATTATTACTTCGTATTTTTTTATTTTAACAAAAATGTATAGACAATTTTAGTGTACAAGTTGTAGTTTAAGGTGCTCTACAAAACTGGGTACTTATATTTTATATTGCTGTTTAAATTACAGAGAGGTCCATATATCCTTTTGTAGAAAATTTAAGTATTTTGAAGAGAAAAATACTTAGGAGACTTTAAAGACTTCGTAGCAACCAAGCATTATTAGAAAAACTGTGATCTATGTGTAAAAAAAAATATTTTTATTTTGTATTTCTAATTACATACTACAAATTTTTATAGAAAATGTTTGTGTACAAGTTGCAATTTATGGTCCTTAATAAAACTAAGTGTTTATATTTTATGTAGCTGTATTTGTTAAGAAGAGGCCCATATATCCTTTTTTTGTGAAATTTTTGAATCTTGCCTAAAAGTAATTAGTTTTTAGGAAAACATATTTAGCAGACTTTTAAGACTTATTATTAAGTTGTCAAGTGTGAATGAATTGAATTTTATATATAAAAAGATATATATTTTTTATTTGAGCAATATTTTTTTAGAGAATTTGGCGGCACAAGTTGTAGCTGAAGTTCCTTTATAAAACTGTGTTTTTATATTTTGTGTAACTATGTTTAATCAGGAGAGGCCCATATATCCTTTTTTTGAATATTTTAAATTTTTTCTTAAAATTAAGAAACATAAATATTAAATGAAGATTTAGGAGTTCCTATGTGATAATAATATTTTGAGCAGGTATAAAATATTTAAATTTACATGTTTTTTATTTTTTTCAACATTGATGCTTTGTCCAGAAAAAGGTTTTAAATCTACAAAATTGTGTTGTAATTGTTTTTTAGTGTTACTGTTATGTTTTTACGTTTTTTTGACAGTTGCATTTAAAACATCATTAGTTAGTTATCTAGCAGACATGCTATAATTAGCACTTCGAGCATATCCTTGTTAAAAAAATAAACCAAACTCTTAAAGCACCTGCTGGCTAAATTAACAACTCTATTATATACCTATAAATATTATTTGTATCACTAGATAAGATCTGGAAATGTTATGTGATACTACATCAAGGGAAAAAACGAATATTTAATTAGCTAAAGAAACAACACAATACCGTTAAACATATGTGAAATAATTATGGAGTAAGAGTGATAGAAAAATGTACATAAATTCCCACGTTTTTGTATTATTAAATGATAGATCGTAATTCACAATCTTTTTACTTAGAAGCGACAATATAGGACCTTTTAAGGTTTGCTACATAAAATACATTTTAATGAAGTTATTACTTAGACAGTTTTTATTATTATTAGAACACTAGAATGGCAACAGATAAAATCTCATTTGAATCTTATTTATGTTATGTGGGGAGTTGAAAACCGAGAGGAACTTCAAA
This sequence comes from Bellardia bayeri, assembly GCA_950370525.1. Taxonomy (NCBI): domain Eukaryota; kingdom Metazoa; phylum Arthropoda; class Insecta; order Diptera; family Calliphoridae; genus Bellardia; species Bellardia bayeri. The sequence goes on along the minus strand of OX493266.1, from coordinate 6,836,158 downwards.
GTTAGCCAAGTGGAAAAATATAATTAAATTCTTGTGATCCTAGTGTACAGCACCTTTACCTTTTTGCCTGCAAGACCAACTAACCACAAGACAAATATACAGGATTTAATGAACGTTTTTGTTTAAAGGAAATAGCTAAAGATTTTAATATAAAACATCTTGCCTTAGAACTCTGGAGAAATGCAAAAAAAATTTATGAACATTTTTTTCCAATAGAATCATTAATTTTGATATTTATGAGGTGTTAGAAAATGACCGCTACACAGCAAATACACAAGGAAGGCAAGAACAGCACATTTTAAAGCAGTTTTAGGGGTTGAATTTAACATTCTTCAATATCTAGCGTAGTGTCCTTTTTTTTTATAAAAGTAATGATATTTTATGCAATTTTTATGCTGATTTTTTTTCTGTAATAGTTCAAGTTTTTGCCAGTCCTGATTGCAATAAAAAACCTCATTAAATATGCTCTAAATTTTGGGTCTTTATCTTATAATTCATATGAAATTGCTTCATTTCTGTTGGGCCAGTTTAAGAAAAGGACATATTTTCTTTAAAAAAAAAAAAAACACACAAACACACAATAGCTGTGATGTGACATTCATTGATGAGCTGTTTTTTTTTTTTTTTTTTGTTAGGCGAAAAATCTTTACAACACCAAATTATTGCCATAAAAATGTGTAACAAGATCATTTTGGTTACAGGACATTTTTTAACAAAGAAAACGGAAAAAATGCACAACAAAGGCAAATGATCTTGTTGAGGTGTTCAATTTGACACGTTTTTAGTACAAAAAATGTGACAGTTTTTTTTTTGCTCAAAGAAATCAAAAAAAAAAAAAAAGTTAACACAGCAGCTGGCAAAAAATTTTAAATAAAAAATTAAACAAAAAATTTCATTAATAAAATTTGATTGATGCGTGGAAATCTTAAATTCTAAAAATTTTGCAATTAATTGCGTTTTAAACCTAAAAATGTCAAAAACAGCTAATTTAAGCATAATGCCAAAATTTAAAAAAAAGGATATATGAGCTGCTCCCTAATTAACACCGACAAACTAAAACTTAGTACACAGTTATATAAGGCACCTTAAACTACAACATGTGCAGCTAAATTTTCTGTGAACATCTGTTGTATTAAAAAAATAACATATTAGAAATTTTTTTCTTACTCTTAAATTTAATATTGATTTGCATTCATATTTATCATGACTAAATAAATGCCCGATGAATATTCTTTCTTCAATATTATTTAATTTTAGGCAATATTTTTAAATTTTCCATTAAAGGATATATGGAGCTCTCCCCAATAAACACACTTACACAAAATAAAAGTACACAGTTTTATAAAGGACCTTAAACTACTAATTTTACATGAATATTTTGTAAACAAATTTTGTAACAATAAAAAACTACAAACTAAAAATTCTTTTTTTACTCATACATTTTAATTATTTCATACCTTATTAGTAATAACTCCTTAAAGTCCGCTTAATACAATTTGCTAGTAATTCTTTAATTTTAAGCAAAATTTTTAAATTCCCATAAAAGGATACATGGACTTTTCCCCAATAAACACAGTTACATAAAATATAAGTAAACAGTTTTATAAAGGTCCTTAAACTACAACTTGTACAGTAAAATTTTCTGCAAAATTTTACTATTACAAAAAAATACCAAATAAAAATAATTGTTTTTCTCATAAATTTAAATTTTTCCATACAAGTAGTAAGTTTTTACAGTCCGCAAAAATTTTTAGTCTCAAAATTGTTTGATTTCAAGTTCAATTTAAAAAATTTCCAAAAAAAGGATATATGGGCCCCTTCAAAACAAAAATTGTTACACAAAATTTTAATGCACAGTTAGATAAAGTACTCTAAACCACGACTTGTACGTTAGAGTTTTTCTTTAAAATTTATTACAATAAAAAACTACAGAATAAAAAAGATTTTCAATAAACTCAAATATACTAAAATGTGTGAATGTAGTAAATGCACACTATATGCATTTTAGTAAGAGTCTTAATAGTCCGCTAGATATTTTCCCCCAAAATACTTTTAAATCTTGTTTAATTTTAGGAAAAATTTTGAAATATTCCTAGAAATGATAAATTGGCCTCTTCAAAATTAAATCAAATATGCAAAATATAAATACACAGTTATATTAAGGACGTCATACTTCAATTTGTAGGGCAAAATTTCCTATTACAATTTACATAAATACATTATATAATTAAGTTTTAATTAGCTGGACCTTTTTATTAAATTTTCTTTAGATTCTTGAAAATTTTAAATTTTTTCAAAAATTACCTAAACAAGGAATTACAGACCTCTCAGTAAATAAAGTCGCATGGAATTATTTAATAATTTTTTAAGGTTGCATAAAGAACGTAAGTTTACACATGTTAAAAAAATTTCCAAAAAAGCATTTATGGGCCTCTATCTAACTAAATGAGTTATATTGTAAATAACAACAGAGTATAATAAAGGACTTTAAACTACATATTATACAATATAATTTTCTAAAAACTGTATTGTACAATATAAGTATAAAGTATTTAAAAAATAATTAAAATTTTTCAAACTTAATTTTAAAAAATTCTGATTTACTCCTAAACAATGCTTGCTACAAATATTCCAATATAAATTAAGCCCCAAAACTACATTTAATAATGTTATTGATATTTTTGAGACATATTTAGGAGAAAATTGTATGTTATCAATAAAGGATATATGGGCCGCTTCGTAACTAAAATAGCTAAATGAAAAATGAATACACAATTATATAAAGGACATAAAACTACTACTTGCACAACAAAATTTCGAATAACAATTTATTTTTTTTTTTACATTTTTAAAATTTTTTTTTTTACTTTTTGTAAGTTTTTTTGAAAAGGTTTTTACATTACAATTTGTAGTTTTATAGGCTTTATCAAAGGCGATAATAAATTTTTTTAAATGTGTTTTAATTAAGAAGCTGACCATATATCCTTTTTTGAAATTTTTAAAATTTTATTAAAATAATGATTTTTAATATATGTATAATGTATTTAGCTTCTTTTCAAATCGATATTAATGAATAAATAAGTTGATTAGGCCTTTCTTTTCAAGTACATAAACTTTTTGAGAGATTCTTGTGTCTCAAGTTACATATTTCCTTGATTTATGTTAATCTATTTGATCTCAATCTGTCAAAATGTGTCAATTTCAATAAGAAACTCATTACACAAATTTACTAGTATAAAAACATTACGCATGAAGAGTTGAGAAAACAAACCGAAATATTTAGTGATAAACGAATGTTGCTCATAATGAAATGAAAAAAAATCTCGGTTTACAAAAAAAACAAACAAACTATTATATTATAGAGCAAATCAAAATGTGTATACAAATCGATCAATGTATTAATTACATATATTTTTTGTTCAACTACTTTACTTGTAAGTTGAAAAAATGTGTAAATTTTTAAAGGAGACAGAAAATTTCAAATAAAAACTAAGACAAGTAAGAAAAACTCTTTAAAAACGGTGAAGTCTCAAAGGCAAAAGGACCTTAGAAAAAAAATCAAACTGCATAAGTAGAAAAAAAGCACCCTTAGGCAAATGTGAGAGTCTCAGCATTGAACTTTTACCCCAGACATTTAAAATTTTTTTTTTTTGTTACAAAAATTATAAAGTTTAACCCTTTTTTTGCTCGCATACTGCATCATTTGTTTGCTTGCATCCAAATTAGTTAAAGCTACACACACTGAAAATGCGTTTTTTTTTGTGTACATTTCACTGTCAGAAAGACAAGTTTTTTCTTCATTCATCATTATTTCATTTATACAATTCATTATCCCTTTAGCCTCATCCTCCTTTATCTGTCTCATTTGTGTATTTGTATGGTTAAGTTTTAATTTAAAAAAAAACTAATTTTGGGTTGAAATAATTTGCATTTTTTTGGGTATAATTTCATGCTGTCATTTTAAAGCAGTGTGAGTAAAAGACATTCATTCATTGTTAACAGACTTGGTTTCAGTAATTTGTTGTTTATACACACACACATTTTTTTATGCACTTTTTAATGAGAATAAAACGCACAAAAACTACATTGTTATTTAAGGTTTAACCAGACACGGGGAGAAGTTTTGTGCATTTAGGCTCTCAATGCAATTCAGGTTTTTTTCGTACTTAAATTCTTTAGAATTCCCGAAATATATTGAAATTTCTTGACACAACAAATGAAAATTCTCACCAAAATGTGTTGCTTGTTTGATTTAGGATTTCTCTAACATTGACAGTTCATGTTTTATAACTCTAAAAAAAAAACAAAACAAGTTTTGCTGCATTTGAATGACAATTTAAAGAAAATTTCCTCAAAAACTAAATTACTTCATTTTGGCTGAAATACTAAAGCATTTAAGTTTTATTGCTCTCTGAAGAATACTATTAAAGCAATTAATAAATTCTAAAACAAATTTAAGAAAACAACTCTTAAAACCCAGCAGGGGCAAAACTTAACTTTCAGAAATCCTTTTTCCACAAAATTTCTCAGTTTCTTTGGTATTTTAGGTCCTATATGAACTACTTTAAGTTTCTTTTTCATTACCAATTTTTGAAAATTTCAAAAAAAGGATATATAGTAGACAGCAAAAACTTGTAAACACAAAAATATTTTTTTTTTTAACCATGAAATTATTAAATTTGCTTCAACACTTAATTTTAAAACATTTTAGTTTATTTTGTTAAAAAAATAAAGTTATATTAAAAAAGGACATTCGAACATATTAAGAATTCAAAGATTTATTTAATTTTTAAGTACATATTCCTCTAAAGCACCTTAAATTATAAGTTTTCACATAAAAATATTTTGAAAATCATGTAAAACTCACACAAAAATTTAAAAAGTTTTAAAAAAATCATTTTTTACATTCTCTAAAATTTTTAAATTTACTTTTTTCAAACATTTTGAAAAATTTTTTTTTAATTTAATTAAACTTAAAAAAGAACATTCCTACAAATTCTATTAAAACTACAACATGTCCTAAATAAACTTTTTGAAAAATTACTTTAAAACTGAAAAAAAACTTTTTGAAAAATTCACTCAATAGTATCAAAAAATTAAATAAAGCTAAAAAAATACATTTTAAAAAAAGGATATATGGCGAGATTCAAAACTCCAATATAAAAATATTTAAAATTTTGTGGGTTAATAGATCAATCAAGACTGCTACTTGTAGCAAATAAATGTTCAAGAAAATTTTAATATTTTCAGACAAATCTTGAACAAAATTTTTGAATTTTTTTTAATTTAACCGAAGACGAGCAGTAGACAATTAATATAAACATTCCTTATATTTTTTAAAAGGTTTTAAGAAAAAATAAAATTTTACTAAAAAAAGGATATATGTGGAGGACGAGAATCCCTACATGGAAAAATTTCAGACTCGGCGGGTTAATAGATCACTAAAAACCGGAACTTGCATTATAAAAAATTTCCTAAAAATCTGTATAGTTTCTTGAAAACCTAACATGAAAACGTTACAAAATTTGTAATTTCACTTAACTATCTTAGCATAATATTTAAATAACCATTCATTACAAGTGTTAATAGTTTTTAAGAGAAAATTAAATTATAAGAAAAAAAGGATATAAGGCTGAATCAAAAACTATTGTTTTACACACTTTATGAATAAACAGATCACTAAATACTGCGAGTTGTGTTATAAATATTTGCAAGAAAATCCTAATAGTTTCTTCAAAAAGAAAGTTCGATCATTTGTCATTTAACTAAACATGCTAAGCAAAATATTTGAATAACCATTCCTAACACTTTTTTACCAGTTTGTAAGAGCAAGTTTAATATTCATAAAAAAAGGATATATGGCTGAAGCAATAACTATTAGAGAAAAACTCAACAGTTTCGCCAAAAAGGTGCATGAAATTACTAACAAATTTCTCATTTAAGCAAAAGAGTCTGTCGAACGATTTAAATAAACGTTTCCAAAACGTTTTATAGCTTTTAAAATAATTAAATTTTTATCAAAAAAGGATATATGGCTGAAGCAAAAACTATTAAAGGAAAATATTTAAAATTTAGTAGGTAAATAGAGCACTAAAAACTGCAACTTGTGGTAGACAAATTTCCTAGAAAACCCTAACAGTTTCGGCAAAAAGCAGCACAAAAATATTAAAATATATGTGATTTAAACAAAAATGTGTAGCAATGATTTAGATAAACATTTCTAACTCGTTTTAAAGGCTTTTGATAAGCAATCGATAAGTGTAAACAAAGGATATATGGCGATGACAAAAACTATAGAATGTACATATTCAAACTGGGTGGGTTAATAGGGCTTTAAAAACTGCGGGTTGTGATGTAAATACTTTTCAAAAATTCCTTAAATTTTTGCTGAAAATAATCCTTAATACTTTAAGGAAATTCATATTCAATCCACGATGTTCGATCAATTTAAATAATCATTCTTAACACTTTTTTTTTAATTTAAACAAATTTTATATTTTCCAAAAAAAGGATATATGGCAAAGTACCAAACTAAGAGGCCCACTGTAGTGAAACTGGGTGAGTGTTTTCGGTATACAGAACTGCAAAGTGTACGAAACAAAAATTTTAAATTTACTAATGTTTGTTTCATAAATTTATAAATTTTTCGAAAAACTCAGTATAAAATTAAAGGGTGTATGGCAAAGTACCAAACTAAGAGGGCCACTGTAATGAAACTTGGTGAGTGCCGAACTAAAATTTTAATTTTTTATTCAATTTACTATTTAGTTTTCGTTATTTTTTGTTTTTGCAAATCATTGCAGCATCTAATGAAATTAACATTAAATGGGAGTAGACTTTTTGACATTTTCTATACAGACGTTACAGGACTTAGAAGTGTAACCAACATACAAATGTCAAATAAGTGACATTCATTTGACATGTATGTGTAGTAAAAAATCAAAAGGGCTCTTGTATATCTCTAACAATTTAAAGCAAGACTAAACTATTAAGCAATAAGTGGATGATCCTCAGCATAATGACTGCTTAACAGAAAAATCAAATAAAAACTGAAGGCGTTAATGTAGTAAAACTTACTTACAACAACTGTTTGCTGGCAGTTGGAGTTTGTTTTTTATTATTTTTGATAATTAATCAAAACTTCGTATGAATAAATTTTTAAAAAAGATTCTTTTAGTTATTGAAACCAAAAAAACCAAATGACTATGCAAAAAGTAGTTTTTGTTAAAATATTTTTAATGTAAAATAATCATTATCATGTACGGGGTAGTAAAATGTTCTTACGTTGTTTTGCTGTTTATTTGTTACAGCATGATGTTGACAAATTCTGTGTGTTTTTTGTTTTAGTTGCCAGCGATCATGATGATGACTTTTGCTTACATGTCAAGAGTTTCTCGTACATGTTATTGTTGCCTAAATCTTCCTTTGACAGTTGCTTGTCAATCAAATATGTGTTTGCTCTCATTTCATTTGTATTTTGTTTGACTGTACTTTTATCTTCCTTTATATGGGTTTTTTGAAATTGAAGTGAACATAACGAATGGTTTGTTAAAATATTTGCACCACTGTGTTGCGCCCTCTAGCTAGAATTCCCTTGCATACAACTGATTGCGAATTGTTTGTTTAATGCAAAGAGAGAACAGAAAAGGTTTCTTCTGTTTACTGATTAATTGCAAGTCATTAATACAAGTCTTGAAATAGTGAAACAAATTCAAAATCCAACAAAAGATTATGCTGTGTTTACTTAAAGAACATATAAAAAAGGAATTAGAGCAAGCAGCACAAGAGATAAAGATAACCCAGATAATAAATATAATTTATAAACCGTGCTATCATGGGAACAATGTAAATTAAATAAACCAAAAACTTTTTAAAAACCGAAAAATATATTAAAAATCTAGTTTATGTAAGAATTCTCAACATTTTTAAGCCTTTTCGCTTAAAATTTCTCAAAAAAAGATATATAAGCACAACAAAAACTATTACAAACAGAAGTTTTATATTTGGTGACTAGCTAGAACATTAAGAACTAAAACATAAAAACTCTCTACAAATTAACAAATAATTTTTTTATAACAAAACAATTTGCTGCAACAGTTAGATTTAACCATTTTGCCACGTAATTATTAGTAAATAACATTTGAAAGTCATAAAATTTAAATTTTCAAAAAAAGGATATATGAACACAACAAAAACTATAAAACCCAGATAAACTATATTTAATATATAAATACGTATTACAATTCTACAACTTGTGGTAAAATAATTTTCAGGAAAAAGGCTTCAACTCATAAGAAAACGGAAAGATAAAGAATAAACAAATTCTACAGCAACCGTAGTAATTTAGTGCCGAACAACAATAATTAATTCCAATACTTTTTAATATTTTTTAAGAAAAAATAAAATTTTTGCAAAAAAGGATATATGGCGGTAACAAAAACTATGAGAGGAAATAATTTCAAACTTTATGGGTTGATACAGCTTGCTAATTGCTAGAAAAAATAAACAGTTTCTTTAAAGCGATAAAAAATTGTCAATTAAACAAATTTATTAATGGCCGAATTTACAGTCTCTAGTTAGATAAGAACAAAGGCTTAACTAATGATTCGTTATTCGATAATCGTTAAACAATAGTTAGTATTTTAGTTTACCAATGGTTAACTAATGACCGAGAATTCGGCCATAAGTAAAATATTTAAATAATCATTCCTAATGCGTATTAAAATTGTTTAAGAAAAAATTAAAGTTTTGCAAAAAAAAGGACATATGGCGAGAATAAAAACTATAACAGGAAAATAATTCAAACTTGGTGGGTATATAGGGCTCTTAAAACTGCGAGTTGTAATGTAAAAAAGTAACGGAAAATCCTAATATTTTAACTGAAAACAATCAAGCAAATATTACAAAGCTTTCCATTTAAGCAAACATTCACTGAAGCTGATATAACTAATTATTTCTAACACTATTTATTAGTTTATTTGAAAAAAAATGAATATTTTCAGAAAAAAGGATATATGGCCAGCTAACAAAGTAAAAGGTCCACTGTAATGTAATTCCATGTGTATATTAAGTACTAAGAGCTGCAAATTGTGGTAAACTTAAACTTTCAATTTGTATAAATTTGTTAAAGAAATTCTCACAGTGGAAATTTAATTTCTCAAAAAAAGGATATATGGCCAGGTGCCAAACTATATTAAGGACCAAGAACTGCAAATTGTACTGAACTATAATTCAACATTTGGTAATTGTTGCTAAAAAAATTTGTTAAAATTACAAGTGACCTTTGTACTTGGTACAAGATATTACAATAAAATTTGCTAGAATTTGAATATTTTTTGAAACTTTCAAAAAAATTTGATAAGCGTAAAATATGGAAACATTTAATTTCCGTCATGTATAGCATGTCTATGAATATATTTTAATAATTATTTGCAAAAACGATATTGAAAAGTAATTATTAATAATAACTTTTCTAAAACAGAAACAAAATGTAAGAAATTTAATCCCTTTAAGCTGAAGACAGTCCACATTCGTCACGGAATATACAAGAAATATTTAAGAAAAACCCTTTTCTGTGTTTATTGGTTTATGAAAACAAAATTTGATTGTTACAAAAATATTGATAATAATGATCTTGCATAAAATAAGCATATAATTAAAAGAGCATATACAATTGATTTACAAGAGTGTAAGATATGCTACTAAGCCTTTTTTTGAAAGACGAGAGGCTAAGAAACCAAAATCGTTTTCTCGTAAGTGCTAATTTTTGCCAAGTAAGTAAAAGGGTTGTTTGGTTGCTACGGCGGCTTAACAAAGTGTAATAATACTTATAAATTGTAGGCAATTTATTAAAACTGCTTGAAAAAAGACACACAGAGTATTAAAGGATTTGCCAAATTAAGCGCAAAATTAACGCAAAAAAATTAATTAAATATGCAAACAAAACTCTAAAATGCAATAAGAAAAAATGACAATCATTATTGCAAATGTTATAAACAAAGAAAAAACCTTTTCAGAAAATCCTTTAAACTTAATTAATATGCATGCAATTTATTTGTAACTCACCTTTTATCTGCGTTGACAAAATTAAACTAATTCCCAGGGCATGTAGATCATTAAGAAAATGCATCTCTTTTCTTGAAAACGAATTTGTTTTCTTAGTAATTGTTTTTAAATTTCTGTTTAACATGAGCTAAGTCAGTTTTAGATTTGGCAAACAATTTGCATAATTTTGTTTAATATTTTGACATTTTTCTAGGAGAGGGAGAGAGCGAGAGTTTGGTTGTTATTTTAAAATTATGTAAATTTGTTTCTCTTAAATATCTAATAAAATGCAAAAAATATTTTGTCATGGCTTTAAGCCCTAAGGAATTGCTTACGGTTTAAGTAATTAATGACCTATGTATTTATGCTAGTTTGAGGACGGCATTTAAGAAAGCAGGAGGTAAACAAGGAATAATAAAACACAAATATCTTTAAAAATAATTCTTTTTTTTTCTTTCCCAGGCTGATTCTATAAATTTTAAGGACATTTTAAATTTTCCCCAAAAAAAGGATATATGAACAACTTTTGTTTTATAATTGCTACACAAATGAAAATGGTTGTACATATATATATATATAGCTAAACAAACTACAAATTGTGGTGCATAACAGTTAATTTCAAAAAATATTAAAATAAATAAAATTTTTTCATTAATATAATATAGAAATTAATAGCTTTTTTTTTAAACTGCTGAAACTATGGTTTTTTAAAAAATTTATTATTTTTCACAAAAAAGGATATATGACCAACTTTTTAACCTTAATAGCAAAAGAGCTGAAAATTGTGTTATATATAGAACTTATAAAACTACAAATTGCAGTGTAAAATTTTTAAGCAAAACACATCACAAAAGTCCTTATTTAAGAAAAATATTTTGTAAAAATTATTATTTTTATTTCACATAAAAAGTAGAATAATATGCATTATTTTATTAAACTGAAACTATTATTTTAAAGCCAAATTTTAATTCCTTAAAAAAAGAATATATGGTCCACTTTGAAACGCTAATAGCTAGAACACTAAAATTTGGTGCACATATAGGTCTTAATATACTACAAATTGTGGGAGACAATTTTTATGCCAAACATATAAACAAAGTCCTTTTTTGAGAAAAAATATTTTTTAAAAATTATTGTTTCCACTTCTTATAATAAGCAAGGGATGAGCTTTTCATTTAGCATGCTGAAACTATGGTTTTTTAAAAAATTTATTATTTTTCACAAAAAAGGATATATGACCAACTTTTTAACCTTAATAGCTATAACACTAAAATTTGGTGCACATATAGGTCTGAATATACTACAAATTGTGGTATACAACTTTTATTCCAAACGTATAAACAAAGTCGTTTTTTGAGAAAAATATTTTTAAAAAATTATTGTTTTCACTTCGTATAATAAGCAAGGGATTAACTTTTCATTTAGCATGCTGAAACTACAGTTTTCAAGTAAATTAATTATTTTGTACAAAAAAGGATATATGGCAAACTTTTGATTCTTAACAGCGATAAAACTAAAAATTGGTGTATATATAGAGCTTAGCAAAATACAAATTGTGGTTAATAATTTTTTTTTTAAGTTTTATTTGTATCAAAATATTTTTTAAAAACAATTTTGTTTACTCCATATATTTATAAATTTAAAAACTATAGTTTTTAAAAAAATTTAATTTCATTGACAAAAAAGGATATATGACAAACTTTTAAAACTTAATATCAAAATAGCTGAAAGCTATTGGTTATAGAAGTATTAACAAACTGCAAGTTGTGGCATATTTATTTCAGTAAAAAACTGACCTAAAGCTCAAAAATATTGAAAATTTGTATAGTGTTACAAATTATATATAGAGATCTCTCGAAGTAATATTGTTTATGTATATAGAATTTCAAACTGCGTAGTGTGACGTAATATATTGATAAATTACTTTGTGATAAAAAAAAGATAAGCATATGAAGAACTTTTGAAATGTAACAACACGAAAACTGAAATTTTGGACATGTTTAGATATTTTAAAACTACACATTATGGCGTATAAATCTTGTACAAAAATTAAAAAAAAACAAGGACATTTTATGAAAAGACAGTTATTAGAAACATTTTTTTTTTGGAATTCTTTCAAAATATTAACTATAAGGGTTTTTGGTATTAATAGCATACAAATTTTTAAGTTTTTATGGAAAAAAACAATTATGCTAAAAAAGGATATATACAAAGTACGTATTGAGGCATTAAAAGTTTTACAAAATTGTAAAAAAAATTTAGTTATTTTAAGAAAAATTTGTTTTTAAGGAACAATTTTGAGGGAACTTATTAGTTAATGTTTATAAGTTACAATACCATGAACATTTTAGGCTTTATATTGACAAAATGATTTGTGTTAAAAAAAGGATATATGAGGAACTTTTGTAATAAAGCGAGTTGAAAGCTGAGTTTTTGTGCATGCAGAGAGGCATCAAGACTACGTATTATTGTTATATTTTTTTCGTTAATATAACCAACTAAGCGGAGTTATGCCAACTTGAATTAAGAAAAAATTAAAAAATTACAATTGTTTTGAAGCCATATGATTCAGGTTATATTTCAGAGGGTTTTCTTTATTAAGTATTTGTTTTAATTCTTTAAGTAAATAGTTCTTGGAAACAAGCTGTTTACTTTTGTAGATTATTTACTCATGATCGACACCTTTACGCTAACATTAGCAATTGTTGCTTAATTAAACACGAGCTAAATGATAAATTTTTTATTACAAAAAAAAACCTTCAACAAAAACACACAATTTCTAACAAATCGATTACTAATGCATTTCCAACTATTGACCGCTTGGCCGTTATCCCAACTACTAACTTAATTCTAAAGCAATAACAACCAAAATTAAATTATGTGACACATGTCACATAATTTCTGTAACTGAAAGGTGCAGGGCCTGTCAGCTAGTCAAACGATATTAAGAAATCAAACAAAGCTGACTAAAAACCTACAAATTAGAGCGCAGTGAAACTAAAACAAATAAATATAGACAAATTTGTGTCAGAGAAAAAAAATCCCCTACATATTACAGCATCTGTTTAAATACTTGCCAAAAATGAAACCGTCTGTTTGCTCCTTTTTAGATTTGTTTTGCTCTTAAAGTTTGTAAAGACAAAAATATCTGATTGTAGGCCTTGTATTTAACGCATATTTAGCTACTGTTGCCTGTGACACCTTGCTAAACTAAACTGAACTGCTAAAAACAACAATACAACCATTATAAAAACAAAAAACTAAAGCGAGATTTGTTGTTTTTTTTTTATTTTTGTCCAACAAAAAGTAAATAAGAAGGACTCGTTTTCTATTTTAAAAACAGCTGTCCCTTTTACCTTTTATAGAAAATCTCTAAATCCTTATAAATTTCTTTGGTTTAAAAACAAAGTTATTGATTTTGGCAAAAACAGGACAAATTTATATTTGTCTTGCTGTCTTAGCTAAAGGTGATCAAACACGTGGTTAGTTGCTTAAAAATTTTGTTGTTGTTGTTTTCTAAACTAAATTTGTTTTTCCTTTTCGTAAAAACCATCAACAGTGCAGAGAGTAGTTTTTGCTTCCTTTGGCTATTATTTTCTTGTTGTCTACGACAGTTTAAGTTATGCAGGAAGATGTTGTCAACAATTGTAACAATAAGGGCATTATTATGATTTGAAGAGAGTCTACTAACAGGCTCTTACAGAAATGAGCATTATACAGCAATACAATGGAAAAACACTCTCACTAGTTGACACTTTCACTAAGTTACAAAAAAAACATTTGGGGTAAACCAAGTTAAGAGAGTTTAAATAATTAAAAGAGAATAAAACTTGTAAATAGCGCCTCTGCTGTAAAATAAGCAAAAGTAAAGTGAAAAGAGACAGGAAATTAAACAAAAATCAAAAGAGTTGCAAACCTACAAACAGTACCGCAAGAAATCTTTCTAAAAAGTACTAAAAGTTTAAAAGTATTTTTTGTATTTTAAATCCTAAAATAAGGGGAAATAGTTTGAATTATTAAATAATACTTTTAAAAATTTGAGTTTTTGCAGAATTTGAGAAACAAAAAACTCCGCATTACCTTAAACTAAGAAAAAGTACTAAATGACAGAAAATACTTTTTTGGTACTTTTTTTTTAAATTAAATTTTTTTAAGATTTTTTTTTGCAAATAACCCAAAATTACTTAAAAATTAAGAAAATTACTTAAAACAAAAAAGTACTTTTTCGGTACTTTTTGGGATTTAAAATTTAAGTACCAAAAAGTTACATAATTTACCCTATATTCTAAACAAATATATATTTTTTGAAGGATTTGTCTAGCGAAAAACCTGAAATTTGCCTTAAATTAAGCAAAAGTACTAAATAAAAAAAGTACTTTTTTTGTACTTCTTTTAAATTCCATTTTTTTTTAAGTTTTTGTGCAAATAAGTCAAAATTACTATAATTTTTAAGGAGTTTCCTTCAGGCTAATTTGGTTAAATGTTTGTTTCCAAACGTAAATAAAAAACTTGTTCCATTTGTATTTTTTATTTTATTTACCCAACGTTTCGTTAGTTTTATTCTAACTTCTTCAGGGGTCTCGTTCTAAATAATCTAGTGACAAAATTTATTGTTTTATTACACAGCTTTAACTTATTATATAGTTTTACTTACAGCTTTGATGTTTTTTATCATTGGATATTAATTTTTATTATTAATTAGTTACTAAAATACTAAAAAACGGGACATCACGAACAGAAATTAGCCTGAAGGAAACTCCTTAAAAATTATAATAATTATAAACATTGGTCACAAAAACAAATTAGTCAAAATTACTTTGAAATTAAAAAAATTATTGAGACAAAAAAGTACTATTTTGGTACCTTACGTGGTTTAAAATCTAAAATTAAGGGAATTTACTAAAAAGTTACATAATTTACCAAAAGTAATTTTTTGCTACTTTTTTAAGTATTTAATGATTTTACTTAATTACCTCAAAAATTAAATATAATAAAAAAACATAATAAATTAAATTATGCTTGTGTATCTGTTACTTCTACCAAAATCTCTTAAATAACAAAACGTACTTTCGTGGTACTTTTTTAATTTTCTGTCTTATATAATTTTTTTTTTTACTTAATTACCTCAAAAATTAAATAAATAATGCGTTTTCATATTTAATTTGGTTATTTTCTAGAATTTCAATTAAAATTATTTAAATAACAAAAAGTACTTTTTGGTACATTTTGAAATTTATTTTAATTTGGCCTAGATACAAATTTTTGGAAATTTTTTTATTTCCTATTTATATTAAGCAAATTTTTGTTCAATTAGTTTTAAGCTCAATTAGAATTAGCAAAAAAAAAAAACAAGTTGTTCCTCTATTTTCCTGGTCCTTTTTCATTTGGTACCTTTTTGGTAATTTTTTCAAAATTCAAATTTCTTTATTTTCTTCTAGTTTTCTTATGCGCAAAGTTTGGAATTTTGACATAAAAATATGTTTTCGGGTTTTTTTGGTACTTTTGAATTTGGTACCTTTTTTAGGTACTTTTGGGAAATTTTGCAAAATTTATTTTTTTTTTTCAATTCTTATTAAATTAAATCTAAATTCCTAAGTAATAAAAATTTTTCGGTACATTTTTGTTAGTTTTTTAGTTAGTACCTTTTTGGTATACTTTTTGCCAAATTCTAGAAATTGAAATTTTTTTATTCGCTGATTATTTGTAATACATATAAATTTCTATGATTACAAGGAAATTTGAAAGATTTCTTTGAAACAAATTTTAGGTTTGTTCATGGGATATTTATTATTTCAATTATAAATTTTGTTATTTTAGAGGGTTATTTCTTGAATTTATTTCATTATTGTTTAGCATTTGTTTGTTAATATCTCAATATTATTTAAATCCTTTAATGCTTTTTAAAACAATACTTTAGCTTTAGTTTCCTGAGATTTTCTTCTGGTTTAGTAAAACCATCTAACAAACTCTCTTAGTTAGTCTAGTTCCAAACCCTCAAAGCGTCCTCTATCGTTAGTATGTTGTATTACAAACTCTCTTAATTTGTTTGGTGATCGGTCTTAAAAATCTCTGCCAGGTATATTTTTATGTTGCTGAGATTTATTTAAAAAAATCTTAGATCTATAAGGAGAAACCTGAAGCATTTTCTTTACGCTCTTCGAGTGTGCAAAATTGTCTTGTTAAATAGGGTGTGTTTTGTGTTAGCTAGAAAACGAAGTTTTAAACGATGTCCAACAAAGTTATAAGCAACCGGTTGTTATTAAAGCAGAGAGTATTAAAGGTAAGTGAGCAAAAATAATACAATAAACGAAGCAGGCGCAAAAATTCTTGATTTACAAATAAGCTAAAACAAAACATTCGTGTTTAAACACTCGTTCGCTAAGGATCTACGGTTGATAGCGATTTCAAGTTTATTAAATAGAATTTTGTTTAAAAAAAAAAGTGAAAAGTGTTCAACAAATTTGCACATGAGTTGCTGAAATTAAAGACGGTTTTTTGTTGTTGTTAAGTTTTTTTTTTTTTTGTTTAAAAAGTTTTAAGTTTTTAGGTTTAATATTGAAGTTTGTTTAATATTGTTGTAAAAATATGTTGCTGTGATATTGAAAAGCTGAAAGTATCACAAAATTTTTATAATTTTCAACAAATTTGGAAATTTTTCTTAAGGTGAGTAAAAGTTTTCGTTAATAATTTTTGACTTTTGTTAAAACTTATTATTATTTAGATTTTATGTTAAAATTTTATAGTTGTTTATCAAGCACGCCCTTTTAATTAATTTCTTACATTTTAAAAAGTGTTAAAAATTTTCTTAAACTCCTCCCTTTTCCCTAGCCTTATAATAACAAAGACACTGTCTTTCCTTCATTTTATTGAAAGGCAAACAATTACACAAACCTAACATTTTCTTTTCCTTTTTTCAAACAACGCATTTTCCTTAACCTTTCCAAAAAGATGTTCCTGGGTAGTTGCTTTCTTTTAAACAACCTTGAAATTTGTTACTTTTTTACAACCGCCAAATGCTCTAGATTTTATTTTCTTTTAATTAAAATGCTTACCAAAAAAAACCTCCCTAAATTCTAAGACATTGTTACCCGTTGTCTAAACTAATCTGCGCTACAGCCAGCAAAAAAAAAGGTACAAACAAAAAAGAAAAACTTACATCTAAAAACACTTTGGGCTACAAATATTTCACCCATTGTAGGTATTCCTCAATAGGGTAAGATTTTTTTTGGTCATACTTTAGGGTGACGTTTATAGATTACCTTTAAGTTCATTGTTGCAAATTTAGCCTAAGGCTTAAATGATTTCACCCAGAAAAACAAAAAAAAAAAAACATCTGAGCTATATAAACTGCTACATACAAGATCCTTTTGAACACCTTGAAACTTTCTGTTTTCAGAAAAAAAAACAGCTCCATCAAAATCATAACTTTCTATTGTCGTTTCATTAAATAAATATGATTATTCTTTTTAAACGGCTAATGTGGTTATTCATACCCTTAAAAAAACCTTTATAATGCATGCATTGGCAACATTATATTTCTAAAATTAAAAAAAAATTAACCAAAAGCCCTTAAAAAACAAAAAGTACTATATTGGTACTTTTTTAATTTTTGCAAAAATTTTACATATTTACCTCAAAAACTGTATTTTAAACATAAATATGTTTATTTTCTTCAAATTTTAAAATAATCCTTAAAAAAAATAAAAAATACTTTTTTGGTACTTTTTAAAATTTTGTTATATTTGGTCTTGAATGCAAAGTTATTAAGCTAAAATGATAGAAAACTAATTACTTCTTTAAAATTGGAAAAATTTAACTTAATCTCTCAAAAAAACAAAAAGTACTTTTATGGTACTTTTTGAATATTAACTAAAAAAATGCGTTTTTTTACATATTTACTTCAAATAATGTTTTTTCGTATAAATATTAATATTTTATTATTTCCTTAAAATTAAAAAAAAATCCCTCAAAAACAAAAAGTACTTTTATGGTACTGTTTTAAATTTTAAATACAAAGTATTTAAGCTAAAATTATACAAAACTAATTATTTCTTTATAATAAGAAAAATTTTAACTTAATCTATCAAGAAAACAAAAAGTACTTTTGTGGTACTTTTTGAATTTTTAAAAAATTTCACATATTTACCTCAAATAATGTGTTTTCAATATTTATTATTTGATTATTTAAGTTTATTATTTGTTTACATATTAAGCTCAAATAAAGTGTTTTCATCATAAATATGATTATTTGCGTAAAAGTCCTTTGAAAAACAAAAAGTATTTTATGTTTGGTACTTTTAATTTTGCTAGATTTTGTTTTGTTTTGTACTAAACAATTACATTAAAATTGCAACATTAAAATTTCAACATAAATCCTCTCAAAAAACAAAAAGTACTTTTTTAGTCCTTATTATTTTGTTATATTTGGTCTTAAAAACTAACTGCCGTATTTATAAAACATAAAGTAGGCTTGAAGTGTGCTTTAAGACAAAATTTTCTTAAAGTACACTTGAAGTCTACTTTAATTTTTTATAAATACGGCAGTAAATTTTTAAACAAAAATGAAATAAAACTAAATTACTTGCTTAAAATGGTAACAATTTTGACATAAATTACAAAAAAAAAAAACAAAAGTACTTTTTTGGCACTTTTAGTATTCTTGAAAAAAATATATATTTTCATTTAAAAACTTAATAAATAATATTAATTAAATAAATTAATAGTTTTTCTCAAATTTTGGATAAAATTCTTCAAAAAAAAGAAGTACTTTTTAAATACGAGTATTTATTAAAAAAATTAAATAAATAATTGATTTAAACATATATTCTATATTTTTTCCAAAAGTTTCACCAAATTCTTTCGAAAAACAAAAAGTATTTAGTTGGTAATTTTCTACATTAAGCTTAAAAACAAATTTTGTAATCAAAATCTAAATAATCAGCCTAAACTGAACATTTATTTTGTTATAAAATCCCTCAAAAACCAAAAAGTAATTTTTTGGTAGATTATTTTTGAAAATTGGAACATATTTGTTTAATTTAAGAAAATGTTTACTTATGTCTTTTAAAAAATTACATAAATATAGTAATTCTAAAATTTCCTAAAAACCAAAAAAGTATCTTCTTGGTACTTTTTTTTAAACTTTATTATTTGATGTCTAAAAGTAATTTAAATAAACTCCTTTAAAAGACAGGGTTTTTTCACAAATTCTCTACAAATATTCAAAAGTACTTTTTTGGTACCTTTTGAAATAATAAAAAATATTTGCATATTGAATACAATACAACATTTTTCATATTCAAGCAAGCTTAAAGGGATTATTCCAAAGCAAAATATTTGTCTCTAAGACTAGAAAAATTTAGTAAATTTAGTTTATAGTTTATTTTAACCTTTTTATAATTTTCTATACCTGTTTTTCATACTGTTTTTATGTAATATTTAAAAAAAATCCCCTTTTTGGTACTTTTTACATTTTAGTTATTTTAGAGCTTTTTTTTGATATTCTTAGTTGAGTTTTGTGTTTAAAAGTTATTTTTTTTTTTTTTTTGGAATTTTGTATTTTTATAATGAAACTAATGAAAATGTAGAAATTAATTAATAATATAAAAAATAGAGAATTTTAGAGTTTTTATTTTTTGGTGTCTATTTGTTAATTTTTAATAATTTTGCCAAATATTATTTTCTTCAAGTGTATTTTTTGGATATTTCTGGTATTTTGTTGTATTTATGTATGAAAATATCGTTTCTGCCTAAATAAATTAATTTAATGCTGTATGTTTTTAAGGCAATTTGTATGAAAACCAGCCAGTCAGCCTTTCAATAAACTTCCCCAAACACCACCAAACTTTCATTGTCACTCATTGACTGCCCTACTGGTCAAGCAGTTTAATACAAATTTTTCAAAATAAATGAATTTCAATATAAATACATTAAATAGCCGCGAATACAAACCAATGAAACAAACCAAACTAATAATGTCTACAGATATCAGGGTAAGACACAACAGACGCTAAAGAGAGGAACAAACTTTTGTGTTTTATTTTTGCAAAGAAACAACCTTTTCTTTTGCAAAAATGAAATAAAACAAAAAACAGATTGAAATCTTAAAACGAAACTGGTTTTTAGGGGGAAGTAAAAAAAAAAAAAAAAAAAAAAAAACAACAACAAATTTAAATGAAGTCAAGCAAAAAGGATTCTTACTGTTCAAAAGCAGTGAAATATTATTTGAAAAATTTGATAGAAATAATTTTAAAGACTGTTTTTTGAAAGATAAATTTCCCTTTTTTTTAGATTTAAAGAGACACATTTTTAAGTAAACTGGATTTATTAGCATGAAACAATGGCATTAAGTTTTATTATCTAAAAATTTTGCAAAAAAAAAAAATTTTTTTCAAATATTTAACAATTACTTTTTTTTTTTTTTTGTATGAAATTGAAGCAAATTTTTATTGTGTGTTAGAGGACAATTTGTGTGCAACAATCTATGTAAGAATTAGTGTCTTTGTTGTTCAAAAAAAGAAAAAATACCGCTGGAATCTTAGGCAAATGTACAGGTTTTTTTTTAGCAATTATTTAGGGAAACGCCTGACAAAATGCCTCCGCTAAAATGTTGCTAAAATGTAAAAATAAGGGTGATTTAAAAAATTTTTTAAAACAACAATAGTAAAGTGAATGAGGAAGCAAATCTGAGAAATGTAAGAAAATTGTTTGATTTATATATGTATATTTTATATATTGAAGATGGAAAAAGAAAGAAAAATTTTAGAAAAATAATGTTTTAAAATTTTTTCTACTCTTATAAAAAGTTGTCTGTCTAACTTTGTTAAAATAACTTTGATAGTTCTGAGTTTTGCTTAACTTATAAAAAAACAAGTAAAAGTACAAAATCACCTATTATAAAGATTTATAAGAGATTTATGTTCATATAAGTGATTTCCGGAAGTAGACTTTGTGTGGGGCCTAAACTGATGTATGGTTTATTTGTGTTAAATTCCAACTTGATAATGGTTTTATAAGGGATTTATGCCCATTCAAGTGATTTCCGGAACTCGACTTTATATGTGGACTACGGTCAAATATACACCGATCATCATGCAATTTGAGTCATTTTTACAAAAGCTTTATATTCATTTAAGTGATTTTCGGAAGTGGTCTTTGTCTGGGTCTATGTCAAACTTATGGCCCGATGCAAACAAAATATTGTTTTGAGATTTATTATTATTGCAGAATTTTGTTTAAATGCGGCTTTTTTTTATAGACATTTATGTACCATAAAGCCATTATCCGGGAAGACATTTGTATGGCGGCATTTGTATGAGAAATGACTTGACATGACTTGTCCTAAAAATAAAGTGTGCAAAATTTCATAATTATACGAGGGCGGCATTTGTATGCGAAATGACTTGACATGACTTGTCCTAAAAATAAAGTGTGCAAAATTTCATAATTATACGAGGGCGGCATTTGTATGAGAAATGACTTGACATGACTTGTCCTAAAAATAAAGTGTGCAAAATTTCATAATTATACGAGGGCGGTTCGAAAACTCCTAAGCCTAGCACAGAAAGAAAATACAGTCAAACCTCAATACAACGACCCTCGCTATAACGAATTCCTCGATTTAAAGAATTTTCTTAAATCCCCTACAACGCTCCATAAGATTTAATACAAAATAAACCTCTCTATTACGAATACATTTGTCAATAGCCTCGTTATAACGAATTTTCATTCACTGCAGCCTAACGAAATGAAAAGAATTATTTGCCTCTATTTAACGAGTTTTGTCAACTTACAATCTTTTCATAACGATTTCCATCGCCTCGACTCGAAGAAAATTTTATTTTTGAATTTTAAAAACTACAAAATACAGTGTTTTCCTTCAAATGTGTTTTGATTTATTAGCGGAAATCGTTCGCTATAACATGGTAAGCAGTGATGATTAATATACAAAATCTTTTATTAACTCGTTATAACGAATAAAAGTGCAACTTCACCTCGATATAACGAATCTCATTGTAACGAATTATTTTTTCTAATCCCCTTAAGAACTGTAGTTAGTTTTTCAAAAACATTTTTCTTTTTCAATATAATCTCCTGAAACTTCAATACACTTAGTCCAATGCTTTTCCAGCAAATTCTATCCCTTGATTAAAATAGTTTTCCTCCAGCCCATCAAAATAGTGGTTTACAACACAGCAAAAAATAAAAATGAGTTTCAATTAAAATATTTGTGGAATCAATTAAAAATTTAATTGAAATCGCACCTGTAAACAACATGATAGTATCAATTAAAAAAAATGTGAGATTTAATTGAAAATATCAGAAAAAGTAATTGAATCAATTAAAATTTTAATTGAAAATTATTTTAAAATCAATTAAAGGTTTAATTGAAAAAAAAACATGATTTTTTTTCTATGAACTGTAATTGCAACTTCAGTTAAGGTAAAACGCTTACCAGCTAGGAATTTTTTTAGGATTTGGCAACAGCTAAAACTCACTGAGAGCTAAATCAGGAGAATAAGCTCAAGTAACTCGTACTTTAATTTGTTGATTTTATCCATTGTTAAAACACTGTTGTGCCCTGGTTCGTTGTCTTGATGAAATTTTTTTTTTTTTTGTGTTGTAAGCCAGGACGTTTTTGTCGAATTTTTACATTTAATTGATGCTAAATGTTGCAATACACAGAAAAAATGAAAATTGATTTTCAATTAAAATATTCGTATATTTAAATAAACATTTAATTGAAAGTGGACCGATGAAGGAATTTGTAGTATCAATTAAAATATTTTGTAAAAATTTAATTAAAAGTAGTTTTAATTAAAAAAAATATTATATTATTTAACTGAAAATTGTTTTTCAATTAAAAATTTAATTGATATGATTAAAAGTTTAATTAAAAATCAATTAAGACTCAATTAAAAGTTTAATTAAAATTTGTCGGGCAATATTTTTTTCTGTGTAGTACTCTAAATTTAGTGTTTAAACTTTTGCAGATAGTCATTTAATAAAATAGCTTTGAAGTTCCAATAACCTTACCAGCCGATTGAATTGTTATTGCCTCCTTGGGGGCACTTTCTCCAGCTTCAGTCCATTAGTTGGCTTGTTCTTTTGTTTCTAGATTATAATGGTGGATCCATGTCTCATCATTAAAGATCCAAACAAGCTTGAGAAATTTTCATTCTTATGCGTTCTTGGTCGACTGTTAACAAATGCCGCACTCATCTTGCAGACAGCTTTTTCATCTGTAGTTCTTCATGCAAAATTAAATGGGCTCGATCATTTGAGATGACCATGATATTAGCTATTTCGTGCACTTTCATTTAATATTTGAAAACTTTTTTTTTATTATTAAAATTTTTATTGATAATTTTCTTGGCTGGAATTCGAACCTGGGTTGTTGCATTTACATATGTTTCGAGAAACACCACTTTCTCTCATCAGAATTCTTTGCGTTCTAACTCTTTGCACCACTTGCGGTGCCTGCTAGCCAACAGACAAACATCAATCTTTTAACCAGTGTTACCTGGTGGTTCGAAATTTGCTGTAATTATCATTTTATTTATTGAATCCCAGCCAAGAAAATTATCAATAAAAATTTTTCAAGCTGTAAAACAATTCCTACCTTCAGTAAAAATAATTTAATGAAAATTAATTTTAATGAACTCGAGCCCGACTAAATAAATATCAAAAATTTCCCACTTAAATTTTAAATTAAGCTAGATTAATCTTAAACTTTCTTGTATACTGACTCAAATTAAAAAAAACTTTTTAAAAACTCGTTTGTTTGTACTTTTTTTTGCGAACTTAAAATTACCCCTTCTTAAACTATTCATTATTTAAATATTTCATTATAATACAGACTCATTTATTTGTACGGCTTGTAATACATTGTTTTGCAAGTCCTTTCATATTATCGTTTAATTTTTTTTTTTGTTGTACAAGTAGTCACGATCAATTGTTATTTGTGCTAAAATAATGCATCACATAAAAGTGTATTTAAGTTTTGCATGCTTTACCTTTAATAAGGATCTTAATATAAAAAGTACTTAAACGGTGCTTATTAAGAGGGTCCTTGACATTGTCTACAAGCATGTGCATTTATTTTTAAATGTTTGTTTTCAGTGAGTTTTTCGTTTTACAGACAAACAATATAAAATACCCTTTATATTAAGCATTAAATTGAGAAATTAATGATAATTATTTAAAAAAACAAAATATGTAATAAAATGTTTGATTTATGGTTTAAAAAGTTGATGGCAGATAAATTGTAAGGATATTTTTAGTTGGAAAAGGCATGATATTTCTTCAAAAGTTCTTAACTTTCAATGTTCTTGATCTGTTCTAGTTCTGTTCTAGTTCTGTTCTAGTTCTGTTCTAGTTCTGTTCTAGTTCTGTTCTAGTTCTGTTCTAGTTCTGTTCTAGTTCTGTTTTAGTTCTGTTCTAGTTCTGTTTTAGTTCTGTTCTAGTTCTGTTCTTTTTCTGTTCTAATTCTATTCTAGTTGTGTTCTAGTTCTGTTTTAGTTCTGTTCTAGTTCTGTTCTAGTTCTGTTCTAGTTCTGTTTTAGTTCTGTTCTAGTTCTGTTCTAGTTCTGTTCTAGTTCTGTTCTAGTTCTGTTCTAGTTCTGTTCTAGTTCTGTTCTAGTTTCAGTTCTATTCTAGTTCTGTTCTAGTTCTGTTCTTTTTCTGTTCTGGTTCTGTTCTAGTTCTGTTCTAGTTCTGTTCTAGTTCTGTTCTAGTTCTGTTCTAGTTCTGTTCTAGTTCTGTTCTAGTTCTGTTCTAGTTCTGTTCTAGTTCTGTTCTAGTTCTGTTCTAGTTCTGTTCTAGTTCTGTTCTAGTTCTGTTCTAGTTCTGTTCTAGTTCTGTTCTAGTTCTGTTCTAGTTCTGTTCTAGTTCTGTTCTAGTTCTGTTCTAGTTCTGTTCTAGTTCTGTCCTAATTCTGATCTAGTTCTGTTCTAGTTCTGTTCTTTTTCTGTTATAGTTCTGTTCTAGTTCTGTTCTTTCTCTGTTCTAGTTCTGTTCATTTTCTGTTATAGTTCTGTTCTAGTTCTGTTCTAGTTCTGTTCAAGTTCTGTTCTAGTTCTGTTCTAGTTCTGTTCTAGTTCTGTTCTAGTTCTGTCCTAATTCTGATCTACTTCTGTTCTAGTTCTGGTTCTGTTCTATTTATATTCTAGTTCTGTTCTAGTTCTGTCCTAATTCTGATCTACTTCTGTTCTAGTTCTGTTCTGGTTCTGTTCTATTTATATTCTAGTTCTGTTCTAGTTCTGTCCTAATTCTGATCTACTTCTGTTCTAGTTCTGTTCTGGTTCTGTTCTGGTTCTGTCTTAGTTCTGTTCTAGTTCTGTTCTAGTTCTGTTCTAGTTCTGTTCTAGTTCTGTTCTAGTTCTGTTCTAGTTCTGTTCTAGTTCTGTTCTAGTTCTGTTCTAGTTCTGTTCTAGTTCTGTTCTAGTTCTGTTCTAGTTCTGTTCTAGTTCTGTTCTAGTTCTGTTCTAGTTCTGTTCTAGTTCTGTTCTAGTTCTGTTCTAGTTCTGTCCTAATTCTGATCTACTTCTGTTCTAGTTCTGTTCTGGTTCTGTTCTATTTATATTCTAGTTCTGTTCTAGTTCTGTCCTAATTGTGATCTACTTCTGTTCTAGTTCTGTTCTGGTTCTGTTCTATTTATATTCTAGTTCTGTTCTAGTTCTGTCCTAATTCTGATCTACTTCTGTTCTAGTTCTGTTCTGGTTCTGTTCTGGTTCTGTTCTAGTTCTGTTCTAGTTCTGTTCTAGTTCTGTTCTAGTTCTGTTCTAGTTCTGTTCTAGTTCCTTTCTGGTTCTGTTCTAGTTCTGTTCTGGCTTTGTATTTGCAATTCAAAAAAAAAAAATGTCTAAGATTTGAAATCAAACATGTCTTTTTTATCTTTTACCTAAAATCCTGCCTACAGCTGCATTTTAAGTAAACATTATTTAAAAGTCTTAGATTTAAACATAAAATTATTATAGCATTTGCCTGTAATGATGGATTGCCAAACTATTAGACTCTATGCAAATAAGGATTAACTTGTCTGCTAGAAAAGAAAACACCTTGAACATATAATTATGCGGGCTGGGACACGAAACTAAACAGAAAATAATTTAAAATTTTCAATTTTAAAATGCGTTTATGCAAAAATTTCAGTTTTACTTGCTATCTGGAAATTTAAAACTGTGTGGAAGTTTGAAGGGTGGCATTCGAGACAAAGATAACTATTGTTTTAAAATACAATGCAACTATTTGAAAACTGTAGGTGTTTGAAGTGATTCTAAAGAATACAGCAGTTTTAGATTTGAAATATTTTCAAGATAACTAAAGAAAAAGAAAAGAATGAAATAAAGAAATATTTGAAGTAAAAAATTATGAATAGTATTCAAAAAAAGTATTGATATCTAAAGACACCGCTTTCATTGAGCAGTTGTGTTCATAGTTTAACAATAGATTTCAATTATAAGAAAACTAAAGAAATGGTAACAGTGACAAAGTACAATGAAAACGCCATCTAAAAGCAATTGAAACTGTCACTGTGAGAAAACCTAAATAATTTCAAAAAATAAGCAATAAACAATAGTATTTATTATGAAAAAAAAAATTCGAAATTGAGCCAGCAGTTAAAATAAGATTAAGATAAGAACAAGATTTCTCAGTTTTTAAAATTTTGAAAAAATTTTTCTTTTGGGAATTTCCGGGGAACTAAGGAACTAATTGTTCTCACTATTTATTTATTTATTAAAGTAAATTTTCTCATTTATTTTAAAATAAATTACTAGAAATACGCTTTGGTGATTTTGAAATAGCTTTTGGGAATTTCCGGGGATTTGCAAAGTTTAGTTCTCGTTCTTTATTTGTCGGTTAAAACAAATTATTTTAAGTTAAAATGCTGATATTTGCTTATGGGTATTTTGAAAAAATATTTAGGAATTTGCAAGGAACTAAAAATTTTAGCTCTCGTTTGGTTAAAATAAGATTTCTTAGTTATTTTAAATTAAACTACAGGTATTTGCTTTGGGGATTTTGAAAAGATATTTGGAAATATTCAGGGAACTCAAAACTTTAGTTCTCGTTTTTTATTTGTTTGTTACAATAAGAGTTCTCAGTTATTTTAAGTTAAAATACTGGTATTTGCCCTTGAGGATTTTTAAATTTTTTTTTTTTGGGAATTTGCGGGGAACTAAAAATTTTTGCTGTCGGTTTTTATTTCTTGGTTAAAATCTTATATCAGTTAATCTTATTATTAGTTATTTTAAGTTAAAATACTGAAATTTGTTTTTGGGGATTTTGAAAAAATATTTAGGAATTTCTGGGGAATTAAAAATTTTAGCTGCCAGTTTTTTATTTGTTGGTAAAATAAGATTTCTCAGTTATGTTAATTGTTTAATTATTATTTTGACGCTTATTTCAATTTAAAATACTTCTTTAGTTTTTCTGGGATTTAAAAAAAAAATGGAATTTACAGGGAAGTAAAATTTTGGTTTATTTTTGTTTTTCAATGCATTTCATAATACTTCGTAATTTTTCTGTGGCTAAAATAAGAACATTGCCTTTCTGGGATTTTGAAAATTTAATTGTGAATTTTCGGGAATCTACAAATTTTAGTTTTTCTGGATTATTTATTGGTTTAAGCAAATTTGTGTTACTTTTCTTAAGTTTTTATAACAAAACTTTCTTCTGCGACTTTAAAAAGATATTTGGGAATTTGCGGGGACCTAAAATTTTTAGTTTTTCGATATTCTTTGCTAGTTTAAAAGATATCTCGTTATAATAACGAAATTAGCTTTTTGGGATTTTCAAATGTATTGGAAATTTGCGGGGACCTAAAATTTTTAGTTTTTCTTTTTTCTTTGTTAGTTTCAAAGCTAGTTAGTATTTTTTTAAGTTGTAAGAACAAAATTTACTTTATGGGATTTTGAAAAGGTAATTAGGAATTAACGGGGAACTAAAATTGTTAGTTTTTCCATTTTCTTTGCTAGTTTAAACGAATTCTAGTTATTTTTTTAAGTTGTAATACAAATATTTTCTATCTGGGATTTTGAAAATTAAATTATGAATTTACGGGGAAGTAGGAATTGTAGTTTTTTTATAATAATATGCTCTGCTACTTTTCTTAATCAATAATAAAAAATGTTCTTTTGGGGATTTAAAAAATAAAATTGGGAATTTGCGGGAAGTTAAATTTTTAGTTATTTCTTATTTCTTTAATGGTTTAAACAATATTTTTTTTGTATGTTTGGCAATTGAAATTAATAATTTTTTGGTTATTTTCTCTGAGTGTTTTTAAGACAATGTTGAATTTTGTGAAAAATAACAAATTTCAACTTAGTTAGCAAGGACTTGCACCCTGAAAAGTAACAGTTACCTCTCTTTGAAGCTAAATTCACTTATTACCATTAGTTATCAAAGACTTATACCCTGTAAAATATTAGTTTGGAGAAACTCACCTTTAGGTGTAAGCCAACGGTGTTAGCTAAGAAACAAATCTTCTTAAAATTAACCTTGAGTACTTAAGAAACTCCCCTAATTAGGTAACAAACTGACTTTATTGCAAATAATCTTGTTTAGCGAAGGACCTCTGTGCTTTAGCTAATAAACTCACCTTTTTAATAATACGCTTGATTAGCGAAGGACCATTTCTTACTGCAATTCGCCAGGAGACAAACTGTAATATAAAAATTTTAAGCGAGTTGTGTAAAATTTTGTAACAATTATAATAAGGAAAGCTAGAATTTTTTCAGTTATAAGTTTTTTTTAAATAGGTTTCTTATATTAAACTTTGTTTCTTTACAGTAATAAACACTATACTATACCAATCAATGCTTAAGTGGACCAAACAACAACAAAATCTTCAACTCTTTCAAACTCTTTCGCAACCTCAAACCAATACTCAGCTCTCCCAAAATTCCTCTACCGAAAACCCCTTAGCTGTTACTTCTAAACCCCGCAAAAAACGTTACACTACCAGCCAAATACATACTAATACAAAACAACACATTATGCCCACTATGACCCATACTTTGGAAAGACGTTTACACCGCCGCTCACTAGACAATCATTTAGATTCTATTTTAGACGATGGACGTAGATCACGCCACTCCCTGACCGGCAATCAAAATAAGGAAAATTTCGGGGTACATTTTGTGCGCAGTTCTTTTGGCAATACTAGTTTGACAGCTTTGCATGATCTCAGTAATGGCAAGAGTCCTAGACGTTCGACAGAACAAACGCCTCCATTGATGTTGAATATCAAGAGATTTAATACAGCCGCGGTAACTACAATGGAAGTGGCAACTACTCCTACTAGGAATGTTGAGGTTAGGTCAAGATTCTCGGATGATTTTGCGGCCGAAGATGATGTGACACCTTTGTCGAGACTAAAGTTTAGAAACAAATTGAAAGAGGATTCCTTGTCCTCTTCCAGAATGGGAGATGCTACTTTGGATAGAATGTTGGATGCCATCATAGAAAGTGCACGCAAAGATGTGAAACCCAAGTGCCAAAACATGAATTTACTGGATGATAAACAAATGGAAAATGTGGCAAACAATGAGGAGAGCATACATGAAATGGAGGTGAGAACACCCCAGCATTTGAAAAGACAAAGAGTGGTTAGAAGAAAAAACCCCAAGAATACCGAAAAGAAAACCAAAAAAGAAAAGCTGGCTGTAAAGGCCAAAATGCTGGATAAATATTTTGAGGAAAACAAAACCAGACAAACAAGAAAAGAAACTGAAATGATAGGCCTGACTTTGCCCAATGGCATACCCAGTCCCGAGACACCGCTATTCAAGAATTCCCAAACACAAAAGGCTTTATTAAATATGGAAACCCCGCCTCAACATTTAGCCTTTGAGGTGGATAATGATTTGCCCAGATGTAGCACGCCCAGCTTGCAAGTGGTGCCCTCTATTAAACGCTGCCTAAGTTTCTCCTGTAACAGTGAAGAGGAGGAGGACGGGGAGCAGGCTTACCTGCACTGTCACAAACGCAGCTCAATGGCCTCCAGCATAGCCAGTTCCACACAAGAGCACTTAAGTGGCAGTGGCAGTTCTTCAGTTGCCAATAAACCAGTGAGGGGTTCCTTAGATGTGGCCATTTACCAGGAACAGCAATCGTTAAATGTACATGGTGAGCTCCAAATTTAGTGTGGCAACCAGGTAGACTTATTAATTTTTTTTTGTTTTACAGTTATACGTTGCCGTGATTTACAGCGCAGCAACGGCTCCACGGCTCTCAATGCTTATGTGAAGGTGGCTTTGATACAAAAATCTCAAACCGAACATCAGGGCTTTCAACGCACTGCCGTACACCGGCACTCTACAAGACCCTACTTTGATCATTGCTTCAAATTCGATTTAACGGATTTAACACAGGCCTTGGATGATTTGGATGATGAAGATCGCTTACAAATGGCCGTGTGGCATCGTGATAGACAACATAAGTGAGTATGATCGTAGTTTTGTTTTTTGAAACATTTTTTGCAACAATCTTAAAGACGCAACAGCAAACCAAACAATCAACTTCTAACTACCAAACCAACCAACCAATAAAACTTTATAATTAGAAATAAAATTAAATTTTTGAAAACCAAAACCAAACAATCTTTTGATTTTTGTATGAAATTTAAAGGGTTTCCTAAACACTGCTGTTTTTTTAATAGTCTGTCAATTAAGTTTTTGCTTACTTGAGGTCTTCCTGCAGTTAAAAGTACGGTCACATTTCGCAAATATTTACTCAAAAAAGAGTAACCACTTGTTTTAGCACAAATTTGTTTGACATTGTTTACTCTTACAAGAGTTTTGCAAGATCAAACAGCATCAAATAAATTAAAACTAAATATTTGTTGTGCTTTGGCCTAAATAACAAGTTTTTTTTTAATCACCCCTATCGTGAATAAAAATTCCACATGAAATTTGTTCCCTTTTATTTTTTTAACATTGTGGAATTTTGATTCACGATAGGAGTGATTAATAAATAAACGAATTCAAATACAAATACATATGTTATTTATTTGTGACGTCTTTTTCGGCAAATATTTGCTAAATGTGACCGTACCTTAAGAAGACATATTAATTAATTAATTTATGTTTTTACACTTTAATGTCTCATTAAGCTTTTACACACCTAATGTCATGTTAGCTACATACTCTCTCTACCTCTTCGTCTCTCTCCTTCTTTGTTTTGCTAAGTTTCTCTTTCTCACTGCAGTTTTAAATAATAAACACTTAAAATTTGCTGTTCTTTTCAATTTAACCTAACTTTCATACAATATTAATATTGTCATGTTTTTGTTAATGTCGCTGTCAATATTTAATTAGGTTCTCTGAGATTCTCTTTTTCTTTCTCTCTCTCTCTCTCTCTACTTATATTTGTTATTGCTGTTTTCAGTGTAATTTGCTTGCTTTAAGTATTGACTACCGGTTTTCTAATACTTTTACAAATAATTTTTTACTTTAAACAAAAGAAAAGCAATATTTTAAAGCTGACAGCTCTCACTTGACATATTTCAAACGTAAGAGCTAGAGTGAAGTAAAAAATCCACGTCATCCTCAAATTAAAGGAATTTTAAGGAACCTGTTAATGCACATTTTTTTGGTAAAACGTTAATAGAATACTTACAAATACAGATAGACAAAATACTCCACGAAAAAAACTAATAACTTCAAAAAAATAACTTAAAAAATCAACTAAATAAAAGCAAGAGAGAGAGAGAGTGAAAAGAGATAGAGTTAGAGAGAGTGATTGCCGTACCTGCGCCTTTAATTTTCTAACCTCAAGTTCCATTAAATGCTATTTTGTAATTTCCCTTATAAAAATTCTGCTGGTTTTGTTTCTATAACTATTAAAACATAGTTGACCTAAAAGCTTCTTTGTTTTTTTTTTTTTTTTTTTTGGTGTCATGCCATACAAAAAGCTTTCAAAAATATATGTCAAATTATTAATAAGCAAAAAAAAAATCTTATAAATTTTAAGAAACATCATAATTGTTGAAAGAAAATATCGTAAATTCTCCACAAAAGGAAAACAAATCAACAAAATTTCAATCAGTCACAAAAAGCTTAAATAAAATAAACAATAGTTTCAAATATAGTTTGAAATATAAACAAAATTCATGAAAAATAACAAAAAAAAAAGAGTTAAAAAAACTTTATTATCAAAAATAAAATAAGGAAAAATATCAAAAGCTTTCAATATTGGGCTTATAAACAAGATAATAAAATAAAAGCTTTTGTGAGATCAACACCAGTTAATCTAAAAATTCAGTAAAATAAACATTCTTAAGAAACCCTTATAAAACATTAAAACTCAAAACTTTGGACATTTTTAGATAAAAGCTTTTTCGAAATAAAAGCTGTTTAAAATTTTTTTTAAGATAATATCAAAAAGGTCAATGATCATATAGAATACAGAATATAAAATATAGAATATAGAATATAGAATATAGAATATTTTTTTTTTAAAATAAAAGCTTTTATTTTGATTTTTGTAAGATAAAGCAAAAATACTAAATAGAAGTATATTATTTAAAAATATTATTTAGAAAACTAAATTTTTGGGAAATCTTTTTCATCAAATCTTTTTCGAAATAAAAACTTAAAAAAAAATCTAAAAATTTAGTGGTAACTGCATTTATAAGAAAATTTGCTTCATAAAACTTAAAAAAATAAGCTTTGGAAATTTCATAAAATAATGCATTTTGAAAACAAAAGCTTTTGCAACATTTTTGTAAAATAAAGCAAAAATATGGTATAAAAGTAATTTCTTTGTTAAATTTTAGTCAGCAAATTAAATTTTTCGAAATTTTTTATATCAAAGCTTTTTCAAAATAAAATCTTTTAAACATTTTTGTAGGATAATAGCCAAAAAATCTAAAAATTCTGTAAATCGTGCATATTTCTTTTATAAAACTTAACAAAAATTAAATCTTTGGAAATTTTATAAAATAAAGCTTTCTGAAAATGAAAGCTTTTGCATCTTTTTTGTAAGATAATGCAAACATGCTAAACAAAAGTATTTTATTTGTTAAATATTATGCAAAAAATAAATAAATAAATAAAAGCTTTTTGAAATTTTTTGTAAGATAATAGCCAAAAAATCTAAAAATTCAGAACATTCTGCATGTCTAAGGATATTTGCTTAATAAAAACCTTACAAAAATTAAAACTTTGGAAATTTTATAAAATAAAGTTTGTGAAAGTTTTTGCAAAATTTTAAACAAACAACAAAAGTTAATTAAATTTTACTTATCAAAGCTTTGACAAATTTAGTTGTTTTTTGAAAATTTTTGCAATAGATTAATAATATTATAAAGAGAAGTATTATATTTCTTTCATTTCATTAAGATAATACTAAAATTATAAAAAGGAAAAATAAAAAACAGAAATTAATAGCTTTTGAGATTATTTTAGATTAAAGCTATTTTAAAAATGAAAGCTATAAGATAATGGAAAAAATACTATATAAAAGTTATTTATTTGTTAAATATTAGACGGAAATTAAAACTTTAAGATATTTCTTAGATTAAAGCTTTTAAAAATTAAAGCTTTCTAATAACTCTTGCAAGTTAATGCAAAAATGACATAAATCGAGATTTTAGGTTAAAGCTCTTTTAAAACGAAAGCTTTTATTTTAACATTTTGTAAGATATATTAAAAGTATTTTATTTGGCAACTATAAGACAGTTAAAATAAATATTTAAAATTTCAGCCTTTTAATAGCAAAATAATAAAATTTTTTATTTATTTTACAAAAATATTAAACAAAAATCCAAACCATAGACAATTGTTTAAGTTTTATTATTTCCAAACATGAAACAATAACTAGTTTTACAACAGAAATACTTTAAATTTCTACTAATATATAAATTAAAATAATTTCCAAAAGTTTTATTTGTTAAAAGCATTATTTTTAAAAAAATATTGTAAAAAAATCTATAAAATCATAATTTTTCTTAAAAAAAACTCTGGAAAAACATAGTAATACAATTCATTACATTGTAATAAAAAAAGTTGTTAAAAAAATCAAAAGCTTTTAATATTCAACATGTAAAGCTTTTATACAATTATTAGCAAATCACATATAAAAACCTGTGTTACAATAAAAATTCTTAAAATTTCCACTTACGAGTATGTATATATAAAATTTAAAAAAAATTGTGCAAAAGCTTTTAAAAAAAGCTATTAAAAAAATTTTAGTAAAAAAAATCTATAAATTAATATTTTTACTTAAAGATATGTATCTAAAATTTTCATTAATTTGTAAATTTAAAAAGAATTTATATAAAAGCTTTCATATTAAAAAAGATTTATTAGAAAATATCTTCAGAGGTTTTGCATATTTTTGGGAAAAAATAATAAGTTTTTTCCATATGCATAATTTATGTTTTTAGGCTGAAAAAGCTTTTGAAAAAATTAAAAGCTGCTTTTCAAATATAAATTTGTTTACAATAAAAATTTTTAATAATACAATTTGAAGCTGATTTCTACTCAAATACAATATAAATATCTAATTTAAACGAAAAATACTTTAAATTTCTTTGCATTTGTTAAAATTTAACAAAAAGCTTTATTTAAAAAAGCTTTAATTTTCAAAAATCTTGATAGGTTTTTGTATAACAAACTAATATACCATGACAATACTTTAAATTTGCATTAATTTGTTGTTGTTAAGCAAGTTAATCTAAAAGCTTTGATTTTAAAAAGATTTATTTTCATAAATCTTACAAAATTAAAAATTTTTTTTAGTTATTTAAATTAGAGTTTAATTCCTGGGGGACTTTTTATGAAAATTAGTTGTATATATGTGAAAAAGAAAACTCATTTTTAAAACATTAAAAGTTTTAAGCTTTTCTCTATACTGCGAGTATAGAGTATAAATTAGCACATGTTTATTTTCTTTGAATACTTAAATACTTTCTATTTCTATTAATTTTCCTGCCTCACCACCTCAAACCTTTCAAAAGAAAATACTGCAACAACCACTACAGCTACAAATGTAAACAAATCCAGCCAAGCACATGGCTTGTTGATTATTATATTGTGGGAGAAGGGGGAGTATAAAGAGCTAGAGGAAGAAGATATAGAAAAGCTTTAAGGAAATACCGGTAAATAAAACAAAATAAAATGACAAGACAAAATAACATCACATGTAAATTAAACAATGACAGAATCTTACTCTCTCTCTCTTTCTTTAAGAAAGAGTAGATGTTTTATTAGAGAGATATTTTTGGAAGCAAGCTTGCAATCCACATTTGGTGCGCATATAACCCTTAAAAACTATACATTTTTACTGGGCACAATTTTGTTTGCCCAATGAGCTCCAGCTCAGTTAGTTTTTTGAAGTGATTTTATTAACATACTGGCTAAAAATATTGCAACGGAAATTTAGATAGAATTTAAAGAAAAAGGAAAAAGTTAAATGAAGCAAAATTTAACAAAAGTAAAATAAAATTACTGTAAAAATTTCTTAAAGCTTAAATCAAGAAAAAGTTAAAAAGAAATTTCAACATTTGTTGCAACATAAAAATCAAAGAAAAAGTGAGAATTTTTTTTTCTAGGAAAGAAATTTATATGAAACTTTTAATAATTATATAAATAATAATTTATAATTATATAATTACCTTTTTTCAAGTAAATTTTTTTAACAAATTAAAAATAAAAGTTTAACAAAAATCAATAATAAAAGAAAATTTTTGCCAAAATAAAACATTAACAAAAAAGAAATTACAAATCTTGATACATAAATAAAGTAAAAATTAAAAACGAGCAGCAGCAGCCGCAGCAGCACAAAAATATGATGGAAAAATTTTACCCTGCTTAAATTAGTTTTTCAAAAAAAAAAAAAAAAAAATCTCAAAGAAAAAAAATTCTATAACACAAATTGTCTAGCAAAACGTGGTGTATAAGAGTGAGTGCCAATGTATAAGTGCGAGTGTGCCAGTGTTTGTGAGTGTAAAAGCTGAAGGGTGACCCCAAAATCAGAAACAAGAATATTTACAGAAAAGTCTACAAAGTTTGTTAAACTGATTACAGGGATAAGCATATCAAACTACTGAAACAAAAACTAAGTTTTAAGTAAAGTTAAAAATAAACAAACATTCTAAATTCATTTTCTACTACTGTTTTTCAAACATGAAAATTTACAACTTTTAGAGCAAAATTATAAACATTTTTTTGTTTTAAATAAGAAACAAATAAGAAAAACTTGTGATTTCTGCAAAAAATTCGTTATTTTAACTCAATATTTAAAAAAGTACTTTTTCTACTACTTTTTTCAAAAACAGAATTTTGTTACTTAAAAGCAAAAATAATTAATTAAATTTAATAATATTTACAAAAATAAGAAAAATTTAGAAATTTTTTTGAAAAAATAAAAAAGTACTTTTTCTACTACTATTTTTCAAACATGTAAATTTGCAACTTTTAAAGCAATAATATAAAATTATTTGCTTTAAATTATAAAAAACTAAGGAAAATTTTATGTTTTTTGAAAAAATGCTACATTTTATTTAAAAATTAAAAAAGGTACATTTTCTGCTACTTTTTTCAAAGTCAAAACTTTGGTATTTTATAATAAAAAAAATTAAAACTTTTTAACAGAGAAATTATGATAATAAAGGAAACTATTAATTTTTCTAAAAAAATGGCTCATTTTAACTAAAAATTAAAAAAAAATAATTTTTCTACTACTATAGTACGTTTTGTTATTTTTCCATTTTAGGTAATTTTTGAAAAATTTTCAATTTTTTCGAAAATATAATTTTAGTTCTTTTAAATATTTTAGTTAAGTCCAGCAATAGTAGCTTTTACATTTGGTACATTTTTGATGATTAGTACCTTTTAAAATTCTAGTACCTTTTAAAATTCTAGTACCTTTTCTTAGTACTTTTTTAAATTTCAAATAAAATTTTCCAATTTTTTTGGTACTACTAAGGAAATTTAAATATTAGTTTTATTGTTGATGACTTTTTGTCAAAATTTTTCCTGTTTTTAAGGGTCCCCCATAAATGTGTGTCTATATATTCTTAGTTTTTCAATGATGTATGTATGTGTTATATTGTGCGCTGGTGTGCGTTTATTTGTGTGTAAGCGTTTTTTATGCTCAGTCGTGTATAGAGTACAACGTACGAAACGATACGTAAGCATTACAAGGATAACAGGAAACAAATCTACTATTACTAACGACACACAGCCACAGCAACAGCTAAACACAAAGATACTCTAGTATATGTAGTAACGCTAGAGTATATTTGCCAGAGCTTGGCTATATGTACACAAACAATAACAATCATTTCCTTTTCCACACTCACACTTTGTAACACACAACACACAGCACTAGAGAACCTTAAACAACCTTTAAATGGAAAAAAGGGATTTTTTTATTTAAACAAGTTTCTATTTTTTCTTTTTGTTTGTTTTTGTTTATTGTTTTAACCTGGCTGCTGTTGCTTTTGCTGTATACATTTTAACGTTCTTTTTTTTTGTGTAATTCTGTTGGGTTTTTGTTTTCATTTTTGCATACCTAAGAGTATAAAAAGACTCCTCCAGTGTATAGTAAGAAGAGTAAGAGTGTTGCAGCAATCATAATTATAATCAAGGATAATACTTGACCATAAACACAGTGTTAAATTCCCTTTTTTAAACTGCAGCCAACAATAATTGTTAAGAGCTCTGCTATAGTGAAACGAAACAGTTTATATGTGTACATGTTAATGCCCAGCAAAACCTTAATTAAGTGTTTAATCATAATCTCTTTTTCTCCCGAGTGTTTAATTAAAGTAAAGAAAGCCTCAAAAATTAATTATTTAATATGCATAAATTAAATAATATATTAATATAAAATAGTAACACAATATAATCACTTAAGCCCCTGAAGATATGCCATAAATTTTCTACAACTAAACTCTAAACATGCATATAAGCAGCAGCTGTATGTAAACATCAATTTATATGAAATCAAGTAAGTTTAATGCAAAACAAAATAACAACTAAAATTAAAGTCTAAAAAAAATATATTTTTTTAGAAAAACTCAACTAAAATATTAAAAATTTGAGAAAATTCTTTAGCTACTTTAGTTTAGCCAGCGGCCGTATATCCCCTTTTTGCAATACCCCAAAATTTTTTGTAAATTTTAAGAATTTTTTGAATTTTATTGTTTATAATTTTCTTATTTTTTGTTAAATAATTTAAAAAAAAAATTACAACATAACTTGTTTTTTTTTTTGTAAATTTTAAGAATTTTTTGAATTTTATTTTTTATAATTTTCTTATTTTTTGTTAAATAATTTAAAAAAAAATTACAACATAACTTGTAGTTTTGAGTTTTCAGTAAACACACCAAATTTCAGCTTCCTAACTTTAGTGGTTTAGAAGCCAGCCTCATGTCCTTTTTTAGCCATTTACATACATATTAATAAAAGTCAATGATTCCCTAAGGAAATGAATTTATATTTGGTTTAAAATAAGTTTTGCTATTTTTAAAAGTTTTTTGCAAATTATTTTTAAGACTTTTATTACCCATTGTTAAATAATGTTAAAAAAAATATCACACTATTTGTAGTTTCAGCTTCCTAGCTTTACTGTTTAAGAAGTCAGTCACATATCCTTTTTTGCCCTTTAAATAAATAATAATAACAATCAATGATTACAAAAGCAAATAAAGTTATTTTTGGTTTTAAATAAGTTTTGTTTGTTTGAAAAGTTTTTTAAAAATTCTTTTTAATAGTTTTCTTATTTTTTTGTTGAAAAATGTTGAAAATATTTACAACACAATTTATTGTTTTGGCTTCTCAGTAAACATACCAAGTTTCAGCTTCCTAGCTTTAATATATTTTTTTAAAAAAAGTCAGTAAATTCATAAGCAGATAAATGTATCTTTTATTCAAAATAAATTTTGTTTATTTTAAATTTTTTTTGAAAATTATTTTTAAGAGTTTTCTTATTTTTTGTTAGACAATGTTATATAAAATTATGAAACAATTCGCAGTTTTATGTTCCTAACAAACGCTCTAAAATTCAGCTTCCTAGCTTTAATAGTTTAGAAGCCAGCCATATATCCTTTTTTTGCTATAATTATAAATTTTAATAAAAGCCAATGATTCAGAAAACAAATAAATGTAAACTATGTTCGAGTAGTAGCAAATGCTACCACAACTTGTAGTTTTCTATTCATATTCAACCTTATGTTCGTTGTTTTGTCATATTAATAACTTTTATCACATGGATATCACATGGAAATTAATGCATCCTTGGTTCAAAATAAGTTTTGTTATTTTTGCAATTTTTTTTTATTATTTTTTGCAAAACAATATTAAAAATTATTTTAGCACAATTTTTAGTTTTATGTCCTCAACATACCCACCAAGTTTCAACTACTTAGCTGTAATAGTTTACAAGCTAGCCATAAATCCTTTTTTGCAATTTAAAAGTCAATGATTTCAAAAGACAAATCATTGGGTTTTAATTTAAAACAAGTTTTGTTATTTTTAAGTTTTTTTTTTAATTTATTTGCTTAATTTTTCTCATTTTTTTAATAAGTTATTACAGATTTAATTTTATCACAACTCGTAGTTTTAGTTCAATTATAATTGCATCAAGTTTTGGTGTTCTCTCATCAAAAATTTAAAAGTCAGTCTTATATCCTTTTTTTGTAAAATTTTTAAATTTCCTTAAAAATCATTAATTTTGCTGAGAAAATTATTGATTATTAATATTATCAATATATTTAAGTAACAAAAATATTTTTGAATTCATTTTTAAAATTTTTGCTAGTTTTAATAAAATAAATTTAAAACAAAGTTATTCACAATTCGCAGAGTTATGTCTTTTACTAGTATTAGAAATCTGAAGTGTCTTACGTTTACCTTTGAAAAGTATATCCTTGTTTGTAATATTTTGAAATTTCAATAAAAATCAGTGATTTATCAGAGTTGAAAATGTCTGCTTGAAAACATTGTGGTTTTTATTGTTTTGGTATTTTTTTATAATTTATTTCCTATTGAAAAAACAGTTTATAACAACTCTTAGTTTTTGGTATTTTACACATACTCTTGGTTTTGTGCTTCTATCTTCAGCAGTTTGTAGGCTTGACATATATCCTTTTTAGCTAATAATAGCAAATTCAATAAAAAAAATCCAATATTTCGCCTAAAAGTAATCTTTCAAGTTTAAATTTATTTAAAGTTTTATTAGAATTTCGTGAGTTTGAAATAAAAAAAAAAAGTTGTAGTTGCAAAAAATCAGTGTATTTAAGAAGTGTTTAAATGAAACATAGATATTAAAAAACGGGCGCCTAAAAGTATGCCGAAGTTTTCAACATTAATAGGAAAGTGTCTTAATTGTTAAATACAAGCATGTACTTAGTATCATTTTTTAATATAGTGAGTTGACAAATTAACATAATATGGGCGCCTAAAAGTATGCTACACTTTCACTTTATCCAACAAGGTTTTATAATGCCAAAAACTTGTAATTAATATGTCAACCTCGAAACCTATGCTTTAGTTTTCTATTAAAATACTTTACTTTAATTATTTACAACAAACTTTTTAATTAAAATGTGTTTTTTCGTAATTTATAACGTCCTTAAGTTAGGCAGCACTCTTGTAACTTCAAAAATTTTCACATTTGCTTTTGAAACGTTTTCGTTATGTTACTCATGATGTAGACAAATAGCTTTGGCAAAGCAGCCATGAATTACACAGAACATTATAGATTAAACAACATCAACAATTCTTTAAGCAGCTTAAAAGTATGCAACAATCCTTAGCTTATATTTGGGATTTTTTTACCACTAGAAACTATGCTTGCTCTATGAACGAAAATTCTAACAAATTAATGAACTGAAAAAGCAAACAACACAGAAATTAATTGAATTAATTTATATGGAAAAGAAAACTTTCCACAAAACTATTTCAAAACTAGTTCGCTTTGTATTTGTCTTCCTTTGGCCATTTATTTGGAGCTTTAAAATGTACATATATGCAAGACATTTCATGTGTTACTGACAATTTGTGTAATTTACAGAAAAAAAAACTATTCAAATAAACAGTGCAGTTCGTGTTGTAAACTAGATAAAATTATTTTATTGCCGTTTTATTTATAGCTTAAATAAATGTGTCGTTTTTTTCTTGGATACCCCATAAAGTATGCATCGATTTTTTTGAAATATTTAACAGTAGAACAAAAATAATACCAACAATAGCAATAATATTGAGGTCATTTTGTTTGCAAGAGCAAGACATACATAAAAAACCGGAAAAATTAAAACAATAAAAAACTTAAACTTTAAAATAATAAAAAGAACTTTCGAAATAAAAAGGATAGAGTTTAGAGACAACAAGGGCTGTTTAACTTTAACTTATAAAAAGGTCATCTGATTGTTATATGCAAAACAAAATTAAAAATTAATTGCTTTAAATAACAGAAACAACACGTACTCGTATTACATTTGAAACAAAAGGGAAATTGCACAATTTACGATATTTGCTAAAAATGATATATGGCTCAGTGAGAAACAACATTAGTTAGAAGCTTTGGTTATGCCATAAAATAGATAAGGCTGCGAATTGGAGGGCAATAATTTTTGAAATTTTTTGATAAGAAAAGGCATTAAAAGACATTAAAAAAATATAATACTCTTTTAATAATAAAAATCAATAAACCTAAATATGTATATGATTTTTATAAAAATTTGTTATGTTACAAAAAAGGATATAATAGCAGCTTTTAAACCTAATAAGTAAAATAGCTAAAATTCGGTATACACACAAAGGAACTAAAACTGCGAGTTGTGCAAAACTTATTTTCAAAACTAAGGAATAAGAAATTAGAAAAATAAACAAAATAAATTTGTTAAATTCAGTTATCTAAGAAAAATTCATTTTTTGCAAGAAATAAAATATTACCAAAGCCAAAAATGTATTTTTATTAAATTTTTGTAAAATTAACAAAAAAGGATATATGGCTGACTTCTAAACTACTGGTGGCAGGAAGATGAAACTTTATGTAGACATAAAATATATAAAACTACAAATTGTTATGAACTTATTTTTAAAATATGTAGATCAAAAATAAAAAAAAAATTAAAAAAATAATTTCAAAAAAAAAAAATTTAAATACCAAGATATACACCGATACGAAGCGAACTAGAAAGCTATTCCAATATGTTTGCAGAATAAGTACTTTTTACTGATGCTTTATAAATTTAAGAAAAAAGGATATATGAAGGACTTGTAAACCACATTCGTTAGACCAATGAAATTTGTCGAGTCTCTTATGGATCAGAAACTGCTCGTTGTGGCAATATATTTAGCTAGAAACTCAAAAAATTTAACATAATAATATTAAAAGCAAATTTGATCATATTGAAACATATTCCTTGTAAAATCAAAAATATTTAGCAGGCTGAAACTTGGATTTTATTGAATTTTTTTAATATAAAGAAAAAAGGATATATGGCTGGCGTTGTAAAATACTTAAGATAAAAACATGAAATTTTCAGTATGCAATTGTAGTATAGTTTGTTCAAAAATTATTTCATGATAAATAAAAAAACTTAAAGAAATTAAAAAAAATTAGTAAAAATTTGAAAAAATATTTCTTCAAAAGTTAATCCAATTGACAAGCAAAATCATTCATTGTTATACAATTTTTATAATGTTGCCAAAAAAAAAGATATATGGCTAAAATGCACCTGCGAGAAACATGAAATTTTGTATGAGTCTAGTACTTTAAAAATTGCGAATTGTATATTAGGTTTAATATTTTGTCATTAGCAAAAGGAAAATTGCAAGATATAAAAAAATTATAGCTATAATCTGTAATTATAGTTTAAACGAAAGAAAAATTAATTAGCATAGCAAATCATTAATTTTTTAAGGAAATTCATTAATATTAAAAAAAAGGATATATGACGAGCTCCTAAACTACCGACGATAGGAAACTGAAACTTGGGTGATTTTTAAAGTAACTAAAACTACAAATTGTGCTATACTTATTTTTGCAATTATTGTATAAGAAATCAGAAAATTTAAAAAAAAGTTTAAAAATACAGTTTTCAACTGAAAATTAGAAAATTAGAAAATTTATGGAGAATGCTGAAATATTAATTTTTATAAAAATTTAATAAAATACAGCCGGGCTTTCAAACTAAGAGAGCTAAAAAATTAAAACTTGGTGTAAAGATAAACAAGTTGATGCTGCGTAATGTGATATATGTATATAATTTTTATATGCTTTGAAAAAATATTGAAAAATTAATCAAAACAAAATTTAAAAACTTGTAATCATACAATATGTATTTTTTTGCTGGAGAGAATCAACTAATGTTGCTAAATAATAGACTTTTCAAGAAATTTAATAATGTTTATAAAAAAGGATATATGCAGAGATTTTAAACTACTAAAGCTGGAATAAAGAAATTTTTTTGTCATATAAAGGAGGCAGAAATACATGTTGTGGTGAAATTACTTTTCATATTTATCAACAATTGAACAGATTTTTGACAAAAAAAATTTAAAATTAAAAATTTCAAAACTTTTGTTTTGTTGAAAATAAATTTAACAATTTTCTTGTGATAGGAAGTGGAAAAATTTGCTTAAAAACCTCTTACTGGGGTGTTACAATTTATGTGTGTTTGAATTTATGTAGAAAAAATAATTTTAATTTGGTTTGAATTTATTATGCATATATAATTTGCCATTAACATTTAGTTTCTTACAAGTAGGCCTAGTTTTTTTACCCTTTTAAGCTAGGCAGTGATATTTAGAAATTATCATAATTTTATTAAAGAAACCTATTAAATACTAAAATATTATAAATCTATGTAAGAGTTTATGGTTCTTCCTTAATACATGCCAACATTTAAAAGAAATTATAGCAAATTTTTTAAGAGCCGTTAACAACCTGTCATTGGAATATTGTAAGCCTTAAACTAGGCAATATTTTTTGATAACTGTTAAATTATTAGTTTTATTGATACTTAACATATTTTTTCTATTCCTCTCTCTCTCTATCAAAGAC
Source organism: Bellardia bayeri (assembly GCA_950370525.1). Lineage (NCBI taxonomy): Eukaryota > Metazoa > Arthropoda > Insecta > Diptera > Calliphoridae > Bellardia > Bellardia bayeri. Next base: position 6,792,091 of record OX493266.1, on the reverse strand, counting down.
CTTTCGAAATAATGCTTTTGTTTATTGTTTTAGCAAGTATTGTTTGTATTTATATTGTGAAATTGCCATTATATTTTACAACCCTATCAGTGACATTATACCATTTGTTTCTTTATGTCTTATAACAAATATAGGCAATATTCTAGTTGTAGCCCAAAAGTAGGCAATATTCCAAATATCATAGAAATTCAATAATAACTTCAATTTGGCTTTGAAAAACCAGCAATAGAAAATACAAATAACTATGTACTAGTAAGTAATAGAAAAATAAAATTAAACAATAGATTAATGATTGCAAATCAATAGAAAAACAAAGCCTAATAGCCTACACTTTATTTATTTAATAGTAATTATTTCTGCCATTAGTTATTAGTCTAAGGGACAGACTAAATTAAACAATTAATAATACAAATAACAGAAACAATCAATAAATGTTTAAGTTAACTAAAATTTTATAGAACTAAAAACTATTGCCTACTTTAGGGCATTAGAAATTAACTATTCTTCAAGAACTTTATATGCAACCTAACTAAAGACACATTTTTTTTAAAGCATAGCTTTAGGCGTTAACAAAGATTTTAAGAACTGGGAAGGGAAGAAAATGCAGACTTTAAGTAAAAACAAATACGCAAATAATTTATTCAAGTATGAACAAAGAATAAACAATGAGAGACAAGAAGACAAAATTTGCTTTAGTCTTCGAAGGCCAGAAGCCAGGGACAGACATCAAGAAGACCAGCCAATAGCTACAATACATTCTTTTAAGGTAAAGACAAACAAAAAAAAGAATATATGTATGCGCATCATACGGACTGATAATAAACATAGATTTTTTTAAACAAGACAGCAAGTAAAAAGAACCTAACACAAATACCAGACATTAAGGCACACAAATCGTGCTAAAATCATTGACTGTTCATAATACCAGGGACACATTAAAGTTTTAAAGAGTTATTACTGTCTACTAGTTGTTTCTAAGGCTTATTTATACATTGCTCTTTAATGCTACGCATACTTTTAGGCGCCTAACATATTTTCCACCTCAGTGCCAGCAAACAAATAAGCAGATACTTACAATGTTAGAAGAAAAGAAAACTAAATGGATTTAATGTCTACTCAAATGACAATTTGGATGCAAAAGATAAAAATGTCGAAAAAAAGCAACAAACTAAAGCATACTTATCGTAAATAAAACCCAAATAAAGGAAAAAATGAGCCTGTAATACAAGCTACACAAAAAAATTTATAAAATAAATGTAGTGATTTTTTATGTCTTGTTAGAGAAGAAGACAATACAACAGAAAGAGCTTAATATTTGTGCGGACAATTATAATAAAATTTAAGAAATAAAATTGCATAACTCCAGGGGCTTTAGGCAAACAAACAAAAACTAAGGATTAAAAGAAATTAATAAAGAGAGAGGCTATAGAGAAGCAAAGAAAGAAATGAAAACAATTTAATGAAAAGGGAATTTTAATTCAAGGATACACTATTTGAGAGGTATAACTTAGAAATAATGTTACAAAATTGAAGCATACTTTTAGGAGCTTAATCAAATATATTTAAAGTATTGTTTATACTTTAAATAGGATTTTAAAAGAAATTGTTTTTATTTTCTATGAATACAACAGTAAGAAAAGAATATAAATATATAAAGAAACTAAATTCTTTAAACAAGACTGGGGAGACTTTAAAATTTTCCCCTACAGAATGAGAATTCCCAAATTTTGCAAAATTCATTAAGAAACTTTATAACTATTAGTAACCAGTCATTCTTGAGTGTTTTAAAGAAATTCCACTAAATTTCCAAATAAACAATTTTTCTCCACAAATTGGGAATTTCCAAAATTTTTCAAAAATCATTTAAAAACACCATAACCATAAGTAACCATTAATTTTTTAGTGTTATAAACAAAACCCACTAAATTCCCAAATGGTGAATAATTCCCCTACAAATTGGGAATTGCAAAATTTTGTTAAATTCATTAAAAAACTTAATAGCTATTTGTATTTTTTTTAATGTTTTTAGCAAATCTTACAAAATTCTCAAATGGGGGATTTATCCCATATAAATTGGGAATACCTAAATTTGACTGAATTTGTAATATTTTAATTTTTCAACAAAGAATAAAAAGTTTTCTGATGATTTTAATTAATCCCATAGAAGTACTGGTAAATTCTAGTTAATTCCGAAATGGAAAATTTTCCCCACAAATTGGGAATTCCCAAATTTTGCAAAAAAACATTTAACCAACTATAAATAACCATTAATTTTTCGGTGTTATAAATAAAACCTACTGAATTCCCAAATGGGGAATATTTCCCCTAAAAATTTTTGTAAATTCATTAAAAAAAACTTTATAACTATTAGTAACCAATCATATTTTTAATGTTTTTAGCAATTCTCACTAAATTCTCAAATGTGGGATTTCTCTCCTACAGATTGGGAATTCCAAAATTTTGCATAAAATCATTTGAAACCATCATAACTATTAGTAACCATAAATTTTTCAGTGTTTTAAACAAATCCCACTAAATTCTGTTATTGGGGATATTTCCCCTACAAATTGGGAATTCCTAAATTTTGCCAAAATCATTAAAATACTTCATAGCCCGTAGTTTCCAATCATTTTTTAGTGTTTTAAGCAAGTTTCACTTAATTCCCAAATTGTAAATTTTTCCCCTACAAAATGGGAATTCTCAAATTTGCTTGAAATTGTTAAATTTACGTTTTTAAATAAAGAATAAGTAGTTTTCTAAAGATTTTAATAAGTCTTATATAATTTAAAAATTGGGGATTTTTTAAAACAAATTGGGAATTCAAAATTCTTATTAAAATCTTCAATATTCTGTATAAATATTAAAAATTCACAATTTTTAAGCAATTCTGACATATCACAGAAATTCCCAAAGTAGGGATTTTTCCTAAATAAAGTTGGAATTTACAAAATTTGATAAATTAATTAAAAATACCAAAACATTTTACTAAACCATACATTTTTGCGAGTTTTTGTAAATCCTTTAAAATTCCTTGTAAATCCCAGATACCAGCCAAACAGGAATTTTCAATAAAAAGGTTAATTAAAAAAATTTCATAAAAATATATTTCAAACAAACCATTAAAACATTCTTTAACTATAATTCTGCTAAATTCTAGTAAATTTTAATTTAAAAGAAAGTAAAGCCTACTTTCAGCAGTCCATTTATTTAAGGAATTTCTTAAATAGTAAAGCCTACCTTTAGCTAATTTTTTAAATATTTAAAATTTTGTTTATTTTGTATAGAAATTATAGCTGAATGATTACTTAATTTATTGTAAGTTCCAGCAAATCATTAAAATTATGGTTATTTTTAAAGGTAAACTAAAGCAATATTTAAGGTGTTAAGAGCATTAAAGCACAAATGTTTAAAACACTGGAATGGTTTATTAATATAAACAGTAGATAATGCTTAATCAAACAAATTGTCTAATTTAAGGTTGAATATATAAAGCATAAATTATTTAGCTTGAGTAATTAAGCTAAATTTAAGATATAAGTGTATATTTAATGAATTTAAATGGTTGTCATGGTAAATCAATTTAATATGTTATTGAATTTTAATTCAGTAAGAATTTAGGTTATTGCTTAAATTAATTGTTTGGTATTTTTAATTATAGCTTAGAATTTATTTAATTGCAATATGCAGGATTTTTAGGTGTTTTCAAATAAAGTTAAAGTAAATTGTTGTAACTTATTTTAGTAGTTTAATTTTTATTGTAAATTAGGTGATTTTTGTTTATTTTCCTTTTATATATCGTTTAGTTTAGTCGGTTTTCCTTACACTCATTTCTGTTTATGATAAAGGTTTAATTAAGCTATTTTTAGGATTAGCCAACATGTTTAGTGGGTTATTTAAGGGGTCGTTTAACATAAATCAAAATCTGGGTTATTTAAAAGGCAACAGCACTTCTTTAAAATTAAGGTTTTCTTTTGGCAAGTAAAATAAATCATTGTTAGCTTAAACAACTATTTTAGATTGTGTTAGTAGAATAATATTTTAGATTATATAAGACATACTTTTAGGCTCAATGTCCTAAAACTTAGAATACATAAAAAATAGAAAGCAAGACCATTGTTGGGCCGGCCATTATATAAACTCTTAACTACTGGCAAAATAAAAAAAAAACCCAACCATTTAAATATTTTGCATTTTTTTCTTTGTTAAATTACTCAATCTTGTTTGTTTTTTGCTTTAGTTTTACTCCCTTTTTTTTCTTTATAACAATAAACATTAAGATATATATATATATATATCGCATAGAAAAACCGCCTGAATGTATGCTTTAGATTTTTTCGTGAATGTATGTATTTGTTACAGACTCTTTTTTGTTATCATTTTGCTAGAAATCTTTTGTATACTTTTAGGGGTATAGTTTGAAATATATTTTTATTTAGCACACACAGTTTCACATCAACGTTTTTTTCCAGTTTCTAGACTACAAAGTGCTACATTTTTGAGTTGCCAAAGATAACTATACAGCATACAGGGTAAGAAATACAAATCATTGATAAAATTAGCTAGTCAGCAAGGATTTGTCATTGAGTTTGAAACAATTCAGACAAAAATAAACCAGAAAATTAAGAACATTTCCCTTTGATACTTAAAAATGAGATTCTAATAAATGAAATACTGAAAACTACTAAAAACTTAAATAATAATAAAAATAATAAGCCTTCCATGCAAGATGTATTATTATGAAAAACCTTAAGCCTAGCTATTTCAATGTGACTGGAAAATTGAAACCAGATTTTTTCAAACTTCTCTACAAAGTTTAAAAAGAATCCTTTAACAATTGTAAAAACTACAAAGCAATATAATTGTTACTTTTTTCGGCTAATATGCAAACAATTGCAAAAAATCTACTGCCTACCTTAAGGCTTTTTCGTCCAACTACCCTAAAGTGGTTACATTTTTTCTCTCTGTAGGTCCTTTTAAAATTTTTTACTCCCCAAAAATACATACATACATACTTATATACACAAATATTTGTGTAATGTTACAAATGTTATGTCAGCTTTATTTTACAATTCAAAGTGTATAGTTCTTGTTGTTGTTGTTCTTCCTAGCTGTCATAGCAGTGAAGTTTTTATTTATTTCTCTTATGGCTGATTTCATATACATGTAAGTGTAAGTATAAACATATGAATGTATGTATGTATGTACGTTTATTATGCAGGAAATGTTGAATTTCTGGTAGCACCATTTGGTTCAATTTCCGCTTTTCATGTTTTCTGTATCTGTTTTTTTTTTCTTTTATTGGACGAAACGAGCGTTTCTCAAATCAAGCATAAATGAATGATACACAAGCCAGTAAATAGAATCATTAAGGCAGAACAAAATTAAACAAATAGAAAAAATATAATATAAAATCAAATGAAAAAAGAAATATGGTAAAAACAAAAGAGATTCAAAGAAAAAATGTAAGTAAAACTAAAGAGAAATATGAAAAAATTTACCATTCAACTAAACACACTATTTTTCAAACTTGTCTTTTAACTCAAACTAGCAAACAAAACCTTAAACCTGACTCCCTCAATTTAAGACAGATATTTAAACTACATTCTTATAAACTTTTAAACAAAATTTGCAAGAAATCCTTTAAGAATTGCAAAAACTACCAAAAAAACACAATTGTTACATTTTTTGTCTAATATTTAGACATTTGTTAAAAATAAACTATTGCCTAACTTAAGGCTTTTTATTTCAATAAAGAAAAACATATTTTCCACTTGAGAATTTTACATACTTTTTGCAGTTTTTAATAAAAAACAGTATTTTAAACTAAAATTTAATCAATTTTACAAGTTTTAGACAAATCCCAGAATTCCCAATTTGTGTACTAAAATGCCCACAATGCTCATTTTTTTTAATTTGTTAAATTAGTAAAAAAAACATTATTTTAAACTTTAATTTAAGAAATTTAACTTATTTAAAGCAAATCCGGGAATTCTTCACTTGTGTCAAAAATCCCCAGAATTCCACATTTTTAAAAAATTTGTTAAATTAGTAAAAAACGTTATTTCAAAATAAAATTTAAACAAATTTAACTTGGGTACAAAAATCCCCACCATTCCCCATTTTTTGAAAATTTATTATATTATTAAAAAAGAAAAAAAAACGTTACTTTAAATTTTATGAAAATTTCCAGGATTTGTAAAAAACATTACTTTAAACATAAATTTGAACAAATTTAATTTATTTGAAGAAAATTCCCACAATTCCCAATTTAATGAAAATTTGCAGGATTTATAAAAATCAGTACTATAAACCTAAATTTAACTTAATTGAAGTAAATCCCGGAATTCCTAATTTAGCTATAAAAATCCCACAATTTCCAATTTTATGAAAATTTAAGAAATTAATTAAGATTATTTATTTTAAATATAACTTTAATAAAATTAATTAAATTTAACAATTACACTCAAATCCGGGAATTCCCAATTTGAGAACTTTCAAATCCCGTTTAGGGAGTTCCGGGATTTTGAAAAATTTATGCAAAAACTAACAATTAATTAAGTTTAAAAACAAATTTCCAAAATGAACGATTTTCAAATCTCCCATTCGACAATATATTCCCCATAATTTACTTAAAATTAGTTAGAACTGATTTTAATGGAATTTGAAATAAAGTTGGCTTAAAAATAACTCATTTAAAGAAATAACCAAATTGGAGATTTTCAAATAATTTGCTAAAATTAAAAAGAAAATAATTTAAATTGATTGTAGTTGAGTTAAAAAACAAATTTTAGTGTTTTTGGAATTCTGGGCTTTTGTGTGGGTATTCCTGGGTTTTTATAATATTGTGTTTAATATGTTTAAAATTTATTCAATTTAAGTTTTAACGCAAATTTTAAAGTTTTTAAAAATTCGCAAAATGGGGGATTTTCAAATCCCAGTTTAGGAATTCTAGGATTTTGGAAAAAATATTCAAAAAAGTTTTTTTGAAATTAATTAGAATTGTTTTAATTAAGGTTTTAAATTAGATATGCTTAAAAATAACTCTTTTTGGAGAAATTACCAAATTAAGGATACACAATTTGAGAATTCCAGGATTTAAAAAAAATAAACGATTAATCGGAAAATTTGTTGAAAATATTAAATAGCATAAGATAATGAGTTTATATGTGTATGTAGAGTGTTTTATGAATTTTTAAGCGAATAATCGGGAAACTTAATAATCGATTAAAATATTTAAACAAATAAAAATTAAGAATTTATTAAATTTTTATTAAATAGTTAAATAGTTTAAGATTATTAGTTTAAATATAGAATATTTTTTAAAACTTAAGCGAATAATCGAAAAAAAAATTATAAATTTATGAACAAGTTCTTTATATATACATATAAAGGTTTTTAAGAAATTTTTGCTTTATGAACTTAAATTTTACGATTATGCGGAAACCCGTTTCAATAGCATAAGATTATAAGTTTAAATATAGAATTTTTAAAAAAATTTAAACGATTAATTGAAAAACCGTTTAATCGATTAAAATTTGATCGAATACATAAAACTAAAAAAAATCGTGGAAAAATGCTGCAGCTTTTCTTAGGTTTTATATCTTAAATGAAGTTCTAAGAAATTTTTGCTTTATGGATCTATATTTAAACGATTATTCGGAAAACCGTTTCAATAAATAACCGATTAATCGGAAATTTTTTGAATATTCTTAAATACATAGTTTAAGATTATTAGTTGAAATAGGGAATGTTTTATCAAGTTTTAAGCGAATAATCGGAAAAACGGAATAATCGATTAAAAAATTACTCGAATAAAAATTAAAATTTTAATGATAAAATTAGCAAATTTGCTTATTCTAAATAAAAAAATTTTATTCGAATTTTTTTCTTTTTGAACATAAATTTGCATTACTCTTCTTTTTAAAAAAGTTAAGTTTGTTTAACTTTCGTTGCTTTCTTTTTAGTTCATTTAAATTAATTATTTTACAAAATCAAATTTGACGTTGGAAAAATGTTTAAAATTGTCTAATTATACAAAGTCAACACTTTATTAACACAATGATACTCTGGTTTCAATTAAATATGACAAGAAAATTTATATTAATATTTAACAAACTACAGTAAACAAACACTTTTACACAATTAAGCTGAGAAATCACGCACAGTTTGTGCCACAAATACAATATAAATAATTAAATATGATATAATTTTATGAGTGTAATTAAAATATGAAATCGTAAGCTCAACAAAAACACTTTCATTCCTATGACGTACAATATTGAATCAAATATGCACACAAGGACATTTTTTGAGGGTGAAATCATCATAACGGAAAAGGAAATGAGGGGCTTCAGCCAAAAATGGTGTTGAGTGTTGGTTAGTTGTTCAGAGTATTTGTGGCTAAATAGAATTTTTACTGACAGAGAAACTCTTGCTTTTGTATTTACTGTTTGTTTAAAACAATTTTTTAATAGATAACATAACATGTTGTGAAATTAATTAAATATTTAATAGTTTATATTTTGCCATTACAACTTAATGTCAGTTTTATTAAATATTTCTTAATAGACAATTCAATAAATTTTCTATTAAAGCTTTTGTTTTGTTGTTTGTAGTTTAATTAATTTCTCTTTTATGCATAAATAATTCTAGGCGTTGTGTGCATTCATAGGATTTCCTTAAGCAGGTTGCTGTTTTTTTCCTACTATTCACATATATACACATTTGCAAGTGCCTACCTTAGGGCGTTTTTGATTTTAGCACGTTTATGGTGAAAACATACAAATAAATAGTGAGTAAGAGTAAGAGAGTGAGTAAGGCCAGCTGAACAATAAAAGCAAAACGCTGGGAGAAAAGAAAGAAAAAATAAAAAACTATTGACATATTTTAAGGCGCTTTTATGGCAGAAACATAAATAAAAACAGCAATAAGTAGACTAGCATCATAACATAAATCACCACATGAGTATACATACATATATGCATAACTACAAATTTATGGGCATATGAAAAAGGGAACTACACTACAACATTTCATTAGAAGGAAGTCCAAAAATATTTCCTATTAATCGTATATTTTTTGAAACGGTTTTCCGATTAATCGTTTAAATTTTATATAATATTCCATATTTTAAATAATAATCTTAAGCCATTTAATCGGTTATTTTTTGCAACGGTTTTCCGAATAATCGTTAAAATTTAAGTTCATATTGCAAATATTTTGTATAAATTCATTTAATTTCTCAAGAATATAAAACTCTTTACAATTTTTTCATAATTTTTTTAATTTTATTCGATTAAATTTTTAATCGATTAAACGGGTTTCCAATTATTCGTTTAAATTTTTTTTAAAAATTCTATATTTAAACATATACTCCTATGCTATTTAAGAATTTTTCAAAATTTTCCGAATAATCGGTTATCTATTGAAACGGTTTTCCGAAAAATCGTTTAAATTTAAGTTAATAAAGCAAAAATATTTTATAAATTCATTTAGTTTATAACGGATATCGAACTTTATACAATTTTTTAAAAAATTTTTAAATTTTACTCGATTAATTTTTTAATCGATTAAACGGTTTTCCGAATATTCGTTTAAATTTTTTAAAAAATTCTATATTTAAACTTATAATCTTATGGTCTTTAAGAATTTAGCAAATTTTACAGATTAATCGATTATTTTTTAAATGGTTTTCCGAATAATCGTTAAACTTAAGATCCATAAAGCAAAAATTTCTTAAAACTTCATTTAATTTATAAAAAAACTAAGAAAAGCTGCACCAATTTTCCATGATTTTTTTTTAGTTTTATTCGATTAAATTTTTAATCGATTAAACGGTTTTCCGATATCAAATTCTTTACAAGTTTTTCATGATTTTTTTTAATTTTATTTGATTAGTTTTTTAACGAATATTCGGTTTTCTGAATATTTAAAATTTCCAAGATATTTCTAGAAATTTTAAATAACATTTTCTTATTTATTTCCTTATAAACTTCTTCTGCTCAATTTCGTGGCTTTTGTGTAAATTATAGTGCATTGAATTTATAATACAACTGAAAAAGTATTGAGAAAAGCAACAAAAGAAAAAAAAAACACACTGTGAAACTAACAGGAAGAAACCTCTTAAGAGCAAACTATGCATAAATTTGTTATTTGCAAAATAATAAAAATAAAATGTCAGAAGAAAAACAGTAAGAAAACAATTCAACTAATAGTAAAAAATAAGCCACGAAATGGTACGTGAGAAATAAAAATTCACTACAATGTAAAATTGAGAAAGAAAAAAAAACAAAAATATATTGCATGCTTTCAGGAGATTGCAACGGAGGTGATAAACAACAACAATGTATGAACTAAAAACAAGACTTAGTAAAAATTTAATGCAATTCCTAAAACAGCCATAACATTGTGGTTTGTTAATGGAAAATATTACACAAAAACCTAAAACTAAAATTAAAATAGAATATTGAATAGAAATTTATAGGAAAACTATATAAAACAAAAAAAAAATGTACGTACGGAAAAAGTAAAGGAAATAAAGCAATTTACAAGTTTGTGCCAGCATTGACAAACTTATTGTTTAACATTGTCATTAACAGCAAATGGCAGAAAAAAACCTTGCTTTAACTACAAACAAATTTGTACAAGGGAAAATTGAAGGCAATTGATTAACAAAAAATGTCTGGAATTAATAACATATTGTTTGGAGAAAAAGGAAATTATCAATATGTTTTTAAATTTGTCAAAAAAATATTGAAATTAAGAGTTTTTTCTGCAAAAAAAAAAATAGAATCCCTAAAATGGGAATTTTGTTGTTTATAAACCTAATTTCATATAAATATTGTAATTTGGGTGTCTTTATTTAAATTCTAAAAAAAAAATAGAATTCCTAAAATGGGAATTTTAAATTCCAAATTTGGGAATTAAAAAAAACTGTTTTTATGTTGCTTTTACGCCTAATATCCTAAAAATTTTGCAATTTAGGTGTTTTTTTAAATTCTCAACAAAAAATAGAATTCCTAAAATGGGAATTTTAAATACAACTTGATTTTTGTTGTTTATAAGCCTAATTTCATATAAATATTGTAATTTGGGTGTCTTTATTTAAATTCTAAAAAAAAATAGAATTCCTAAAATGGGAATTTAAAATTCTAAATTTGGGAATTAAAAAAAAACTGTATTTATGTTGCTTTTACGCCTAATATCCTTAAAATTTTGCAATTTAGGTGTTTTTTTAAATTCTCAACAAAAAATAGAATTCCTAAAATGGGAATTTTAAATACAACTTGATTTTTGTTGTTTATAAGCCTAATTTCATATAAATATTGCAATTTGGATGTTTTTTACTTAAATTCTCAAAAAAAATAGTATTCCTAAAATGGGAATTTTAAATTCCAAAACTGTTTTTATGTTGTTTTTACGCCTAATATCCTAAAAGTTTTGCAATTAAGGTGCTTTTTTTTAAATTTTCAAAAACAAAAATAGAATTCTCAAAATGAGAATATTAAATTCCAAATTTGGGAATTAAAAAAGTAACTGTTTTTATATTGTTTTTACGCCTAATATCCTAAAAATTTTGCAATTTAGGTGCTTTTTTGAAAAAAATTTAAAAAAGTTAAAAAAGGAAACAAGTTTTAATTTGAATATTTCTAATTTTTCAGTTAAATTTTTCAAATTGTTTCTTTCAATTTTTATATTTTCCACAAAATCTGTGCACATGTCTATAAAGCTACAGTACATCCCAGCAAATACTATTAAATTCGAATAACTTAGACATATGTTAATCTAAATACAGAACAACAAGAATACGAATAAATAGCTTAAAAGAGGTAGTACTATTCTATTTCCAATTTCTATTTAAATTCTAACGTAAGCGTTTACAGCAGAAAGTAGTAGAAAATAAAAACTCCTAATAAAACTGCTGCAGTTAGCTGCAAGAAATAGAAGGTTTCAAGTAGAGTGTTGTGGGAGGAAGGGGGTGGTTTTATGTGTGTATCAAAATGACATACAGCAATAAAACTAAAAGCTTACAAAAGAATGGCTTTTGTTGGGATTTTTATTATGATATGTACATACTCGTACATATGCACTTTATTTCAACACACAAACACACACACACTTTCTATATTTTTCCAGTATTATTAGTACTCTTTTGAATGCTGTTGTTGTGGCTGTCATACTTATAAAATTTTATTGATTTCCATTATGGCAATTATTTTTTTCTGCTACTGGCTTTTATCTTTTACTGGCGGTATTAATGGCTTAAGAGGGCAAAAGTGTTGCCCTAGATAAAATGGTTAGATTATTTTAACGTCTAAAATTATTTTAGGTTTTTAATTTTATTTAACAAAGCAATCATGATCTTCTTTTTAATGAATTTTGAAAAATAGTACTAAATTTAGTACTTTATTGAAATGTGGAAATGTTTTTAATTTAATAATAATAATATGCAATTTGTAGATTTTTAGCAAAAAGTACTTTTTTTAAATTTTTAAACTAGTAGTAGATTTAGTACTATTTGCTAAAATGGTAGTAAGTTAACCAGTTTTAGAAAGTTAGTATAGATGTTAAATAAACAATTATTGGTCTTGTTACTTTCTTGAAATAATAGTATTTTTTCCAAAAACGTACTTTGTTTTGGTACTTTTTCAAATAAGTACTTTTTTAGTACTTTTTATAATTTTTTTTTTATTTTAATGGTTTTTGGCAAGTATTAATATTTTTTTGTTAATAAAAGTACTATTTTAGTACTTTTTTGGTACTTTTTTTCAAACTTTTTTTAGCAATTTTTTTTCTCCAAAACAATAGTTTTATGTAATTTTTCTAACAGAGAAACTTAATTTCATTTAAATTTTCTAAATTTAGTAACTTTTCGAAAAAGTACTTTTTTAATATCTTTCACAAATAGAACTATTTATTTGTAAAAATTTATTACCTTAGTATTTTTTTATTAAAAAAAACCAAGTGTTTTGTTACTTTTCAAGAAAAAATACTTTTTTAAACAGTACTATTTTTGGTACGTTTTTTTTAAAGTCTATTTTCTATCTATATAATCTTAGTTTTGAGTAATTATTCTAACAAAGCATCTTGTTAATTTTTCTATATGCAATAGCTTTTTCAAATAGTACTTTTCCTTTAGTAGCTTTTTTTCAAAAAGTTTTATTTTTTGGTACATTTTCTAAAAATTAATTGCTTTAGTATTTTGACATAAAAAAATCCTCTTTTTAGATATTTCCAAGAAAAAGCAATACTTTAAAATAGTACTATTATCTTAACTTTCCTCTAAAACTACCTTTTGTTAGGACTTTTTCCCAAAAATATAATTTTTTAAAAAAAGTAAATTGGTTTTAATAATTTTTTTAAGAAAGGTATCCTCTCCTTTTGATATTTTTTTTTACAAATGGTACTTTTTTACAAAAAGTACATTTTTGAACAAAAAAAAATGTATTTTTCGTTATAAGCTATTTCTTTACAAATAAGTTTTATTTTTGTCACTTTTTCAAAAAGTACTATTTTCAGTACTTTTTAAGTACTCTTAACAAAAAAGTACCATTTTCACTTAAAAGAAGTGTTTCAAAAATTGCTGTTTTTTTGTCTTAAAAAAACAATTTTTAGTACTTTTAGGAAAAAATACTATTTCCCAGAAAGTATTATTTTTGGTACTTCCAAAACGTACTACTTTTAGTATTTTGTTAAAAAATTTATTGTTCTTATTATTTTTTCTATAAAAAAAAAACTATTTTCTCTTATTTTTTAGAAGTATGTACTACTTTAGTACTTTTTTGAAAAAGTACTTTTTTCAATAAAATCAAGCTCCCAGCCAATTCCTCTGCCATTAATAAAACCGCATTTAAAAGCTCTTCTTTTTTAATGCTTCAACGCCAACATTAGTCTTTATCTTTATTTCCCAGTATCCTAAAGTATCAGACTTAACTACTACAGAGAAAATATATACATATGCAGAGAGTGCAAAAAAAGAAAGAAAAAAAAACAAACCCAAAAATATTTTTAAGTGATGGCTTGTTGTTTACAATAGAATGAATTTTAATAGAAATCTCTTTGGGTTTTAGCTAAAATTTAGTTCCCTTGACTCTTGGAATTTTTATTTTTATTTCCTCGTTGTTATTTTATTTTTTTTTTTTTTGTGCAAATATCAGATTTTCAATTTATTTAAAGCCAAACAGTTTTATTTCTTTTCACAATCATAAGCAATAACAACCAGAGAACTAGATACAAGATTTTATTTGCAATTTAACCTCGTTTTTTTATTTCTTTGTTAACGCCACTTTGATTATTTTAACACCAATTTTTTTTTAACATTCCTTTTTTTTTTTTGCATATCACAAGAGAGTATACAATTATGCTATGATATGTAAATGTTTGAAAGCAGCTAAGGGATATTGTAATACAAGCTAACTGATATACGAGTACATATGTATATGTATAATTGCTAGAGAGATTAGGAGAAAGAAGGATTTAATAATTTGTAAAAAAAAGGATTTAATAATTTGTAATTTTAGCAAAGAAAATTTTCAATTCTAAATGTTTTTTTAATAATATTGTTTTCTAAATCGATTTAAAGAATTTCTTAGAAATTTTTTTTATACAGTTTACTTGCAACATTTTATACAGTTTAAACAGATTTTTGCTAGAAAAATTTAGATTTAAGCACTTTTTAGGAAAGTAGTATTTGTACTACTATTTTTAAAAATGCATTTCATATATATTTTCTTGATATATGAAAAGTTTTATCAAATTTATACAGATTTTTGCTTAAAATTTCAAATTAAAGACATTTTTAAAAAAGTAATATACTATACTATACTATACTACTATTTTAATAAATCCATATTAAGGATTTTTCTTTAAATTTAAATATTTTTATACACTTTAAAAACGGTTTTTGCCGAAAAATATAGTTTTAAGCAATTTTTAAAAAAGTAGTATTTCTACTAATATTTTTAGAATTGCTTATTAAGGTAATTTTCTAGATATTTGCAACATTTTTTTGTAAGAAAAATTAAATTTTTGCACTTTTTTAAAAAGTAGTATTTCTACTACTATTTTTAAAATTGCTTATTAAGGTCTTTTTCTTGATACTTGCAACATTTTATTCAGCTTAAACTGATTTTTGCAAGAAAAATTTTGATTTAGGCACTTTTTAAAAAAGTAGTATTTCTACTACTATTTTTAAAAATGCAATTTAGGCATATTTTCTTAACATATGAAAAGTTTTGTAATGTTTAAACAGTTTTTTGCATGAAAAATTTAATTGTTGATAGTTTTTATAATAGTAGTATTTCTACTTTTTCAATCACAATGGACCACAGGGTCTCCGAATGGAGGTGCACATAGTGTACAACCCTTCCTATCTATCTATTTCTACTACTATTTTTAAAAATGTATGCTAAGGCAGTTGGTTTCATAATTAAAGGCTTTAATGCACTTCAAACTAATATTTGTTTTTTTTAATAGTATCGAAATACTGTTGAAATATGTTTATAGGTTAGTTTACATTTTCAATCATATTTAGTTTAGTTTTCAATAGATTTGTTTTTGGTGTTTATCAAATAAAAGCTACAATTTGTGGCATTAACTGGGTTGAATAATTATTTCTTTATAAATAAAATGTAATACAAAAAAACTATTGAGAAAATACATAATAGTAAAAAAATGTAGGTTAATATCCCTCAAATTCCTTAATTGAAAAATCTATTAAAAGAGCTTCTTTCTCTATATCCCTAAAGAAAGCCAATGTTTGAACATTAAATTAGTTAATTACTTACGTTCATTTTAGGTTATAGTTTGTTGTAGTAAAACTTTCGAAAAACTTATTGAAAAATAATTTGATTACCAAAAAGTTTTTTCTATACCAATAGGTAACTTTGATTTCTATTTTAGAGGATTATTTTATAATTTATCATGTAGCCTATTATCTTATTAATATTTCTTGTAAATTTCCTTATCCTAGCTGAAGAATCATTTAACAAAGTCTTAAATTTTCCCAAACTACCCCCTTAATTAATATCAATCATACGCCTCATTACAGCCTTACATTACGGAGCGTCTTTAAGCTTTTAGTTATTAATTTTTAATAAAATTTTCTGTGTCAGAATATTGTATGAAGACTTAATTTTAAATTAACCATATGCTGGTGGTTGCTGGCAAAGGAATAATTACAGAAAAATTAAACTACAAAAAAAAAAAAAGGAAACAGAAAACTATGTCAGTTGATGAAAAATAAATTTTCATTTGTTGTTTGTATACAATGTGCATTACTGCCTACATGTGAAATTCTCACAGTTCTCGTTTACTATGTCTCTCACAGTATTGCATGTCTTGGAGTGCTTCACAGCAACAAGAACAACCTATATAAACTACAAATACAATTACACATGAAAATAAATATTTATACAAAAAAGATAAATAAACAAACCAAGTAGCAAAGGGATGAACCTTCAAACAAGAAATCTCGAATTTTTGCAAACAAAGTTTTCAAGTTTTCTTTTTAAACGTCAGGAACACCCTTGTAACAGTTGTAATCCTTTGCTTCTGGGTAGTTTCCTTTAAAGTTTATTAACCATATAACAAGCTAGCAACGTTCTAAATTTTCTTGTTTTTGTTTCACTTACTCTTAGCTGCTGCACTTACTGTCTAAGCCTTGGCGGAGAGCAGAGCAGTACAGAGTAGAGAAAATGTAATTTCAACGTATTAGATTGATGGCTTCCATACATGACAATGTCCAACCGAAAAATAAACACACCATCAAGAATCATAAAGGGTAACCAGAACAAATATACAGACCACCTCATAACAACTTGTAGTAAATGTTTTTCTAATTTAAAATGCAAGAAATAGCAATAACAACAACAACAAAATAAATGAAAATTTAAAAACCTTTAAGGCTTTAAAATTTTGTTTACAAACATGTTCAACAAATTTTTGCAGTATTTCTATTACTTTTTTTAAATTTTGTTAGTTTTTGTAACTATAACATAATCTAAAACAATTAAAGCAAATTTTCCACAAATTATTTCTACTACTTTTTTTTCATTATGTGTTAAAATGATTAAAATTATAAGCCAAAAATTTTTAAGCACACAAAAATTAATTTAAAGCATAAATTTAAGGTTTTTTTGTAAATTTTAAAAATAGTAGTATATCTACTACTTTTTTAAAATCGTTAAAAATCCTAATTTTAACAAGATTTTAGTGTTTAAATATTAAAACAACTTGCAAAACTATATTAAAAATATATTTCGACAATTTTTAAATTAGTAGTATATCTAGTACTTTTTTTTAAGCCATTACCAAATACAATTTTAAAGAGATTTTAATGTTTATGTATAAAAACAGCTGTCTGAACTAAATAAGAATATGTTTTTGGCTTAATTTCAACTATTTAAAAAATAGTAGTAAATCTACTACTTTTTCAAATTTAATTTTTTACATTTTTAAATACATACTTAAGATGTTTAATTTTTACATAAATTTTTATTAAAAATTTTGTTTAAAAAAAGTGATGTTTGTTAATTTTATAATAGTAGTATTTTTACTACATTTTAAAGAATTTGTGAAAAATTTTGAAAATATTATATTATTAAACAAAACACAAAAATGATAACTTTTTCTAGATATATTAAATTTCAAGTTTGAATTTTAAAATAGTAGTATATCTACTAATTTTTTCGAAAAGTGTAAAACTTACTTTTTTATATACAGCCTAATCATAAATAAAAATTGCGCGAAAGTTTTCTCCCTTTTCACTATTTTATATGTAAATCATGTTTAATCACAAATTTTTCGAAATATTTTTGATTTTTGTTGAATTTTAAAATAAGTAGTAGTATTTCTACTACTTTTTTTCAAAAGTGTAAAATTCACTTTTTATATGTAAATTATGTTCAATCACAAATTTTTCGAAATATTTTTGATTTTTGTTAAATTTTAAAATAGTAGTATTTCTACTACTTATTCAAAAAAGTCTGAAAATGTATAAAAAGGCTGCCAGAAATTTTGTTTTTATACAAAAATTAATGTTACATTAAAGTATCTAGCTTAAAATAAATGTGTTTTTAATAACCAAACATTTAATTTAATTTTCCCTAAATGAAAAACATTTTCACATTCCAAAAAAAAAAAATCATTTCACCCAACATTACACCTTAATAGCAAACAATTTAATGAAACCCAACTTATACTCTTTAAGTTTTAACTAGAAATTGTTTTGAAACAGTCACTAAATATTCACACAGCCTCTCACAAAACCAAATTCTATTATACTCATTCATATATATATAATAACATGTATGTATATGTAAATGAAATGAGTACGTACATTATTACATTTTTAATGGGCATTCATTTAAAAACAGACATTTTGCAACACTCGTTTAACAAAAAACTATAGCCATAAAAAACAAAACACAAAATGATGGCATTTCAAAAGTAGAGGACAAATAATAAAAAGTAAAAACTGAATGAAAAAGCTAGCAATGTTAACCTATTTACGCTTTAAATTGAAAACAACAAAAAAACTTAAACGCAAAATGCAAATATTACCAGAGGAACAAAGAACACTAACACTAAAATTGTTTACAAAACTCTTTGCAAACTAAAGAGTAAATGACATTTAGGCAACAGCGAGAAAACAAAAATAAACAGCACAATTTTGTGTAGCATACAATTAGGGTTAGAAGAAAAGATAATAAAACACCGTATTTAATCGAATTATAACAAGTTTAAACATGAATTAAATACAAAGAATTGTAATTTTCACTACATTTTCCAAAAAAAAATTATAAAAATTCTGTTACCTTGCAATTTGTAAGATTTAAAACTAAATTTTAAAAATGTGTATATCTACTACCTTTTTAAAAAAAAGTAGTATCTCTACTACACTTTTGGAAATATGTAATAAATTGTTTAAAGTATGTAAAAATATTATGCAGACATGTTTTCAAAGATTTCTGTTTTAAAAATTTAGATTTTTACTACTTTTTAAAAAAGTAGTATTTCTACTACTGATTTCTATTAGTAAAATTTAAATTTTAAACACCTTTAAAAAAAGTAGTATTTCTACGACTTTTTTTTAAAGTGTTCTCATTCATATTGCCGGAAATATACTGCAAAACCCTGAATTCTGATATAGCTGTGATAAAAATATAAATTTCTATGGTTTTTTAAACAAGTAGTATTTCTACTACCTTTTTGAAAACGTTCAGAAATTGTTTAAAATCTGCTGAAATCATTTGAAAACATAAGTTCTAGCATATCTGTAGCAAAAATTCAAATTTTTAAAACTTTTTAAAAACAGTAGTATTTCTACTACTATTTTTAAAATGTTTATAAATTGCTTAAAATAGGGTGCCATCATTTAAAAGCATAAATGCTGTTTAACCTGTAGCAAAAGCTTTGATTTCTACTACTTTTTAAAAAGTAATATTTCTACTACCTTTTTTAGGATGTTCAGAAATTGTTTAAAATGTACTGAAATCAGTTTAAAACATATACTCTGATATATCTGTAACAAACATTTTGATTTCTATTGAATTTAAAAAAAGTAGTATTTCTACTACTTTTTAAAAAAAAAAAGTAAATTTAAGTATTAAGTTTTTATAAACATAAATTACATATAATTGCAAATTAATTTGTAATTTTTGCTTAAATTTTAAATATGTGTTAAAAATTGCATTTTAAATTTGTTGTTTATTAGGTTAGTTTTATATATAAGCCTTTGCTGTTTATTTACGAGTATTTACCTAAATCGAGTATTTAAATAAATCTGTTTTCTAATTGAAATTTCCAAATCTATTGTAAATTATTTGTTTATTTTTGTTTTTTGCTTATGTGGTGATTTTAAATCAATTTTAAGCCTTTTTAAATTATGTATTACACAAAATATTAAAGAAGAATTTTAATTTAATTTTCAACTTTAAATGCATGTATTTAAATTAAAGTGCCCCCTGAGAGTTAAGGGGGTGAAAGGTTTAAAAAGCACAAATTGTGTTGACATGTTTGTTTAAGAAAAAATATTAAATGGTAGCAATTTTTTTTGGCGTTGTATACAATATGTAAATGAAATTGGTTTTTAGATTTAGAAATTTAGTGAAAAAAATAAAAGAACTTTTTATGCAATGAAAGTGTTAGTGCAATCAAATGGTTTAATATAAAAAAGTAAAAGAGAAATGGAACTGTTTAGAAAATGGCAAAAGAAAGTAGGGCAAAACCCACATAAAAAAGTTGAAATAGAATTTCTTAACACAAAACCAAAAAAAGAATTAATGAACGAATACGAAAATTTCTATAAAATTTTGCAAGGCGGCTTTTATTTCAAAGAGTCCAGCTTTTACATCCCTCTTAGTTTGATGTCTCCCTATTTAATTGTACAGTGCATACATGCTGGCTTTATGGACATCGCAGTAATGAGTTATGGTAATTTCACTCTATTTTAACCCAGCCACCCCTTCGCACTCACTATTCTCTTCACATTGTTCTTGTATTGTATGGTATTTAACGCATCCTTCCGGTTGTTAAATCTTCATTGTAAAATTTTTCAGTTTTTTTCATACTTTTTGGTTTTCAGCGCCAATGGAGGTTAAATGTTAATATGACCTTATTGTGTATGGCTTAAAGTGGAATTAAAACAACAGAAAAAAGAAAATTATGGTAATTAGAAAACAACAAAGATAAAAATCTAAATGAGTATATACAAACTATTCTGCTAACATAGAATTTTCCCACTAAGTAGGTCTAACAGACAAAACGTGGCAGGAAAAAAAACATTGCAAAGTCTGCTAAACAAATTGCTTCACATCCTTCCTTGTTCTGTTTATTAAATGGAATCTAAGTAAAAAGATCAAAAGATTAAAGCTTCAAAATTCCGTGGTTTTAAACTTTTTAAAAAAGTAGTATTTTTACTACCTTTCACATGTGACTAATCATCACTGATGTACAAACCAGTCACATGTGACTAATCATCAGTGATGTACAAACCAGTCACAGGTGACTAATCATCAGTGATGTACAAACCAGTCACAGGTGACTAATCATCAGTGATGTACAAACCAGTCACATGTGACTAATCATCACTGACGTACAAACCAGTCACAGGTGACTATTCATCACTGATGTACAAACCAGTCATAGGTAGTAGAAAAAAGTATTTCTAAATACGAAAAAACTGAAGAAAAAAAAAAGGAAAAAACAACTATAAATAGAAATTAATAAAAAATGATGATTATAGCAAAAACTTCGAACTACCAGAACTAACACTGGTTAAAGGATTGATGTTTGTCTGTTGACTGGCCGGCACCGCAGTGGTGTATGTGGTTAGAACGCAAAGAATTCTGACGAGAGAAAGTGGGATTTCTCGAAACATATGTAAATTCAACAACCCAGGTTCGAATCCCAGTCAAGAAAAATTATCAAAATTTTTAATAATAAAATTTTTCAAGTTGTAATTCCTAACTTCAGTAAAAATAATTCAATGAAAATTAAATTTAATGAACTCAAGCCTGACTAAATCATCAAGAAGTATTTCTACTACCTTTTTTTAAAGTTCGGAATATGTACATATTTTTTTAGAAATCACGGAATTGATGAAAATTGTATCAAAATTATGGAAATTTTAGGAAAAGTTAATTTTTTTAACATTTTCAAAATAGTACTAAAAATACTACTTTTTTAAAAGTGTGATAAATCCAAATTTTCGCCAAAAATCATTGAATTATATGCTTTAATTAAAAAATTATATTTAATTTTATTTTATTTTATAATTATTCTCGTTAAAAGCTACATATTTGAGTTTTTAAAATGATTTGAAATATGAAAAAATTTATCGCAGAAGGCAATTAGTGCAAATTGTTTCAAAATTATAGAAATTTTAGTAAAAGCTATATTTTTGAACATTTTAAAAATAGTAGTAGAAATACTACTTTTTTAAAAAGTTGTTAATTTTTTATGAAGAAGACACTCACTGTTTACGCGCATAAAATTAAATGTATTTTTTGTTTTTGTTTTTAATGTAAACTTTTTCAAAAATAAGCATTTTCAAAGTGTAGCGAAATATCAGCAATAAAGAATTTTACATATACTAGACCTCAAGCTCAAACAATTTTATTTCTTAAAAATTATAACTGAAAGGTCGGTTAAAAACAACACTAATTTAGTTGTTAATTGTTAAAATTTGTTGACAAAAATTACTTAAGTCATGCTTGAGGCAAATTCCATTAGTTTGTAACACATTTTAGAATTTTTTTTAAAAAGTGGTAGAAATACTACATTTTTAATTTTTTTTTTTTTTAATAAGAATAAAAAATCACAATATTTGTTAAAATATGATTTAGTTTAAATGTTGGGGATATTTAAACATATTTTTAGACATTTATTAACATTTTAAAAAAAGTAGTAGATATACTACTTTTTTTTAAAATTTGTTAAATATTAATAAAATATCATAATATTCGTTAAAATAACATTTAGTTTAAGTTTTGAGCTTATTTTGTTATAATTTTAGACATTAATTTAACTTTAAAAAAAGTAGTGAAAAATTTTTAAAAATTTCGTTTATAGCTAAAATTTGTTTATAGAAACAACGATTTCCATACAAGCGGCAACATATTATAAGATATTGTTGTAAAAAGAAAATCATAAAATTTTTTAAAATATTATTTAGTTCATGTTTTAAGGCTATTTTGATATAATGTAAAAAATTTATTCGCATTTTAAAAAAAGCTAGTAGAAACTACTACTTTTTTTAAATGTTGTGCAAAACAGATTTATGTTTTAATATCTTTACTGGTACAGCAGGCATTTATTTTATAAATCTCTTTAACAACATAAA